>CM060383.1:14994617-15717537 GCA_030545235.1 Helianthus tuberosus | reverse complement strand
TGATGATGAAGATTGGGAAGACCTCAAATTCCCTGTTAGGCACAAACTTAACTTCTTATGCCATTTCTAAGCTGTGACGTAAACTGTGTTCTACCTTATGATTATTGAACACCCAATTGTAATCTGTTCAATCCAATCAATGTCAAAAGGGTAATCAGGTAAACTTCCTTTTGACATGATTCTCATTGTATTTGGAATCTTTGGAATCTAATTTGTATACACATGTATTTTATCTACCAAAGGGCTTGTAGCCTAGCGATACTAAGGTGTGAATTCTCCATGTGATGTTGAGGGTTTAATTTTCATGGTGGGCTAGAGGATGTGTAGGTTAGCTGATAAAAACAAAAAAAAAAAAAGCAGTGTTCGAAATGTTTGTCAATGGAAACTAGATCACATTTACCCATCTATAATTACTAAAATCTCAATGTGATTATGTTTCACTATTCATTTTTTAATGTTGTTGATTGGTTGATAAATTTTGTAGGTCAATGGTTGTTGATTAGTTGATAAATTATGTAGGCTAATGGGTGGATGTTATGTGGCATCCACTAATTTTTTAATTTTTCAATGTGATTTTGTTTCACTATTCATTTTGAATGTTGTTGATTGGTTGATAAATTTGTAGGCCAATGGTTGTTGATTAGTTGATAATTTTTGTAGGCCAATTGGGTGGATGTCATGTGGCATCCACTAATTTTTTATTTTTTTATATTATGTATAGGTATCTATAGCTTATGTGTACAAACCTCTATTGCATATAAAATATTTATGTTTTCTTCCCTTAGGACATTACTAAATGTAAAAATCTTTCTTTAGAGTATTAGTATAAATACCAAATAACCCTATGGTTTACTTTTAATTTTAATAAACCCTATACTTTATAAATTTATTTAATAATAATAATAATAATTATTATTATTATTATTATTAGTTCAAATTCGATTGAGCTGCGAGTTAATATGTCGCAACGTGCGTGCGTGGTTCGGATTTGTTTACATCAATTTTTGTTCGATTTAACAGGTATCATTGCAACGTGCTTCACTTTTTTACATTAGATTTCGATATTGTCAACGTCTTTGCTATAACGTGTGGAAATTCTTTTTGTTTTACATTTTTGTATAAATTTTCGGTTCAACCATTTTTACATCAATTTATTATTGGTTTAACAGTCACACCACAATGCACGGGTCCTAAATACTAGTTGCAATTAATTAGTGATATGTAATTAGATTTTAGCATATATATTGGACCCAAAAAATTAATTATTTCATATTACTCAATAGAGTCATATGCAATAATACTATTTTAAAAAAGGGGTTATTACTTTGTGAACTATATTTTTTGTAATGTGATCATCTACATGTTTACTTTGTGCAATAATATAATTATTAATACATCAATTAGTTTGACATTTATCATTCTTCATGGGTAGCAAGCAAACTCATAATACTTCACATGAGTAATTTGTCAACACATATCTAATTTACAAAATAAAATGAAGAAGATGTATTCGTCAATCATAAATTCTTTTAAGATGGTTGGACAAAGTTGGGCACAACTTCTTTTTTTAAGGTATGACGTATTTACATTTTTTATGAGGGAGATTATTGTAAAAACAGATTTTTCTTAATGATCCTAAGAAGTATCATGGATGAGCATTTTTGTGTGTGTTTTTTTTTTTTTTTTTTTTCTGACTAGTTACAATTATAAATAAATCGAAGACGGTTATTGTGTAGGAATATAGTATCTTCAATTGGTTTGCATGGACGCATTTTTGTAATGAATTTGACATGCCGGTTTATGCATGAGTATCAAACCCATTACAACAATGAACAAACATGTGAAGTTGGATTCACAATATTTATAATGGGTGGGACACATGTTTATTTAATATTTAAATATGCATCAAAACTCAACGTAGTTTGAAAAATTAGATGAATAATTGTAATTAGCTACAAATGTCACAAATTGATGTAATTTATGAATAGATGTAGCCAAATGGTACCAACGTGTTGAATTGGTGATCATGTCCAAAGTATTGTCCAAGTCCCATTATAGGCAAACACTGTAATTTAGAAGTAGTTGTTGAGGCGCGTAAGTTTGTAGTTAAGAGGAAAAAAATGCCGAAAATACCAAGAGGTGTTTATTTATGTCTCTTTATTTAACAATAAATAACCAAAAACACATCAACAGGTCAACGACATATATAATAACATATTGAGTAAAAAAAAAGTGCAAGTTAAATAATCCGAAAAGTATGTTGTGTTATTGTAATTGGATGACTGAACCGAGAAGTAATCAACTTTTTTTAACGGCAACCGAAATAGTCAATTAATCACACATTTTTATAATTTATAGCTTCCAAAAAAAAAAAGCTCTACCATGTTGCACACATGCTGTTACTGAGTTCTTTATTCACTCACAATCGGTATTTGACTTTGACTTTTCCCTCCTTAGACTTTTCACAACTCCCCATATCTAGAATATATGTAACTAGGGTCATTGCCCGACACGCGTTGCGCGATTTACATTGTGGTTAGCATATATGATTATAAAGCATTAAAACGTTTTTTTTTTTGGATTTCTTGCATCACATGTTTGGTTTCTAGGTTTAATCTTTGTGCTAAAATCTTTATCATGCTTCCATTTCTAGGTGGACTTAGATTGGGGAGAAGGTACCTTAGATGAGCTTTTAGAAGGTGTAGCCTCAGAGGCAGATGCACTTTTCTTGCTTGGCCTCTTACGCTTTTTACCTGTGGTCGACTGAATAACATGCCATATTATATTCAGCGACGTCAATAGAGTGAAAAATAGCAATTTTTAAAGCTTAAATGCAAACCTGATCTTTCTCTGCAAGCAGCTCGCTAGTTGTGCCATGAGGAGTCAACATAAAATCTATGAGCGTCACCACAATATCTTCCTGTTTTAGCAAACAAACATGATGTCATACAGCTATCTGATGAATATTCCACATTAAATTTATAAAGAACCATAGAATGACTAAACAAACCTTATTAGTTCTGCTGACTGTCGTGATGTCAAATATATCACAGAACTCCGAGAGCTTCTCTTTATTAAGCTTGTCAAGCTTTTCTTTAACTCATAATTTATGCTTTTCCTGGAATGATGATAAATATTTACTGCTCACACTTATAGCAACGGCAATAAATGTATGACAATTCACAACCAGTACATGTCATGCATTTATATCAAAATTAGCTTTAGAAGAATAGAGCATGCATATTTTTCTAATGGAATCATATAGTGATACAGATCTCTGAATTACTACATGTGTAAATATCTATTTATTTATTTATTCTCTACATATACATGCTTGTCATACCTTGTAACTTTAAAAAGAAAATAGCTAGTGAGAAAATAACATCAACATTCTACTGTAGATGAAATGATTATTACCTCATTATCAGGCCATACAAAGCCGGAAAACTGCTAGATATTACTCTTGACCTGCAAAGCCTGCAATTTCAATCTAAAATAAAGGTTGTAGCTACCTCTTGTGCTAGTTGGGTGGTTCATGAATGGCAGTATGGACCTGGACCTTTTTGTAAAGCTCTTCTAGGATGTCGTGTTGAATCCCTACCTTGAAGTATATAGAGAAATGAGGCTGGTATTTTTCAGATTCGTCTTCCATTCAAGTCTTGAGTTAACAAAAAAACACCAAATTACAGTTACTCAAGTTGGGTAAAATCAGATTCGCAAGAAAGACTGTACGCCTACGGGGGTTTAGTTCCAGCTTCCATTTCATCATTTTCGTCGCATGATATGTTGAGAGGGCCGGGAGAAATTGAAGTCGTGTGGATACGTTTAATCTTCGGCACCGTTGTTGACCGCCCTCAGCAACCTCGCCGCCACCGTCTTTACCCTCTCCGTCTCCATCTCTGTTTCGACTTTGAGCCACCAACTCATCACTGCTCTCATGTCTTGAATGTAATAAGAAATACATATAAAAACTCTTCGAATAACATACCTTAAGGTCAAAACTCTTGATTGTGAATATATCGGTTCTTGTAAAACTCCTTAAAAGATATATATAACATTTGTAGAAAACCAAGGTTCTTAAATGTGCAAACTCATTAGATCATGTATCTACTTGAATTTCATTAAGTGTAAGTTTTTATAACCAAAATACATTTTGTATGTCGGGTTTTTACGAAAAAATGGACAGAGTTTCCTCTGTTTTTGGACGATCCCGACAATCAGGTGTCGTTATATTCATCAAAATTCAGCAATCACTCAACAAACATTATATAATTTTTTTGTTAAATATATTAAAACGTCGAATATGAAACTAAATAACTAAATGTAAAACCGTTAGTTAGTCGGGCCGAGCTCGGTTCGTGTATACTAATTAAAATCAAACGTAGACTAACTCGCTACGCTAACAACTTTACCGGGGTCTTTCGTTGACTTCTGTTGCCCGAACCGTTCACTGCTTTGGACCCATACCCGCTGACTTGTTGACTTGGTTTGACCAGTCAACCAACGTGTTGACTGGGTTTGACCGACCCGAACCATGTCAGGCCGCATCACTAACTGACTTGAACCATACCGCACCAAAACATAAACTAAATCCGCTGCTCACCCGGAATCCGATATCTGACCCGAGACCCGCACCCGTAACCAATCTAACTCGAATCTACTTGAAATACCCGAACCAACTCAAACTGACATCACCACAACCACCGTTGCCGTCGCCGGTCGGCCTTAAGCCGCCGGAAATGGTGGTTGTGACCACCATCATCTTAACAGCATCGTCATAATCGTCTTCAACATCGGAAAGGAAAGATAAAAAAATCAATTCTCTGTCGATTAACGCTTGGCATATGAGAAATTTCAAATGAAAGAGAGTATGAGGGTTTACCGGTGACTTTCGTCGGAATAAAATGGCACCACCGCCGTCCTCCTCCACTGCCGCCGCCGTGAGCGGCGGGCGCCGCTCCAAATCTCCGTCGCTCTCTCTCTCCTTCTCCCCAGTGTCTCTCTCTATCTCGCCTCTTCTGATCTTCGTCACCACATCACCACCGGACAGTGGTGGGACTGGTGGTGGTGGTTCGTTTTGTCGATCGAGGGGGTGGAGGGGTCTGATTTGAGTTTTGGGTGTGTATGTTTTGTACCGGACAGTGGTGGTGGTTCGTTTGTCGATCGAGGGGGGTGGAGGGGTCTGATTGTGGGTTTTGGGTGTGTATGTTTTGTAGATGAGGTTGTTTTGTATGTGTATTTGCTATAGAAGCAAGATGTAGAGGGTAGAGATCAAAGTCTGTGTTGTTTTGATCAGGGTGTACGTGTCAACATTTTAAAGGTGAGGGTACTGTTTTACTATTCATAAGGTTTGTGTTTTAAATATATAGGATAATTGTACATGTATATGTTATAGATATAGATATACATAGAGAGAGCCAATTGTGTGCTACAAATGATGTCAATATACGTTAGGAGTCCTGCCAACTATTGGATCAACTCCGAAGAGTTTCAAATCATGATTCGAAATGGAGTTTCTACAAGATTTTAGGTGCCCTATATCCATGGAACTCATGAAAGAACCGGTCATCATCTCGACCGCGGTCACATATGAGGGGAAAACATTGAAAAATGGTTCTTTAGCTACAAGAAGAGACTTGTCCAGCCACCATACTTAACATAGTAAATTTACATGTCACCCCTAATGATACCCTCAAAAGACTCATTCTTGTGTGGAAAAAATAACCATTCACCATCTTTATGTTCTTCACCGTCACCTTCGGAATCAATCGTTCAAGCGAGATGAAATAGTGTCACTGCTCAATACCCTAGCCTCAAGGCCACTTAAGATGAAGTCTCTAAAGAAAGTTAAAGAAATTATCATTATCATTATTTTTAGGAATAATGGATTTAATAATCCAAACTATGAGTCGTTGGCAGACAAGAGTCTCACTTAAAAAATAACCAGTGGTGGTCCTACCTTTTCACATATTGTAAACTAATGGAATTTTACTAAAAAAAACCTTAATTTCTTTTGTCCCCTTATCATTTTCGGTTTAGTAAAGGTCCATTGGTTTACAATATATGAAAAGGTGGGATCACCACTGGTTATTTTTTAAGCTCGGACCGTTGCTGGCCAACGACTAATAGTTAGGATTATTAAAATCCATTATTCCTTATTTTTATATTGAGTAAATTGCCATTTTAGTCCCTGAGTTTGACCAAAATTGCCACTTTATCCAAATAGTTTTTTCTTGCTATTTTAGTCCAATTGTTTTGTTTCTGCCATTTAGTCCCTGACTTTTGTCATTTTTTCCATTTTCATCCAACCCACTAACTCATTCAAAAAATTAGTTAACTTAGGTGAATTTTGGCCAAACCACATTTTTCTTTCTTTTTTTGCAGGTGCGATGGTATGGGGATGGTGTTGTGCCGGTTTACAGTGAAGATGATGGCGGTGGTTGTTGGTTTTACTGTTGGTGCATATTCCCGTACGTCTGCCACTGTGCGAATAGTTAGATAGAGCGTGTGTGAAATATTGTATAGAATAAAGAAAGTTAGACATGGTTTTTATATTGTAAGGTCCATCCGGACAGATAACCATCCGGCCGGATGACCATCCGGTCGGATGGCAATCTGATCGAATGGACACATGTGTTAGTTGTCTATAAATAGGGGGTTGGGGCTCCCATTTGGACAAGCTTTTGGTTCCCAGAAGGGACATGCTGTCCAACTGGTCTCGTGGTGCTGGTAACGGTGAATAATCAATAGAGATCAGATTGAAATTGACTGCTCGGTGTCGTATTCTGTTTCTACTCTTTTCTTAGTCCTAATAAACGCACCGAACACGGTCGGATCGGGACCGAAGCTCCGTCAAACTCGTCGGATCTTGGAATCAGCAGTGGTATCAGAGCTACGGTACCGATTTAATCGATATAACAGTCGGTTAAATCACCCAAAGCTCATTAATCTTGGGTTAAACGGGATTTTTGACGTTAAACAGAGAAATCATCAAAATAAAGGTCAATTCACGGATGGATTTTGGAATTGAAGACATCATTCTGTTCGGAATTGATTAGCGCATAATCCTGTGAAGTTTCGTCATGAAATTCACACAAATAAAGATTCTGGATCGAAAACAAACGTGATTCGGAGTGTTCTTGAGCTGTTAGAACATATCCAATCGGACGACCATCCGATCCATGTCACTATTGGGTGTTTGTATGATCAGTTGGTTTTCACTCGAATGGCAATCCGATCGGATGACCATCCGATCGGAGGGCCATCCGATCCACAAACACAAGTTTGTTCACTTTGTCATTCGATCGAACGGACCATCCGATCGGACGGCCATCCGATCGGATGACCATCCGACAGATGTCATTCGACCTAATTATCAAATGCCTAAAAAAGGGCATTTTTATCGCAACGACGAGGAGAGTCTCCAGAAAAATTTTGGTGATTGACAATTTTTCGGGTTTTTAACGACCAAGCTGGGTTGTTCGGGGACACCGTCGGGGGCTTCAGTGAACATATTTGATGACGCGATCACAGATTGTGGAAATTAGTGGGGTAGTCTTGATAATGGTGCATAATGTTTATCATTCAGGTTATCAGACTATTTATGGGTCAAAACGTAATATCCGCAACGATGAAAAACCGACACGTTTTGAGGAATAATTGTAATATTTTCAGCATAGTCGAGTTTTTCACAGAAAAGAGAGGACTGAATTGCTCAGTTTGAGGGGAAATTCAGTAATAGAGACGTCAGAATTTGCAAAAATGAGGGGTAATATTCAACGCGTTTTATTTTTAATTTTTGGCGTTTGTTTTTTATGGCGTTTTATTTTTTTGTATGGCGTTTTATCATTTGATGGCGTTTTGAATATAAGGGGTAAAAGACCCTTTTACCCTTAATGAAGCGTGTTCCACATAATAATATTCATGTTATTTACGAAAACGCCACCGCGCAATCTAGTTCATGGATTGTTTTGATAGGACGATCCATAATCGTTCTCACCGTTCTCACACTTTTCACCGGTTTCTCTAAATCCTGACCCTATATATAATAGCATGTTTATTTAGGCTCGTCACTTGTGAGTGTAATCAACTTGAAGCTCAGACTTGAGCCTAACTCGATTCAAGATTTTAACGATTTGAGTAGCTACTCATTTACACGCCTAGCCTTTTCTTTAATGATGTAGAATTCGATTATATATATATACACACACTAGCAAGAAGCTAGCCATAGGAAACATACTAAGAACCACGATATGAAAGTGAGTTTAGAAATCTCTCCGTGTTAATTTCTTTACATGTGTTGTGGATGTTTCTGTCTTTAGGCTGAAGGGTATGGAATGGAGCCCTTAGGGGCTCCACTGCACCACGTCAACGACACCTCAGCCTCCACCTAAGCACACTACTCCCCACCTCCTCTGTCACCCCCCAAATAGCCCCCCCCCCCCCCTTATTATTTTGGTTTTAAAGATTTAAAATTGAAGTGGGACCCACATTTCACCTGTTATTGCTCGCTATTGTGATAGGTAACATTTAATACCCCCTCCCCCTAACAGCGCTCATGGTATGGGGAGGGGCGCCATTGATGGAGATTTGGTTGAGGTGGCTTGAGCATAGCGTCCTATACCTTGTAGCCTTAGGTCTGTTTGGTATGGGGTAATGGAATGCATGGGGGAATGGAATGGACGAGGTAATCGAATGGATGAGATAATGAAATTGATCATTACCATTCAATGTCTTGTTTGGTTACCATGTGAGTATATAATGAACCATTACTCTTTGTTGTTTTGGTATGCGAAGACGGCGGAATAAAATCGGATGGCGATGGTCAGTGATGGGAGGTGATGGTGGGTGGTGATAGGTGGCAGCTGTAGTGGCGGTGGCGGTGGCGATGGTTGTGGCGACGGTGGTTGGAGGTGGTAGCGGCGACGACAGTGGTCGCAGGTGGTAGCCAAACAAAAAGTAATGGTTCATTCCATTCTTACATGTTAACCAAACAAAACATGGAATGGTAATGATCAATTCCATTACCTCATTCATTCCATTACTTCGTCCATTCCATTCCTCGTCCATTCCATTACCCATACCAAACAGACCCTAAGGGTTTCGGGGGGAATAAACGCCCAAAAAAGGGTGGCGGGTTCAATCCTCTACTATCTAGTTTTAGGGGACCAATGGGGTGGTGGTCCATTGACAAAGGCAAAGCCTTAAAACACCAAGGTTGGGAAGGGGGAGGTCTTGGGTTCAAGTCCCACAGATGACAGGGATTAAAGAAATTAGCCGTTCAAAAAAATCTAGTTTTAGGGTTCGTGAGTTTATTGAGGGCATGTGTTATCTAATCTGTCTTTTATGGTCCAAGGTCTTAGAGAAATCAATCCTAATGTACTTGTATCTAATTTATCCCTAAAATTTCTTACAAAATTAGGACCATAAGGAAATCAGGTCTAAAATATATATGACACATTACCACGTCCGTGCATCATTGAAAAATGTCTTGTAGCATTACTAGAGATCTAAAAGGTTAGTGGGAGCACTAAGTATTTTAATCATAATTTGAAAGTGTTGTAAAAGGTTTGGAGTGAAAACTTGATCTTACCTTAATTTACACATCTTATGCAAGACACTTCCCCATCACAACTTGTCTCCTTAGAATCTAATGCTACTCTTACAAAACATTTCATCGTTTCTTAAATGTGGACACACTTAGATTTTTACCAAAACTAAAGTAATCCTCAAACAAAAGAAACTACAATGAGTAAGATCAATAACTTGTTTTCTCTAGGATATGTTGGTCTTCAAATTCTGACCCTAAGCATGTTAAATTTCCAAAGTTTTCTAAGGTTAAGTGGGAGTAGTAAAAGTCGTTATCATGACTTACCAGAAGTACAAGAGCCCAGTGAGAGAGGGGGGAGAGACTCTTTAATCTTACTTCGAATTTAACTCTAATTGCACCTCTTGTACACCATATTGCACCAACTCTTACACACATAGAAACTAATGATAGTACCTAACCAAAAGCTACTCCATAAAATTCGAACTCCAAATAAACCCAAAAAAACAACTTAGAAGGTCATCTAGGTTTAAAAGACTACTAACATTGATGATTATGTATGCTCCTGACTTGAAATGGATGTTGGGAAGTTCATTGATCCTACATCTTCTAATTAAAACATTACTATCAATTAAGTTTCTAAATGGAATAAAACCATTTTTAGCACAACTGATTTTATGTGTCAGAACAACATTTGGGATTTAGTTGAATTACCTAAGGGTGTTCACAACTAAGCTAAATCCAAATGGGAACGTTAGAACAATAAGAAACACGATTGATCACTAAAGATTATAAAAAAAAATTATTTGAGGATCATTGTTGTTCTAGTATCTTTTAATAATTTAAAGGTACATTAGATGGACACTAACACAAACTTTCGTTTGAACAAAGATTTATATGTTTATAAAACAACCTGAAAGTTCTAAACTGAAGGTCAAGAACACTTAATATGTAAGTCAGTAAATCACATGTCCAGGTTGAAGTAAACATCAAAAATATGATGAAATCTTAATGCAATTATTTTTATCAAGAATCAAATGGATTAATGCACCTACCTGAAGATGACTAGGGGTAACTAATATAACTTATCCTTAAATAGATGACAATCTTTTAGCAAGTATATGTTACAAAAGTCAAAGAATTGTTCACACATATTTCGACACATGGACCTCGGAGATACCTCTTACGTGATAGATACCATAATATACCAAGATAGAGTCAACGTGACATATTTTCGCTCCATAAGCTTTACATTAGTGGTCGCAGGTGGTAGCGACGGTGGGTGGTGGCAGTTGATAGCAGGTGGCGGAGGTGGGTGGAGACGGCGGCGGTTATCGAAGGTGGCAGCGACAATGGTGGCGGTGATGATCGAAGGTGGCTGGTGATCGGAGGTGGCGGCAGCGGCGGTGGCGGAGCAGAACTTCGCTAATTAGGGGGTATAATACCCGAGTATTATGCCTATTATCAGAGAATTCGTTGAGAATGAAAAGATTTGAGCGACGGAAAATGAAATCCCGAGGGCCTTCTTATATAGGGCCTGAATTTGGGTTCTACGCGGCCCGCGTAAGAGAAGACAAGGGTCTTACGCGGCCCGCGTTAACTATAGTTAACGCGTAGGTGATCCGGGTCATTAGGTAGGCTCGCCGGGTGTTGGGCCACGTGGCGGCCCAGGGCTTTGCCAGGTTTTAAGTTAACGCGGCCCGCGTAAGCTTAAGGGGTGGCTTACGCGGCCCGCCTAAACCCCAAAAATTCAATTTTTAATTATTTTTATTAATATTTAGGGTATTCGGGGCCCTTTTTCACGTATGGGGTGTATTTTGGGACATATTGGGGTATTTTAAAATATATTAGGGTGTCGGAAATAATTCGAGGGTGTCGGTTTTCTTTAGGGTTGTTATAGCGGTGGCAGGTGGCAATGGAGGTGGGTGATAGCGGCGGATGACAATGGTGATGGATGGTGGCAACGGTGGTGGGTTGTGGTGTTGTTAATGAAGGGTGAAGAGGGAATTAAATGGAAAAAAAAAACAGGGGAGGGGGGTGTATGGAATGATTTTGAGAGAATGAAATGCATCTTAGAATGGGCGATTCCATTCCATCGACCAAACAAACACTCTTTTCTTTATCCTCTTCACAATAATCCATTCCATTACACCTTTCCTGCATACCAATACCAAACGCTATTTAAACATTTGTCGTTACAATTCTTCCAAACTTTACACGCCTAGCTATTTAAAATAAAAAGAAAAGCGGTAATCATTGATTCATTTATTCAAAACAAAACGACGCCGGACAACCTGTATTCAATTCAAACAATAAAACAAAACGAAAGTAGTTGTGGTCTTAGCCTATTTTACCGATGACGATCTGGTGCTAACAGTCTCACACTCGTCGTTAATACATAACAGTTACATTTCTCTGTGGATCATCATCATGGCGCCAACAAGTCAGGTATTGTCTTTATATATATTTTTGGTTGTTTACACAAAGAAATTGCACACTTTTATTGGACGTTTAACCTCTATTTCATGTGTCATAACTGTCAATGTGTCCGTATAACTAAATTGATTTCCAGTTCAATTGATTTCCCCCTTTTTTGAGCTAATGATTTCGGGTCCTGAATTATTTAGGGTTTTGGTATAAGATGTGAGCAGAGGGGTCCCGGTAAATATATAGACATAATTAAGGATATGTATTGAAACTAGCGTTTCGTGCACCGGTAGGGATACTGATTTCTTCCCTATGCCCGTTTCTTTTTGCGGTTGTCCTAAATGATGAGTTGTCAAAGTCGAAAAAGCAAAGTCTGAATGCGAGGTTAGAGGAGTGGCGGGCAGCTTTAGAGGGCAAAGGTTTAAGGATTAGACGAGGACACTCAGATTACCATTGAGGGCCAAGTGGTTCCGCAGACAACTAAGTTCAAGTATTTAGGATCCTTTGTCTAAAGGGGTGGGTAGATAGATAACGACGACTCGACGTAGCCCACCGTGTTCAGGTTGGATGGTGTAGGTGGAGACAGGGGTATTGTGTGACAAGAGGTTCCAACTACATTAAAGGGGGGGGGGGGGGGGGGGGGGGGTTATAGTGTGACAATTAGACCTGCTATGTTATACGGAACAGATTGTTGGACCCTTGGTTTTAAAATGCGCGCATGATGCGCGCATAATGCGTGATGCGCACGTTGCGGTGGAAATAGCGCATCAGGTGTAACGATGCGAGACTATTACGTGATGCGGCAGTGATGCGGTGATATCGCATGATGCGAGGCATTGCAATATGCGGTCTGATGCGTGCAACATGTAAAATGAAGGGATTTTTTATTTTGGCTTTGGAGGGAAAATGAGGAGTCACCCTTTTTTTACTTTTTTTTATTTTACACAGCTTTACACAGCTGGAAAAAGATACTTTTCTGGAAAATAAGCCTTGGAAATTGGAATTTTGACTTTTGAGTTATGTTAGGTAATAAAATGGCTATTAACGTCATGCTCTATATGATGAAAATGAGATTGAAGAAGATATCGGGGAGTATGATGATGAAAGAGATGGACGTTTGGGTGGTACTTCTGATGATTTAATGATAATTGATTAGAAACTAGTAGTTAAGAGTATGTTTACCTTTTAAGTGTTTTGTTATGTCTAAGACTAAGTATGTTTTATTAATGTTTTGTTATTTTAAAGACTAAGTATGTTTATTAATGTTTTGTTATTTTAAATATTAAGTATGTTTTATAAGTTTGTTATAAGTAGTTTTTATATGTATGATTATTTTATGGTACTTTTATACTAAGAGACATCCAGTATACGTGATGCGTGCGCATCACGCATTGCGCATCAGATTTTTGGACCAAAACGCATCAGAGCGCATTACGCAATTTAAAACCAAGGTTGGACCATCAAGAAGACACATGCGTGTAAGCAGGAGGTTGCTGAGATGAGGATGTTGAGGTGGATGTGTGGCCACACTAGGCTCGACAAGATGAGAAATGAGGTTTTTCTAGTTCTATGTGCATATGTTTCTCGTATTTTGATCAATTGTATGATATCAAAAAAAGTTTATCTTGAAAATTGGGGTTCTCAAAAAATGATACCCGGAAAATGATTTAGCAAACTGAAAGTAGTGAAATCGGAGTATGATTATGAGTTCAGACGATCAGAAATTATCGTATTTCTGAAAAAAAGGTCTTAAATTTTAGTTTCGCTTTAGACCCCCAAATAGGTCGGGCCGCCCTTGCTAAACAAAAATCGGGTTGGTGTTGTCGCAAGAAAATGTAAGAAACAGGAGCCATAGGCGGATTATAGAACTATAGATATTAAAAGATTAATTGGTAACTTTTTTTCATATTTCAGGTATTGGCCAAACATAGCTCAAATGTGAGAACCATCATATTAAGCAGGCCTCAGCAACTAAATGCGCTTACCCTTGAAATGGTAAGATATTCGATCCATCGCATTCTCGCAGTTTATACCGTTTTCTGTGATGACATATAACATGTTTCCGACGCTTTATTTAGTTACTGCCATAGTTTTCTTTTATTTATGAAAACTATATTGTGTAACTTGAAAGAAAAAAAAAATATTAACTTATTTACCATTTCTAGGTATCCCAGCTCTTGGAACTCTTAAATGCCTATGAAGAGGATCCCAGTGTCAAGCTGGTAATTATGAAGGTAATTCCTCATTCAAACAAAATCTTTTTTTTTCTGTATAACATTAAATAAAAACTATCTTTATCTCAGTAAAGCTAGGAGTATAATAAATGTTTTTCATATTGTTTGCGTATTTATTTTTTATGGACTTATGGCTTATACCAAAATTTGGATGCAGGGTGAAGGAAGGGCCTTCTGTGCTGGTGGTGATGTTGCAACTCTTGCTAATGGTATAAATAAAAGTTAATACCATATGAACACTTCAGTTCTTGGGCACACATGGTGCAAATTGTTGAAATGAGTTTGATGGTGCTTTATTGCTTATGGGATGATTTATTTATTTAATTTTTTTTTTTTTTGCTGTTGTTGTATCAGGTAGTTGGAAACAAGGTGCAGTTTTTTTCTCAAAGGCATATACAATAGATTATCTGGTTGCAACTTACGCCAAAACCCAGGTACGGCTCTCAAAACCATGGTTTAAAAGCTGAGGCGGCACCTCAGGTCTCATAGGGCTGAGGTGCTAAGAAAAGCCGCGCCTCAGGGGGTTTTGTTGTTTGTTTTTGACTTTTTGTGCCAATTTCAAACATTTCATGCTTTTTATGTGTGTTTTTGATGAATCTGATGATGAAATTAGTTAGTAATATATTTTTTATAAGATATATAATTTTATTATTTTTATATTTTAGTTCCGCCTCAGGCTTACGACCTCGAATTGTACGCCTCTTGAGGCGACGGGAAAACGCCTCGAGGCACAATTTCGTACTTTTAAGCCTTGCTCAAAACCAATGCTGTCTTTATACCAATTGTTCGAAAAGTACGAAAGTCTTACATTGATCAACAAGTTCATTTTTATGTATAATAATCATTATGTTAACCTGAGATCATACTTGAAGGTATCACTCGTTAAAGGAATTGCTATGGGAGGTGGCGCAGCCCTTGCAATACATGGTAGATTTCGAGTAGTTACAGATAATACGGTATGCCTCTTGCCATAATTTTCAACTTCAAGAAACTCTCAACCATCAAATTTGGCATGATATGCGTGTATGTATAATTGTATGTTGTTTCATAAGAGTGGTAAATTTTATAAAATCTAACTTTTTTTTCAAGATTAACAAATTTGATGGTATCATTTTTGCAGCTTTTTGCAATGCCAGAGACTGCATTGGGGTCATTTCCAGATGTAGGTTCCTCTTATTACTTATCAAGACTGCCTGGATTCTTCGGTAATTTGAGTTTGATCTTACACTAATTGTGTCTTACATTATACAATATAAAAAAGGAAAATTGGATTTTAATAATTCCAACTTTGACATATTGGCCGGCAACAATCCCAACCAAAGAAATGTTTTGTGACAGTCCCAACTTTTAACCTATTTTCCCTCAACGATCCCACACTAACTAGAAGTTAAGCCAGTTAGTTTTTTGCTGACATGGTAAAAACTCAGGCTCCTTATTCCACGTTAGTAAAAACTAACTGGGTTAATTTTAAGTTAGTATGAGATCGCTAAGGGAAAATAGGTTAAAAATTGGGACTGTCATAAAACATTTCTTTAGTTGGGATTGTTTCCGACTAATCCAATTTTCCTATAAAAATGATTTATATGTAATAACTTGAAGTAGGTAGATATCATATATCTGCAACATTTTGTGTGCTTATAATATTCATGGGGAATTTAAGTTGAATGTTGCACCCTATTTTGATATTTTAGTTCATATTGTGCCAGGGGAATATGTGGGTCTTACAGGTGCGAGATTGGATGGTGCTGAAATGCTTGCATGTGGTCTTGCAACCCACTTCGTCCCGTTAGAGGTTCGTTTTATTTTGATTTTCAAGATTTGTTTCTCCCTTCATCCCAAAATTGTTTTATTGCTATCAATGCTTGACTGACATTATGTATTCTATCCGTGAACAGAAATTATCCTCTTTAGAAGATGCATTATGCAAAGCAAATACAGGCGATCCGGAAATTATCAACAATATTATACATGACTTCTCAAACAAAAATCCTAAGTTAAAAGAAAAGAGTCACTATTTCCGGTATGTGTTTTTTCTGTGACTGCCATTCTTGACTTGAGTGTTTTTGGTAACCGTGAGAACCAGTCAGGAAAACTCACAGGACCCCACCAATCCACTGCTAAGCACAACGTAAGGTAGCAGGTGCTTACCATTGTAAGGTTTTGACTTTAGTTTTGCTACCGTATGCTGCAGGTTAAAAACCATTAATAGTTGTTTCTCTCGGAGAACTGTTGAGGAGATTATCTCTGCACTTGTAAGTTCCATAAACATGAAACGTACTCGTTTCCTGCATTTTTTTGCATGAAAAATACGTTTTGTACTTTTGTACAAATCTGTTATTCTAGATTTCCTTTGAATAGCACAACTTTTGAAAATTTCTTATTTTCCAATCTTTAAGGAATGGATGGATAGTACTATATGGTATTATTTACTTTAAAATTAAGACAAAATTGCAGAAAACAACCTTTATGTATACCCCAAACTGCACTTTATACCTTTCACTATGAAATCCGCCAAAACCAACCTTTACCTTCATGTTTTGCTACAAGTTCAACCTTTAACACAAACTCTGTTAATATTCTTGGTTAAATCACCTCACATGCTTTGCATGTGAGGGTATTATTGTCATTTCAACCTTGTTTTTTTTGTTTATTAAATCACATGGTCATCATCTTCCCTCACATATTCAGACATGCAGTTTTAACTTGTACCTTGAGCATATAAGTTTGTACCCTCCATGAAAACACAGATTCAAGCTTATGAAAAGAAAACCCAGTTCATTAAATCATACAGTTTCATTTTTATGCTTGCAAATCTGAATCATTAAATCATTTAAAGCTCACAACTTTCGTATCATCTATATTACCTTTTACCCACAAAACCCACCATGAGTCTCATCTTCATCTCCAGTAACCCACCACAAAACCCATATCAACCTTTTACCCTTCATCTTCATCCTGACCTCACTACCTTACGGTCGTTAAGAATGGATGGAGAAGGTGGTTAAGGTGATGGATGGAGAAGGCGGTTGTCGAGTGTGTTGTTTCGTGGTGGTGACGCTGTGACGGGGTGGAAGGTGGTTAAGGTGATTGATAATGGCGAGTTTTTTAAAGTCTGTCAATTTCGCCATTCTTATTGGCGATTTCTGCTTTTGAATTGAAAGTTCTGATTGTTGTTTTTCGAACAGAGATTTTTCAACTTTTGAAAAATATGTGTGAATCTTATTTTTTGCAAAAAAATGATTCTTATGTGTTTGAAAAACAGAGTATAACAACAATCTGTGATTAACAAATTTAGAGCAACGATTTTGTATTCAATTCACAGTATAAGAGTAAGGGACGGGATCAAAGACCGTTAATCGGTGATTTCGTAGTTCACCGTGTGTAGTTTTGATTGCCGGAATTTTTTGCCGGAATCAGTAATCTCCGATTAACTCTTAATAACTGTTTTTGAGCTTAATTAATCGATGATTTCTGATTTTTTGATGTCGACAATGATCACTAATCAGACACCTTTGATATCAGTTTTGTTTTCGTTTGTGTCTGTAACTTATTTGCAAAACAGGGGATTGAATATTCACTTCATTCTTCGTGTGAAACGTTGTGAGTTATTTGAATTGTTTAATGTTGAAAAAGTAAGAAAAAAAGGAGTTTGTGAAATATTTTTGAATGCAGCATTAGTTGTGATTCTTATGTGGAAAAAATCGCCATTTTAAATGGCTATTGCATTGATCATCGTTATCACTTCATCATGTATATCAAATTCGGATCACTTGTTTATGATAATTCTGATCCCACTCACAATCCAAATAAATCATCAAACTCCGCTGCAAGATGAGGTGATGTTTCCTACTTTGAATCTAGGGTTTAAATGAAATGGTGAATCAAGTTGTGTTGTTGCTGCTGTAAAGTGGGAAGAAAGCATTTATATAAGTTAAAAAGAATTATTAATTAAAAAGATGGGTGAAAAGACATTAATACCCTCACATGCAAAGCATGTGAGGTAACTTAACCAAGAAATCTAATGGTATTAGTGGTAAAGGTTGAACTTGTAGCAAAACATGAACGTAAAGGTTGGTTTTGGCGGATTTCATAGTGAAAGGTATGAAGTGCAGTTTGGGGTATACATAAAGGTTGTTTTCTGCAATTTTGTCTAAAATTAATTATATTTACTCGCTGTTTAAGATAAAAGTGTTTCGCTTTTTGCCAGGAGGAGGAGGCTGATAAAAACATGGATGACTGGATCTCATGGACTATCCAGGCCTTAAAGAAAGCATCACCAACAAGTCTCAAAATTTCTCTTCGCTCTGTAAATATTTCTCTTCGCTCTGTAAATATTTACTATTGACGGTCAACAGGTTCCTTAGGTACTAAGTTCAAGTATTTAGGATCGTTTGTACAAAAGGGATGGGGAGATAGATAACGATGTAGCACATCGCATCCAGGCTGGTTGGTGTAGGTGGAGAGCAGCCACTAGGGTTTTGTGCGATAAAAGGTTCCCAACTAAATTAAAGGGGAAATTTTATAGGGTTGTGATTAGACCTGCTATGTTGTATGGCACAGAGTGTTGGTCCATTAAGAAAGCACAAGAGCGCAAGATGGAGGTAGCAGAAATGAGAATGTTAAGGTGGATGTGTGGGCACAAAAGGCTAGACCGGATAAAAAATGAGGATTTTAGGGAAAGGATAGGACTAGCTACTATTTCGGATAAGATAAAGGAGGGAAGATTGAGATGGTTTGGGCATGTGAAATGGAGGCAATCGACAGCGTCAGTTAGAGCAGTAGAAGGCCTAACTTTGGAAGGGAGGAGTCGAGGTAGGCCCAAGTTGACTTGGGATGAGCGGATTAGGAAACATTTGCTAGAGTTACACTTCTTTGAGGACATGGTCCAAGATAGGGGTTTATGGAGACGTAGGATTAAGGTTAAGGACTTTTAGGAGTAAATTCATTAGGTCTGAGCATTGGAGTAGTTGCTTAGCGTTTCTTTCTTTATGGTCTAGGCGGATTTTGCATTTATTGTTTTTTTCTCTTTTTTTCATAAATGCTTAAGTGGGATCTTGTAATTTGAAATATTTGTTCTATTTCACCATGTTACCTAGCCACCACTTCTTTGCTATTTAGTAGTGCTCTGTTTATAGATTTGTTTGGTTTCTCGCTTTTCTACTATATGCCTTTAGTATCGGGGGTCTCTCTGGAAGTAGCCTCTCTATCCCTAGGGATAGAGGTAAGGTGTGACTACATCTCGCCCTCCCCAGACCCTACCAGTAGCCTTGCTATTTGTGGGATTTACTGTGTACGATTGATTGATTGATTGCTCTTGATTTTTATATATATAATACGTTATCCTATACTATAAGCCAATCTTTATAGAATAAGTGAGGTTCCTTCTTATGGTTTAAAATAAAGATTTCTTTTTTTTTTAATTTATGAAGTTATGGTGTGCAGATTAGAGCAGGGAGACTTCAAGACGTCCGTCAATGTCTTATACGTGAATACAGAATATTTTGTGCCATCTTGCAAGGAAAAGTCTGCAAGGATTTCTTTGAGGTACCATTAAATTACTTTATTTATAAAGTTTAAATACCTTTGACACGCCGCATTGAGTCAAACGCCCGACCTACCGGTCTGCTCTGAAGAATTCATGGGTCGGCAGGCAGTCCAGACAGAATACACAAGTATTTTATATTAGCCGAGATTTATGCATGAGATTATGATTTCCATATTATTGTGATTATATTGTAATTATGTACAAATTATAGTTACCATGTTTAGTGCTAGGGTTAGTTCCTATTTAAAGGGACTCATTGTAATCGATTCATTCATTCACAAAATAATACAGCAGGCACTTTTATGGTATCAGAGCTTCGGCTCTTCTACCTTCGATCCTTCCTGCCTTCTCACTATAGCTTCGGCTCTTCCTTTTTCTTTCCCACAGAACCCTAGCACTACATATGGCCGGCGAAGACAAAATCGAAAATCAGACACCTCCGTCTGATAAACTCACCAAACCCCTGCACCCTGCGTACTCAGTTACCAATGTCCAATCCAAGATACGTACCCTTGATGGTACTAAGGTCACGTATACCTCTTGGGTTAAACTCTTTAACCTTCATGCCGTCGCTTATCAAGTAGTTGATCACATTGACAAAACCGAACCACCAGAAGAAACTGCACCCGAGTATCAATCCTGGAAGGAACTCGACACCTTGGTCCTTCAATGGATACTCAGCACGGTTTCTGATAACCTGCTGCCCCGGGTCATGGATAATACCACTACTGCTCGTCAGGCTTGGTTGAAATTGGAGAAAATCTTCCTCAGTAATAAGAAGGCAAGGGTTGGGGCGCTTGAAACAAAATTCTGTAACCTGACTTTGGCCGCCTGTTCGTCCTTGGACGACTATTGCGAGCGCCTCAAAGACCTTGCAAATCAGTTGGAGGATGTGGACCACCTGGTTACTGAAGAACGATTGGTGTTACAACTTGTTCGAGGGCTGCCCGCGGAGTATGACACGGCCGCTTCCCTTATCGATGCCAATAATGCCGACTGGGATCTTGCTAGAAGTATGTTGGAGGACGAGGTTATTAGACAAGAAGCTCGCCAGAAGAATACTCAATCAGTTCTTGTTGCCACCACCCCACAACAACCCTCCCACAACCAATACCCATCGAACCCTACAACCGGATCCCAACCCTATAACTCCTCACAACAGCCCTACTACAATCGTTCTCGTGGCCAAGGACGTGGAACCCGTGGACGCGGCTCTAGCCGTGGTCAAACCTCCTCTTCACCAAATTGGGCCCCTCCCAACCTCTCCTACCCGCAATGGCCTTGGTGGAACACTCCACCTTGCCCATACCCGACTCAACCCACCCTACAAACCCCTGCCCCATACTCGCTGCCCACTAATCAGCCCCCATCGGCCCATTACACATCAGCCCAACACCTGAACATGACCCAACCCTCCTTCGGGCCGGCTCAAAACCCAACAGCCCCGTACCCACCTAGCTTCGCTCCTCAGGCCCACGTTGCTACCAACCAGCCCACCGGTTTTAACCCCTTGTGCCCATCCGATCTGAATGCAGCTTTCTCCTCAATGCAGCTCAACTATGACCCGCACCAGATCATGGACACTGGAGCTTCGTCGCACTCCACTGATGAACAAGGTATGATCAAAACCCCTAACTCTTTTCCTATTTGCAGTAAAATATTGGTCGGTAATGGCGCGTCTTTGCCCGTTCAAGGGTCTGGAACAGGCTATTTAACCTTACCCAACCGTACCTACATCCTACCCAATATCCTTTACTGCCCTTAAATTATTAAAAAGCTAATCTCTGTTAGACGATTTACTCGTGATAACAGTGTTTCCATTGAATTTGACCCCTTTGGTTTTTCTTTGAAGGACCTTCGAACTGGGCGTCTTCTTTCCCGCCACAATAGCACAGGGGACCTCTATCCAGTCACACCACCAGAACTTCCTCCACAGGCCGCTTTTATTGCTTCTACATCTCTTCCATGGCATGATCGTTTGGGCCACCCCGGCGCTCAAGTCTTGGATGTCCTTAGTCGTCATTTTCATTTTTCTTGTAATAAAAACAAATCATCTAATATTTGTCACTCTTGTCAGCTTTCTAATAGCAAACGTTTACCTTTTTATGCATCAAACTCTTTTACCTTTTCACCTTTTGATATAATTCATTGTGATCTTTGGACTTCTCCTGTGTTAAGTAAGTCCAAATATAAATATTATATGGTTTTGATTGATAATTTTTCACACTTTATTTGGGTGTACCCTTTAAAATATAAATCCGAAACATTCTCTACATTTGTCAAGTTTCACCGTCTAATTACCACCCAATTTAACAGAAACATCAAAACATTTCAATGCGACCTTGGCGGTGAATTTGACAACAACGCTTTTAAAACCGTTGCCCACCAACACGGTCTGCTGTTTCGTTTTTCCTGCCCTCAGTCATCTTCCCAAAACGGCCGTGCCGAGCGTATGATTCGTCGTCTAAACGACATCATCCGCGCTCTACTTATTCACGCCCATCTCCCACCTAGTTTCTGGGTTGAAGCTCTACACACCGCTGCCTATCTCCACAATATTCTTCCCACCAAACGCCTTAACTTTTACACTCCCACATATGCCCTCTATCTTCGCCACCCTACATATGACCACCTTAGGGTGTTCGGATGCGCCTGCTATTCGAACACGTCTGCAACCCAGCCACACAAACTCCACCAGCGGTCCGTCCGGTGCATATTCCTCGGTTACCCACCAGACTTTCGTGGGTACCGGTGCTTTGACCCCACCACCGGGAAGGTTTATGTCTCCCGGCACGTTACCTTCGATGAAACCATTTTCCCATATACCATTCCTACATCCACCACCTCCTACGGTTTCCTCGATGACTCTCCTCCTCTCGGATTTAATTTTTCCCGTCCATTGAACCACATCAGCTCACCACCACCCCCTACCCATGCACCACGGCCCACCACCACCTCCCCTTTTCCCTATACCTACACCCGCCGCCCTCGTCCAGCCCAATAACCTCTTGTTTCTACCCCTGTCCCTACGGCCCAAACCCATTCTCACACCACACCAAACCCACTTCAGCCGCCTGCTCAAGCGTCAACCCCTGTCTCTCCCCCCCCCCCCCCCCCCAACATCCGACGGCTGTCCCACAACCGCCTGTCCACCCACCACCCTCTCACCCGATGGCCACCAGATCAAAAACAGGTATCCTGAAGCCACCATTATACAACCTTACCACCATTAACCTATCTCCTGTCCCTAAAACCTATCACCAGGCCTTCACCGACCCGAACTGGCTGTGCGCCATGCAAGCTGAATATACTGCTTTACAGGAAAATGAGACATGGGATTTGGTCCCTAGACCGACTGATAGACCTGTTATCAGATGTATGTGGCTCTTTAGCCACAAATTTAAATCAGATGGCTCGCTTGAAAGGTATAAGGCGAGATTGGTTGTTAATGGGAAATCACAAACCGTGGGCATTGACTGTGAGGACACTTTTAGTCCGGTTGTAAAACCTGCCACGATTCGCACCATGTTATCTCTTGCCGTTTCTAAATCATGGCCCATCCATCAGTTGGATGTCAAGAACACGTTTTTACATGGCCACCTTAATGAAACGGTCTTTATGCATCAGCCGCCAGGGTTCGTTGATAAACGATTTCCAGGTTTTGTTTGTAGATTGAAGAAATCTCTATACGGGCTTAAACAGGCCCCACGTGCTTGGTACACAAGGTTTGCGAACTATATCTTATCCCACGGGTTCAAGAGTAGTGCATGTGACAATTCTCTATTCATATACAGTAGCGGCCAGGAAATTGCGTATCTTTTGTTATACGTAGATGATATTGTCCTCACAGCTTCCTCTGACAAGTTGCTGCACGACATCATTCAGACACTCTCACGAGAGTTTGCCATATCTGATCTGGGTCCATTGCATCATTTCTTGGGCATTCGAGTCACACGCCAAGCCAATGGCCAATTTTTGGATCAGACACAGTATGCCAAAGACATCATTGCTCGGGCCAGCATGACATCTTGTAAGCCCTGTGCCACTCCAGTTGATCTCTCGTCTAAATTAAGTGCCACGGATGGTCCTCTGTTTCATGATCCAACTCTTTACCGCAGCCTTGCAGGAGCTCTTCAGTACCTCACTTTTACCCGTCCAGACATATCTTATGCGGTACAACAAATTTGTTTATGCACGAGCCTCACGATCCTCATTATGCTTTCATGAAGCGCATACTTCGATACATTCAGGGGACTTTGGACTATGGCATCCGCATGACAAAATACAATACACATTCCTTGGTTGCCTACTCCGATGCTGACTGGGGCGGGTGCCCGGATTCTCGTCGATCTACGAGTGGTTATTGTGTGTTTCTGGGAAATAATTTGCTTTCTTGGTCCTCTAAGCGTCAGCCTACTGTTTCGCGTTCCAGTGCAGAGGCTGAATACCGAGGTGTTGCGAATGCCGTTGCTGAGGTCACTTGGTTACGCAACTTACTGCTTGAGCTACATGTACCCCTCCTACAGGCTTCGGTCGTTTTTTGTGATAATGTCTCCGCGGTGTATCTGTCTGATAATCCTGTCCAACATCAGCGTACGAAGCATATAGAAATCGATATCCATTTTGTTCGCGAGAAGGTCCGCCTCGGACATGTCCGGGTTTCTCATGTCCCTGCTCCGTATCAGTACGCGGATATATTTACAAAAGGACTATCTCGGCAACTTTTTCAATCGTTTAGATCCAGTTTGACCGTTTGCCCAAGGACCGCTCAAACTGCGGGGGAGTATTAGCCGAGATTTATGCATGAGATTATGATTTCCATATTATTGTGATTATATTGTAATTATGTACAGATTATAGTTACCATGTTTAGTGCTAGGGTTAGTTCCTATTTAAAGGGACTCATTGTAATCGATTCATTCATTCACAAAATAATACAGCAGGCACTTTTATTTTAGGGCTAAATATGTATGATCAGTTCTTCGGAATGATAACAATGGACAAGTAATATTAGCTTGAATATTTTTAATGACTGGAATTCTAATACTTATGCATGGTCTGCAGTCTATAGAATTATCAATTTGGAAAACATGACATTCCTATCTGCATATCACATGTACTTTATGCAATATAGATGGTACTATATGTTACGTATTAAATAGTATAAGGGCTAAAAGTGTCATTTTGGTTGTAATAAGGTGAGGGATCTGTTTGTCCTTGTTGTAAACTTGAGGATTGTAAGTGAGATTAGTTAGTTAGCTGTTAGAAATCGTTATAAGTCGTCGTAAAATTAGTTGTAAGATCTATCTCGGTAATGAATTGATCTTCATTTCTTTCTTATGATTCTTCTTCCAATTCTTATCGTAACATTGGTATCAGAGCCAGAACTCGGAGTGGTGGCCTGGGGAGAGCCAGCCGTGACCAACGTGGTCGTGACCAACGAGGCTCGGAGTGGTGGCCTGGAAAGAGCCAGTCGTGACCAATGAGGATGTTGGTCCTTAGACTATGGGGTATGGGGCGGGGGTTGGGGCGTGGGTTGGGTACAAACGCCCAAGTCACCACCCCGGGTGGGCTTGGGTTTCGGCGTGGCCCCTTGGGCGGGGGTTTCAGCCCGGGCGTTGGGCGGGCCTAGCGGTCTTCCGTGGCCGGCTCTCATTGGCTGGGTTGGCTTGGCTATAGGTGGCTAGGATTTAAATTTAAAAAACAACCGTTTGGCCAAGCCAAACCCACGCGGGCTAGCCACGCCCCGCCATACCGACCCAACATGCAATTGACCAGCGGTGCCCCTCGAAGTCCACGTGTCAACCCATGCCCCAAACCCCCGCCCCACCATACCCCACGGTCTTAAGGAGGGTCGATTGTTATGGACTGAAACCATTGCAAGGTACTTTTCAAGGGTTAATGAATTCAGTGTTTAAGAAGTTGTTAAGGAAAACGGTGTTAATCTTCTTTGATGATGTGCTGGTTTATAGTAAAAATATGCAACAGCATGTAGAAGTTTTGCAGTTGTTTAGAGACCATCAATTATATGCAAAGAAGTCCAAATGCAGTTTCGCTGGTTCGAAGGTGGAGTATTTGGGTCATGTAATTTTAAAGGAAGGGGTGTCTACAGATTCTTCTAAAATTGAGGCTGTTAAGAATTGGCCAATACCTGCAACTGTTAAGCGATTATGAGATTTTTTGGGGTTAACAGGTTACTATAGAAGATTTGTGTCTTCCTATGGAGCTATTGCAAAACCTTTAACCAACGTTTTACAAAAAGATGCTTTTCACTGGTCTTCTGAAGCTCAACAAGCATTTGAGACATTAAAGTTAGCCATGATTCAAGCTTCAGTTTTGGCTTTACCAGATTGGTCTCAGGAATTCATTGTGGAAACTGATGCAAGTTCAAAAGGGTTGGGAGCTGTGTTAATGCAGGGAAAACACCCTATTGCTTTATGTAAGTAAAGCACTATCAGCAAGACAATGTGCACTATCCGTTTATGAGAAGGAGTTGTTGGCCATTCTTCTTGCAGTTAAGCATTGGCATCAGTATCTTATACTTAAACACTTTACTATCAGAACTGACCAAAAAAGTTTAAAACATTTGTTGGAACAAAGATTACAACACCACTTCAGTATACTTGGCTGAGTATATAGTATACAAGTGTTAGTTGTAAATAGTTGAAGGACCTAGTTGTTAACTAGAGGTCTCTACATACAATTATAGATGTCCTTGCATGTAATTATAGGTGTCCCTACATGTAATTAATATTTACTTGTTGGTCCCTCCTTCCTCTATAAATAGAGGGATCCTCTTCATTTGTAAATACACTTTTCATTAATACAAGTTCAGATTTCCTTTCCATTTCATACCTGTCTCTTTTACATGGTATCAGAGCTAAAGGTTTCTTAGCTCACGAGTGTCTTTCGGGTGACCATTTCCGGCTAAATTTCCGGTCACCACCAGTCCCGTATAACCTTCTACTCCTTAAACCCATTCTAGATCTGCCCAAACACACACACCACTCCAGTCCACTTCAGATCTGCTCAAACACCCAAAACCACCACAACCCGTCACCTATTTTCTTAGATCCGACACTTTTTCCGGCGAGTTAAACTACACTGCCACCACCACTGTGCTCGGAATCACCCGATCTACAAAACCCCAAAAACCGTACCACGAACCACCGCCACACGCGCTCCCACGCGCCACCACTCTCTGTCGTCGGTCCTCCACGCGCCGGCGCGTGAAGGCGCGTGGCTCCGCCACCAGTCGCCGTCTTCTTTTCAGTGCAGTCGGAATTCCTTCCCCGTCAATTCCGTCCGGTTAGTTTTTCAATCCAAGCATTTTTTTTTGTTTTCTGCCTCGGTTCACATGCTCGAGTTTCAGTTCGTTTTTTGGGTTAAACAACTTTTCAAATGGGAGACGAACGAACTCACACCATTGCATGCACCAAGGAGGAGTATGATTTGCTTCAACGGTTCCTTGCTTTTTGGTCATCGGGTCCTCAAACCAACTCAGTACAACCAGGTACGTTTTCTGGCTTTGACTTATCCTGGATTATTGATTCTGGAGCTACTCATCACATGACTGCGAATCAAGGAATTCTCACTAGCCTTCATAATACCTCTTACCCACCGGTTAAACTTGCAGATGGTTCCTCGTGCCCCGTACGCGGCATTGGATCCATTCAGAACCCAGATAGCCTAAACCTGTCTTCTGTTCTTCTTGTTCCTAACTTCCCTGCCAGTCTTTTATCTGTCAGTCAGATTACTAAACGAAATAATTGTTCCGTTACCTTTTATCCTACTCATTGTACCTTTAATGAACTAGGTACTAACCGAGTAATTGGTACCAGCCTCGAATCAGGAGGTCTCTATCGAATGTCTTCATTGTCGCATCCTTGCAAGCATCTGTGAGTCTAGTATCTTTGAAACTCATTGTCGGTTAGGCCATCCCTCAGCAGCCGTCCTACGACAAATGAGACCTGGCATCTCTATTCCCGATAACTTCCATTGTGAGTCATGTCAGCTCGGTAAACATACTCGACGTCCTTATCCCCCAAAAGTGTCAAGCCGAACCATTTCCATATTTGAACTTGTCCATTCAGATGTATGGGGTCCATGTCCAGTTAAGACTACATTGGGCTTTCAATACTTTGTTACTTTCATTGATGATTATTCTCGTGCCACATGGGTTTACCTATTGAAATCCCGTAGTGAAATCAACTCGATCTTTCGTGAATTCCATGCATATGTCAAGACCCAGTTCAAAACATCCATCCAAACCTTACGCACCGATAATGCTAAAGAATATATGTCCACCGATTTCTCTACATATCTCAAATCACAAGGTATTATTCACGAGACTTCTTGCGCATATAAATCTCAACAGAATGGTGTTGCTGAACGCAAGAACCGCCATCTGTTGGATGTTACTCGCACACTCATGATTCATTCTCATGTTCCTCGTCAATTTTGGGGTGATGCTGTTCTTACTGCGGCTTATCTGATTAATCGTATGCCATCGTCTGTTCTTCATGGTCAAACCCCGTTCTCTGTTTTATTTCCTAGAGGAACTCCGTTTCCTCTTGAGCCTCAAATTTTTGGATGTGTAGCTTATGTCCATGATCATCGTCCCGGAGTCCCTAAAATCGATCCTCGAGCCATTCGTTGTATCTTTGTGGGTTACTCACGTGTCCAGAAAGGTTATCGGTGTTATAGTCCTTCTCTTCGTCGATATTTTACCAGTGCTGACGTCACCTTTGATCAGTTGTGCCCTTTCTTTCCAGAATCTTCCATTCCAGTTTCTGACCTGTTTCCTGATCCTGATATACCTGAGTCTCACATCATTCCTACCTTTCCTGTGTCATCTATTCCCTCTACCCCTTCGGTCTCAGACACCACAGTTCCAGCTCCTATAGCTTCGGGCCTTCCGACAGATCCTCCGCCATTACTCTACACATATTTTCGACGAGGTAAGGATCAGACCTCAGCGACCCTTGATCCCCAGCCTACCCATGCCTCTGGTACAGCTCCGCCTGCCATGACGGAACCCGACACACCCTTGCCAGATACTACCTCAGGTACCCCTGCTTATGACCCTTCGGGTGCACCATATCCCGATATACCCATTGCCTTCCGTAAGGTACCTAGACGTTCCACTCGTTATCCCATTCAGAATTATATTGCCTACGCTCATCTCTCTACTGAGTCACATGCCTTTACCACTTCCCTGGATTCCTACCCGATTCCCAAGGATGTGATGACAGCTCTGGCTCATCCAGGATGGCGTCAAGCCATGGAAGACGAGATTAGGGCCTTACGGGCCAATCAGACTTGGGATCTTGAACCACTTCCTCGTGGTAAGCGTGTTGTTGGTTGTCGTTGGGTTTTCACAGTAAAACTTAACCCTGATGGTTCGCTACATCGTTTGAAAGCTCGTCTGGTAGCTAAAGGTTATTCTCAAGCTTATGGTATTGATTATGACGAGACTTTCTCCCCGGTTGCCAAGATGCCCTCTGTGCGTATTTGTATTGCTCTTGTTGCCATTCATCATTGGCCGCTCCACCAGCTTGATGTCAAGAACGCCTTTCTCAATGGTGTTCTTGAGGAGGAGGTTTATATGGAGCAGCCACCTGGGTTCATTGTTGAGGAGGAGGCCTCAAAAGTATGCAGACTACGCCGTTCCCTATATGGTCTCAAACAGTCTCCAAGGGCATGGTTTGGTCGCTTCTCTAGTGTTATGGGAGAGTTTGGGATGGTTCGTAGTGCATATGATCACTCTGTATTCTTTAGACATCATCAGGGCCGAAGGATTATTCTAGTTGTTTATGTGGATAATATCATAATTACAGGGGATGATGAAGATGGGATTACCAAGCTCAAACAGTTCCTTCAGTCTCAGTTTCAGATTAGCGACTTAGGTCGACTTCGGTACTTCCTTGGCATAGAAGTATCTCGTTCCCCACAAGGAATACTCCTTTCTCAGCGGAAGTATGTCCTTGATATGCTAACTGAGTGTGGCTTATTGGGCTGCAAACCGGTTGATAGTCCTATGCTTCCTACGAGGAAGTTCCTTCCAGAGGACGGAAGTCCAATGAAAGATCCTGAGCGATACAGACGATTGGTCGGAAAACTTAACTACTTAACTATCACCCGACCAGATATCTCCTTTGTCGTCAGTGTCCTAAGTCAGTTCATGGCCACTCCGTACACGGGACACTGGGATGCTGCTCTCCGTGTCTTAAGATATCTCAAGACCACACCAAGCCTGGGGATCTTATATTCTGATCAGGGTCATTGTCGTGTGGGTGCTTTCACAGAAGATGGAGATGGACGTATATCTGGATTTTCAGATGCAGATTGGGCAGGCTGTCCTATTTCCCGTCGATCCACCACTGGGTATTGTGTTTTCATTGGCGGAAACCTTGTGTCCTGGAAGAGTAAGAAACAACACACCGTATCCAGATCAAGTGCTGAATCAGAGTATAGAGCTATGGCAGATGTTACATCGGAGATTATATGGGGTCGTCGTCTTCTTAGAGAACTTGGGGTTATCTCTGAAGACTTGATGCGATTGTACTGTGATAATCAATCAGCTACACATATAGCCAAAAATCAAGTATTCCATGAGAGAACTAAACACATTGAGGTTGATTGTCACCTAATCAGAGATCGGATAGTCGGTACTCAAAAGGATCCTCCATCGATTCAGCCAATCCATGTTAGGACGGAATTCCAACTAGCGGATATCTTCACGAAACCACTCCGGAAGCCACAAATAGACTTCATATGTAACAGGTTGGGCATGATTAACATCTATGCTCCAACTTGAGGAGTGTTAGTTGTAAATAGTTGAAGGACCTAGTTGTTAACTAGAGGTCTCTACATGCAATTATAGATGTCCTTGCATGTAATTATAGGCGTCCCTACATGTAATTAATATTTACTTGTTGATCCCTCCTTCCTCTATAAATAGAGGGATCCTCTTCATTTGTAAATACACTTTTCATTAATACAAGTTCAGATTTCCTTCCCATTTCATACCTGTCTCTTTTACAACAAGAAAGGGGTAGAGAATAATGTTGCTGATGGTCTTTCACGAGTTCACAGTTCTGCAGTATTTGAATTGGCAGTATCTTCTTATGATCCTATTTTACTAGCTGATGTAAAGGCTCACCGGGAACATGATGTACAAGCTCAACAGCTTATTCAGAAATTATCTCAGGGTGAGCAACTGAAACATTTGAGTTGGGATGTTTCTTTGTTGACCAGGAAAAAGAAGTTATGGATTGGGAAAGATGAGGAGTTAAGAAGGAAAATCTTAGTAATATGGCACTCATCCGCAGTTGGTGGTCATTCTGGTATACAACCAACTTTACAAAACTTTAAAGCCATGTTCTATTGGAAGAGGGCAGATAAAGACATTAAACATTGGGTTAAGAGATGTGATGTATGTTTGAAGGCAAAGTATGAAGCCATTTCTTCTCCAGGGTTGTTAAGTCCCTTGCCAGTCCCACAATCAGTATTCACTGATGTATCTATGGACTTCATTAGTGGGTTAACAAAATCTGGTAGTAAAGATGTTATCTTGGTGGTAATTGACAAATTTACAAAGTATGCTCATTTCTTGCCTTTGAAACATCCCTTTTCCACTGTTCAAGTAGCTCATGTAATGTTGGATACTGTGTTCAAATTACATGGTTGTCCTCAAACCATTGTATCGGATAGAGATCCTGTTTTCCTTTGTATGTTTTGGAAGGAGTTTCTCAAACTTCAGGGTGTCGAGCAGGCATTATCCACTGCTTACCACCCTCAATCAGATGGGCAGGCAGAAGTATTGAACAGATGTCTTGAAACTTACTTGAGATGCATGGTGATGCATGATCCTACTAATTGGGTGAAGTGGCTACCTTTGGCGGAATGGTGGTATAATACCACTTGGCATTCAGCGATAAAGATGACACCTTTCAAAGCTCTATATGATATTGATCCTCCTGTCCAATTACCTTACATTCCTGGCACCACTACTGTGGAGTCTTTGGAGGAATGGTTAAATAAACGAGAGGAGATGTTGGGTAACTTGAAACAGGTATTAGAAAGAGCAAGAAATCGCATGAAACAGTTTGCTGATTTAAAAAGGAGTGAGAGACAGTTTGAGTTAGGAGATTGGGTTTACCTTAAGCTCCAACCTTATGTTCAGACTTCTTTGAGATTGCATCGTTACTGTAAGATTTATCAGAAATATTTTGGGCCTTTTCAAATAATCAAGAAAATTGGGTCAGTGGCGTATACTCTGGATCTCTGGATCTTCCTTAAGGGGCCCAATTACATCTCACATTTCATGTGTCACTGCTCAAACGTGCTTATAGACCACCAAGTCAACCAGTGTTATTACCTAATGTTCAGGCTCAAGTGTTACAACCACTGTCCATTATTGATAGGAAGTTGGCTCGGAGTGGTAATAGACCAGTAGTAAAATTTTTGGTGCAGTGGAAGGATTTGCCCAGTCATGATGCGACTTGGGTAGAAGCTGATACTTTTATGGCCAGATATCCAGATTTTAATACAGACTCTTGAGGGCAAGAATCTTTAAAGAGGGGAGTTTTGTTACGTATTAAATAGTATAAGGGCTAAAAGTGTCATTTTTGTTTTAATAAGGTGAGGGGTCTGTTTGTCCTTGTTGTAAACTTGGGGGTTGTAAGTGAGATTAGTTAGTTAGCTGTTAGAAGTCGTTATAAGTCGTTGTAAAATCAGTTGTAAGATCTATCTCGGTAATGAATTGATCTTCGTTTCTCTCTTACGATTCTTCTTCCAATTCTTATCGTAACACTATACTTGAGTTATTCTTTCATGAGACCATAACTCTTTCTAATGCAGGGATGTAGGGCGCTGCTGCTAGATAAAGATAAAAATCCGAAGGTAAAAGATAGTATAGGAAATCTGGGCGTGTCAAGCGGGTTGGGTAACAAGTCAAAATGGGTTCGGGTAGCTCAAGTCGGGTTGGACACTTGGACCTACTTGCAAACAGTTTATTATTTCATTTTTTTTAATTAAAAAAAATGTTAATGTTATAGATATGATTGATTACGAGTCAGGGTGGACCTACTTTGCAAACACTTATTTGTTTTAAAATCATAACTAAACCTTTTTTTAATAAAGTGAACTAGAAGGTTTTATAGGGCTGCAAACAAACCAAACGTTTGGCGGATAGTTCGTGAACCGTTCAGTGGGAAATTCGTTTGTGTTCGTTCGTTTATTAAACAAACGAACACGAACAAGATATTTCGTCCGTTTAGTTAAATGAACGAACATGAACAGAGGCCGCGTTCGTTCATTTCTGTTCGTGAATGTTCGGTAACATGTTCGTTTGTGTTCGATAGTTCATCAGTGTTTTTAGTTTTTATATTTTATTTAAATACTTCAAAATTCCAATAAATAAAATATTTAATAAATGTCATTGTCTTAAATATTTTGTTCATGTTCGTTTGTTTCTATTTGTGTTCATGAACATTAGCTTGTGCCCATTTGCGTTCATCAACGTTCGTTTTCGTTCGTTGCTGAAAGTTAACAAACAAACATAAACGAAAACGAACAAGTTCTTGTCCTTAACAAACGAACACGGACATAAAATCTCGTTCGGTAAGTGTTCATGAACAGTTCGTGAACATATATATATTTCTTAAAAACTAACACGAACAAGGTCTTGTTCATGTTTGTTCGGTTCATTTGCAGCCCTAGTTTTATGCATTTGAATACATTTTGAACGACTTTTAACTCTTTTGGTCAAAGTTCTTTTCTTTGATCTATTTGATCCCTTAGAGATATAACAGATTGAAAGCAACCCATTTGTAAAAAAATGGGTCTAGAAGTGCCACCTCTATTGACATGTTCTTCGTTCTTTCGGTTTCTTTGTTTTAGTGGGAACCTTCAAAACTCGAGCTTGTGAGCAACCAGATGGTTGACTCTTACTTTGCACCACTTGATGATGAAGATTGGGAAGACCTCAAACTCCCTGTTAGGCCAAACTTAACTTCATATGCCATTTCTAAGCTGTGAGGGAAACCTGTGATCTACCTTATGATTATTGATGTCAAAAGGATAATCAGGTATATGTACTACTTATGTGCAATAACTATGTATAAGTTTTTGATCACTTAATTGTAATCTGTCCAATCCAATTAATGTTAAAAGGATAATCAGGTAAACATCCTTTTGACATGATTCTCATTGTATTTGTAATCTTTGGAATCTAATTTGTATACACATGTATTTTATCTACCAAAGGGCTTGTAGCCTAGCGATACTAAGGTGTGAATTCTCCGTGTGATGTTGAGGGTTTAATTTTCATGGTGGGTTAGAGGATGTGTAAGTTAGCCAATAAAAACAAAAAAACACAGTTTTCGAAATGTTTGTCAATGGAAACTAGATCACATTTATTTACCCATCTGAAATTTACCAAAATCTCAATGTGAGTCTGTTTCACTATTCATTATTCATTTTTGAATGTTGTTGATTGGTTGATATATTTTGTAGGCCAATGGGTGGATGTTATGTGGCATCCACTAATTTTTTAATTTTTTAGAGTTAAATGCCATTTTATTTACCCATCTATAATTTACCAAAATCTCAATGTGAGCCTGTTTCACTATTCATTTTTGAATGTTGTTGGTTGGTTGATAAATTTTGTAGGCCAATGGGTGGATGCCATGTGGCATCCAGTAATTTTTTAATTTTTTTAGAGTCAAATGCCATTTTAGTCCATATGATTTGGCCATTTTGCCAGCGTAGTTCAAAGGTTTGAAACGTTGTCATTTTAGTCCAAATGCTTTCAAGCATTGCCATTTTAGTCTACTGGGTTAACTCCGTCCATTTTTTCTCTTAGCTAGAAGGGTAATTCGATCATTTTAAATGGTGGAATGCCCTTCCAATTAACAGAGTTACATATAAAATAACTGAAATGCCCTTCTAGTTAACAGAATAAAGGGACGGAGTTAACCCAGTGGACTAAAATGACAACGTTTGAAACTATTTGGACTAAAATGGCAACTTTTCAAACCTTTGGACTAAACTGGCAAAATGACCCATATGTCGCAACGTGCGTGCGTGGTTTAATGTGTTTACGTCTAGTTTTTGTTCGATTTAACAGTGTCTCGCAATGTGCTTCACTTTTTTACATAAGATTTCGATATTGTCAATGTCTTTGCTATAACGTGTGGAAATTCTTTTTTGTTTTACATTTTGGTATAAGTTTTCGGTTTAACGCTTTTACATCTATTTTTGTTTGGTTTAACAGTCCTACCGCAACGCACGGGTCCTAAATACTAGTTGCAATTAATTAGTGATATGCAATTAGATTTTAGCATATATATTGGACCCAAAAAATTAATTAGAAAAAATTACACCGTTGGTCCTTGTGGTTTCTGCCAAATTTCAATGTCGGGTACTAATAGTTTTGTGTTGCAAAATCAGGTATTAACGTTCCAATTTGTCACAATGTTGAGTACTAAGGTCAAACCTTGTCACAATGTTGAGTACTATGGCCAAACCTTGTTAACTTTTTTGTTAAGTTTTACTAAAATGTCTTTTAATAACTAGAGGGTCTATTTTTTAATTAATTATATTTGATTAAAATAAATTAAAGTAATGTTTTCTGTTTTATTTATATTTTTTTATAAAATTAAATGGATTTAAAGTTTATTATTTATAAACTTTGATTTATAAATAATGTGCTAGTAAAATAAACTTTTTAACTTAATCTAAATAATAAACCAAGTTAAAATTTAAGAAAATAACGAATTGAAGATATAACGAATCAATTGCAGAGACGAAATTGGCTGTGAATTTGTGTGGAAATGAGGTCGCATCGGGTCAAGAGGCGTATATTTATACTCGAATTGAAGATATAACGGATCGAGAGGATGATGCGAATTTCGTAGTTAAACTAGTTAGCGAATATGCACAATTTGTAGTTTATACGTGACACAAACGAGTTGTTTGTTTTGATTATGATGGAGATAAACATTAACGAAAAAAATGAGTTAAACGGACAATTTTTACGGATCCGATATGGCCGGGATCCGGCGACTTTGCCGGAGAAGACCCCCTGAAAGACAGGCTTTCTTTTTGTGTGATTTAAAAAGTTTGGTTATTTAACATATATAGTCCCTGCGGTTTCTAAGTTTTACAAAATGACTAAAAAACTTTAATTATTATAGGGCATTTTAGTAATTTTTGTAAGACTTAACAAAAAAGTTAACAAGGTTTGGCCTTAGTACTCAATATTGTGACAAAGTTTGGCCTTAGTACTCAATATTGTGATAAATTAGAACGTTAATACCTGATTTTGCAACAAAAAAACTATTAGTACCCGACATTGAAATTTGGTTGAAACCACAAGAATCAACGGTTTAATTTTTTCAATTAATTATTTCATATTACTCAATAGTCATATGCAATAATACTATTTTAAAAAAGGGATTATTACTTGTAAACTATATTTTTTGTAATGTCATCATCTACATGTTTACTTTGTGCAATAACATAATTATAAATACATCATTTAGGTTGACATTTATCATTCTTCATGGGTAGCAAGCTAACTCATACTTGACATGAGTAATTTGTCAACACATGTCTAATTAAATGAGTTTTATTTGAGTAGTCTACTAATTGAATTGGTTTTGTTTGAACTTTGAATAGTCTACGTACGTATTTACAAAATAAAATGAAGAAGAAGAAGATCGTCAATCATAAATTCTTTTATGATGGTTGCACAAAGTTGGGCACAATTTCCTTTTTTAAGGTATGACGTATTTACATTTTTTATGAGGGAGATTATTGTAAAAACATATTTTTCTTAATGATCTTAAGAAGTATCATGGATGAGCATTTTTGTGTGTTTTTTCTGACTAGTTACAATTATAAATAAATCGAAGACGGTTATTGTGTAGGAATATAGTCACATCGTCAATTGGTTTCCATGACGCATTTTTGTAATGAATTTGACATGCCGTTTTATGCATGAGTATTAAACCCATTACAACAATGGAACAAGCATGTCAAATTGGATTCACAATTATAATGGGTTAGACACATGTTTATTTAATATTTAAATATGCATCAAAACTCAACGTCGTTTGAAAAATTAGATGAATAATTGTAATTAGATACAAATATCACAAATTGATGTAATTTATGAATAGATGTAGCCAAATGGTACCAACGTGTTGAATCAGTGATCATGTCCCAAAGTATTGAAGGTCCAAGTCCCATTATGTCACACCCCAACCGATGGCGGAAACATCAGAGTGAGAGTGAGACGAAATAGATTGCTCGAGACATCATAACACTAGTATTTGCGACAAGTATTTAAATATTGAATTTCATTTCATTTCTAAAGAGTCAATTAAAATGATTGAAGACAAATACAATAATTTGAAATAAAAGAATTATAATAAGAATACAAAATTTAAAATGAGTATCTAGGCATCCTACTATGTTCCATGCATCATCAACATCATCTCAAAACATGCAACATGTTTTAAAGAGCATAGTTCAATACAACGTATTGGCAAGTACACTAGTTTTAGACACGTGACATAAGTATAAAAAGTATTTCTCAATCCAACATAGCAATTGATATACAAGGTCAATCTAGCATGCATAACTAAAAATCAAACCCAAGTGTCCACAAGAATTATAAGTATCCCTCGCCACAAAAGTGGCGAGACTAAGTATGAATAATATGTGTCCCTCGATACCGAAGTAATCGAGACTAATAAGAATATAACTTAATAAAACCCCGTCGGGTGGTGTGCTACTCCTATAGCGCTATAATTGTTAAGGCGGGTTAACAAGTAGCATGAATTCTAGCATGAACTTAATCATAACAAAGCATGTATAAGGATTGAGTAAATAAAGCATGTTTGTGTAAATTGTGCATTTTGACAAATAAAACATGTTGCACCCAAAGTGTATTAAAAGCAAAAGGGGTCAAATGTACTCACAAAATTGCATATGCTTTCCGATCATCCAAGAGTGACGAGTTTGTTGAAAATAGGAGAATGAATATATTCGAATTGGAGTTTAAGGGATGTTTAGACTCGGGATTAGGAATTTGAATACACAAAAGTATGTATACGAGAAAGTAATCGTCTAGACTTAATACTCGTTTTTGACACTATAAAACCCGTAGGGGTTAGAATGATTTCATGGGTTAAGATACCCATTAGAATCGTAACGAGAAGTTAAGTACTTAGATGATGTAACTTAGTACCATGACTAATAATCATTTGATTATCATCAAGGGTTTGGTTATTATATATACTTTATGTGTTTTATATATTTTATATAGTATATAGTACAAGTATAAGTCCAATAAGTGTTTCAAGGATTTCATATAAGTCATGCATGGAGGTAGGAGGATAATTCTTCCTTTAAGACCTCTTTCGTAGAATCATCAATGCACAAGTTGTCACAAGAACAACAAGGATGGTCATGATTGTAATAAATGAAAATGAAATGAACTAACTAACTCAAGGGGCAAATCATCAAGTAAGGTGGTGGATTGAAGGTAGGAAGCCAAGGCTTCCAAATAATCACACACATCCTACACAAGTCTTGTTTCAAGAACAAGCTTTGTGGATACAACATTTGTGGGTTAAAACCCTTACAAAACAGAAAGTTTGGAGTGATAAAAACACCTCCGAATTGTATGTAACAACCTTGTTTTTAAGCTTACTAATCATAGGCTTGATTAGTAGCATAAGGACATAGGTTTGTATAAATAAAACATAAGTTTAAAGTAAGTTTTAATAAGTTTTCTTCCAAAACAGAAAGTTGAACCTCATTATGGTGATGTTTCACCTTGGTTTTCTATGGAAAACCTTGTAAAAACAAACCTAGAGATGTTTCACACTTTGTAGAGGAAGAAGAAGTGAAAGAAGATGGAAGAAAGGTGAGATTTAACTCACTTTTGCTCTTAGAAGCTTCTGCCCTTAAACTGAGATTAAACTGAGTTTTGCAACTGATTTGGAGTGATTAGAGAGTGAGAATGAAGTGTTTGCAAAGTGGAAGAAGTGTGGGAATGAAGTGGGTTATATAGGTAAGGTTTAGAGTGAGTTAGGTAAGTGTTTAATGAAGAAAACACAACCAAGAAACACAAAATTGACCAACCAGGGGGCTGGGCGCAACTTTTTGTGGATTATGGGCCGTAGCGTGACGCGACGACGAAATGGGATTCCCGTGGCGTGACGCGATGGCTAAGATTTCTGGATCTGAGTTTGGTTTTTGTCACATTTAGTCCCTGTAGTTTATGTAGGTCATGATTTAATGTATTTTAAGTGAAAAAGGCATATAATAAGGGGGTATTATGTAATTTTAACACAAGAACAAGTATGAATAAGTATAAATAAGTATTCGTAAGTATCAAAGACGTATGAACATGCGTGGAAACGTATAAATTTCGTATGTATGATATGTATTCGAAAGTTTATTATACGTTTACAAAAATCAAGAACAAGGTATCAAACGTATAACGAATCAAGACGTACAAGTGTAACGAATACATAAGGTCTATTTTGGGATAAAACAATGGGTTTTATTACGATTAAAGTCTCGGTTTTTGCAACGATAAAACGAAATACGATTAAAAGATGAACAAGCTTCAAAAAATAGAATTATAAGATAAGTTTTCTAATTAAGGAAAGTTACGAAAAAAAATGGAACGTTACACATTATAGGCAAACACTGTAATTTAGAAGTAGTTGTTGAGACGCGTAAGTTTGTAGTTAAGTGAAAATAGTAAAAAATAGATTATTTAAGAGGCGTGATTTTACTTTCAGATCAAATTATTTCGGTGGTTCTACCAAATAATTCAATCGGATACAACTCATGATTTCGAGAACAAGAACCAGTATGTGTGTGCGTGTGTGTGAGAATTCGTATTGAACCAGAAACCGTGTAACCAAAGACAATTTCGAATTTGTGATGAAATGCCTGGTAATTGCCTATTGGCAGGTATCATTTTAAATAAATAAATTTCCTCCAAAATACCTTTCTTTTGCATTTCGAAAATAATGGTAGTTGTCGTTAGTTGAGGTGCACTTTTGTAACGACGTAAAAGTTTGATGACCTCTAGCATCATATTTCGTTTCAAAGAACGTAAAATTTCGCTGAAAATCACCAAAGATTTACAAAAACAAATCTTTGTACATTGGAAAGCGCCTGTGAAACATCTCAGGTGTGAACGTTTGATCTTTGCTGAAATATCCTCTAACTAGTCGTGCTCAAGATGCTTCACGGTCGTCTCTATGAATGTACCTAATTGAATATACAACGTTTTATTGAAAATAATATTCACAATAACAAAATATAGAAAACAACGATGAAAATTATTAATAAGCAAAAATATTAAACAAATATAAATAATTTATTAACATATACCTTCTCGACGAAGTCCGATGTCTTGAGTGTCGTTTATTTGTAACGCAATTAAGGTAGACATATAATTATAACCTTCATTATGTAACTGCTCTTCGCCGCCCTCGTTGGAGCTTGGTTAATCGTACAAATATGGTGCACGTTCGGGCAGGGCTGGCCCGAAGGGTGTGCGGGATCCCAAACCCATCAGGGCCCAATTTTTTTTTGTTTTTGTATTAATTTTACACTGTAAAGTTAGAACATATACATAATGAATCGGAAAAATACCATCCTGAAGCATTTGGTTTGGTGGTTTGAAAGTCACTTTAATAATAAGAAGACACGTGTTCTAATCCTGGCTTCCTTAGTTTTGTTTTTCTTTTTCTTTCTTATCTATTTAATAAATGCAAATGACATTAATTTCCTTATTTTTTCAAGTTACATTAAATGATTGGTGTTGATTCAAATGACATTAATCCATTTTCATATATTATTTTTTTTTTATATATATTCTTTTTAAAAATTTCTATTTAAGAGGCCCGTATTTTCCGTTCGCACAGAGCCTAAAGATTTTCGAACATTTTCGGAGACGGCCCTGCGTTCGGGTATTTCGAAAAGATCCATTTTAAGTGAGTAAAATCTTCGAAAAAAATTGTAGAATATGATATGTGGGTGGAAGAGAGTAATTTCTTTGAGAGAGAAATGCAGGGTGTTGAATGAAGAGAGTTTTTTTTGTGAGAAAAATTAAGTAGTATATGTTATATTTATAGGTGTGTGCGTATTAAATAATGGCATTTGACCATTGCCAACGGTCAAAAACCACACTCCCCAACTTTTCCCGCTAATCGGTGAGGACTCCCCACTCACTGAGACACTGAGACACTTTGAGACACTTTTTTCTCCAGCTCCGGGGGGCCAGTGTCCCGGATGAGGCCGGGCTTCATCGAGCCTTTCCCGACCCCTACACTGTGCACCCTAAAGGATGGTATAAGCTCGCGTTGAATTGATTAATTATCAAACTAATTTGTTATTTAATTTATAGGTGTACTTTTATACATATATTTATAATAAGATATTATAACAGAATATATATACATAAACATATAGTCTTTTAATCATAATGATATTTACTATGTAATTATATATTATATACTAGGTTAAAACCCCGTATATTACACGAGTTGCATAAATATAATTATATATAATAAATAATAAAGAGATATATTAAAAAAAACATATATTGTACGTGTTGAATAAAATATAATGTCATATGTTAATACAAACAGTTATTAAGATTTATCTTTTAAAAATGAACATTAATATGATGTACTATTTACTTATTATAACATTTCACTTTGTTTTTTTTTATTTTGCATAAATGTGATTTTATATAATAAATAATAAAAGAGATATATCTTTAAAAAAACTCGTATATTGCACGTGTTGAATAAAATATAATGTCATATGTTAACACATACAGGTCAAGATTTATCTTTTAAAAATGAACTTTAATGTACTATTTACTTATTATAACATTTTACTTTGTTAAATATGTATTTTTAACTAATTATTTGTTTAAAATTATTATTATTATTATTTAGTATGATCAAAATAAAACAAAGGGTTATTGGATTTTAATAATCCTCAGTTTCACCAGTTGGCCGACAATAATCTCAACTTTAAAAATTCCCTCAAATAATCCCAACTTGTAAAACTTTGGCCGCCATTGATCCTTTTCAATGACCGGAATGACGAAATAGAGATTGAAGAATCGGTGGGCGCCAATGAAGAAACGGTGGTTCGAATGACCGGAATCAATCAGACCAGGGGTTTAGTTCTGCATAAAAGGGTTAGTCCTCTCACTCGATTCGGGGGTTTAACTGAGCTCTTTCTCCGGTGATCACTGCAAAACAGAAAGCCGTTAGACTCGCCACGGGGAGAATGGGGGTTCTCTCCGTGACCACCCTCCGGCGTGAGAATAAGTACAGTGATCTCGATGAAGAAGAAGAAGTAGTAAAAGTGAAGTGAATGTAACTTGTGAGATCATACCTGACATGACTTATTTATAGTTGGATTTGGGTGGGAAGATTTGTTGACGGAGATAGTAACGGAAAGTATTTTCCGTCGGCGGTTATGCCCTTTTCCGTCAATCACTAACGTCACATTCATGCACACAGATCGTGAGTGTGATCGACGGCTGGGGAGACGCCACGTGGAAAGTGGGTTTTGTATGAATCCTTCTACAAGTTAGTGCCATCGTCGTGACTTAGATGAGCGTCTAGGATGATGCCACGTCACTATTCAGTTGTAACCGAATGGTTGTGCACGATGAAGTCTTCTAGAAGGTTTACAGCTGTAACCCTTCATACCCTTGCCATGTGTATATTCTGTTACAACAGAAAAAATACTTTGTTCAACTCTTGATTCCCTGCGCGCGGGGATGTTTAGGATCTTGTCTTCAAATCTAACTGTACTCTTGCGCGAGCCCGCGCAAGGGTGTTAGCTGAAGGTTAGTTTTACCCTTTCCCCGGCACATGGTTATAGAAGGTTGTTTTCTTCTGTATCTTTGTTTAGAGCCGCAGCGCAGGGTTCTGTTAAGGATGTTTATGTGATGAGGCTGTGGTATGGTCCCATGCGCCTGCGCAAGGTTTTTGGGACCATACCCCTTCAAGTCCCTCGAGTCCAGTGTTGCTCTTATGCAAGTAAGTGGAGCACTGGACTATATAAAATGAAGTGTGCGCTTTTTGCTCTGAGAAGTGACAGGCTTGTTTTGACGCAACTTATGAAAAAATCTTCTGGGTTGTTTGACAAGGATGCACCATTGTGTCCGCCTCCCGTTGTGGTGCATCTATAGTGTATGATGTGTATGGTATAGCTACAGTGATCGTTTATCAGCGTATGCTGATTTGACCATCAACGTGACGTGGACCTCGTGTGCCATATGCTAGAAGACGAATAGGTGTTTGACTGTTCGTCTTCTTACTGTGATTGTAACTGTAGTTTGTGGGAATGTGTGTAAGCATTTGATGATGTCAGAGATCATTAATGAAATCCATGATTACTGTAACGCCGCCATTCAGAAGGTGGCGATTTGACGTTAATCATCATGATTTCTTACACCTCCTTTAATTATGCTTTCATCATTGTTGTCAGCTCGTTTTAGCCTTTATATATGCATCACTTCTTTTTACCAGATTTGGTAAATACAACATGAGCTGCAAATACCATCTTCGGAGGGTTTCCGATATCTTAAGAACCATTGATGCTGCTGATGCCATGGTCCGTCTTCAAGATAAAGTGTCGGATAAGGCTGTAGGAAATGAAGGTTTTTCTGATACGGTGCCTTGTTTGATTTCGCCGGGAACGGGTTACACGGGTGATGCCCTTTTCGTTACCGGGATGGGTGCTGCTGCTGGTGCTGTGTTATTGACAGCAGATGCCTTGATGCAAGCTTTTCCACCTGACTGGAGACGTCGATGTAGGACAGTGTACGAGCGGCGCCCGACTGATCGTCGATGTGCTAACCCGGCTGGTGTTCGTAGGATGATGACTGTTCTGTCTGGTGAGGAGAACGACGATGACTTGATCGTGGACCCTCACCCCTTGGAATGGTATGGTGAAGCATTGCACACCCCTGCTGAAGTGTTGGCAATGTTTTATGACTTGTAGTTTATTATAACATATTAATTGTAGGTTTGGGATGTATGTCTCGTTTTGTAAGTATTGCTGATGCACTGATGTGCATGTAAATTTTGTTAATGTGCTTGTTGCACAAGTAACTTGTTTGAATATATGATATGTTTGAATTGCAATGTTTTTGCATGAGTATAATTACTTTGATTAGGTAAGGCGAATAAAGATGGCACCGAGCTTATGTGTGAACGTAGGGCTGGACCTTGCGTGGAACCTGTGGCCGCAGATCGTTCATGAGACTTGTAATAGGTTACCATAGTGTTTTTGTGCTTACCAAAAGAAATTACATGCATTTTTAATAAACACAAGAGCGTAATGGAAGCAAAACTTTGTATTGATTTGGATAGGGCGCAGGGGCCGATTGATACAAAGTAATAAATATGATAATTATGATGCATACGCAAGCAATGTGTTGTACTGTGTTAGCGTTGTATGCTGTTTAAGTACGGATGGGTCAGTTACATATAGCACCTGCGTAGCTGCTGCGCGTTCCAAGTGCGTGGAACATCTGTTCCATCGAGCCGTCGTAGGGTGTACGCGCCCTTTCCAAGGACTTCATTAATGATGTAAGGCCCTTCCCATTTGGGCGCGAGTTTCCCCGGTTTCTCGGCATTTGAGGCTTCGTTGTCTCGTAGGACGAAATCTCCTGGTACGAAAGTGCATATGCGCACTCGAGCATTGTAATATTTTTCTAGCTTTGATTTGTACCTGGCTTCATTGATGGCTACATTCTTGTAACACCTCGAAAATTCACGTCCTATAATGTGTATACACGTGTCATATGTTTGAACGTGTGAAAGAATGTTATAAAAGGACTAAAGTTGACAAACATGGAAAGTATGTGAATATACGAGTTCTGAATGTCAACAGTGAATAAACATACTTCATAATAACCCTACATGATGTTCATATCATCAAACGAATAAATCATGGATCATACGAAGCAAAAAGTGAGAGATTACAAACTACAAGGGTTAAATGTGTCAACATGTTTAAGTTATACCTCTGATTGACCTTTTGACAAACCCGAAGCTTTGTAACTGATAATTATGCTCACTAGAATGCGCGATATAAATTTCATAAAGTTTCGATATCGTATGAGAAAGTTATGATCAAATTCGTGTGCGAGGGGTTAAAGCGTTAACGTTGAAAGTTATGACTTTTCGGGTTAACCGGAAGTGTCCAGGGACTTGGCAAAGTGGGTACAAGTCTTAAAGCCCTTGTAGGTAAATACTAAGGGGTCAAATTGCAATATATAAGCTTAGTTGACCTTTCGTGAAGCCAAGGGACAAGTTGCAAAAACAAGAAAATGGAAAATCTGATTTTAAGGCTCATGCGGGCCGCGTAAAGGATGCTTAACCTTTACGCGGGCCGCGTCAGGTGCCCAGTAACAGCATGTGAAGGCAGCAGCCTGTATACACGAAAACTCGACCCAAAACGGATGTTTCACTTCATGTGCGACCCCTAAGTGCCTCCTAGAACACTAGGGACATGTGTTGATCAGTTGAGGTCACTAGTAGAACCATGTGTCAACAAATTGTGGTGATTAAATCACTATAAAAGGCCCTCATGTGCAACAACTTTGATCACACCTTCATCTGCAATTGTGGAGCTTAGGAGCAGATCCAAGACATCCCTACTCGTGCATAGGACCCTTGTAAGTACCCTTGACCTTCCTCGATTAAGTTTAGCTTAGTTATTTAGCTAAAAGTCAAACCGTCGTAATTACGGTTTGACTTCGAGATTAGTCAACAATGGCTCAATCATATCTCGAATTAAAAGTAGTTATAAGTTGGTAATTATGTGGGTAATAAACCCTCAAAAGGGTTCCCCCTGATTCCCACTCTAACTAGGTCAAATGTCGGGTCAAACTTGTATTTAAAAAGTCAACAGAATGTGTAAATTACAATTTATGCATAATTAGCAATGTAGAACACATACAACCTGTTTGATTATTAATATAACTTGGTAATTAGTGTAAGGACATGTCTAAACATGTTCAACCCGACAATTTCCTGTTTAGACCCGTTTCGGAACCCAAAGTCGCATAGTTTGACTTATACTTTGACTTTCAGTTCTGACCCGTTTTGGTATGATTTAGAAATACCTAAGAGCTTCATTTGGACCAGGTTACATGCTAGTATAACCCTCTGTGATTATACACCTCGGATCATTAGTTATCCAATTAATATGCATGATTCCGTTAATTGCTCATATGTTGACCATTATGCCCTTTTCACCTTAAAACGTGATTTTTGGAAATATAAAAAAGTAGAAACCTTATTTACTGATATATAAACTTGCATACAAAATTTGACATCAGTTTGAGGTGTAGGTTAAGAGTTATGCTCGTTAGCGTAAAATTAAAGCTTTATGTTAATTAAACGGCGTATTTAGCGTATAGCCTACTTAAACATACTTTTTGATATCAAAATCTTTACCCACTGATGTAATATATTATTTTGGGATTTTTAAATATTTTTAATTAATTTTAGGCTGAGCATAACTTATAGTCGTAGGCTTAATCCGGTAATTGTCGGTTTTGCCCTTACAGGCTATAAAATGAGTTTTACATATCTAAACGACTCCAAACCTTTTGCTACTGATCACATATGATAAATAAATTATTTTAAGCCTTCTGGAAATATAAAAATATCATATTTGTGTATCAAACCCGGAAATGGCCTCTAATCGCCTTTTTAAGCGTTTTAACGCATAGTATGTACTAAAACTATTTTAAACATACAAGGGTTGATACCTACTGATATTTGAAGCAAATTATAATGTTTTAACAGTAAGCAAAGGTTGTTAAACTCAGACTTCAGTTTTGAGCTTTTCGGCTTATGTGAAATTACCAAAATGCCCCTACGGCGCATAGTTTGGTTAAAATTGATAAATTTCACATCTATACTTTACCCTACTGTTATAACTTAGTAAAATAAGTATTTTTGCTGATTACATCAGACCTGTAACTCAGGTGAATACTTAAACTCTTTTATAACCTTTTAAATGACCAAACTACCCCTACGGGGCATAGTTTGTGTTTAAATTCGTTTCGGGCATAATAAAAGACATATTACTGATGTCGCAACATATATGAAGCATATTAACTTAGGAAACCTGTAAATGGCTCTCATTATTAACCGTTACGCTTATTACGCATTCGGTTCGGGTTATGTAACTAGTTTACATAAACTAGCCTAAACGGGTCAAACCTTATCGGTTTTATCTCAAAATCTAGAGTGTGTATGAAATACCCATATTAAGCAAGTCTCCAAACTTGTCGGGTCTAAATCACATTCTATTCGGTCTTCGCTTAATAGTGCGTACGAACCGTGTCATTGAAACTAACCGGTCTAAGCTAAGGCTTAATTAAGGACCCGTTAGAAATCTAATAGGTTATTATAAACCTTCGTTCCAGATTAGGAGCCCAGTAAAAGTACTTGCATTTGCTGTATTTGATTGATACTTTGCTCAGGTAAATACTCTTAACTTATTTTCCCTATACGGGCTTGGGGTACGGTACTATAAAAGTACCGCTTGGTCGGGTATGTAGTCATTTAAATAGGATTGTGATTAATGTATTTACATAACCCGCTTTATTCTGTATTATTTGATGTATGGCCCTTGGGGGTTAAATGACCATGTCCCGGATATCCTTGGCATCATTTTACGAAATGGCCACGACCTAAGCACAGGGTGTAGGCGTACACCTGACAGATGCATTATGTAAAACTGGTAATCCACTAAAGGAATCAACCTTGTGGGCATTATACCTGTGGCGTGTCAGTTAACTTAAACCGGCTCTTCTAACCGGTGCTAATGGACGGCAAATAAGTAAATCTATATACAAGATTATATACAAATAATTGTCCCAAGTTATAAAGATATTTTGTGCCGAAGTGCATTCAAATAAATTTACAAACTCATTTCAAAACGAGTCAGTTGAGTTGTATTTACCAGTGTAAACTGACGTATTTTCCAAAAAGGCTAAGTGCAGGTACTAGACGAAATAGGCTGGCTACTCCAGGCATCATTACTCAAGTCTCGCAAGCTCTAGATGTCAAAGTCTGTTGAACAATAATTTCTTTTCATTTGATCCGCCTGTGGATCTTTTACTTTCTGTTGAAATACTGGATATTACTTATATTCGGATTGTAATATATTTCTCTTTTGCTTCCGCTGTGCATTTATATAATTGTGTTGTTTGACTATTATGTTGCCAACCACGTCACGATACTCCTCACCGGGCCCACCGGTGACACGTGGAAAGTCGGGGTGTGACAGGTTGGTATCAGAGCCAACACTGAGTGAATTAAACACTAGCCTTTGTGTTTAATCTCAGTTACACAGTTGCACATTCTTGAGTCTAGACAAGAACATAGGACAAATTCCAATTCATTTCATTGTCTTTTAATTACTTCTTTGTTATTTTTCTGATTAGCCCTTGCATGGGCAAGTCATTTTCTTAAAGAAGTCCCGTTTAGGGCAAACATATATTTGTTTAAATTTTAAAGGAACGATTATGTTTAAAATATAATTCCTATATTATAAGATCTACCATTATAATAAAATGGCAAAATCTAAAAAGGACAAGACCTAGCTCATGTGTCATTTTAAGGCAGGGCCAAGACGGTAGTTCCACAATTAGATTCAGATCCTTATTAACGTTTCAATTTAGAAATTGTTCTGCGTTAATTATTAAAAAGAATCTAAAGAGTAAAACCTAGCCTAAATGTCATTATGGACATGGCCAAGATGGTAAAACTTATTTAAGAGATTCAAATTTTTGTTAAACCTATGAAAGCATATTAACATGCTTGACAAAGTGTGATACGATGAAAATCACATAAGTCATTTTTAATTGGGTTATTCTAAATCCCCTTATTTATATAATCATCCCTTATGGATGAAGTGCCCACGGGCTATGATTAACGTCCTCTGAGACTAAAGACAGTGGTAGCCTACAACTCCCTGTCAAGAAAAGGTAATGAACTTTGATTCAAACCTTAATGCCTTGATTCTCTGAAATCATGGCTTATAAATTAAACTTGTCTACGTGACTAGGCCTTTTGTGCTATTATTAACTTATAATTTAGGATTATGATAAAGATCCTGAACAATTTTTATATTTAACAAATTAACTAAAATGTGTATTAAAAGCATGGTTAATAAATCGTTTAAGAACGATAGTACTGTAAGGGCTTCTAAATAAACCTTGCCCTTATTTTCTTTTTGTAGTAACTAAGACTACATGGCTGACTCTGACGAGATAAACAGTCATCCTTTGGAAAACCGTGATGATAATGATAGGATTAATATAACCAAAGGAGAGCTTCGTTCACTGATTGATACAGCTGTATCTAAAGTTGTAGAGGAGCAATTCAGGGAGTACAGTGGAACTAATAGTAAAGCCTCATCTGTACCCCATTCTAAATCAGTCCCTAAAACTCATTCAGAGCCTCATAACAAGCCGCCCTCTAAAGAGGAGCCAAATGTTGGTGCATGTTTGTGACAACAGCTTAGATTTGGTCTTTGGATATCTTGTAATTAGTTAAACGATAAACAGTTAGCGGGTTTAGCTTTGTGATAGTTAGTTGTAATGTTTGGGCTAACTAAACCCAACGAATTGGGTGATGGAGGCGAATTGGGCCTGTCCATTTCGCAGTCCATGATGTTTAACCTTGGCCCAAGTAGTAACCTTGTGTTATATAAACAAGGTTAGGCTTTAGGGTTTAGGTTAATCGGTTAATCAGCTAATCAGCCAGAACATTGTTGGTGAGGAATTTCGTGAGAGACATAGTGCTTGGACGAAATTGTTGTTGGTTAGGGTTTGATTGATTGTAAAACATTTGTTTGGATAATCAATAGAAACCCAGTTTGAAAGTGTCTTGCTGGTTCTGTTCTTCTACTTGTTTCTGTGATATTCTGATCAAGAGGATTCCGCACTCTTGATTGGAAAGACAATTATGTGAAAGATCCGTACGATTAGGGGACTTACAATTGGTATCAGAGCATTAGGCTCTTGAAGGCTCGGTTCAGAATTGTTCTTGGCAGAAACAGGGAGTTTTCGAAATTTTTGAAAAATTAGGGTTTTTAAAATTTTCGAAATTGTTCTGTTTGTTTGATAAAAATTTTCGAAATTCTTGGCTGTTTTGATAAAAATTTTCGAGATTTATTGGCTGTTTTGATATTCTGCTTTGTTTGTTTGCTGATTTGCAGGTTTGCAGGTTTGCTGATTTGCAGATTTGGCTGAAATTCGAAGATTGTTCTTGGTTTACTCATCAAGTTCATCGAATTTGGGTGAAAAGGTTGCTGATTTTGCTGCTTCGATTCTGCAGAAGTTGTTAGGAGAATCCTAAAAATCATAAAATTTTCGAAAAGATTAAGTTTCCAAAGTTACTGGTTGGCGAAATTAACTGAACTGGCGAAATAGACTGAACTGGCGAAATTGTCTGATCTGCGAAATTAGCATACTTACCGGCGAACCTAAAATCCAAAGGCGACTTTGGTAACCGGATAATCTTCCTCAGCGAAATTATTACGGTTTTCGGCGACTTTACAGGTCGTTGTAATCGCGAATTTTGACCAGCGAATTTGAACAAGTAACTGACTAGCGATTTTAGCAGATAACCAGTGAAATTGATTCAACATAACAGACCAGCGAAATTAAGTGATTAACCAGCGAATTTGTTAGAGAAACTAAGTGGTGGAATTTAGGTTGGCAAGCGTCGATAAAATTTCGGTGTTTTGCAAATAGAAATTGATCCGTAGCTCGTTAGACAGAACCGTTTGGACCATTAGATTCCTTGGATTTAAAAAAAAAAAAAACGACTCTGGAAAATCCCGAATACGGTTTTCGACATTATATATCATTGGATTTGTCTTTTCGAGACGATTCTAACGGTGTAAGTTAGTAACCACAGTTTTCGGAGATATTTTGTACGGTTTTACCAGTCTATTTGCGTTAAAATGTCAAACATGACAAAGTTAAATGCACCTAAGATGATGAAGGTGGAGAATTATCTTACATGGAAGGACAACTTCAAATCTTTCATTGAATCTCAGGATGCACGCATGTGGATCTGTATTGAAGATGGGTATGTAAACCCTACACATGATTATGAGGGCAGACAACGTAGAACAGACTATGTGAACATGAAAGAGGATGATAAAAGGAAGCATGACGCTGAAAAGAGAGCATTGGCTGCGATAAGGATGTCTTTACCTGATAGCATCAAGCATATCTTCAACAAGTACACTAATTCAAAGGATATGTGGGATGCATTACAAAAGCGATATCAGGGGAATGAGAGTGCCACTCAGGCATTCATGGCAGAGATAGTGTCAGTTGATGAGGCTGAAACTACTGTGAGTGATGCTGAATCTGAAGTGAAAAATGATGAAGCTCAAGTGGAGAATGCTGAAGCCAAAGTGGATGCTGAAGTAGAGAAGGAGAGTGAAGCTGAACAGGTTGTTGCTGATGAAAACTCAGAAGTTCATGAGAAAGAGGTACAATCTATTTCTGTGTGTTTGAGATGTCGTGAACTACAGGGTGAGGTTGCCAGGTTGACAACACAAAACCAAAGTCTGGTAAGTGAGATGTCTAACATAAAAGAAGCAAACTTTTTTGTTAAAAGAAATGAATCGTCATACTTGAAGAAAATAAAAGGGTGTGAAGCTGAAATTGAAGCTTTAACTTGCAAACTAAATGAAAAACTTCAAGTCATAGATTTAGCTCATGACATGATGGCTGAGAAAACAAAAGAGATTTCTGAAAAATGCAAAGAGTTGTCAGATGCACAACCCAAAATTGTTGAACTTGAAAAGAAATTAGGTCAATTCAGAGATTCGTCTTTTGTAATGAAACACATGATGGGTGGGTTAAAGAAGAGTAATGACAAGACAAGTGTGGGCTTCCAAGGCTTTAATGAAGTTCCACCTCCTCTTAGTCATGACTATTCATTCCTGCCTAGTGAAAATGAGCTAGCAGACTTTATGGCATCTACACCTAGTAGTTTCGCATCCACATCAAGTCAAGGTGATGGATCTGAGAGTGATGATGCTAAGAAGAATAATAACAGCAAACCAGTTTTGAAAAATAAAACTTCATATCCTAAGAATAAGAATCCAACTGTTTTTAAACAGATTACTTTTGTTCAAGGAAGTGACATGAAAAACGAAACCGCTGTTATTGAAAATGAATCTAATGTAGAGTTTGCTAAAAATAAAAACAAAGAAAAATCTGAATTCAAGCAAACTGAACAAGGTTCATCCAAGGGATCATCACCATCAGATAAGGGATCTACCTCAGAGACTCCAGCTAAGAAGTCTTCGAGAAAGAGATCGTGCTTCAAATGTCACGTCAAGGGACATGTAGCAAGCTGCTGTCCTAACAAAAAGAGTGAAGCACAAATGAGTGAAAAACAGAGAGGGAAATTACCTGAGAAGAAAGGTGATAGTGAGGAGAAAGGCTCAAATTCTCAAAATAAATCTGCTCCTAAGCAACCAGAGAAGGTTGCTGTTGGTGTAGATAAGGCTGAAAAAGGAACTCCACAAGTTCCACGTTTTCAAAGAAATCAACAAAGATTTCAGCCTAGATCTCCACCAGGCAGATTTGAGAGACCTAGAAGCAGTTCACCAAGAATGAACAATTTTAATTCTAATAATTTCAGAAGTCAAGGTCAATATCAAAATCGATACCAAAATAATGGTGGTCGAACTTTTTATAACAATGGCTTTAGAAATTACAACAATAATGCTTCTTGGAATCAAAATTCAAGGTACCAAAATCAAAATTTCCAAAGGTCAAATAGTCCAAACATGTATAGGAACCCTCAGGACCAAAGACCTAGTGGAAACCAAAATCAAATTCCATCAACAGGTCTGAGATCCAAGACTCCAGTTAGGAGTAATGGATATTGGATGGATGTTCCAGTAGTTGGTGAATTTGGACGACCCAAGACCATTAAGGCTTGGGTCCCCCAATCTAACTAATTTCTTAGTTGGTGTGTGCAGGAGCTGCTAAGGAGGATTATCAACTTATGTTGATAATGGCTGCTCTAGGCACATGAAGGGGGTGTGAGATTGTTGATATATTTACATTGATTGATTTAAATTGAAGTTCAAAGTGCTGAGTTGACACACTAGATAACCTGGCATATCTTTATACTAAAGCTTATGACAGGGCTCGCTTTGAACACTTAGTCGAACTCAACGGGATGAGGAATCCTGAATAACTGGTTTTTCATAAGAATTTTTGTAAATAGTTTACTGTTTTTCTTAAAAAATAAAAAATACAAAAACATTGAAAAATCAAAAACATAAAAAAAATAGAAAATCAAAAATGAGTTATCACCGTGTGAAAAAGGAGAAATGATAGTACATCAGCAAGTTAGACTGTCACACTGAAACTGAAATTAAAATGCTTAAGTGTGATAGCAGCTTCATCATACGATGTACCAGTAGGCAAAAAGCATGAAATAATCAACTTACCAATGTGATATAAACTTAACTGAACTGTGTATGAGTGGGGAACACAACAGTGGTGTATGGTTTAATGACCTTAAATCTTGCGTTGATAGATTGCCAAAATCTGAAGTTTTGGGTCTTTATACTGTTATTTCATCTGGGGATATCTTGACTGTTTTTCTGTTCAGAACTAAAATTGTACATGACCCCAGGAAAGAAAGTCACTTGGAATTAGCTCATTTCTATTTGAATGTCTGTATGTTGTCCCGATACACACAATTTTGATCTGATTCTGAAATCTTCTCTGAAAAAAAATCGTGTACCTCCTCTGCTGCATCCAGATATATGCTGACCTGGAGGTGCTAGGCAACGACAGCTTTTGCTGCATCCAGATACATGCTGACCTAGCTGTACGTTGTCGCGCTATAGATCTAATACACCCGAAAGAGGCCCTCAAGTGCCCAAATGAAACCCAATAAACCTATATCAAACTGAGAAAACTCGTTTGATCTGTATATTATACCATCTCTCCTAAAGATCTATTATGTTCTCTTCTCAACCTATTCCCAGTTAAGATTTCAGAAATCTGGATTGGACTTGTGAAATATGTGGTAGGGAAGATACTAGCATGATAGAGTGTGTTGTTTATATTTCCAGGATTTGATTAGTATTTATTTGGGTGTTCATTGTTAAGTAATCAAAACATGATAAAACAGATTATATGCAGACCTAGACATTGTCAGGATATCTTAAAGGAAGGATTCAGTATACTCACCTACTACGATGAATCTTTGTGCATACCTTGATCGTGGGGGTATATCCTGAAGTGGGACACACTAGTTTATCAGAATAAAATTACCTTAACGTATCATATGGTAATGGTACTTGAAATGTTCATGCCTTTTGTTTAAGAGGACAAACATACTGGTAATCGTCTTGGACTGCTTTTCACGAAATATTAAATAGAGATTTATACAAGTGTGAAACGGTTTGATTGTGCTGATATGATCTTCTTACCAGTGATTCTCACAAAAATAGAGTGTTTATTGCTTTTCGTATTTATTTGCTTTCAGAAAATACAAAAATACAAAAATACAAAAATAGTGTTTTTTTTGTTTAAAATTCTTAATGTACGAAAAACTGTTATTCAAGGAGGAATTGTTACTGATAGGGGGAGACGGTGTTAGAAAGTGAGTTCAAAATTTTAAAATCATGCGGGTTATAGAGTGTGTGTTTGAAAAGTTTTGCGTGTTGGTGATAAATTGGAAAATGCTTAATCTGTTATACAGTTTAACAAATCTCTTGAATAATAATAATTTGTTTAACTTATGTTGAAAAATTCTTATGGTTACTCGAGATGTTTGTTTTATAGTAAACAGATTGAAGCAGTATGTTGCTGAGAAGTTAAAGTGATGAGTTGCTGTGTTGCTGAGAAGTTGCTGTGTTGCTGAGAAGTTGCTATGTTGCTGAGAAGTTGATGAGTTGCTGTGAAAAGATGAGAGTTTGATTGGATGCATGGTAGAACCTCCTTTCTATATTGCAGACAAAGTGAAGAGTTTGAAGATTGCTATACATATGCTGAACTGGAGTTTACTCAAACGCTAAAGTTTTTGAAGATTTGGTGATTGGATGCATCAGCTTAGGGGGAGTCTGTTGCTGACAGAGCTATTGAAGCTGAAGCTATCCAAAGACCAAAGACAGTGCAAGACTACATGAAGATTGCAAGATGACTGAAGACAAAGTTATTTTATGAAGCTATTGTCAAGGGGGAGTTTGTTGGTGCATGTTTGTGACAACAGCTTAGATTTGGTCTTTGGATATCTTGTAATTAGTTAAACGATAAACAGTTAGCGGGTTTAGCTTTGTGATAGTTAGTTGTAATGTTTGGGCTAACTAAACCCAACGAATTGGGTGATGGAGGCGAATTGGGCCTGTCCAATTCGCAGTCCATGATGTTTAACCTTGGCCCAAGTAGTAACCTTGTGTTATATAAACAAGGTTAGGCTTTAGGGTTTAGGTTAATCGGTTAATCAGCTAATCAGCCAGAACATTGTTGGTGAGGAATTTCGTGAGAGACATAGTGCTTGGACGAAATTGTTGTTGGTTAGGGTTTGATTGATTGTAAAACGTTTGTTTGGATAATCAATAGAAACCCGGTTTGAAAGTGTCTTGCTGGTTCTGTTCTTCTACTTGTTTCTGTGATATTCTGATCAAGAGGATTCCGCACTCTTGATTGGAAAGACAATTCTGTGAAAGATCCGTACGATTAGGGGACCTACACCAAAGAAGGATGACGATCGTCATTCATCAAATAAACACAGTGTTCCATCCAAGAAGATAGCGTTCGATAATGAACCACGTACCAAGTCTTGTACCTATAAGTACTTTGTGTCCTGTAAACCCCGAGATTTCACTGGGGAGAAAGGAGCAGTAGATTGTATGACCTGGCTGGATGAAATGGACACGGTGGTGGACATCAACGGTTGTGCGGAAAGGGATGTAGTAAAGTATGTATCCCAATCGTTCAAAGGAGAGGCACTGGCATGGTGGAGGTCTCTCATTCAAGCTGCTGGGAAGATCCCGCTTTACAACATGTCATGGGAGCAGTTTGTTACTCTCATTATGGAAAACTACTGCCCTCAACATGAGGTCGAAAGAATTGAATCGGATTTCTTATCATTGGTGATGACAAACTTAGATTGTCAAGCTTACCTCACCAGTTTCAATACCCTGTCCAGACTGGTTCCTTACCTTGTAACACCAGAGCCCAAGCGAATTGCTCGCTTCATTGGGGGCTTAGCCCCAGAAATCAAAGCCAGTGTAAAGGCTTCAAGACCTGCTACATTTAGGTCAGCAGCTGATCTCTCATTGTCCCTTACTTTAGATGCGGTCAGGTTGAGATCGCTAAAGAAATCTGAAGAAAGTAAGAGGAAGCGTGAGGATGATAACTCACGAGGGTCAGAGAAGAAGCACAAGGGAAACACTGATTCTAAGAAGTATGGGCCTGGAAGGAACAGTCAGCGAACAGAGGAAAAGCCAAAGTGCACGAATTGCCAGAAACGCCACTTTGGAAAGTGCAGACTTGAGTCCAATTCTAATTCAGGAGCACCTGCATGTGGAATATGCAAGTCTAGAGAGCACAAGTCGATAGAGTGCAAGAAGATACAAGATGCCACATGCTACAACTGCAATGAGAAAGGGCATATCAAAACCAACTGCCCTAAGTATGACAAGAAACCTGAAGAGATCAAGAAGACAAATGCTAGAGTCTTTCGATTGGATGCCAAAGAAGCGATTCTAGATGACAATGTGATTACAAGTACTTTCCTTGTAAATGACGTCTATGCTAGAGTACTTTTTGATTCAGGCGCTGATAAGTCTTTCGTTGATAATAAGTTTTGTGAATTGCTGAAATTACATGTCAAAACTTTAAATGTGAATTATGAGGTGGAGTTAGCAGATGGCACCCTAGAAACCGTCTCTACTGTGTTAGATGGATGTGTTATATCCATTAAGAACCATTCTTTTCCTCTATCTCTACTTCCCTTTAAGTTGGCCGGTTTTGACATAGTTCTGGGTATGGACTGGTTATCTCACAACCAGGCCCAAATCGTCTGCAACAGAAAGCAAGTGGTGATAAAGACTCCATCTGGTGAATCACTTACCATTCGGGGAGATACCCAGTATGGGCTACCTGAGCAAGCGACTATGCTCAAGGCTTCAAAATGTTTAAAGAAGGTTTGTGTCATCTACATGGCACAAGTGATTATTGATGAGCCTAAACCAAAGATAGAAGACATCCCTGTCATTTCTGAATACCCAGAAGTTTTTCCGGAAGAACTACCTGGTTTGCCACCAGATAGGCAAGTGGAATTCAGGATTGATATCATCCCCGGAGCAGCTCCAGTTGCTAGAGCACCCTATAGGTTGGCGCCAACGGAAATGAAGGAATTAAGAACACAACTGGATGAATTGCTAGCTAAAGGTTTCATTAAACCTAGTTCGTCTCCTTGGGGAGCGCCAGTCCTGTTTGTCAAGAAGAAGGATGGATCGATGCGTCTGTGCATCGATTATCGTGAGCTTAATAAGGTCACGATAAAGAATAGATATCCGTTGCCAAGGATCGACGATTTGTTCGATCAATTACAAGGGGCAAGTTATTTCTCGAAGATTGACTTGAGGTCAGGCTACCATCAACTGAAGGTTAGAGATGAAGACGTACATAAAACTGCATTTAGGACTCGTTATGGTCATTACGAGTTCCTAATGATGCGTTTTGGACTCACCAATGCACCTGCCGCGTTCATGGATCTCATGAATCGCGTTTGCAAGCCTTACTTAGATAAATTCGTCATCGTTTTCATCGACGACATTCTTATCTATTCAAAGAATCAAGCTGACCATGAGAAACACCTTCGATGTATTCTCAGGCTCCTGCATCAGGAGAAGCTCTATGCCAAATACTCCAAGTGTGAATTTTGGCTTTGAGAAGTCCAATTCCTTGGACACGTGGTTAGTGAGCGTGGTATCCAAGTGGATCCCGCTAAGGTTGAAGCAATTATGAACTGGAAAGAGCCAAAGACGCCTACAGAGATTCGTAGCTTCCTGGGATTGGCAGGATATTACAGGCGTTTCATTGAAAAATTTTCAAGGATTGCTGCACCCCTAACTTCCTTGACTAAGAAGAAACTAAAGTTCGTTTGGGGCCCTAAGCAGCAAGAGTCCTTTGATGTCCTAAAGCAGAAGTTGAGCAACGCTCCTGTTTTAACATTGCCAGATGGAATAGAAGATTTTGTGGTCTACTGCGATGCGTCACACACTGGCATGGGGTGTGTGCTTATGCAAAAAGGCAAGGTTATTGCCTATGCATCACGACAGTTAAAGGTGCATGAAAAGAATTACACCACCCACGACTTGGAGTTGGGTGCCGTTGTATTCACACTAAAACTGTGGAGGCATTATTTATATGGAATCAAGTGTGTGATCTATTCTGATCACAAGAGCCTCCAACATCTGTTTAATCAGAAGGAATTAAACATGAGGCAACGCCGTTGGATGGAAACTTTAAATGATTATGATTGTGAAATAAGATACCATCCCGGCAAGGCGAATGTAGTCGCCGATGCCTTGAGCCGAAAGGAGAGGGTGAAACCCATCCGAATCAATGCCAAGCGCATGGAGATAAAGAATAATTTGATTGAAAGGTTGTTAGCTGTACAGAAGGAAGCTGTGCTGGAAGCTAACTATCCTAATGAAAAGTTAGGAGTAACTGAGGAGCAGTTAACTCTTAGCAAGGACGGAATTCTAAGATTAAATGGACGAATATGGGTTCCAATTTATGGAGGACTTCGAGATGTCATCCTCCAGGAAGCCCATAGTTCCAAATACTCCGTTCATCCGGGAGCTGATAAGATGTACCAGGATCTAAGGGCAAATTATTGGTGGATAGGCTTGAAAAAGTCTGTAGCTGCTTATGTAGCTAAGTGCTTGACCTGTGCGTAAGTCAAAGCAGAACATCAAAAGCCGTCAGGCTTGCTACAACAGCCTGAACTTCCTACGTGGAAATGGGAAATGGTAACTATGGATTTTATCACCAAGTTACCTAAGACAAGGAAAGGAAAGGATACAATATGGGTTATAGTTGATAGACTGACTAAGTCAGCACATTTCTTACCCATCAAGGAGACTTATAGCTCCGACATGTTAGCCCAGTTATACGTGGATAAGATTGTAGCCTTACATGGCATACCTGTGTCTATTATCTCTGACCGAGATACTAGATACACGTCGCATTTTTGGAAGAGTTTACAGCAATCTTTGGGCACACGTTTGAATTTTAGTACGGCTTACCATCCTCAGACAGACGGTCAGAGTGAGCGTACTATTCAGACTTTGGAAGATATGCTACGTGCATGTGTGATCGATTTGGGTGGTAGTTGGGACAAACATCTACCGTTAATCGAATTCTCCTACAACAATAGCTACCATACCAGCATTAAGGCTGCGCCTTTTGAGGCTTTATACGGTAGAAAGTGTAGAATGCCTGTTTGTTGGGCGGAAGTTGGAGATGTCCAATTATCAGGACCAGAGATAGTCTTTGAAACGACGAACAAGATTGTCCAGATTCGTGACCATCTCAAAGCTGCCCAAGATAGGCAGAAGAGCTACGCAGATCCAAAGCGTAAAGCTTTTCACTTCGAAGTAGGTGACAAAGTGTTGCTTAAAGTATCACCCTGGAAGGGGGTGATGAGATTTGGTAAGAAAGGCAAGTTACGCCCGAGATACATAGGACCTTTCGAGGTTATCGAACGTGTCGGGTCAGTTGCCTATAAGTTAAACTTACCGGAAGAGCTCAGTGGAATTCACAATGTGTTCCACATCTGCAATCTGAAAAAATGCTTCGCTGATGAATCACTGGTTATACCACATACAGATGTGCATATAGATGAGAGCTTAAAATTTGTGGAAAAACCTTTGTCGATTGAGGATCGACAGGTAAACAAGCTTCGAAGGAAGCATGTACCTATCGTAAAGGTCAAATGGGATGCCCGTAGAGGTCCCGAATTCACGTGGGAGGTTGAATCCATGATGAAAGAAAAATACCCTTATTTATTTCAGTAAATCTCGGGTCGAGATTTATTTTAAGGGGGTGAGGATGTAACACCTCGAAAATTCACGTCCTATAATGTGTAGACACGTGTCATATGTTTGAACGTGTGAAAGAATGTTATAAAAGGACTAAAGTTGACAAACATGGAAAGTATGTGAATATATGAGTTCTGAATGTCAACAGTGAATAAACATACTTCATAATAACCCTACATGATGTTCATATCATCAAACGAATAAATCATGGATCATACGAAGCAAAAAGTGAGAGATTACAAACTACAGGGGTTAAATGTGTCAACATGTTTAAGTTATACCTCTGAGTGACCTTTTGACAAACTCGAAGCTTTGTAACTGATAATTATGCTCACTAGAATGCGCGATATAAATTTCATAAAGTTTCGATATCGTATGAGAAAGTTATGATCAAATTCGTGTGCGAGGGGTTAAAGCGTTAACGTTGAAAGTTATGCCTTTTCGGGTTAACCGGAAGTGTCCAGGGACTTGGCAAAGTGGGTACAAGTCTTAAAGCCCTTGTAGGTAAATACTAAGGGGTCAAATTGCAATATATAAGCTTAGTTGACCTTTCGTGAAGCCAAGGGACAAGTTGCAAAAACAAGAAAATGGAAAATCTGATTTTAAGGCTCATGCGGGTCGCGTAAAGGATGCTTAACCTTTACGCGGGCCGCGTCAGGTGCCCAGTAACAGAATGTGAAGGCATCAGCCTGTATACGCGAAAACTCGACCCAAAACGGATGTTTCACTTCATGTGCGACCCCTAAGTGCCTCCTAGAACACTAGGGACATGTGTTGATCAGTTGTGGTCACTAGTAGAACCATGTGTCAACAAATTGTGGTGATTAAATCACTATAAAAGGCCCTCATGTGCAACAACTTTGATCACACCTTCATCTGCAATTGTGGAGCATTTCTGGAGCTTAGGAGCAGATCCAAGACATCCCTACTCGTGCATAGGACCCTTGTAAGTACCCTTGACCTTCCTCGATTAAGTTTAGCTTAGTTATTTAGCTAAAAGTCAAACCGTCGTAATTACGGTTTGACTTCGAGATTAGTCAACAATGGCTCAGTCATATCTCGAATTAAAAGTAGTTATAAGGTAATTATGTGGGTAATAAACCCTCAAAAGGGTTCCCCCTGATTCCCACTCTAACTAGGTCAAATGTCGGGTCAAACTTGTATTTAAAAAGTCAACAGAATGTGTAAATTACAATTTATGCATAATTAGCACGGGGGTTAAATGACCATGTCCCGGATATCCTTGGCATCATTTTACGAAATGGCCACGACCTAAGCACGGGGTGTAGGCGTACACCTGACAGATGCATTATGTAAAACTGGTAATCAACTAAAGGAATCAACCTTGTGGGCATTATACCTGTGGCGTGTCAGTTAACTTAAACCGGCTCTTCTAACCGGTGCTAATGGACGACAAATAAGTAAATCTGTATACAAGATTATATACAAATAATTGTCCCAAGTTATAAAGATATTTTGTGCCGAAGTGCATTCAAATAAATTTACAAACTCTTTTCAAAACGAGTCAGTTGAGTTGTATTTACCAGTGTAAACTGACGTATTTTCCAAAAAGGCTAAGTGCAGGTACTAGACGAAATAGGCTGGCTACTCCAGGCATCATTACTCAAGTCTCGCAAGCTCTAGATGTCAAAGTCTGTTGAACAATAATTTCTTTCCATTTGATCCGCCTGTGGATCTTTTACTTTCCGTTGAAATACTGGATATTACTTATATTCGGATTGTAATATATTTCTCTTTTGCTTCCGCTGTGCATTTATATAATTGTGTTGTTTGACTATTATGTTGCCAACCACGTCACGATACTCCCCACCGGGCCCACCGGTGACACGTGGAAAGTCGGGGTGTGACAATTCTCGAGCCTTTCCTCGAGGAGATCCAGGTCGAGTCTGCGTTCCTGCTCGTTGTTTTGTTTTTCCATGGCTAGCATTCATGGTGACGGGAGGCCAATCTCTGCCGGAATTACTGCTTCGGAGCCGTAAACGAGGCTGAATGGCGTTTCTCCGGTGCTAGTCTACGTCATAGTGCGGTGAGCCCATAAAATGCTCGGGAGTTCATCAACCCGTCCCCTCCTTGCGGTTCCCAACCTTGCTTTAATGCCATCTACTATCTGCTTGTTAACGCTTTCGACGTGACCGTTTCCCTCTGGGTGCGCCACGGAGGCGAAACTATGTTCAATGCGCATTTCCTTCATCCATTTCGGTAGATCTTCTGATGCAAAATTGGTACCGTTGTCTGTGATAATGCGCAGGGTAGTCCGAACCGGCATATGATGTACTCACATATGAATTTTCTGATTACCATTGTAGTGGTTGGCGCTAGGGCTTTAGCTTCCACCCATTTGGTAAAATAATCCACCGCGACTATGATGAATTTTACTGCGCCTGGCGCGTCGGGAAAAAGGATCTACTAAGTCGATGCCCCATTGCTGGAAAGGCCACGCTGCGGTTACTGGAACTAGAGGGTTCTTTGGATGGAGCGTCTTTGGAGCATGGCGCTGGCATGACGTACACTTGCGCAGGATCTCTACAGCGCCTAAATGCATGCCAGGCCAGTAATAGCCCGCGCTCATGATTTTTGCTACTACCATGCGCGGTCCTGCATGGATTCCGCATAGTCCCTCATGAATTTCTCGGACCAGATATTGCGCATCGTGCTTGTCTATGCATCTTAGGAGAGGACCCATGTAAGATTTGCGATACAAAATTCCATTCACCATCTCGTAATTTAACGCCTTGCGTTGAATTTTCCTTGCTTCTGTTTTCCCTTCTGGGAGAGTTCCATGTTGTAAGTACATAATGATTCGGGACATCCAAGATGGATTCCCGACTTCTATTATGTTTACGTGTCTCATAGGAATGGATGGATTTGAGAGAACTTCAATACGGACTTCCTTTGCTAGGTGCTTGAAGCTTGTAGCGGCTAACTTACTTAGCGCATCCGCGTGTTTGTTCTTGCTTCTGTTGATGTGGATTATTTTGAAGGTCTGAAACTGGTTGATCAGAGTTCTTGCCTGCTCGAGATATAGAGCCATTGCTTCGCCTTTTGCGTCGTAACGACCATTAATTTGCTCCACCACTAACTTGGAATCGACGTGTGCTTCAAGATTTTTTGCTCCCATTTTGAGTGCCAAGCGGAGACCTGCAAGGAATGCCTCGTGCTCCGCTTCATTGTTGGTACTCTTGAAATCTAGCCGAATGGCGTAGGTAAGTTCGTGGTTATCAGGGCTAACTAGGTGGAGACCTGCTCCTGCGCCGTCATCATTTGAAGCACCATCTGTATGTATAGTCCAGACCCTATCATCGAAGACTGGGGTAGGATTTTGTATGGCTTAGCATTCCTGGATCTTGTCAATGGGAACTTCAGTAATAAAGTCTGCTAGGACTTGTCCTTTGATAGTTGGGCGGGGTTTGTAAAAAATGTTATATCCGCCTACCTCGATAGCCTATTTGGCTAACCTGCCCGCGACGTCTGGTTTGGACAAGATCTGTCCCAGATGATAGTTGGTAAGGACAGTGATAACGTGACCAGAAAAGTACCTTCGCAACCTGCGCGATGCGTGAACCAGCGTGAGGACAAGTTTTTCCATGATGGAATAACGTGTTTCTGGACTAGTTAGCATTTTGCTGATGTAATATATTGGAGTTCGGACTCCATACCTTTCGACCATCAATACTGCGCCGACTGCTACTTCTGCTGGTGAGAGGTATAAGATTAATGGTTCTTCTTTTCACGGTGCTGTTAAGGTAGGTAGTTGGATTAAGCATTCTTTCATTTGTTGGAAAGCTTTCTCTGCATCTGGGGTCCATTGAAATTGGCTTTTCTTTACGCAGTTGCGTAGGGTGCTGATGAATGGATATGATTTAGCGGCATGATTTGCCAGGAATCGGTTGAGCGTGGCTAACCGACCCGCTAGGCGTTGCATTTCTTTAATGGATGCTGGAGATGGCATGAGTTGAATAGCTTCTACTTTTTCCGGATTGACTTTGAAACCGTCCTTGGTTACGATAAACCCTAGGAATTTGCCTTCTTCCATTCCGAATGAACACTTTACAGGATTCAGCTTTAAGTTAACTCTGCGCAGAGAGTCGAAAGTGCGCTGGATGTTCGTGAGCATGGATTCTTCTTAACGACTCATGATGACGAGGTCGTCTATGTAGACTTCTACTGTTATGCCGATATCTTCCCCGAAGACTCTATCCATTAAACGTTGGTAAGTAGTTGCCGCGTTGCGGAGGCCGAAAGGCATTTTTGTATAACAAAATATACCTTTGTCCGTGCGGAAAGCTGTCTTGTCTTCGTCTTCTTCCTTCATTTGTACTTGGTGGTATCCTTTATAACAATCTAAGAAGCATTTCCAACGGAAGGATGCTAAGGAATCCACCTTCTTGTCTATCTCTGGAAGGGTGTAACAGTATTTTGGGCAGGCTTTATTGAGATCCTTGAAATCAATGCACATGCACCACCCACCGTTGTGCTTCTGCACCATTACTGGGTTAGCTACCCAGGTTTGATATCGTACTTCGCGCAGAATCCCAGCCTGAAGTAATTCGACTACTTGCTCATTCATTGCGCGAGCCTTTTCTGTACTAAGACTGCACTTCCCTTGTGCGACTGGTTCTGCGGAAGGTCGGACATTCAAGCAATGTTCCGTTATCTCTCTTGGTACGCCGGTCTTGTCCGCTGGGGACCATGCGAAAATGTCCCTATTCTCAGATAAAAGTTCTTTCAGTCTTGCGCGGATTGCTGGCGAGATGGCGTGCCCTAATAGAATGGTTTGCTCAGGGTATTCGTTGAGGACCCATTTTTCTGGTTCATTAGATGGTGATGGTTTTGCGACCTTTACTGGTGGCTCATCGTCTACATATATTACCTCTTTGCTGGAATATAAGATTGCCACTCCAGTTTCTGTTGGAAAACCGCAAGCAGCGTGTGGTATGGAGGTAATCATGCTAAATTCCCTATGTGAACGTCTTCCCAGCAGTACATCATGGCGTGATGTAGCTGGCATAACCATGAAATTGACTGTAACGGTGCGCAAGTGCTCTCCGTCTGAGAGTGTTACAGAAAAGGCGATTTGACCCAGTGGGAAGACGACTTCATTACAGAAACCAGTTAGAGGAAAATCGACTGGTTTCAAGCGTGCCTTATCCTCTGGGTCTAATTGTTTAAAGCATTGTTCGTAAATTATATCCATGGAACTAACCGGATCAATGAACATGTAATCAGTACGATAATGACCGAAGATACCAGTTATGATGACCGGACGCTCTTCCTGAGGACCTCCAGGAACAACGGGGAAGACTACTTGTTGTTCACGCAAGTGCTGACTGTGGCTTCGTTTGTTCGGCTTGCGCGAGGGTCCTCCTTGCACCATGTATGTTTGTTCCGTACCGGTTGCTGGGTTGTTTTCTACATTTTGTCTCGTATACTTGAAAGTTTTTAGATATTCCCCATTGTTGAGTTGGGTGTCCCACTGCTGTGGTGAACGTGGGCCCAACATTGTATTATCGAATTTCTTCTGTGACGTGTGTTCTGGCTGAGATTCCCGATGACCAGATCTGAGATGAAGGAATTCAGATTCGTTGCTTGTCTGAGGGTATACCTCTGTTAATTTAATCCACAGTTTTGAGGAATTATAACGAGATCTTTTGGATGTGTCTACGATTTGCAACTGAGTGGCAGATTTTTGTACAAAAATTTCGTTTATGGTCTTTTGGAATTTGGTAAACCAATAAACTGGAGTTTCTTCCGAAAGTAGATCTGAACTAATCTGAGTTTCAGATTGAACTTTTGAGGTAACATGGCTATGTACCTCATGATTAATTTTGTTGCTACGTGATTTCCCCACAGTTCCGTCGACTCGAAAGTATGAACCGGGACGTCCCTACTTTCCGATCGAGGACTTGGTGGGTAATTTGTCGGAACCTCTGCCATAGAAAACAGAGAATGAAAAGAAATGAATCAAAATGAGAAGATGAAATAGAGATTGAAGAATCGGTGGGCGCCAATGAAGAAACAGTGGTTCGAATGACCGGAATCAATCAGACCATGGGTTTAGTTCTGCATAAAAGTGTTAGTCCTCTCGCTCGATTCGGGGGTTTAACTGAGCTCCTTCTCCGGTGATCACTGCAAAACAGAAAGCCGTTAGACTCGCCATGGGGAGAATGGGGGTTCTCTCCATGACCACCCTCCGGCGTGAGAATAAGTACAGTGATCTCGATGAAGAAGAAGAAGTAGTAAAAGTGAAGTGAATGTAACTTGTGAGATCATACCTGACATGACTTATTTATAGCTGGATTTGGGCGAGAAAATTTATTGACGGAGATAGTAACGGAAAGTATTTTCCGTCGGCGGTTATGCCCTTTTCCGTCAATCACTAACGTCACATTCATGCACACGGATCGTGAGTGTGATCGACGGCTGGGGAGACGCCACGTGGAAAGTGGGTTTGTGTGAATCCTTCTCCAAGTTAGTGCCATCATCGTGACTTAGATGAGCGTCTAGGATGATGCCACGTCACTATTCAGTTGTAACTGAATGGTTATGCACGATGAAGTCTTCTAGAAGGTTTACAGCTGTAACCCTTCATACCCTCACCACGTGTCTATTTTGTTACAACAGTAAAAATACTTTGTTCAACTCTTGGTTCCCGGTGCGCGGAGATGTTTAGGATCTTGTCTTCAAATCTAACTGTACTCTTGCGCGAGCCCGCGCAAGGGTGTTAGCTGAAGGTTAGTTTTACCCTTTCCCCGACGCACGGTTATAGAAGGTTGTTTTCTTCTGTATCTTTGTTTAGAGCTGCAGCGCAGCCGCGCAGGGTTCTGTTAAGGATGTTTATGTGATGAGGTTGTGGTATGGTCCCATGCGCCTGCGCAAGGTTTTTGGGACCATACCCCTTCAGATTTGTTTTTGTTGAACGCAGCCTTATAATCCAATCGAGCGAAACCAAGCAAAAACGATCCGCTCGATTTTAGTTAGGAATTGAGAAAAACGAGCGAAAACGATCCGCTCGATTCAAATTCAATCCGCGCATGAGCATCACTTTTGTGCTCGGTTTTGCAAATTCGATCCGATCGGATCAGTTGTAATTCAATTCGAGCACGAGCAGACCCTCAATTGGATCGGCCTATGAACACCCCTATCTCCACCTTTATTTTTTACATGTGTTGTGGATGTTTTTGTCTTAATTATTCTTTAAAGATTTGTCGTTTCTTGTTCCAATATGCACCATAGCCATAGGGTAATCCGCCAACAGATTAGACGATTTCAATACCCAAGGCATTATAGTCTAGTGGTATCTTGGGGGTGGGATAAGGCTTATGACCATTAGATCATGGGTTCGATTCTCACAAAGGGGGTTTTCCCAGATTTATTGGGTCTCCTCCTGAATTGGTGTATAGGCATTATTGCCTAGTGGAGATGGATATGATCGGGTGGTTCTGCTGGTGGCACGATGATACTCCAGTGGTCCGTCAGTGATCCAAATTTGCCGTTAAAAAAAAAAGTCGATTTCAATTTAAAATTAAAAGAAAGTAGATCAATATTCTTTAAAGATTTGTCGTTACTTGCTCCAATTGATTCATTTATTTAATACAAAACGACGCCGGACAACCTGTATTCACATTCACATTCACATAATAAAACAAAACGAAAGTAGTTGGGGTCCTAGCCTTTTTACCTACCGATGATGATGATCTGGTGCTAACACTCGTCGTTAATAGTTAATACATAACAGTTACGGTTCTCTGTGGATCACCATGACGCCAACAAGTCAGGTATTGTTTTTATATACATATATATTTGGTTGTTTATACAAAGAAATTGCATATTGTTGTTGTTGATGGGACTTTTAACCATTTGTCGTAACTGTCAATGTGTCGGTATATAACTAAATTGATTTCCAGTTCAATTAATTTAGAGTTTTGGTGTAAGATGTCAGTAGAGGGTTTGCTGCTGAGAAATATATAGATATGTATCTTAGGACTGAAACCAGGTAGGAGATACTGATTTCTTCCTTGTAGAGACGGGCCTCCACCAAGGGTATGTTTTGAGCCCGTTTCTTTTTGCGGTTGTCACGGATGAGTTGTCATAGTTGATGCAAGAGGCGGTTCTTTGGTGCCTGCTTTTGCTTTTTGCGGATGATATTGTGTGATAGCTTGCATGCGTCAATGCGTCATGTGTGTCTATTTGATGTGTTATTTGTTCCTGTTATATGTTTTCACCGTTTTTCGTGTTTGGTAGCTTACTAAGAAGATCTTTAGTACTTTTTTATGTGGTTATATGATACATGTTTTTATTTGACGCTTGCCTACATCCCACCTACTCAGACCTCTAACAGTAGCTTGGCTATGGGTGGGATTGTACTGGGTACGATTGTTGTTGTTTGTTGTATAAGATGTGAGTAAAAGCTTCACATCTTTTAATTTTTGGTTGCCTAAAGAAAGAATGCAAACCCACTTGTTCCACATTCACACTGCTCTTCAAACTGTGTTATATTCAAGGTGAATGGCTAGAGGTGATAAGAAACTGCTGTTTGGCAGTCTCGGGTAAATCCATTTCTATGTGCATATTTTTCTCGTATTTTGATTTGATCAATAGTATAATATCAAAAAAAAAAAAAAGTTTACCTTGAAAATTGGAATTTCTCAAAAAATGACACCCGGAAATGATTTAGCAAACCGAAAGTAGTGAAATCGGAGTATGATTATGAGTTTAGACGATCAGAAATTACCGTGTTACTGAAAAAGAGGCCTTAAATTTTAGTTTCGCTTTAGGCCTCCATAAGGCCGGGCCCCCCTTGCTAAACAAAAAACGGGTCGGTATTGGAGCTAGAAAATGTTTGAAACAGGAGGCGGCGAAGTATAGAATTTGAAAGATTAGTTGGTAACTTTCTTGATATTTCAGGTATTGGTTAAACAGACATCAAATGTGAGAACCATCATATTAAACAGGCCTCAGCAACTAAACGCGCTTACCCCTGAAATGGTAAGATATTCGATCCATGATATTAATACGCAGTTTATACTGTGATGACATGTAACATGTTTCCAACTCTTTATTTAGTTAGTGCCATAGTTTTCTTTTAATTATGAAAACTATATTGTGTAACCTGAAAGAAAAAAATATTAACTTATTTACCATTTCTAGGTATCCCAGCTCTTGGAACTCTTAAATGCCTATGAAGAGGATCCCAGTGTCAAGCTGGTAATTATAAAGGTACTTTTCATTCAAATAAAATCTTCTCAGTAATATAGGAGTATAATTATAATATATTCTTTTTCCTGTTGTTTGTGGATTCGGTTTTTGTTAACTTATGGCTTATACTAAAATTTGGATGCAGGGTGAAGGAAAGAACTTTTCTGCTGGTGGTGCTGTTTCAGTTCTTCTTAATGGTATATATTACTGTTGTTGCAATGAGTTTGATGGTGCTTTATTGCTTATCTGATTATCTATTTTTTTGGTTGTTGTACCAGTTAGCTGGAAAGAAGCTGCAATTCTATTCTCAACGGCATATGCATTGGATTATCTGATTGCAACTTACGCCAAAACCCAGGTAAAAGCTCTCAAAAGTCAAAACCAATGCTATCTTTATACCAAGTTCGTTTGTTCACAACATACGAAAATCTTACGTTGACCACAAATTCATATTTATGTATAAATATATTGATATTCATTATGTTAACCTGAGATCGTACTTGAAGGTATCACTTATTAGAGGAATTGTTATGGGAGGTGGTGCAGCCTTTGCAGTACATGGTAGATTTCGAGTTGTTACGGATGATACGGTATGCCTCTTGTCATATTCTTCAACTTCAAGAAAGTCTCAAGCATCAATTTTTTTTTTTTTTTTATAATATGCATGTATGTATATTGTTTCATAAGACTATAAGAATGGTGAATTTTCTAAAAACAACAATCGTTTTCGAATTTTGCAGGTTTTTGCAATGCCAGAGACTGCATTAGGGTTATTCCCAGATGTAGGTGCCTCTTATTACTTATCAAGACTGCCTGGATTCTTCGGTAATTTAAGTTTCATCTTAATCTGATTGCGTCTTAGATTATACAATATAAATTAATGAATTATATGTAAGAATATTAAGTGGGTAAATATCGTATGTCAGCAACATTTTGGGTTCTTATAATATTCATGGGCAATTTAAGTTGAATGCAGCACCCTATGTTGATATTTTAGTTCATATTGTGGCAGGGGAATATGTGGGTCTTACGGGTGCGAGATTGGATGGTGCTGAAATGCTTGCATGTGGTCTTGCAACCCACTTTGTCCCATTAGAGGTTCATTTTATTTTGATTTTCAAGATTTATTTCTCCCTTCTTCCTAAAATTGTTTTAATGATCCCAATATTGTTTTGTTAAATATGCCTTCAATGCTTGACTGACATGTATGTATTGTATCTATGCACAGAAATTTTCCGCATTAGAAGATGCATTATGCAAAGCAAATACGGGCGATCCAAAAATCATCAACAATATTATACATGACTTCTCGAACAAAAATCCTAAGTTAAAAGAAAAGAGTCAATTTTTCCGGTATGTGTTTTTTTTTTTGTGTAACCGTGAGAACCCGTTAGGAAAACTCATGGGACCCCACCAATACACTGTTAAGCACAACGTACATTGTAAGGTTTTGACTTTAGTTTTGCTACCGTATGTTGCAGGTTAAAAACCATTAATAGTTGTTTCTCTCGCAGAACTGTTGAGGAGATTATCTGTGCACTTGTAAGTTCCATAAACATGAATGTACTCATTTCCTGCATCATCATTATCATTATACTCAGTAAATCCCACCAATAGCAAAGCTAAGGTCGGGTCTGAGGAGGGTAAGATGTAGGCAACCTTACCTCTACCCCGTAGGAATAGAGAGGCTGCTTCCAGTGAGACCCACGGCTCGATAGTAGTTTTGCATCAAGCCTTGGACATAAGGCACATAACACTCAGCAATTAAGACAAAGGCCGACTAGGGCATGTACTCCTTTGTCTTTCAGCTATCAACGCCACCACATGATGCATGATTAACCATCCCCCTCTTTTAACGTTATTTTCACGAAATTAGTAAAATAACGTTAAAATTAGTGCACTTTCACTTTTGCCCCCCGAGCGCCCACACATATATACATTATATGCGCATACCGCAAGCGGGACATCCTGCATGAATACACATTTTTGTACTTTTGTAAGTTTCTACAGCTTTTGAAATTTTCTTATTTTCCTATCTTCAAGGAGCAAGTGGATGAATGAAGTATTATATACTTTTGAGAATAATTTACTCGCCACTCATTTGAGATCAAATGGTTTCACTTTTTCTAGGAGGAAGAGGCTGATAAAAACAAGGATGCCTGGATCTCATGGACTATCAAAACCTTAAAGAAAGCATCACCAACAAGTCTCAAAATTTCTCTTCGCTCTGTAAGTATTTACCGTGCTCTTGATTTATATATTCAATATGTACTTTTATTAATTCATCTCGATTATAAGCCAATCTTTATACAATAACTTAGGTGCCCTTCTTATGGTCTAACTTTCTTAAGTTATGGTGTGCAGATTAGAACAGGGAGACTTCAAGGCGTGGGTCAATGTCTTATTCGTGAATACAGAATGAGTTGTACCGTCGTACGAGGAAAAGTCTGCAGGGATTTCTTTGAGGTACCAATTTATTACTTTATCCGTTCTATAAAAAGGCTTCAAAGTATTTGAGCATCAACCATATGTCTTAATATTTATGCATGGCACATGTACTGTATCCGATATAGATGGAACTCTACTTGAATTTTTCCTTCATGAGACCATAACTCTTTTTCTAATGCAGGGATGTAGGGCGTTGCTGGTCGATAAAGATAAAAATCCAAAGGTAGAAGATAGTAAAGAAAATCTGGGTGTGTTAAGCGGGTTGGGTAACGGGTCAAAATGGGTTCAGGTAGCTCAAGTAACGTTAGACCTACTTGCAAGTTGCAAACCAAACACTATCTTATTTCATTTTTCTTTAAAAAATGTTAATGTTATAGATATGATTACAGGTCAGGTTGGACCTGCTTGCAAACACTTTCTTGTTTAAAGTTTTCTTAATAACAAAAAAATGTTATTGTTTTAAATATGATTACAAAACTATATCGTTGCGATAATAATCTAAACCTTTTTTAATAAAGTGAATTAGAAGGTTTTATGCATTTGAATACATTTTGAACAACTTTCAATTCTTTTGGTTAAATTTATTAGTTTTGATCTATTTGATCCATTTGAGTAGGGATGTTCTTCGAGTTTCGGGTTTTCCGGGTCGGGTTGTTCGGTTTTTTTTCTAGGAAAAGGTGACCCGATAACTGACCCATTTAAAGTTCGAGTTGTTCGGGTATGGGTTATTCGGGTTTGGGTTAGTTCGGGTCGGGTTGTTTGGGTTTTTTGCTAGGAAAAGGTGACCCGGTAAACGACCCATTAAAAGTTCGGGTATGGGTTATTCGGGTTAGTTTGGGTCGGGTTGTTCGGTTTTCGGGTTTCGATGTAGAATGAAAAAAAATTCACAAAATATCGTCAAATATATCATGTTAAAAAAATATATAATTACAATTTAAACATCATTTAACAATATGGTATGATAATGTTCAAAAGTCTCAAAACTCGATGTTTCAAATACAAAAACAAAGCACTCCAAATCAAATCACATCTATAAAAAAAAAGACAATTAATGTTCGGGTTTTTATACTGGCTTCGAGTTTCAGGTTTTTCGGGTCGGGTTGCTTAGGTTTTTGGTTGGGAAAAATTGACATGATAACCGACCCATTTAAGGTTCGGGTTGGTCGGGTTCAAGTATTTTAAATATTCTCTAATTCGCGTTCCGGTGGTTTCAAATTCGGGTCGGGTTTCGGATAAAAAAGGACAGCCCTACGTTTGAGATATAATATGACCGAAAGCAACCCATTTGTAAAAAATGGGTTTAGAAGTGCCACCTCTATTGATATGTTATTTCTTTCGGTTTCTTTGTTTTAGTGGGAACCTTCAAAACTGGAGCTTGTGAGCAACCAGATGGTTGACTCTTACTTTGCACCACTTGATGATGAAGATTGGACAGACATCAAACTCCCTGTTAGGCCAAACTTAACTTCTTATGCCATTTGTAAGCTGTGAGGGAAACCTGTGATCTACCTTATGATGTTAGTAGCTCTATAATTATGATTATTGATGTCAAAAGGATAATCAGGTATATGTACTGCTTATGTGTCATAACTATGTATAAGTTTTTGAACACCCAATTGTAATCTGTTCAAACCAATCAATGTCAAAAGGATAATCAGGTAAACTTCCTTTTGACATAATTCTCATTGTATTTGGAATCTTTGGAATCTAATTTGTATACACATGTATTTTATCTACCAAAGGCTTGTAGCCTAGCGATACTAAGGTGTGAATTCTCCGTGTGATGTTAAGGGTTTAATTTTCATGGTGGACTAGAGGATGTGTAGGTTAGCCGATAAAAAAAAAAAAAAAAAAAAAAAAAAAGCACAGTGTTCGAAATGTTTGTCAATGGAAACTAAATCACATTTACCCGTCTATAATTTACTAAAATCTCAATGTGAGTCTGTTTCACTATTCATTTTTGAATGTTGTTGATTGATTGATAAATTTTGTAGGCCAATGGGTGGATGTCATGTGGCATCCACGAATTTTTTAATTTTTTTATATATGTATAGGTCTTATAGCTATGTGTACAAGTCTCTATTGCATATAAATATTTATGTTTTCTTCCCTTAGACTATTACTAAATGGAAAAATCTTTCTTTAGAGTATTAGCATAAATACCAAATAACCCTTATGGTTTACTTTTAATTTTAAGAAACCTTATACTTTATAAATTTATTTAATAATAATAATAATTATTATTATTATTATTATTATTATTATTAGTTCAAACTCGATTGAGCTGCGAGTTAATATGTCGCAACGTGCGTGTGTGGTTCGGATTTGTTTACATCTATTTTTTGTTCGATTTAACAGTATCGTTGCAACGTGCTTCACTTTTTTTACATTAGATTTCGATATTGTCAATGTCTTTGCTATAACGTGTGGAAATTCTTTTTTGTTTTACATTTTGGTAAAAAAATTCGGTTCAACTTTTTTACATCTATTTTTGTTTGGTTTAACAGTCCCATCACAATGCACGAGTCCTAAATACTAATTGTAATTAATTAGTGATATGCAATTAGATTTTAGCATATATACTGGACCCAAAAAATTAATTATTTCATATTACTCAATAGAGTCATAATGCAATAATGTCAAAAGGATAATGAGGTAAACATCCATTTGACATGATTCTCATTGTATTTCGAATCTTTGGAATCTAATTTGTATACACATGTATTTTATCTACCAATGGTCTTGTAGCCTAGCGATACTAAGGTGTGAATTCTCCGTGTGATATTCAGGGTTTAATTTTCATGGTGGGTTAGAGGATGTGTAGGTTAGCCGATAAAAACATAAAACAAAAAACACACACACACACAGTTTTCGAAATGTTTGTCAATGGAAACTAGATCACATTTACCCATCTATAATTTACCAAAATCTCAATGTGAGTCTGTTTCACTATTCATTTTTGAATGTTGTTGATTGGTTGATAAATTTTGTAGGCCAATGGGTGGATGTCATGGCATTCACTAATTTTTTAATTTATATATATATATGTATATAGGACAAAGATCCGTTAGGAACCACCTCTTATTGCGAGAACCGCGAGAACCAATGTGAACGCAACCAAAAATGCCTAAAAATAGCTAAAAATCACACAAAAATTTTTTTTTTTTTAATATTTTTTATAACAAAATCGCTACTTTTCGTAGCAAAAAAAAAAAAAATTTGGCTTCTAAAAGTAGCGATTTTAACATAAAAAATATTAAAAAAATCAAAAAAAAAATTTTAGATTTTTTTAGATTTTTTTTTAGATTTTTTTAGGTTTTTTGGGGGTTTAGTTTTTAGCCTTTTAGCTGGGGGGGGGGGGGGGGGTTAGGTTTTTGGGGGGTGGGGGAGGGGGGTTTAGGTTTTTGGGGTGGGGTGGGGTGGGGGGTTAGGTTTTTTTAGCTATTTTAGGTTGTGTTTACATTGGTTCTCGTGGTTCTCGCATGAACCTTACCCTATGTATATATATATATATATATATATATATATATAGGTCTTATAGCTATGTGTAGAAATCTCTATTGCATATAAATATTTATGTTTTCTTCCCTTAGACTATTACTAAATGTAAAAATCTTTCCTTAGAGTAGTAGTACAAATACCAAATAACCCTTATGGTTTACTTTTAATTTTGAAAAACCCTATACTTTATAATTTTTATTTTATTATTATCATTATCATTATCAGTAGTAGTAGTGGTGGTGGTGATGGTAGTAGTACCACCATCACCACGACTACTACCACCACTACCACCACCACTAGTATTATTATTATTATTATTGTTATTGTTATTGTTAGTGTTAGTGGTAGTGGTAAAAGTGGTAAACCCTAAACTCTATTTTGAAAAGCCCTATACTTTATAATTTTATTTATTTATTTATTTATTATTATTATTAGTGGTGGTGGTGGTAGTACCCCCATCATCATGACTACTACCACTGCCACCACCACTATCACCACCACTAGTAGTATTATTATTATAGTTATTGTTATTGTTAGTGGTAGTGGTAGTATACAATAATACTATTTTTAAAAAGGGGTTATTACTTGTAAACTATATTTTTTGTAATGTCATCATCTACATGTTTACTTTGTGCAATAACATAATTATAAATACATCATTTAGTTTGACATTTATCATTCTTCATGGGTAGCAAGATAACTCATACTTCAGATGAGTATTTTGTCAACACATGTCTAATAAAATGAGTTTTATTTGAATAGTCTACTAAATGAATTGGTTTTGTTTGAACTTTGAATAGTCTAGTTACGTATTTACAAAATAAAATGAAGAAGAAGATGTATTCGTCAATCAGAAATTCTTTTAAGATGGTTGCACAAAGTTGGGCACAATTTCTTTTTTTAAGGTATGACGTATTTACATTTTTTATGAGGGAGATTATTGTAAAAACAGATTTTTCTTAATGATCCTAAGAAGTATCATGGATGAGCATTGTGTGTGTGTGTTTTTTTTTTTTTTTTTTTTTTTGATTTTTTCTGACTAGTTACAATTATAAATAAATCAAAGACGGTTATTGTAAGTAATATAGTCACATCGTCAATTGGTTTCCAATGCGCATTTTTGTAATGAATTTGACATGCCGTTTTATGCATGTGCATCAAACCCATTACAACAATGGAACAAAATGTTGAGTTGGATTCACAATTATATATATACATTCTACCCATTAAGTCTAACCACCTTTTGAATCGATATCCATCGTCGGATCATGCTGAGATGAAATCTCAGCCGTTTAAATTCCAAAAAATAACCGCTATCTTGGCGGTTCAGAGCGGTTGTTTGCGGTTTTCTCACCAGGTGGTTACCTCCACCTTTTCCTACCCATTATCTCCACAACTTTGGTGGTTATCCCCTAATTTTCGTGCCCATTATTATACTACTATTAATAACTGTCAGTTTTGACAAAATTAACCGCTTTTTGATTGATCTTAACCGTCTAAATTAGACGGTTAATTGTGAGATTTAATCTTAGTCATAATAAGTAGGTAATTTTGATCCAAATTTGGTAGTTTTTTTTTCATAGGCAGTTTGGAAGTTATCTACAATAGTGGGATGTGAGGCAGAGACGTGGGTAGACAGTTAAATTACACAACACTTATAAAAACCCTCACCTTATTGTGGTCTCCTCTTCCGTCGAAACCGTCATCCTTGTATTAGAATTTCTGTCATCCTTGTATTAGAATTTCAGTTGCAATCGCCAATCGAGGAGGTTTTTGGCAGTTCAGGGATATCCACTCCACTCCCCCATCACAGTGGCACCGGATTCTCAAAAAGAAAAAATCTAGTCGAAGTTCAGAGCTATGGTTAGGGTTACAGCACCGTTGAAAGTTAAAGGAGGGTAATTGTTGTTACACTATATCTTATGTTCTTATTTTCAATTTCCAACAATGTTGGTCCCAATTTCTCTTCACCAACGTTTCCTCAACTCTATTTGTTTGGGGATAAATCGCTTTGGAGTTATGTATCAGATTTGTATATGACGAACCCTAAAATGATTAGATTTGTTGTTGATTTATTTTCATTATTCGTTTGATGAAGCATCACTGGATGATTGTGCTTATCCTGTGCACTTTGTTGTATTTTGTAAAATTTCAGTTAGATTTACGGAATGATATGATTTTAGGTGATTGGAACCTTTGTAATCAACTGGTTAATGTAAATCATGGATCTTTCGAAGATTGAAGAGAATTTGTTTTCATTTGGTGAACCAAAGGTACATACTACTTTTGTATCTTCCCTCACGTGGAGATTTGGATACTTCCGAATTTGATTTTTCCAAAACAGGTTATAAGATTTCCATCGTTAGAAAGGTTTCATGTTTCAATTACCTTATTTGTTTGATATTTTAATTTCTGAGTATAACTATTTCTGTCCTTTATGTTGATAAATTTCATTTACGTTTTTGTAACTATGGATTAGAATGGGAATCGTCTCATATTTTGAGAACATTTGATGACGAAGCACAAGCAATGAAGTCTGCTCGTAACTCATCTCGAATGTTGGAAGAAGCAACTGCAACTGGAACAACCATCCTTGCTAAATACTCTGAACAAAGGGATCACTTAAAGGTAGCCGGTTTTTCAATTGTTGAACTGTATTTATAGTTGGATTAATGACCTTTGAGGGCGGATGTTCCATTTATTTGCAAACCAGTTTTGTCAAAGAAAAGATTAACATGCTCCTCCAGAATATGTTTTACCGGGACAGATGAAGAACACACACAGGAAATTTTTATGTGCTTGTGGCAGTTTTATAATTTGACCAACAGGGGATGTTCTTGCAGAACCTAATTATGATGGTGAAGCAGTTATTATGGCTGATTTAGGTATGTCAATCTCTCATTTTGCTTAAATGTTTGTAACTTCACTTAGAATATGCATTAGAGGTGGCAAATGGATGGGGTAGGCAACAAGGAAGTGGTTCGTATAAAAATGGGTAATTTTAGTTGACACATAATGGAAGCAAACAAACAGGTAAAAAAAAATTTAGAGGAAATTTTGAAATATTGTTAATAGCTTGAATAATTTCATAAAGGCCCTTTTATATTGGGGCCTAAGTATGCCATGTCGAGCAAAACATGAAAATTTAAGTTTGACTATCAAAATATGAAGTTGACTTCCTTAAATAAACGCGTGGTTAGCTAAATTCAAAGATTTATGTCCTAAACTGTAGTCTTGAAATTGTCGGTACACGATCATAGCCCTAAAAGGGGAGGGGGCAGATTATCTTTTCAAGTTGATCAGCATTTCAAGTGGAAGAACATTTAATATTATAGCTTTAAATACTCAAAAATTACAGGCCAGTTAGAAACTTTCAACTTGTATATTTTACTATGTGAATATTTCTACTAAAGCAGTTGTCAACTGAAGCTTTTAATTTCGGATTCTTCAATTGGTGCGGATTAACTTCAGTAATGCAGTTTTCAAGAAAGCTTGACTTGAGCACAAACTATTGGTACTAATCAAAACCAACTGATTCTTTCTTTATTTTTTTAAGTTTTTATCACTAATTGCATTATGTGACTTCTTTGAGACCTTAGGCATATTGCTGCATCATTCACCCATTATTCTGCAATCAAAGTTTGGAGCAAATACAAGTAAATGAAACGAATTTTTGCATCAAATGTTACTAAAAATGGAGTGGTACATTTTCCTTTCAATGCTTTCACCCTGTTACTTAGATTCTTCCTTTACAGATTCAAGAAAAGTAGTTATGTAAGCTACTTCATCATGTTCCAAATATTTTATTTCCCTCATGATTTATAATTTTACGATCAAGTTCGACTTTTTGCCAAATATCTAGATGCCCTCATACATCCTACCTTGAATTACTTTAATTTCTGGTAATATGATATTACTTTAATTTTACTTAAAGTGATTTTCTACTTTTGGCTAAAATAAGTGCAGTTGTGGACTTGTGGCAAAAATAAGTGTAGTTGTGGACTTGTGGTTGAATAGATTAGAGAAACTTGCTAGATTCCCTCTTATTCTTTTTATTACTTGAATATGAATGATGATTATATAAGTTCATAAAAGTTCAAGCTAACATAGCACAACCATAATAAAAAATGTTTATTAGTTCATAAAAGAAAAAATAAAAAAGAAAATACAATTTTATAAGCTTTGCAAAAAAAAAAAAAAAAAAAAAAAAAAAAATTGCATCAAAAAGGCAAATATTGAAAACTCGGCTAAAATAGAATGGCTCAATTTGCATAAAATCTATTTAAATTTACTTGCAACCTCTTAAATATCCAATTAAAAAAATTATATTCTAGCTTAATGATATAATTTGTTAATCACATGCAGTTGATATTTAAAGATTTAAAGCAAATGGTAAAAAACGGTTAACGAGTCAACCTAAACTAAATGGTTTTGACCATAATTTGAAAGTTAGTCTTTTAACACAACTTCTTTAATTTGTTACCCATCATGACCTTGATTTAAATACTCTCTTAACACAACCTCTTTAACGTGTTACCCAATCGCTTGAGGAGTCCATATATGCCAAACAAAGGATCAAAGATCACTGACTCATAATCGAATCAAAACATGTTAATACCTTTTTACGTTTTGTGATAACATTGTTTTGTTTAAGCAAAAAAGTATGGTATCACTTTTGAGTAATCTAGGAATGATGTTTTTTTTTTTTTTACGTTTGTAGTTTTAAAGGTGGTTTTGTGTTAGTAAGATAGTACAGAAGTAGATAGTCATGTTATTATTTTGTGATACCCAGACTAGCAATTCATATAACGTCATAAGGTGTTACGAATTTAATCTAAAGACTAATATGTTCTTTATATGCCTTCACGACTCACGAGATGTTTAGTAATGCGAAGTTGTATATTGCATTTGTGTTACGATTTTCTTGTCTTTTGTCATGCATTTGTAATTCAAATATACCATTACATGTTTGATGCTATTTTGTTATTGTTTATTTTTTCCTTAAAAATTTCAGGATTATACACAACGAAGCAAATAACGAAATAACAAATTTAGGATTCATCCCAACAGATGGGTGTACAGTACTATTATATATATTATTAAGCCCACATAGCCCAACCACCTTCCAAATCGCTCTCCATGTCGGATCTTGCTGAGATTAAATCGCAGCCGTTTAAACTATGTGTTTTAACTGCCTTCTAGGCAGTTTATAACAGTTGTATGAACCCGTTTAAACTCTGCATTTTAACTGCCTTTTGCATTAAAATGACACAATTTCATGTTTTAGTATTATCAGTTTTATTTTTTATGGGTTTGTGGTTGTAATCGTTTTCCATTTATAAGTAAATAATGGTGCTTTTGTGTGTAAAGTTGTTTAAATTTGTGTCCACTTAATATAGATTAGCTTTGTTTGTTACGCTGTTTAACGTAACCCGTCCACCGGACGGGTATTAAACTAGTTATAATAGGTTAGACACATGGTTATTTAATATTTAAATATGCATCAAAACTCAACGTCGATTGAAAAATTAGAAATAATTGTAATTAGCAACAAATATCACAAATTGATGTAATTTATGAATATCATCATCTCATACTTAGTAAATCCCACAAATAGCAAAGCTAAGGCAGGGTCTGAGGAGGGTAGATGTAGACAGCCTTACCTCTGCCCCGTAGGTAGGGCTGTAAACGAACCGAATGTTCAGCGAACAGTTCGTGAACCGTTCGGCGGGAAATTCGTTTATGTTCGTTCGTTTAATAAACGAACGGACATGAACAAGAAATTCCGTTCGATTAGTTAAATGAACGAACATGAACAAAGGTCTCATTCGTTCAATTGTGTTCGTGAACGTTCGGTCGTTCGTTTAATAAACGAACGAACATGAACAAGAAATTCCGTTCGATTAGTTAAATGAACGAACATGAACAAAGGTCTCATTCGTTCAATTGTGTTCGTGAACGTTCGGTAAGGTGTTCGTGAACATTCGTTCATTTGCGTTCGTTTATGTTCGTATGTTCGTGTTTTAATTAAAGAGTTTTATACTTTCATGTATTTTATCTATACTTTTTGTACTATTAAACTTTTATTTATATCATTACCCTAACAATTAAACTAGGAAACCCTCTTTCACCTTGTTTATGCACCATTTCCCTTTCTTTTCTCATTATTTACATCGACGAATATGATCTACCTCCGTTCCACAATAAGGGATTCAAGTTCTAGTGCTACACTCTGGGCCATCTACCTTTATCCTTCATCGCGTTCGCCAAATTTATTTGTGTTCGCTTGTGTTCGTGAACCGTTCGTGAACACGCTCATTTCCTTAATGAACGAACACGACATAAAATCTCGTTCGGTAAGTGTTGATGAATCGTTCGTGAACACATTTATTTCCTTAACGAACGAACACAAACAAGGCCTCGTTCGTGTTCGTTCGGTTCGTTTACAGCCCTACCCGTAGGAATAGGAATAGAGAGGCTGCTTCCAGTGAGACCTCCGGCTCGATTGTAGTTTTGTATCAAGCATTGGACCTAAGACATATAACACTCAAACCATCGGGACAGAGACCGATTAGTGATGTACCCCCGTGTCTTTCAGCTATCAACGCCACCACATGATGCATGATTAACCATCCGTCGCTTTTAACATTATTTTCACGAAATTAGTAAAATAACGTTAAAGTTTGTACCATTTCACTTTTGCCCCCTGAGCGCCCACACATATACACATAGTAAATTTACAAAGTCACCCCTAATGATACCCTCAAAAGACTCATTCTTGTATGGAAAAATAACAATTCACCATCTTCATCTTCTTCACCGTCACCTTCTGAATCAATCGTTCAAGCGAGATGAAATAGTGTCACTGCTCAATACCCTAGCCTCAAGCCCATTTAAGGTGAAGTCTCTAAAGAAACTTAAAGAACTTATCATTATCATTATTTTTTATATTAAAAGAGCAAGCTAACGAATAGTGGTTGAACCAATAAGACGTTGCCATGTGGCAACTTTTTTTATTGTTTTTTAATGAATAGCGGTTGAACCAGTAAGACGCTGTATTAAAAGAGCAAGCTAATGAATAGTGGTTGAACCAGTAAGATGTTGCCATATGGCAACCTTTTTATTGGTTTTTAATAAATAGTGGTTGAACTAGTAAGACGTTGCCACGTGGCAACTTTTTTTTATTGTTTTTTTTTTCTAATTTGTGCTATATAATTTTTCTCACATAACTCGCGTTTGTTAACTTAAAAAAAACTAAATTCGTAACTTTGATTAATTTTTCAGGCGTTTCGTTGTAAATTTTGTTGAGAGCAGAGTTACATTCAAAATAGAGTATACATTTTGTTATTTTTTATATATGTTATATGAGTGCATACCAATATCGTGGTGGTACCCTGACGAACCGAACCAATTCCTACCAAACAATTGTTTTCAGTGGATGTAGATTACATGTTGATGTTCTTTTGGTCATATCACGATTTTATTTATTTGTTTTTCCTTTTCCGGTTGCTATAACGAGCGTCGGTACCGTAACATAATGAGATGAAGTGATACCAATCAAATTCCTGTCGCGTAGCATGGGGAATCCACCGGCGCAACGCGCCGGTTTTGATACCACTAGTTATTGAAAAAGGAGATGAGATGAAGCTTGATTTCATAATATTAGACCATGTGTGGTGGTCATGTCCCTACCCTTGGGCGTTTTGCGTCATGTGGCAGCCTAGTCAGCAATGTGGCATTATGGGGCATTTTCTAAAATGGGTGTAGTGGGGATGTGGGCATTGTGGTGTAATAGAATTAAATAAAAAACCATAAAAATAATTGGACAAATGGAGCATGGAAACACCTAATTGGTCAAACAACTTTCTCGGTGTTGTATTTAAAACGCTCTGGGCAATTTTGGGTCGAAAAACGCCCATGGGGGCGGAGGTGGTGGCGTGATGGGGCGTTGATTTTGAAAACACGCCCAAAAAACGCTTGACTACGCATGGTCTTAGGAGGGTTAAACGTGCTTTCCAAAGTAACTGTTCAAATATTACAGGACCGCTCGGATTTCGCGTATTCCTAGCTTGTGATGTGGTTTTAGGAGTTTTGGGGAAAATAGTAAAAAATAGATGATTTAAGAGGCGTGACTTCACTTCCAGATCAAATTATTTTGATGGTTCTCCCAAATAATTCAATCGGATACAACTCATAATTTCGAGAACAAGAACCAGTATATGTGCGTGTGTGTGAGAATTCGTATTGAACCAGAAACCTTGTAACCAAAGACAATTTCGAATTTGTGATGAAATGCCTGGTAATTGCCTATTGGCAGATATCATTTAAAATAATTAAATTGCCTCCAAAATACCTTTTTTTTTGCATTTCAAAAATAATGGTAGTTGTCATTAGTTGAGGTGCACTTTTGTTACGACGTAAAGTTTGATGACCTCTAGCATCATATTTCGTTTGAAAGAATGTAAAATTTCGCTGAAAATCACCTACGATTTACAAAAACAAATCTTTATACATTGGAAATCGCCTGCGAAACATCTCGGGTGTGAACATTTGATCTTTGCTGAAATATCCTTAACTAGTCGTGCTCGATATGCTTCACGGTCGTCTCTATGAATGTACCTAATTGAATATACAACGTTTTATTGAAAATAATATTCACGATAACAAAATATAGAAAACAACGATGAAAATTATTAATAAGCAAAAATATTAAACAAATATAAATGATTTATTAATATATACCTTCTCGACGAAGTCCGATGCCTTGTGTATCGTTTATTTGTAACGCAATTAAGGTAGACATATAATTATAACCTTCATTATGTAACTGCTCTTCACCGTCTCGTCAAAGCTTGATTAATAGTACAAATATGGTGCACGTTCGGTTCGGGTATTTCGAAAAGATCCATTTTGAGTGAGTAAAATATTCGAAAAAAATTGTAGAATATGATATGTGGGTGGAAGAGAGTAATTTCTTTGAGAGAGAAATTAAGGGTGTTGAATGAAGAGAGGTTTTTTTTTTTTTTTGAGAAAAATTTAGTATATGTTATATTTATAGGTGTTTGCGTGCGTATTAAATAATTGTATTTGACCGTTGCCAACGGTCAAAAATCACACTCCCCAACTTTTCCCGCTAATAGGTGAGGACTCTCCACTCACTAGGGCACTTTTTTCTCCAACTCCGGGAGTGTTCTCGGATGAGGCCGGGCTTCATCGAGCTTTTCCTGACCCCTACATTGTGCACCCTAAAGGATGGTATAAGCTCGCGTTGAATTGATTTATTATCAAACTAATTTGTTATTTAATTTATAGGTATAATTTTATACATATATTTATAATAAGATATTATAACAGAATATATATACATAGAGTCATAGACATATAGTCTTTTAATCATAATGATATTTACTATGTAATTATATATTATATACTGGGTTAAAACTCCGTGTATTACACGGGTTGCATAAATATAATTATATATAATAAATAATAAAAAGATATATTAAAAAAACTCGTATATTGTACGTGTTGAATAAAATATAATGCTATACGTTAATACAAACAGTCATCAAGATTTATCTTTTAAAAATGAATATTGATGTGATGTACTATTTACTTATTATAACATTTTACTTTGTTTTTTTATTTTACATAAATGTGATTTTATATAATAAATAATAAAAAAGATTTTCATTTATTAGTACAGGAAGTTTTTTAGGCTTGTCAATCCTTAGTGTAATCAACTAGAAGCTCAGATTTAGAGCTTAGGGCATGTTTGGCTAAGTTTTTTGAATCAACTTATTGACTTATTGGCTTTTTGAAAAGTCATATGCTCAAAAATGATGTTTGACAATGGAAAAAACCAATAAGTCAATAAGTCACTCATACTGACTTTCCCAGAAAGCCAATAAGTCAAAAAGTTGTTTCGAAAAGCTTAGCCAAACGTTCAAATCAAGGTTTTAACGATTTGAGTGGCTGCTCGTTTACACGCCTAGGCTTTTTCCCGAATGATGAAGAATTTAATTAATTATATGATGAAGAATTTAATTAATCATATTATATATTCTAGTAAGAAGACAGCCATAGGAAACATACAAAGAACCACGTGCAACTTTAGAAATTCCTCCTCCACCTTTATTTTTTTACATGTGTTGTGGATGTTTTTGTCTTAATTATTATTTAAAGATTTGTCGTTTCTGGCTCCACTATGCACCCACCATAGCAGCCATAGGGTGGGTCATCCGCCAACAGATTACACCAAACGTAAGACGATATTTCAATTGAAAATTAAAAGAAAAGCGGCAATTGGCAATCATCTATTTATTTAATACAAAGCGACGCCGGACAACCTAATAAAGTTATAAAACAAAATGAAAGTAGTTGTGGTCTTAGCCCATTTTACCCATGATGATCATCTGGTGCTAACACTCGTCGTTAATAAATAACAGTTACGCTTCTCTGTGGATCATCATCATGGCGCCAACAAGTCAGGTATTGTTTTTATTTACATATATATGTGGTTGTTTATACAAAGAAATTGCATGTTGTTGTTGTTAATCTGATGGGACGTTTAACCATGTGTCGTAACTGTCAATGTGTCCTCACCAAGGGTATGCTTTGAGCCCGTTTCTTTTTGCGGTTGTCACGGATGAGTTGTCATAGTTGATGCAAGAGGCGGTTCTTTGGTGTCTGCTTTTGCTTTTTGCGGATAATATTGTGTGATAGCTTGCATGTGTCATGTGTGTTTATTTGATGTGTTATTTGTTCCTGTTATATGTTTTCACCGTTTTTCGTGTTTGGTAGCTTACTAAGAAGATCTTTAGTACCTTTTTATGTGGTTATATGATACATGTTTTTATTTGACTCTTGTGTCTGGATATGAATTTGGAGTTAGGGGCAAGGTCGGACCTATAATACAAGTAACCTAGGCTTCGGCCTAGGACCTCCACTTAAAAGAAAATTAGTATGCTAACTATAAAAATAGTATAAACTTATTGCTTTAGATATGTTTGATTCTTTAAACAAGCAAACTACTTTGTGTTATAGTTATGTTAGATTTTTGCTTGGTTTCACACACAGATAGGAGAATCGTTTATAATAATCAAAGAAGTAAAAAGGGCCCCAAAATTTTATTTCGCCTTAGGCCTCCAAAAAGGTTGGAACGGCCTGGTTAGGGGTCTCACTGGAAACAATCTCTCTATCCCCCAGGATAGAGGTAAGGCTTGCATACATCCGACCTCCTTAGACCCTAACAGTAGCTTGACTATGGATGGGATTGTACCGAAAGTAGTGAAATCGGAGTATGATTATGAGTTCAGACGATCAGAAATTACCGTTTTACTGAAAAAAAGGCCTTAAATTTTAGTTTTGCTTTAGGCCTCCAAATAGCCTACCCCCCCCCCCCCCCCCCAAACAAAAAACGGGTCGGTATTGGAGCTAGAAAATGTTTGAAACAGGAGGCGAAGTATAGAATTTGAAAGATTAGTTGGTAACTTTCTTGATATTTCAGGTATTGGTTAAACAGACATCAAATGTGAGAACCATCATATTAAACAATCCTCAGCAACTAAACGCGCTTACCCCTGAAATGGTAAGATATTCGATCCATCATATTAATACGCATTTTATACTGTGATGACATGTAACATGTTTCCGACGCTATATTTAGTTACTGCCATAGTTTTCTTTTAATTATGAAAACTATATTGTGTAACTTGAAAGGAAAAAAAAATATTAACTTATTTACCATTTCTAGGCATCCCAGATCTTGGAACTCTTAAATGCCTATGAAAAGGATCCCAGTGTCAAGCTGGTAATTATAAAGGTACTTTTCATTCAACTAAAATCTTCTCAGTAAAGCTAGGAGTATAATTATAATTTTTTTTTCTTGTTGTTTACGGATTCGGTTTTTGTTAACTTATGGCTTATACCAAAATTTGGATGCAGGGTGAAGGAAAGGCCTTTTGTGCTGGTGGTGCTGTTTCAGTTTTTCTTAATGGTATATATAACTGTTGTTGCAATGAGTTTGATGGTGCTTTATTGCTTATCTGATTAATTTTTTTTTTTTGGTTGTTGTACCAGTTAGCTGGAAAGAAGCTGCAATTGTATTCTGGACTGCATATACATTGGATTATCTGATTGCAACTTACGCCAAAATCCAGGTAACAGCTCTCAAAAGTCAAAACCAATGCTATCTTTATACCAAGTCGTTTGTTCACAACGTACGAAAATCTTATGTCGACCACAAATTCATATTTATGTATAATATATTGATAATCATTATGTTAACCTGAGACCATACTTGAAGGTATCACTTATCAGAGGAATTGTTATGGGAGGTGGTGCAGCCTTTGCAGTACATGGTAGATTTCGAGTTGTTACAGATGATACGGTATGCCTCTTGTCATATTCTTCAACTTCAAGAAAGTCTCAAGCATCAATTTTTTTTAATAATATGCATGTATAGAATTTTCTAAAAACAACAATCGTTTTCGAATTTTGCAGGTTTTTGCAATGCCAGAGACTGCATTAGGGTTATTCCCAGATGTAGGTGCCTCTTATTACTTATCAAGACTGCCTGGATTCTTTGGTAATTTGTGTTTAATTTTCCTCTGATTTTGTGTTACATTATACAATACAAAATATGATCTATATGCAACAACTTTAAGTAGGTAAATAACTAAGTTGAATGTTGCACCCTATTTTGATATATATTTTGACAGGAGAATATGTGGGTCTTACGGGTGCGAGATTGGATGGTGCTGAAATGCTTGCATGTGGTCTTGCAACCCACTTCGTCCCGTTAGAGGTTCATTTTATTTTGATTTTCAAGATTTATTTCTCCCTTCTTCCTAAAATTGTTTTAATGATTCCAATATTGTTTTGTTAAATATGCCTTCAATGCTTGACTGACATGTATGTATATCTATGCACAGAAATTTTCCGCATTAGAAGATGCATTATGCAAAGCAAATACGGGCGATCCAACAATCATCAACAATATTATACATGACTTCTCAAACAAAAATCCTAAGTTAAAAGAAATGAGTCAATTTTTCCGGTGTGTGTGTGTTTTTTTTTTTTTTTTTGTAACCGTGAGAACCCGTCAGGAAAACTCATGGGACCCCCACCAATACACTGTTAAGCACAACGTACATTGTAAGGTTTTGACTTTAGTTTTGCTACCGTATGCTGCAGGTTAAAAACCATTAATAGTTGTTTCTCTCGGAGAACTGTTGAGGATATTATCTCTGCACTTGTAAGTTCCATAAGTATGAAATGTACTCATTTCCTGCATGAATACACATTTTTGTACTTTTGTAAATTTCTACAGCTTTTGAAATTTTCTTATTTTCCAATCCTCAAGGAGCAAATGGATGAATGAAGTATTATATACTTTTGAGAATAATTTACTCGCCACTCATTTGAGATCAAATGGTTTCACTTTTTCCAGGAGGAAGAGGCTGATAAAAACAAGGATGACTGGATCTCATGGACCATCAAAACCTTAAAGAAAGCATCACCAACAAGTCTCAAAATTTCTCTTCGCTCTGTAAGTATTTACCGTGCTCTTGATTTTATATATTCAATATGTACTTTTATTAATTCATCTCCATTATAAGCCAATCTTTATACAATAACTTAGGTTCCCTTCTTATGGTCTAAACTTCTTAAGTTACGATTTGCAGATTAGAACAGGGAGACTTCAAGGCGTCGGTCAATGTCTTATCCGCGAATACAGAATGAGTTGTACCGTCATACAAGGAAAAGTCTGCAGGGATTTCTTTGAGGTACCAATTTATTACTTTTTCCGTTCTATAAAAAGGCTTCAAAGTATTTGAGCATCAACCATATGTCTTAATATTTATGCATGGCACATGTACTGTATCCGATATAGATGGAACTATACTTGGGTTTTTCCTTCATGAGACCATAACTCTTTTTCTAATGCAGGGATGTAGGGCGTTGCTGGTCGATAAAAATCCTAAGGTAAAAGATAGTTAAGAAAATCTGGGTGTGTCAAGCGGGTTGGGTAACAGGTCAAAATGGGTTCAGGTAGCTCAAGTACGTTGGACCTACGTGCAAGTTGCAAACCAAACACTATCTTATTTCATTTTTCTTAAAAAAATGTTAATGTTATAGATTTGATTAACCAGATGGTTTCTTTGTAACGGGTCAAACACTACCTCTATTGATATGTTCTTTCTTTCGGTTTCTTTGTTTAGTGGGAACCTTCAAAACTGGAGCTTGTGAGCAAGCAGATGGTTGACTCTTACTTTGCACCACTAGATGATGAAGAGTGGGAAGACCTCAAACTCCCTGTTAGGCCAAACTTAACTTCTTATGCCATTTCTAAGCTGTGAGGGGAACCTGTGATCTACCTTATGATGTTAGTAGCTCTATAATTATGATTATTAATGTCAAAAAGGATAATCAGGTATATGTACTGCTTATGTGTAATAACTATGTATAAGTTTTTGATCACCCAATTGTAATCTGTTCAATCCAATGCATGAAGTACTTATTACTATAGCATTGCTTGTAAATTGTAACAAGTTTAAATTTAAATTTAAATCATCATAACTGTGGTTATTTAATGACTAAAATATCCTCAGATGATAAAAAGTATATTTAAACACATATATAAAGAAAAACATGTACCATTTATGCTACTTTTACCATTACTATTATTATTATTAATTAGAAAATTTATGCATACGCTGTTACAAGGGCTAACTGCTCCATTTGACTACCTGAAAATGGTGCTAAAGATCACATGCAGTTCAACTGAAAATGATGAATCGGTCACACATGACGAGTTATTAGTCTTAATTAATAAGAGGATTATAATGTTTTATAACATACGTAATTTCATATCGTACTATCGCACGTTAAGGATACATATATGTATGTTATACATGTAATTTGTGAAGGATCATGGATAGTTCTTGCATTTAATTGGATGAGGCAGCTGGCGGTGGTTTGCCGTGATTGGCGGAGGTTGGTGGTGGCCCAATATGTGGATTTCGCGTGGCATCCACTAAGCTGCATGTTTTTTTTTTTTTGTTAATTATAGAACTACTTGGTAAATGATATTAGATATAATAGTATTTTGTTTTACACATAATTATAAACATATATACACATAACTAAAGAAATAGATAAAATATTTGAATAATTAATAGATAATAACTAAGTAATTAATAGAAATATACAAGCTGAGCCCAAGCCATGCTTGAGATTGTGAACTTATTTTTTTCTTGTGGTTATAATGTATGATAGCCATTCTAACTAGTATTAAGTATTTCCTCGTTGCGGCGGCGACGTAAGCCCATATCAAATAGCATTAATGTTACACCATAGCAAGCGACCACCAACATTGAATTTATGGTGTGTTAATGCGAAGAAATTAGACCGAAACGTAAAATACAGAAAATAATAACTAAGTCGATCTAGGACCCGCACATTATGACGAAACTATCAAACGGGGAAAAAAAATTGACGACATAAAAATGTTAAACCACACAGGCACGTTGAGTCGTGTTAACTCGCAAAACTTACAACAAAGCATAAAATGAAATGTAAAAATGTTGAACCACAGAGTCACGTTACATCATGTTAACCCGCAAAATTTAGAACGAAACGTAAAACGAAAAGTTTGTGAATAATGAAAAATATAAGGGACCAAAAGTTGAAAGTAAAAAGGTAAGTAAAAATCAAATTATTTTTTAAAAACTCTCAAATCATTAGATATAACACCTATATACACAAATAAGATGTTAATTTATAGTATTTAAATTTAAATTACTTCAACATGGTGTTTAAATTTATTTCAACATGTTGTTTTAATAGTTTCAACATGTCGTTTATTCATCAACATGGCTCCCGTTAATTTATTTTTTTATGCGTTTACCCTTTCCCCATTTGGAGTTTAGGACACATGGCGATTTAAAATAGCATCCCTCTATCTACACTATGTGTTAGATACTCGTATATTACATGAATAATAATAGAGTAAAAAAATAATAAATAGTTAGTAATGAATATTTAAGAATTACTATAAATTTATCCTATAAAAGGCTCCTCATTGACTAAACCAATTGCTTATTCTTTTTATTATTTTCTTTATTTATTTGCAAACTGGTGTGTACATATATAATGATATTGCGGGCGATTACCACTACTTTAGTTGACCAAAAACTTTATTTGATTATTTCAGTATATCGACCTACTCATAAAAACGTTGCTGTCACTAATTTAATTATATATTCAACTTTTGGAAGTTATTGTTTGTTTTTTTCTGTTTGCTCCATGCCTAAAGCAATAAAGTTTATTGAAAAAAAACTGATTTTAATATAGTATATGAAGTATAATAACTATTATACCCGCGCTTCAATTCGCGACAGTGTCGTAATTCTCATTTAATGTTAATAATCGAAAGTTATAACATAAATATAAAAAATAAAATAAAAGAAAGCGAAAATCTTAGGAAAAAAAACAAAGAAAAAATAACATAAAGGAAATAAGAAAAAGTAAAGAAAACTAAACTAACAAACCTGAGAAGAAAAGGAAGAAAAATAATTAATACAAAAATATACATGAGAATGGAAACATGATAAACCATAACCAATGAGATAGAGCTTCTTGTTTTTTTAATAGTCCACTAAAATTAATTAACACAAAAATAAACATGGGAATAAAAACATGACAAACAAAAAACCAAACACACCAACCACTATAGTCTACATGACATGTGATACCACCGTCAAAACCATCCAATAGCAATTTTCAGGTGTTCACCAATTTGAAATTTGAATTGTATATATAATATAATAATATATAATATAATATAAAATATCTATGATTAATAATAATTTAATAAGTGTTCAAAAAAAAAAAAAACTAATGTTAATGAGATGTTATTGATAGCCAAAGTTTTATGGTATTTAAAATTAAACTTAAAAAGTTTTTCTTTTTGTATTGGTGAACTTTGTATCTGCCGAGTTAACAGTTTTGGTTGACCAGCAATTGTTATATGAATGAATTTTCGTTGGCCGCTCAAAAAAAAAAGTTTTATGATAAGTGCACATCAACTATGTTGAAGGTCAAAGTGTAGAATGATAAACACACAACAACGATGTTGAAGCTTAAGCGTCTAAATTATAAATGCATTGCACATTAAATCTTATAAATACAGTTTAGCATGACGGTTATGACCTAACTTGGTTTGATCATATCCACACTTTTGTGGTCTATGTTTTAAAAGTTGCAGGTTTAGGTTATTTAATTTTTGTTTTGTAACAACTTTGAGTTTTGACACTAACTTTCGTTAAAGCTTATGTTAAGTTAATATAAAATAACAAAAATATTCTTTTAAGAGATTATTTGTATAAATAACTCAAAGATTTGAACATGGACAAAAAAGCCAAATTACTCCAGCATCATCACGACCACTAGGGGTGTAAATAAGCCCAGAGGCTCGAGAGCTACTCGTTATCGGCTCGGTTAAAAGCTCGAACGAGCCGAGCTTTAACGAGCCCGAGCTCGAGCCAGAAATACGAAGCTCGTTTAAATGAGCCCAAACAAAAATTTATTTATTTTTTATATTATATAATAATAATGATTATAACATGGGAGAGCCGAGCTCGAGCCGAGCTTGGCGTATTTAAGCGATATTGAAGTGAGCTCGAGCTGAGCTTTTAGCTCGTTTGAGGTTGTTCTCAAAATAGCACGAGCCGAGTCGAGCCGAGCTCAAGCTTTGGGTTTTACTTGCGAGCCGAGCTCGAGCTCAAATAAGTAGGCTCGAACTGAGCCGAGCTCGAGCCCAGTCGAGCTCGGGCTCGGCCCGGGTCGTTTACACCCCTAACGACCACCCTAATGTCATATGACTCCACCATACCAACATCTAGGGGTGTCCAATGATTCGGTTAACGGTTAATTCGTTTTTTTGTCGCAACTAAAAACCAATCCGAATGTATATGTTATCAAATGACAAACGTACATGTTATCAAAACTAACTTATGAGTTTTTTTATAAAGTGACGTCGTTTACCGTTGCAACGTGTTTATTTTATCTGTGTTTCGATTAAAGATTTAGTCAAAATCGAACATGTAAAATATAATTGTTTTTTTCTACCATGACTACCCGAACCGATATCAGACGAACAACATTGGTGTCGGTACCGGTATTCTTTTTATATTTTTCTTGACGCTTCGTTACAAATTTCATTGAAAACTTAGAATTATTCGCAATAAAGTATTTTTTTATATTGTAGAGCTACATCAAGTGTTGGCCGGTATCGTATCGGTACCCATGGGCGCAGCTTCTAGTGGCGGTATCGTATCGGTACCCATGGGCGCAGCTTCTAGGATCTGTTTTTACGGTTTGTAGGATAAATATGGTTTGTACCGGAACCAACCTCGTATTTTCATTCTAATACTTATTTTAATAAAAAAATAAAAAAGCTAAAATAAAAAAATATATATTCCTTTTAAAAATGCTTATTTTATTGAAGCTAATTAGGTTTTAGCATATATATATAACTTGACCCAAAATTTAGTTTAATTATTTCATATTAGTATACTCATAATTAGGGGTGCAAACAAGCCGAGCTACTCATGAGCTACTCGAGCTTGGCTCGAAAAAAAACTCAAACGAGCTGAGCTTAAACGAGCTCGAGCCCGAGCCTAAAAAGAAGCTTATTTAATAAAGGAGCCTGAGCCCGAGCTTCGCTTATCGAGCTCGAGCCGGCTCGCGAGCCTAAACGAGCGTTCTGTTTATATATTTTTTATTAATTTATTAAACATATATTTATATAATAATAATAATTACCATTTATATAAATATAAAAAAGTAACTAAATTATATGTATAATAATAATTATAATTAATACAAATTAATTAATAAATACTAAACGAGTCGAGCCCGAGCCTAGCTCGAGCTTGAAAAATTACCTTGAAGCCGAGCTCGAGCTCGAGTTTTCATATGTTAAATGAGCTCGAGCTCGAGCTTGGGTTCGGCTCGACTCGTTTGCACTCCTACTGTCATAATCAATTATATAATATTAAAATTGTGAATAAAATTATAATTTTTATCTACTTTTAATTAATGATTTAATTAATAAAGGTAGGATAGACATTTTGATGTAGAATACTAATAAATATTAAAAGGGTTACTAAAGTCTTATTAATGTCACCATAATTTCCTCCTGTACCACCATTAATTTGTTGGTCCTGCACCACTTTTATTAGAATTGACCAAATTATTTAAAAGTGTTGGGGTCCTACACGTATTTTATTATGAGTCGCAAAATTATTTAAAAATGTTGGAGTCTTACACTTTATGTACCTTACACCAAAACATTGTTTTTATGGTGTAGAAAACATTGTTTTATGATGTAGGAAACGTTGAATAGCATGATTGTTTTTATTGTGTAAGGTGCAAAACTATTTTATAGGATGACTCATTGAATGGTTAGGGTTCATTAATTTAAATAGAAAAAATAAAAAATAGACTCATTAAATAATTTATTCAAATTACCTTTCTACCATTTATTTTTTTTATTCTTAATTTGTAATTTCTTTTTTGAACTCTTCACATTACATGTAAACTATATTTGTGTAATACCATCATCAAAAGGTTTACTTTGTGCAATAATATAATATAATATAATTAGAAATACATCATCTTGTTCTATTTGATAGCCATCTCATTTAGTTTGACATTTATCATGCTTGATGGGTAGCAAGCTAACTTCATACTTCACATGATGAGTAACTTGCAAACACATGACTAATTAAATGAGTTTTGTTTGAATAGTCTACTTACGTATTTACAAAATAAAAAGAAGAAGATGTATTCGTCAATCATAAATTCTTTTAAATGGTTGCACAATGTTTGGGCACAACATCTTTTTTTAAGGTGTGACATATTTACATATTTATAAGGGAGATTATTGTAAAAACAGATTTTCATAAATCATAAAGATCCTAAGAAGGATCATGGATGAGCATATAGCATTTTTAGCTATTTTTCATCTACAAGATATTTACGTCAAACACCATATCCATGTTGGTAACATTTTTTTTTTTTTGTTTTGAATTTTGTTATGGGTTAGATTTTCAAAAGAGAAGACAAGTAACACGTAGGATCAATTTGGAAAGAGCGTTTCTATTTATATTGTGATATTCTCAAAAACCGTATGAAAAGAAACATTTTTATTCTTCTTAGAATTAGCTATTGATGTTTTTATGTTTGTTTGAATATACCCAAGTCGTTAGCGGTTGCCATAATGTATTTTCGTAATGAATTTGAAATACCATTGATATACATATATATAAAAACTCATTACAAAAGTTTATCTATACAAATACCATTGATATACAATTATACATTATGTATGAAAACTCATTACAAAAGTTCTATACAACATTGTAACTAGTTGGACATGGTGTTTTTTGCATATGCATCAAATTGAATCATTACAACATGACATATAAAGTTGGGTGCATAGGGTTAGACACGTGGTTATTTACATATGCATCATAACTCAAACATCGTTTGAAAAACAAATAATTGTAAGGTCATGCGTAATGGGCATTATAAGGTTGTGAAAGGGTTTGATAATGTCCTCAACACCGCCCTCTGAGCGTTATAAGGGCATGGATAGAGATGGATATTTCTAGAATAATGCCTGAAGAGGAGAAAAAATGGAGAGTAATGAATGAAATGAGCATTAAAGGGGCATTAACCGTTATATATTTTTTGAAGGGGCGCTATGAGGATGATATGGCGAAAAAATGCGGCTTAGAGGGCGTTATAAGGCACGAATAGGAATGGACATTTCTATAATAGTGTCCAAAGAGGAGGAAAAAAAATAGAAAGTAATGAATAAAATGAGCATTAACCATTACATATTTTTTAAAGGAGCGTTATGAGACTGATGTAACAACAATGTCCCTTAAAAGTCATTAACCATTACACATGAATTAACATACAAATAACAGAAAATGATGAAAATAGCATGAGATGTTTATTTATGATTTTATGACTCTTTATTTAACAATAAATAACATATCTACCTACTCAAATATTTAGTCCCATGACGATGAGGAATTCCGGGCATAAAAAAGTGCAAGTCAAATAATCCGAAGGGTATGTTGTGTTATTGTAATTGGATCAGAGATTCAATTGAAATAGTCAAAAAAAAAAAAAAAAAAAAAATATTAACGGCAACAGAAATAGTCAATTAATTACACATTTTCATAAATTATAGTTTCCAAAAAAATCAACTATACCATGTTGCTTACATGCTGTTACACATTTTGCAAAGGTATTTGACTTTGATTTTTCCCTCCTTAGACTTTTCACAACTCCTTATCATATGATTCATATCTATAATATATATATATGTATGTATAATTGTGTATATATTATAGATAATATAGATATACGAGAGAGAGGGAATTGTATGTTACAAATGATGTCAATATCCGTTAAGAGTCTGTCAACTATTGGATCAACTCCGAAGAGTTCAAATCATGATTCGGAAATGGAGTTTCCACAAGATTTTAGATGCCCTATTTCCATGGAGCTCATGAAAGAACCGGTCATCATCTCTACGGGGGTCACTTATGAGCGAAAGAACATCGAAAAATGGTTCTTTAGCTACAACAAGAAGACTTGCCCAGCCACCATGCAAAACATAGTGAATTTTGGTGTCACCCCTAATTACACACTCAAGAGACTCATTCTTGTATGGCAAAATAGTCATTCACCATCTTCATCTTCTTCATCGTCGCCTTTAGAATCGTTTAAGCACGATGAAATAGTGTCATTGCTCAATACCCTAGCCTCAAGCCCATTCAAGGTGAAGTCTTTAAAGAAACTTAAAGAAATTATTAAAATAGGAGATGAGAGGAAGCTTGATTTCATAATATTAGGAGGGTTGGATGTGCTTTTCAAATTAGTTGTTCAAATATTACTAGACTGCTCGGATTTCGCGGTATTCCAAGCTTGTGAGGAGGCTTTAGGAGTTCTTCAACATTTTGTAGCATCAGGAGAAGATGATGGTAAAGTAATTGAACTATTGTCACAAGCTGAATGCATGAAGTCAATGGTGATTATTCTTCAAAGGGGAAGTAAGGAAGCTAGGGTTTACGTGATATCGATACTTAAAAAGCTAGCAAACTCTAGTTTCAATTGGAAAGTCATTGTAGATGATCAAGGTATCGGTATGTTCAAATCCATGTTGGAGCTTGCATCAGACGAGATTTCAACGAAGGCGAGTTCATCTGCTTTCGAAATATTTATAAAGATCTTAGATTCATCAAAGAAAAGCCGATCAAAGGCGATAGAGGCCGGTGCGATGTGTACCCTAATTGAGTTGCTACCTGACACCAACAGGTCCAAGTGTGAAAAGATATTGCAAATAATTAAACTATTGTGCGAATGCGTGGATGGAAGGGTGGCATTTACTGAACACCGGTTAGCGACTGGTGCATTATCTAAAAAGATGTTTGATGTATCGGATATGGCTTCAAAGATTTGTGTGAAGATTTTCTCATTGATATGTAGTTTTCATCCCACGGAGAAGGTTTTGGAGGAGATGATGGTCTATGGGGTGGTCAAGAAACTTGTGGTGTTGTTACATACGAGTGGACCGTCATCTACGAAGAACAAAGTCGTGGATATGTTTAAAAAGCATGGTAATTTGTGGAGTCGTTACCCTTGTTTTCCTGACGAGTTGAAGGGATACCTATGTTTACATCATTAATAATTTAAAAGGGATTATAATCACCTTTGATAAGTATAACTATTGTCTTTACCCAAAAACTATTGTCATTTATTGACACAACAATACATATTTTGTATAATAGTTTAGCATATTGAAACAATTGATATATGTGTTGAAACCATCTTGAATCTTTTAACCATGTTTGATTTAGTTCATAGAAGTTATATATGATGTAGTGTATGATATAAAAAAATGCTTTTACTGATTCTTAAGATATATGAAGTTATATATGATGTTGTAGTGATTAAAGAGGGATTATAATCTTATGTAATATACAGCTACTTACCAAACAAAAAAGTTTCTTTGTAATGTGATGTAGTATAATAATATATTTGTATTTGTTATTATCTAATGTCACTTTGTGTAACCTAAAACAACTCACTAACAAATGATAAGGCTCGTTAAAGCTCATTAGTGTACTAATTATCACTGATATGTCCTTACCACTAAAATAACTTGTTATTACCTAATGTGACTTTGTGTAACTTAAGCAACTGCCCATTCATACGCATTGGTATAACAATAATCATGCACGTGTCATTTACACTAGCTTTTTATGACATAATATGACTTTGTATAACCTAGAACAACTTACTAATTCTTTGCAATGTTGATTAAGACGCATTAATGTATTAATCATCATATACATGTCAATAACACTAATATGACTAATGATCACCTAATGTGACTTTGTATAACTTAAAGCAATTCAATAACACATGACAAGGCTAAAGGACAATTATTATCATACACATGACAAGGCTAAAGGACAATTATTATCGAGCTAGGGGTCTAACTGAAAGCAGTCTCTCTTTTCCTACGGGGTAGAGGTAAGGTTGTCCACATCTTACCCTCCTCAGACCCTACCTTTGCTTTGCTATTGGTGGGATTTACCGACGACGACGACGGACGACGGCGACGGCGATGTCACCAATACGAGTAGCAAGGGATCATAGAGATCATATCAGTGATTCATATTTTATTTATCGACATATTTTCATCTGAAATTTGTCACCGTATTTGAATTTCTTAAAACACAAGGAAGCTGAATCGATTGAACCACTTTGTTCACAGAAGTTATATATGATTTGGCAATGTTTGATATAAAAATCTTAGGCTTACCCAATCTGAAGTTTTTACTGACACCTATTATAGAATAGACATTAACAAGCTACAGTTGTTTGTTTTTTGTTAAAAGTTGGGCAAATAGTATCTAAGGACTCCAGCTACTTAACCTTCTTCAACTGAGGCCAGCTTCTTTAGGAGTCTTTGCGACAATTGAAAGCGCATGCAAACCAGACTCGAGTTCATCTGCAAGTGCATCATAGACCATACGGTGCCGCTTCACCAGATTTTGACCATCAAACTTACCTGAAACAACTTTCACATTGAAATGAGTTTCACTTGCATTGTCTTTAACAGCAGCATGTCCTGCATGCTGATATGATACATCTTCCACTTCCAAAATCTTGGCTTCTAGAACCGCTTGAAGCTTCGACCTGATCCTACTTGCCCTCGTTAGCAATACACTTGCTCCTCGTGAACCCATCGTTTGCCAAATTAACTGTAGCAAAAAAAGTGGAACTTAGCACTACTTAATCTTCAATGGATACTATAGATATTCACATCTATTAACCAATAGATCTAATTAACTCTTTAATCAGAAATATAACCAACACAACTGATCATTCATTACACGATAAGTGAGTGCTTAAATTGTGAGATTTATTAGTGATTAATTAATATTTGCAACTTCAAGTCACAATAATCAAATGGATAATTGTGTCTTGTCATTATTTAGGACCTTGGTTTATAAAAGTGTGAGGCGCTCCAAGTTGTTTTAGGTCCCAAAGGCCAAGGCATGAGGCGTTGCTCTATATACAACCAGAAGTTGTGTCTGTCGCATATCCGTTTTAGATATCAACCTATCTATCAAGTATAGGTTTCTTCATTCCTTTGTTCTTACATATGAGCTTCCTATATACGCTAAGTTCGACCAATTTTGACCCAGAAGTAAATGAGGCTCCGCCTCAACTGCATGAGGCTTTTAAACCAAGTTTAGGACTTAGTGGCTGTTTGTTTCAGCTCTTAATGGTTCAGACCTCTTACTGGTTCAGCACTTAATGGTTCAAACTGTTTGTTTTGCCAGCAGATGTCTGAATGGTTCAGACATTTACCTCTGAATTGTTAAGCATTATACTAAAAGTCTATCTGAATTGGTCAGATATTTACCATTGAATGGTTAAAAATTATCCTGGCTCTTAATGGTTCAAACCTCTTGCTAGTTCAACTCTTAATGGTTCAGACTGATTGATTCAGCAGTTACTCATTAAGTTGCCCCTTAGATAATCAGGTTAATACTTGTTACAATACATTTCATATGGATTTACTTAAATCATAATCAAATTTAGAATAATGATACCTTCAATCAAACACAAATCACAGGCAAAACACCATGAATAATTAAGACATCTTCAAATTCAAACCTCAAATTCGATTAATACGAAATCAAAACAACGATTTATAAAATTAAACAACAAAATCGATCCTAAAAACACAATCGCATTCATATGAACTAACTATATGATTCAGAAATATAGAAACTTACCAGATCAAGAATGGAAAAACGGCGTGGGTAGTGCCTCTTTGTGCGATTGCTTTTTTTTTTCCGTTGATAAGTGATAACCATGAAACCTTTGAAGTGTGGACTCTGGAGTGGGCTTTGTAAAGCCCAAAAGTTGATGAATAAAATTTTTAGTGGACTTGGGTTGGTTCAAATCCAGACAATTTGTGTTGGGCTTTTGGATTATGCCAAGACTTTTATTGGTCATTTGTAATTTTTTTGGTTATTACTTGCAAGTTGTAACTAGAGCCTAGAGGTGTAAAAAAACCGGTTTGGGCCTGCCAAACTAATTTTCAACAGGCTCAATCCCAGCAAAACCGGTTTGGGCCCCGAGCCAACCCGCCTAGAGGTGCACAATACCGGGTTTTCTTAACACCCGGGTTCGGGTACATACCCGAGTAAGGGTAAGACCAGGTTTTAAATTTTCGGGTATTGCCAATATTCGGGCCGGGTTCGGGTCCAAGTATTTGCAAGGAAATCCAGACCCTGTGTACCCAAGTTCGGGTATAGATCGGGTTTTTATGAGCGTTTTTTGGTGATTTTCGGTGTATTTTCAGGTGGTGTGACTTAGGGATGAGCAAATCCCGATCCCGAATTTGGCCAAAACTGGGTACCGATACCGAAACATGGAGGTACGGTACGGTAAGGTACGATATCGGTATGGTATCGGTACGGTAGCGGTATTTGAAGGTAAAATTCGGTATTTTACCGGTACCGTACCGAACCGGTACCGATCCCGAAAACACCGATACCGAAAATGCGAAAAAGTGGATACCGTTTCCGGTACCGAAAAAATTCGGTACGATATTTTCGGGATCGGGATTTGATACCAAATGCTCATCCCTAGTGTGACTTACCCAAACATCATACCATTATTTATACCCCTTTTAGGCCTTGAAATCTGCCCAAGATAAAGCCCCAACACCCTCTAATAACCCGCTCTGGACAGCAACATGATCTAACAGTCATACCCGAAAAAACCCTATCCGGGTTTTTTGAATAACCGGTTCAGGTATTGCGAAAACCCAGTTACAGGTATAAATTAAACCCGAGTATGGAACGGGTACAAAAAAACCCAGTTACGGGTACAGGTTCTGAGGAGGATATGCATACCCCATCCCTACCCTACGGGTAGGGTCGGGTTCGGCGTATAAAAAACCCGGTTTTTAAAATACCCGGGTCCAGGTTTTTTGTGGGTTTGGGTCCGGGTTTTTTGTGCACCTCTAAACCCTGCGGTTTAGTAGGTTAATGATTTTTGTGTTGGGAACTGGTTTCAACCCAAACCAATTTGGGGCCGCTCCAAAAAAACTGGTTTTAGCACCCCAAACCAGTTTTGAACCTGATCCAAATCGCTTTGACTGGGTTAGGTTTTTCAACCCTAAATCGGTTTACAAATCGAACCGGTTTGAGCCCAAGGTAAAAAAGGAACCGGTTTGGGTCCAAACCGGGTTTTGTACCTATCTAATTATAAGTTATAACTCTTACATTTGAAATTAGAATATCTAGATACGTTTAATATAGAATCATTTATAAATAGAGAATCGTTAATATTATGAGCGCTTGTACATAGTTTTTTTTTTTTTTTTGAACGACAAATTTGGATCACTGACGAACATTTTTTTTGTTGAACGAAAAATTTGGATCACTAGCGAACATAGTGATGACCAGATTTAGTGGAAAAGAGAAAGAAAGACGGTCATGTCGTTATATAACCGTATTATCCATCACATTTAAAGCAATAAATACAGGTGTGTTTGGTCACTATTCTATATCACAATTGAATATACCCATGTAAATAGGACAACAAGAACCTAAACTAGAAATCTGCTTAAAATACAAGAGAGAGTTTTATAGCCTTTAGTGATCTACATTTCCAACATATTCTGTTCAAGATATTTCATCATTTGGGAGCAAATCTTCAGCCCTTTTGCGAGCTCGTAACACATCACGAACCTTCATACTTTTTTGAGCTTCATCTTCGTCTTTCTTCATGAAATGAAAGCCCATAAGATACCGATATTCTCCCGTCCCTAGACAACGAGAACAGTAGGCAAGCCCGCTACCACCACAAGTCTTGCACCTGTACCAAAATGCAACTCCTTCATATTCCTCGGTTGTACATTCTTTTAAAAAAATGCTTGAGGTTAGGGGATACCTCACCATTTTGGCCACTCGCCATTTGGTAGCATAGCTAAGTCAACACCATTCGTCCTACCTGCAAGAGATGTCGATTTTGGCTAAATGATAATGTTTAAACTTTTTACCATTATAATCATATAATAAAGCTTCCCTGTCCAGTGTCCACCCACAGTAAAAATTATAAACGATTTGCAAGTTTTGACCACTTCAAAACTTATAGTTGTTTCCATGGGTCAGAATCCACGACTAAATAGAGCTCACTTTATGACGTTGTAAACATTTAAAACATGTTAGGCGACTTTTGACCCGTTTGACTTTTAGCATTTTTTTTGAATCTTTAACCAGTTTATAAAACTTGATTTGAGTGAAAGGGCGACCTTTTCCAGAACAATCAAAACAATCGACTCTGCCACTGCCTCTGCAAACAACGCATGGAGGATCTGGCTTTTGTCTTTTCTCTATTCTAACATTTGACTGCCAAACGAAAAGAGTAGATCAAATACTGATTATTATTGAAAAATGAAAATTACCCACACAGTATAATCGGATCATAATATAACACACCAAGAAAACACAAGCACTGTTTGAGCTAACTTACTGAAATCCAACAAGAGAGTGGAAAGATAACAGTTACTGCATAAATTCTCAGCAAGAATCACTTTAATTCTACAAGAAATACGTATGCTATGTGAAAAAAAAGTGTGCTTTACAACATGCAAATTCATTAATCGCCTCCCGCAGCTTTGAGTTTTCCACGAGTGACTTAAAGATCATTCTAAGATGTATGACAGAGCTTCACCTAGCTTATGCAGTTCAACAAATTTGTTTATATACATAATACATGTACAATACTCAAGAGCCACAACTTAATGCTCTCAAGCGCAGTCTCGGCTACCTTTGTGGCACGCTAGATCATGATTTACATCTATATGTCTCAACTACCTCCTCACAAACCATATGGATTAAGAAGGGTGTCCACGTGAAAATTGGCGTCTAGCTATTGTTTGGTCATTGAGGATAACTTATCGTCTTGACTTTTGAAACGCCAAAGTATCATGGGAGATGCTAATAAAGTGGCACGGATATTTTGGCTTCGGTATTTGTTATTGTCCCCTATTGTCTATTGTGGCAATGTCAGTGTTGTATATCTTTCTACCAATCCATTTCAACACCAGCATACCAAGCATATTGAAATCGATTTCCACTATGGTCCAACTGCATATTCTTCATGTTACCCTCATCACTATTATTACTTCCAGTTTTAACGCGTGACCCCCTCCCGTTCCAACCGCCAGGTGAACTAGTGTAGGTGGCTGTATATCTAGCGTTATTCCACTAATCGGCCTAGATTTTTAGTTGTTCCATAGGTAACATATGCATTGTATATGAAATAAAGATATACACACTTTCAGAAACTACTGCATTTCTCACCCTCACACGTCCGTTAAAATTTAAAATATTTCGCTCTTTGGAAAAATTCACACTTATGTTTGGCATGGAGCTTTTAGAAGCTTTTAGGAGCTTCTAGCTTTAAGCTTTTAAGAAAAAGCTCCAACTCAATAAAAAGCCTTGTTTGGTTGAAGGAGCTTGAAGCTTTTAGGTTAGGAGCTTAAAGCTTTTAGTTGAACGCTCCAACTAGTAGCGTTTAGAAGGAGCTACAAGCTTTTAGGGAAAAAATGACTATTTTAACCTCTAAAGATAATGAACTTTTTAGTTATGTTTTTTTTTTAGTTATGTCCATTTTGGTTATTTTATACATTTTATTAAAAGCTTCATCTACTCTGCCAAACACCTTAATATGTCTAAAAAGCTATAGTCACCGGCTACCAGTTTCCAGCCACTAGCCAACAGCTTCCGGCCACCAAGCCACCAGCTACTTTTCCCAAACATTAGTCATTGACTAATTGTTACCAAGAGTCCCAGTGTTATTCTTTTCTCTTTTTTTTCATTAATAATGATAGTTTAGACGAATATGAATACTCGACTATTAAAGTTGCAATTTATGTACTTAAAGAATTAAGCAAACATGCTAATATTAGTGATAAATTATCAAAGTACATATAATTGAAAGTAATATCAGTGGCAACTAAAGAAGCAAAGTATCAGAATAAATTAAAAAAAAAAAACAGTTGAAGTGTTACCTCTGTTCTAACAATCCACGATGGCTTCGGGACTGATAGCAACGGCGTTCGAGGCGGCGGTGGAGACGGTGGTGGTGGTGGTGGGTTGTTGTGAGAGTCCGGCGGTGGTGCACCGTTGCTTGAATTTGTGACCGGAAATCTGACGGCTGTTAGCTTGAAGATTGCTCCGGTGGAGGTTATCATTTCACTCACCTGTTTAATAAAAAAATAAAAATAAAATAACTATTTAAAAGAACAGATCATGTTTTTTATTATTATTTTTTTTTTAAATTATTTACAAAGTAGAGTTGATCTTAAAATTCAAATTTATAAACTATTCACACACCCATTTGCCTATTGGCACATCAAAAAGGTGTTTTTTTGTCTTATGTGCACATCCTGCAGTGTCGAGCTGTGACTAAAGCGCGACTTTTTGGTCCGGTTAACCAGACAAAGACCGACGGGTGTCTGACGGGTCTGTTGACCGGACCAAAACGCCGAGCTTTGGCCACGTTTTGGTCCTGTCAACCAGACAAAAGACTGAATGGGTGTCAGTCTTTTGTCTGGTTAACGCGGCCAAAGCTTGGCGTTTTGGTCCGGTCAACAGACCCGTCAGACACCCGTCAGTATTTGTCTGGTTGACCAGACCAAAACGCCACCCTTTGGTCACAGCTCGACACTGCAGGGTGTGCATATATGACAAAAAACATCTTTTTGGGTGTGGTTATCTACACACTTGGTGTGTAGACAGCTTGTGCCTTTATAAAACTTACAATCACTCAGAACATAAAATTAAATTTGATAAATATCATAACAACGTGAATCCTAGATGAATAATTCCTTACTTTACATTAGACAAAACCTTTGTATTAGGGTGGATTTTCACAAAACCTTTCTATTAGGGTGGATTTTCATTTCTTGTTCTATTTCCTTGGTTTTAATTTGTTAATGTTTTATATTAATCTAATCATCCTCTTTTATAGTTTTTACAATGTATAATATGGTAAACGAAGAGACAATCCATAATTATGATAACGTGTTTTCTAAACTTTAAATTTCACCTATTGAGTTTGTAAATAATCATTCTACTCGGTATATATTTAATTATATTTGCTTTCTAATGAAAAGTCATTTTTCAAAGTAAATTTACGCGTATTTTAATAATTTTAGCGGCTAAATCATTAAATGTACAATGATTTCGAAATTTATTTCTGTGTTTAACATTTTACATTTTAAATTTAATATTTGCATTTAATTCAGATCTTTGGGTTGTTAGATATTTACTTTTTATTTCTCTATATAATACCATTGTCATATCTGATTGTGCATCATACACTAATTCATTACTGTATCATTTCAAAAAATAACTATAGCATCAACCTCTATACAATCTGATAATTTGAAGCAGGGATTTCTAAAACAAATCGAGGAGCAAGTTCATTAAGACAAGGCTACTCTTCAAGAGTTGAAGATGTGTTTTGATGGATTACAACTTGGATTGCTGACAAGAGACCAGATTTCGAGAAATATGATGGCAATGCCAACCACTTCAGTACGTGACTTGTGTGTTGCGAGTAACATTGAATTTGGTGATAGAGACTTGCAGTTCATGACAAAGCTCAAGGATATACACCGAAAAGTTCAGTACTCGATGAAGTTAAAGTTAAAATTTCTTAATTCCTTTTATTAGATTCTAAATGTTTTATTAGTTTTCAATTTCCTATGTAATTGTTACTCTTTTAACAGTTTAAATTTTAAAGACGAGACATCTTTCTTTTAACAGTTTAATTTTACTTATTATTATGACTTTAAACATTTATTGTTTCAAGTTACTGTTTTAACAGTTTAAATTTTTAAGATAAGACATCTACAATAACTCGCATGATCAAAAATTTTGAAAGAGTATCTCTTCAGTCAAGGTTTGACTAGTGGCCTCAACCGACTCATGTGGTAGCATCTAAATATGCTAGATGCAAGGTGGCTGGTTAGTTATGTCATACTATTTTTATAACTAAGTTTTTGTTAATAATTGTTTTGTACTTGTAGCACTTTTAAAAGGACAAGGGGCTAATGTTAATGGTATTTTTAAAGCTGCTCTGAAAAAATAAGTTGAGGAAGAGCCTCAACCGTATATTGATTGCATTGCAACTTTGCAGGTTTTGTACAAGTTTTTTTTTAATTTATCTTTGACTCATTAGAGGGGTAGTTTTGTAATTAACTAACGTACAACAAATATGGTTGTGCAGGTCTGGCGTGTGAACATAAGTTATTCTAATTTGTAATATCTGTTAAATAGACAACGTGCTCTACAAATGGTATGCTTTCATTTTTGTAATCGTCAATAACATTGTATTTTTTTCAATATAATTATTGTCAATCTATATGAAACATCATATTTTTTTAAAAATCCAGCATTTGACACACCAAGTTCTTTTGTTGCAACTGGTCTATGTCGATCTGGAGCTCCTAACGAACTTGGTTTAGTCGGCTTAGAACATCTCTGACAGATGTTACAAACGGTTAGTATACAAATGTTGTTTAATGTGCTTTTGTTTCATTTTGAAGTAAATTATACTATTTAGCCATGACGTAGTTTAACGATTGCTTGTGTTGTTGGGAACATAATAGAAGTTTTAACTGATCTATTCAGAAATTTCTCTTTTGCAGATGTGTCGGCTAGGGCTTATTATGAACCAATATTGGTCTTTGATTTTATTGGGGAATTGCTTAACAAAGATTTAGCCAGACAACTAACAGACTAAGAACGTATACAAGCATTTTCTTTGTTATTATATTACATTTTTAATTGTTTACTAACCTTAGCATACAAGCATTTTCTTTGTTATTATATTACATTTTTATGTATTGATTTTTTTAATAAATTTTAAACAGCTAGAAAAGATTCATAGTTGATTGTATGGTAACTAAATTTCAGGTGAAAAGGGCGCTTAAAGGTGTTAAAAGTGGAGGTCTGTCGCCAAAAACCAGCTATCCAACCAATTAACCAGCTAACGTGAGTTAAAATAATAGTTTTATTATTGTTCCATACTTCGATCTTATTGTTTGATATTTATTGTGCAGGTGTGACGTGTGAACGGTAAAGAAAATAGTCTATTACAAGGACTTCTCACCATAGATTTCCTAGCTAAAGATGCATTCTTGTTTTATCATATCAAAGATGTTGATTTTACCATCTTTGTCTTGGATTGATATAACTATTTTTGGTCTTTCTACAGTGGGTTTTGAAGGCTTCTCGGTAGGACTTTAACAATCCGAATTCGTTATGATTTAAAACCTCAACGAATTCTGATTGCTGAAGTCCTACTGCGAAGCCTTCAAAACTCGCTGTAGAAAAACCGAAAATAGTTATATCCATCCAAGACAAAGATGGTAAAAAGCATTTTCTTTGTTTCACCATTATCATCAGATTAACAAACAAACAAATCATTTGAAAAGTGACATCTTGGACCATTTGGGCATTACTGCTACATATTGTTTGATAATTTGTTAAACGGCAAAAAAAAAAAAAGCTCGACAACGTTTGCCAACAAAGTATTCTATTTAGGTGTTAATGTGTCATAGTTTTTGGTTTGAATCTGTTATAAAAATAATGATTTTGTTTCACATTTTGTATAGATAATAACTTTTTAATGTAGAGCATATGAATAACTTGTGAGCAAATGCTTCGTAATTATTTTGTATTTTTTATCGATTAATGTGTGTCGTTGTGATTTTGTTAGCAAATTTATAATGTTCAGCATATGGCATTTCGTATTTGTTTCGATTAATAAATTATGGTTAAAACATTATGTACTTAGAATTGATTTGATGGAAAAATTGATCTCCTGTTCTAAAACAAACCCGTATAATACACGGGTTATAAGCTAGTGATTTTACATAACATAATGAATGGCTTCGTTCACATTAGTTTTGACTTATTTTATTTGGAGAAAAATGCCCGGATAGTCCCTATGGTTTCACCTTTTTTCACCTATAGTCCCTATCTTTCTAAAACTACTTGAATAGTCCCCAAGGTTTTTCGTTTTGTTCTCGGATAGTCCCTGGGTCTAACTTCAGTTACTTTTCTCTGTTAAGTGGGTGTTGAAATGACCAAAATACCCTTTCCTTAAAAGGCCAAACCATAGGGACTATCCGGGCATCTTCTACATTTTTAGATAAAAACCCCACCACCACACTTTCCGGCGAACTTTTCCGGCGGAATTAATTTCCGGCGACTTTAAATCTTGAACGCGAGTTATTCCGGCACCGCCGCCTTTCCGGTGAACTTTTCCGGCGGCCAACCACTATTAGCCACTACCCTACACCACTCTCAACATCACTACCACACCACCACTCTCACCAAACCTCCATCACCACCACTCTCACTGAACCTTCACCGCCACCACCAACAACCACCACACTCTCAACATTCCCACCACGCCACCAAGCTCAACATCACCACCACGTCACCACTGTCACAAAAACACGAAAAGTCGCAGGTTTCACCATCACTCCGGCGAATCTGATTGAAGTAACCAGTTTGTAGCCGACAAAAAATGAAAAGTCGCAGGGTTCAGATCTACTCTCCGACGACAATAAATCATCATCAACATCAGCGGTGGAACTCCGACGCCGCCCGAAAAATTCCTGCAACTCGTCTGCCTTTGACATCAAGACACCATAGCTGTCCACCGTTTTCCTCCCCCCTCCGACGTCTCTCTCTCTCTCCCTCTGATTTTCTCTCACTTCGGTCTCTCTTGCAAGTTCCAGACGGGTGTGTGTTTGTGTGTATAGAAAGAGAAAGATTCGGGGTGTGTGTGTGGGGTGTGGGGTGTGCGGTGTGCGTGGCCGATGATCTTCGCCGGAGTGCCCTAGAGAGCCGGCTCCAGTGACCGACAATAAATTGACAGAGAAAGAGGGATGACGAGGGGGTGGTGTACCAGAGAATGAGGATGGAGGTGTGTGGGTGTCGGAATCCACGCCGATGTGCCCGTCTTCAAACAAAATCAGAGAGAGATGATTGGAGGGGTACTCGTTGCCGTCAAACAGAGCCGCCGGAGCTCGCCGAAATGCGGCTCTAGTCGCCGGAAATTCACGAGAGAGGGAGAGCAGAGAGGTGGTGTGCGGTTATATGTGTGTTTAGATCTAGGGTTTCAAATGATAAGTGATGATAAGTTTTCTTTATCATCGGAAAAGTTCACCGGAAAGGCGGCGGTGCCGGAATAACTCGCGTTCAAGATTTAAAGTCGCCGGAAATTAATTCCGCCGGAAAAGTTCGCCGGAAAGTGTGGTGGTGGGGTTTTTATCTAAAAATGTAGAAGATGCCCGGATAGTCCCTATGGTTTGGCCTTTTAAGGAAAGGGTATTTTGGTCATTTCAACACCCACTTAACAGAGAAAAGTAACTGAAGTTAGACCCAGGGACTATCCGAGAACAAAACGGAAAACCTTGGGGACTATTCAAGTAGTTTTAGAAAGATAGGGACTATAGGTGAAAAAAGGTGAAACCACAGGGACTATCCGGGCATTTTTCTCTTTTATTTGTTTAGTAATTGTCACATTAAGATAATGTCACAAGACCATAACAGACCCAGTATATTTAGAGAAAACCACATTCTAAATTAATGATTCGAATGAATACAATGAAAACCTTATATGTAGGGATATTAAAGAACAAGACACTACAATTAGAAAGCTAACAACGACTACTAACTGGATTTAGTCTAATAAAGATATTTAAAAAAATCCCATTTTATTAGAAAACAATGCTAATACCCAAATAACTACAAAATCTCGTGACATCAAATACCAAAGAAGCTAACCATCTCATAGAACAATAGAAGTAATGTATTTACTCTGGATTTTCAGACGACTTCACATAAAACCGATTTAACCGTTCTGAAGCCTTCTTAACCTACAATACCCGAAGCAAATCACTCATTAACCGCAATAAACTCCAACTCTAAAACACATGAACACAAATAGATACGCGACATATTTACCTGATCGTCCCAATCAGTTGCCCATGCCATATATATAAGCGCAATCGTCTGTGTCACAACACCACCGATCATTCCGATCCATATGCCCTGTCAAATAACCCGCTTTTCATAACTGAAACTACTAAGAACACTTGAAAAGAAATTTCGTCCAAACATTGTATACCTTTACTTGAAGGTTAGTCAAGTAACCAAGCAATGCCCCAATTGGAATACCAATTAGATAGAAGCAAACGAGGTTCACGATTGCTACAGTACCCTGCATTCCGGCTCCAACCGCCACCCCTGATGACAACAAAATTTGTATATTTAAGACACAAAGCATTCTTTATATCAGTGTTGACTAGATGTCAAAATAGGCAAGTCAAGTCGGGCGGGTTGGGTAACAGGTCAAAACTGGGTTCAAGTTGAAATAGGGATGAGCATTTGGGACTTGATACCGACACCGAATTTTTTTGGGTACCGATTCGGTACCCATTTTTTGGCGTTTTCGGTTCGATATTTTCGGTATTTTACCGAGTTTTACACACAAGTACCGGCACCGTACCGAACGTTTTCGGTACCGGTAGCAGTACCCATATTTGACGAATTTTGGTACCGGTACCGAGCTCATCCCTAATAAATTGAAATGGGTGTATCCAAAAATGCTTGCATGTCCTAAACTCTGAAAAGCGTGTTAAATATTATTAGAAAATGACTTTCAACCCGATTAACAAACCTGAACCCTTTACCCATTTCATTTTGTCTAAACTTTCTTATTTGACCCGTTTGGAACAAAACTAAACCCAAAAATGGGTCGCAATAGATACCTGAGAGAACAGGGTAAATGCTGTTGAGTAAAACCGAAAAAGAAAGGAGCAAAGAAAGGTCTGATACTGTATCTGCAACTCTTTCATCAGTGGTGAACACGTAGGCAAGTTTTCTTCCAAAAATCAAACAGAGAACAAAGAAAAACAATCCAATTGCGATAGAAGTCCCCAACAAGACTTTAATTGAGAATTTTGCTGCTTTGGCATTTCCTCTCCCTAATTCATTTGCAACCCGGACACTGCACAATACAATATACTTTAGGGTGCCAAACGGAGCCCGCTCGAATCGGCTTGGACCAACGCACAAAACACTTTACATTCATTTTTCTTTAAACTTTACAAATAAGCAACACATTATATAGGATTTAAAAAAAATGATCCTTTTATTATAAAGCGATTAGGAGGTAAGCATTTGAAAACACTTCGAAATATTTTTGACCCTGAGTGACCTGTACATTTTGTTTCGAAATAACCAACCAAAATTTGACCCCATTTCAATTTTCAAGTAAACTGGTCAAACTTGCTACATCCAACAAAGTTAATTAAAAGCACATGTAATGTTGATGAAAAAGTATGAATTTTATACGAAGAATTTAATATATCCGCTTACCATGCAGCACCTAAGAACCCGAGGCTGATCATGAATTCCCATGCATTGATATTCAGGCTGAAAATATTAACAACATAGCAAATTTCTCAGGAGAGATTTAAGATTTAACTTAAATGGATACAAAAACTCGTAAAACGATTTTGATACCATATCGAGAAAGCAGATATAGCAACCTCTGCATCTGCCATATAACCCGCAAGCAAGACCAACACCGCATTGTACCATAACTCCAAGCTGCATATACAACATATATGATTATATGTAGGGATGCAAACCTTTTAGTGAGCGAAACAAAAAACACATTTTAGGGAGAGAACAATGACAACCCTAAGTTTGTGCCTTACTTACCAGACCATCACACCAGAAGATATGGAAAGCTTCACAACAGGAAACAGATCCTTAAACGCAGCTACCGTAAATCCTTTCCAAGAATATGGACACCAACCACCAAATATGTAAATGAATTCTCCAATCACAAGAAACCATGATGACATGGACAGTGCAATCATTGCACCAGCAACCCCGAGGTCTAGCTTATACACAAGAAGCAAAGACAAAGGGATGTGGATCCCGAATTGGAAGATTGAAAGCCATGCAATCACCATGTTCTTTAGCTGTGCTTGTAGGAACATTTGTATGGTCAAGCTGAAGACGAAATTGTAGACAAAAGGGATGAACCATAGGGAGATGGGACCGCCACTATTTGCTACCGCCTCGTCTTCCCCTAGAAATTTGAAAATTTGTGTAGCAAAGATGAAAATTGGGAGTAAGACGGTTAAAGTAATTAAGTCAACTATCCATGATCTTTGCAAGTAAATGCCCATCATGTGGTGTTGCCCTGCTCCAAACGCTTGACCACAAAGAGTTTCAGTTGCACTCGACATTCCCAACTGCAGGTCAAAGGGTGTTTTTTATAAGCTCTAGCGATCCCATGTGGGTCCCACAAATGTCGAAACTATCTCAACTTAAATATTAAATAACTGAAGTAATGAACTTACAAGGATTCCATTGACAAAGCGGACACTGAGCGTTTGAACAAGGGCGTAGGCAGCAAGATCCATGTCACTAATATGGCCGATAAATGATTGTGTGACAACAATGGTTCCAAATGCACATACTCTTGATATGACACCTGGCAATGCGACCCTCCATATCTTTCTTGATTCGTCCCATATCCTCCCTTTCAAGTCCCCTTCTTCCTCTTCTTCGCGTCGAAGTAACTTTGCTTGAATTCCATCTTCCATAATTGCTGTTTAAATGATCACACAAGAATTATAATTGCGTGTCCAAGTTGTGATAACAAGTTGGATTTTCAGGTGGTAGAGAATCAGGTTTCACAAAACACTATTGTTTGATCATTGTCATGCCAAATTGACGTCAGACTCTACACAGACGTTAATTGGAAAAATGATACAAAAATATCTGTTATATTTACCGTGCAAGCTGATACATGTGCCTATTCTTTTCCTGATTGAAACTTTTATAAATGACAAATTGTAGGCCAAAAGCTTTTCACAGAAAGAACAAAAATAACCATGTGTAAGTTCAAACATTTGTAATTTACTATATTAGATTTAGAATCTTGTCATTTTTTCCTATGCCAAGGACACAAGAAAGAACAAAAATAACCATGTGTAAGTTCAAACATTTGTAATTTACTATATTAGCTTTTCACATCTGAGCCTTAATCACCTCACGTTCCTTCATATGCCTAGGACACAAAAACTCACTTTTGTTTCCAATTTTTTCTATAAACATATTCCATATTTTGTTTTTAGTCCAGCCACACCTTGCAATGTACGAATTAATGTTTTAACTAATTAATTCAAGTATTCTTTGTAAAAAAATCTATGACTACCATCTAAAAGATTCCCATCATAAAGTAGAAGTGTTCATCGAATCGAATAACGAAATTGAATCGAATTTTTATTCTTTTTACCTGAATTCGTATTCGATTCGATCTGTTTCGAAAAAATTCGATTTAATTCAAATTCACTCAAAACAATAAATTATTTACTTTCATTTTTTAAAACTACTATAAACTAATTATATTTTACATAAAATATAATAATCTACAAAATTATTTAACTATCAACATGTCAAAACACCAAAATTTAGAAAATAGGTTGGTTACTACTAGCGATTTAAGCTAGGTAAAAATTTAGAAATAAGTAATTCATACTTTGGCCCAGATTTAGAAATTACATGTGTGTGCATATATTAAAAGGTTATATATAAATTGAATTCGAATTTCGAATCGAATTGAAAATCATAAATTCGTATAATCGTATTCGATTCGAAATTGATTACTGGACTCGAATACGAATCAACTTGAATTCGAACCTTGATAATTTTTCGAATCGACTGGAATTCGAATTTTTCGAATCCAAATCGAATTCTCAACACCCCGGAGTCACTACTAAAAGTAAAACACATATTTGTTTTTGACTAATTAAATAATTTATTTATTACTAAATATTAATTAAAATACGTGATAAAGGTAAACAAAAATTTAATAATTTTAGTTAGGTTAGTCACTGGCTCACTGCTATTAACGTGTCACGTGTCTACGTACGTCTGTTATAATTTCTAAACAACCTCCTACTCATCATCTCTTTACTCTCCCTATCCTAACAACACCCACCGGAAAAACGGAAACCAATAGCCACCTCAATACTTGTACCCTATGCAACTTCTGTTGTACATACCTCAATACCTGTACCCTATGCAACATCTGTTGTACATCTATAACAAACTTACAAAATATCCGATTCAATCTTAAGCTATGTAACGATCAAATCTCATATAAATTATAACATAATAACAAACAGCAAAATTTCAACTCTCAATTAACACATCATTTGAACTGTGTAGACACTGAAGATCAACGTTGATCATTAATTCCTTATAATTACAAATTAACTCTAAATTTAATTGTTAATTAAATTAAATTAAACTCAACTTAATACACGAACGTATATCGTTTCAGTAGATCGGTTACAGTGAAAACTAGCAATCAATCACTAACAGTTAATCGTCACGAAAACCTAAAATTCTATTGCGATTCTCTACAACACATGAACATATCATTCAATTGTATATATAGACGGTGAAGAACATCGAATCGGTTCTATAAGTTCTAATTATATCAAATTAAAACGTCAATTGAATCAATATCAGCATGTCTATGATGAAGAATTGAAGATACGAATAGAGACTTACGGAAATGATTTTCCGATGAACGAATACAGGCGATGATTACGTCACTCCTTCCGATGGTAGCAGAAACAGAGTGCAGAAAATGTTGTGAAATATGAGGATGCTGGCGTCACGCGTTGAGTAGTGGGTTGAATCGGTATTTATATTGACAGGTGGGGGTTAGGGTGTGTGACACCTACCTTTCAAAGCAACTTTTATAGTCTAGTACTAGTATGGGCCCTTGCTCATTAGTTGCAACTTTAGTCCTTTGAGTTTGTTTAACTGTCACTTTAGTCTCTCCGTAATTGGTTGAGAATTTCTGACACGACCCGAAAACACAACACAAGCATAACACGAGTTTAGTCTAAACGTGCTCGGGACAATTTCAGGTTGAACCCGTTTAGCTAAATAGGTCGTATTCGGGTCAACTCGATCGGGTTGGCCGGTTGAACCATTTATATTTTTTAAGATATCTTTTATGTTATAAAGATTGGATGTATATTTTATGTTATATTATAATTATAACTTTAATTTAAGAGTAAACATCCGTTTTGCTCCTTTTGGTTTGGTCATTTTAACGGTTTTGCTCCAATAGTTTAAAAATAGCAATTTTCCTCCCTGATCTTTCAAGTTAGTCGTCAGTTTGCTCCCTAATCTTTCGAGTTTGTCACCAGTTTCCTCCCTGATGGAGTTAGAGTCTGGGAGCAAAATGAAGATAAGTTAGAAAAATAAGGGAGGAAAATGGCTATTTTTAAACTATTGGAGCAAAACCGTTAAAATGACCAAACCACAGGGAGCAAAACAGAAGTTTACTCTTAATTTAATAGAGAAATTGTTAACAAAAATTATAATTTAAATGTAATTTTAGTAGAGTTAAATGCCATTTTAGTCCCTGTGGTTTGGGCCATTTTGCCAGTTTAGTCCAAAGGTTTCATTTTTAACCTGTGGGTTCAAAAAGGTTTCACCGGTGCCATTTTAGTCCACTGGATTAACTCCACCCATTTTTTCTGTTAACGAGAAGACCAATTCGGTCATTTTATATGGTTGAATTGCCCTTTTAGTTAACAGAATTACATACAAAATTACCGAATTGACCTTCTCGTTAACAGAAAAAATGGATGAAGTTAACCCAGTGGACTAGAATGGCAACTGTGAAACCTTTTTGGACCCACAGGTTAAAAATGAAACATTTGGACTAAACTGGCAAAATTGCCCAAACCACAGGGACTAAAATGGCATTTAACTCATTTTAGTATATACATTTGTGTTTTTTATAATAAATTTTAGTTTTAATATATTCATTTGCGAAAAAATTAAAAATAAAAAAATTTGGGTTAATGGGTCGTATTCAGGTCAACCCATGAATATTCAGGTCGTGTTCGGGATTATATGTAAGACACGATTTTCGGGTTCAGGTCCACCTAAAATTTTCGGGTTCAGGCCAGGTTGAACCAACAACCCGCGAACACAACCCGTTTAGTACCCCTAGAGTAAATCAATTGGAACGGTTAGTTTAAATTCTTATAAAAATTATAAGAATCGGCAACAAGTTAATGAAATAGATTTTTTTTTCTCATTTTGTGAGAATTGAAATTGGTGAATTAGAGTTTGACACGCAGGCCAGTTGGTCACAAAAACGAATATTTGAGTCGGTCTCACACCTCCATGCCATTGAGAATCCATCATATGTCTATAACTACGTACATACACATCTCATTCAATGAAATAGGATACGTTATTATCATGTGTTTTGTTTTGGTTGTTGGTAAGGGCCACGAAACTAAAAGTAGTGCAAGTTACTATCATGTGTTTGGTTGTTGTGGAATGTTGAGGGCCATGAAACTAAAAGTTTGGTAAGTTTTTTTTTGTGGTGATGTGATCGAAGACTTGGACCACTTATTTACGGCCTGCCCGATGGTGTATAATGTGTGAACCAGATTCTGTTCGTGGATTAAGTTGTCGCCGTTGATCGCTTTCCCGTTTAAAGATATCCTCGATTTCCATAATTATTGCGGTGGGGATAGAAGGTCAAAGGAGGTCGTCCGTGGCCTCATTGCGGTGTCGGTTTGGTGTATTTGGAAAGCGAGGAATGCGAAGATCTTCTCTGATGGTAAGGGTGACTGTAATGAGATTTTCGAGGAGTTGAGGTCGCTTGGTTTTTTTTGGCTGAAATATAGATCGAAGTATAGGGATATTGAGTGGCTAGAATGGTGTAAATTTCCTTTGTACATGTTGTAAGGGGTTGTGGTGCGGTCCTGCGTTTTTTTGTCAGGCCGGCCGGTTTTAATAAAGTTTTCCTTTCAAAAAAAAGGTAAGTTTTTTTTTGAAAAGTAGCTAGGGTAAGTTAACATCATGTGTTTCTTGGTTCTCGCATTAATATTATTGTTGGTGAGATGAAACATCTAGATATTTTCTTAGGCTGAACGGTATGAAGAAGGGGGGGGGGGGGGGGGGGGTGACGGAGAGGACAGAAAGGGGGCCCACCTGTTTGCTCCGTCGCAAACGTCTGAATTCGGACGATGGGGACGGGACGGAGGGGGGGCGGCGTGGTGTGCCGGGCGTCGCCGAGGGAGGACGGGCCTAAGGACGGACCATACCGTCCAGCCTTACAATGTCAAGTTCATCTTTTTAAAAAGATATTCCATCAAACCCCATCGGGTTCATAGAACACACCGAGTCATACCCAATGACGGACCCAATAAATTTTTTCATGGGGGCGGACAGTATTAGTAGCCGTTTTTCTATTACTATATAATAATTTTGTTGGGTTGGGGTCGGATTGGATCGGGTCATGTCGATCCTATAAAGAAGATAATTAAATATAATCAACAAAACTATATTAAACATCATTACGAGTGTATAACTAAAATCTAATATTTATAAAGTTGTTCTAGAGGAGTTTTCATCTTTTTGAAATGTAGTCACAACCAATGCTTTTAAAACTGGATATATTACTGATCCACCGATCGACACGTACAAAAAATAATATCACGACGGTATATTTGAAATTTTATAGAAAAGAAATATACATTAAAAGCTATAAAAGGAAAAAATATAATATATTAAAGTTATTATTACTATACGTTAATTATTATTATTACTATATCTTAATTAGACAATGAAAATAAATAGTAGATTTTGTAGTGGTAAGGCCTGATTGGGCTCTTTTAAGGGTCACGGGCTCATCACCAAATGAGACACGCGTCGTCTCATTTGGATGGGGCATGTAATGCCTTCTGCCCACCCATCCGTCAGACTACGCTTCAAAATCTAGATTATATACAAAGAACAAAGGAGAGAGTGAGATCAGAGAAAAGAGACAGATCAAAGAATTCATAAAAATAAGAGTGAAATAAATGCAAATTGATTAATTTTAAAACACTTATATATTAAGTGTAATTATTAAATAGAGTATATGTTTTAGTAATTAGAAAATATGGATATATGCTAAACAATTTAGAACCTATTCAAACTTCTTAGAGAACAAATAGTAAAGATGCATGTAAACAGACAAATTTAAAATAATAATGTAAATTACATGGTGTTAAACAAAGATCATAATTCCTAATTAAATATTGAGTAAACTGCCATTTTGGTCCCTGTGGTTTGGCCAGTTTTGCCACTTTAGTCCAAATCTCAAACTTATTACATCTGGGTCCCTGTGGTTTGCATTTTGTTGCCATTTTAGTCCAAAATTCAAAAACCCCATTTTTTTACTGTTGCAACCTCCTATTTTGTCCTTTAGTGCAGGGGCATTTTGGTCATTTTTAAATTTCATTTGTTTTAGTTTTTTTTTAATATATATTGAGGATGATGGTTTGGGCATGTGAAGAGGGGAGGTTGAGATGGTTTGGGCATGTGAAGAGGAGGCAGTTGACAGAACCAGTTAGAGCAGTGGAAACCATGACAGTGGAAGGAAAGAGGAGTAGAGGCAGGCCCAGGTTGACTTGGGATGAAAGACTTAGACAAGATTTGTTAGAATTGCACCTCTCTGAGGACATGGTTCATGATAGGAGTTCGTGGAGACGTAGGATTAAGGTTAAGGACTAGTAGGTGAGGGTATAGACGTGTCCTATCTGCGCGGAGGGGGGGGGGGGTTTAGATTTCGTTTACGATTTAGGTAGACCAACATATGATGATTTTCTTGTATATTTGCATATATGTTGCTTACTGATGACTTATCTGCCTATTGCTGCGTGATTTATTTACCCGTTTCTCGTCTATCTGTCTGTTGGTTGTTTTGGAGCCGGGGGTCTCTCAGGAAGCAGCCTCTCTATTCTTGAATAGAGGAAAGGTTTGCCTACATCCCACCTCCCCCAGACCCTACCAATAGTCTGCTATTTGTGGGATATACTGGGTATGGTTGTTGTTGTTGTTGTTGTAGTTGTATTGAGGATGATGATGTTGGGGATGATGATGATCATAATCAGTACTCTCTCTCTCTCTCTCTTCTCTCTCTCTCTATAGCACCACAACCGCCACCTCCCCCTTCCCACCACCACCACCGTGAACTCCACCACCCCCACCACTGAAACCCTAAAGCGCCACCACCGCTGTCACCATCAAAGCCGATACTGAAACCCTAAACCGCCGGAAGTTTAGCAGATCTGGAACCTTCTATGTTCGATCTACGATGGTGTAGCAAAAGTATTGTTGAAAACCAGGTACATAATCTGCTTTTACAGTGTGGTAAGAGACGGTGGTGGTGGAGGGGAGACGGTGGTGGAGGGTGTACGGTGGTGGAGGGGAGACGGATGATGATCTGTGATTTTGTGATGGATGATGATATGTGATTTTGTTAGTTTTAAGGGATCGAGATGATGGATGATGATATGTGATTTTGTTAATGTTTTAGGTGGTTGAGGGTGATTTTGTAACAAACAGGATGATCAAAACTTGAACCCAGTCCTTTTATTCACCACGAGGCTGTGATGATTTCACCTATTCCGAGTCAAAATTGGGTCAACATTTGAGATTTTCCGCAGCTTGGCGTGGCAGAATCGGAGGAGGGCAAGTGCGCTTGCAACCTCTGTTTGCAGCCATGGCGGTTTTGATTTATTGTTGGAGCCTCGTTTCTTTTTACAAATCGGTTTTTGATTTTCTTGAAGATGATGTTCTTGATTTTCTGGATTTTCTGGGTTTTGATGATGATGTTCTTGAAGATACAGATCTGAGCCTCGTTTCTTTTTACAAATCGGTTTTTGATTTTCTTGAAGATGATGTTCTTGATTTTCTGGGTTTTGATGATGATGTTCTTGAAGATACAGATCTGAGCCTCGTTTCTTTTTACAAATCGGTTTTTGTTTTGATTTGTTGTTGTCTGTATTTTGATTTTTGTGATGGTTTCTGGTTTTGTTCTGGGTTCTTGATTTTCTTGAAGATGATGTTCTTGATTTTCTGGGTTTTAATGATGAAGTTTGATGATGTTCTTGAAGATGATGTTATTAATTATTGAAATGTTATAATAAATTAACATGGACCAAAATGCCCATGCACTAAAGGACAAAATAGGAGGTTGTAACAGTCAAAAAAATGGGGTTTTTGAATTTTGGACTAAAATGGCAACAAAATGCAAACCACAGGGACCCAGATGTAATAAGTTTGAGATTTGGACTAAAGTGGCAAAACTGGCCAAACCACAAGGACCAAAATGGCAGTTTACTCTTAAATATTATTAAAGTACCACCATCGGACTTCAAACTTTAACAACTTTCAAACCAATTTGATTTTTCATAAAGTGCTCATGTTCCCATGACACCATCTCTTTCATCTCTATTTCATATTTCTTAATAAACAAAATCTGCAAACCAAGCCTGTCTTTGTGGGATGGGCAGCCCGGGCAGATGCCAAGGCCCAAAAGGTTTATAGGGCTCAACAAAAATTTAGGGTCAATATTTTTAAATGAGCACTGTTATCTTAAATGTTTAATAAATGATTTCAGTAATAAAAATGAGTTAGTTTAATGGTTAAGATACTCAAATTTGAAAACCAAGGTCATGAGTTCTAAACCCTTCCTTTACATTTTTATTTCCTAAACAATTTTCAGTTAATCCCATGCAGAACTTGTTAACAGGATGATTATATGATTAATTAGTTAATGTTTTGGGTTATAATCTTGAGGTCATTGTTTTGGTCAAAAATCACACAAGGGTAATGCAACCAAATCTGATTTTGTGAGGTGTGATGCTTGGTTAAATGGTCAAATATATGAACAATGAATGAATGAAATGAATGGTGAATACGAGGATTTATACGAGGAAAAAGCCCTTGACCAATGAATGATCTCCGGCACAAAAAACCTCGGGTGATGGAAACTACCGATCACCAACTATATTAAACAAATGATGTTTACAAATCGGGATGATAACAAGCTTGGTACAAGGATCACTATAGTGCAAAAGTGTATCCCCATTTAAAAATAGAAACTAACTAGTCTAACTAACTATCCGAAAATGATGCAAGTCCCCCACGATCACCATAACGGTCGAAGAGCTCATGCACGTGCAAAATCATTAAGCATATTCCCCTAGAATCTCGGTTGGACCAAGTCCTATTCGAATACACCTGCAAAACAAGTTCAAAAATGATGGAAACAATTGTTAGTATTAGGATAATAATGAGGATCCTGGATCCTTAGTCCTACAACATCTTCTGAGGATCCTTAATTCAAATTGAACTAAGGATCCGTGATCCAAGCTGCACTTAAGGATCCGTGATCCATAAGCTTAGAAAATCCATCCCTAACAGTCATGAGTTCAAACCCCATGATTAGCATGTCGTATTGTAGTTTCTTGATATATATTTGAGGAGTTTATATTATACCAATTTTTTGGTTTCGCCCAGGGCCCAAATTTTTTTTATCGTTCTCGGAGACGACCCTGCTGCAAACCCTACCATTTTTTATCTTCATCCTAACATCATCGCAACTCCACCTTAGATCAACACTGTGACAACCGCCACTTTTTCGTACATTCTGTACACTAAATGAACAGTAATTTGTGCTTTAATGATTGTGCATGATCTAGTTTACAAGACAAATAAAATTTTAATTACTGTTATATACATACAATGGCATTTCATGATACAAGACTTTATTCGTTGCTACATGCAACACGAGATAGTTCTAATGATACACATAACAGAATTGGCACCGTTACCAGACAAACTAAAAATGCTGACGAAGTTCAGTACATAGACAGACAGTATTTTGAGGCCCAGTATGAGCCAGAAATGACGTATTACACTAGTATAGTGTGTAGGGAAGTAATGACCACAAAACTGCATGCCTAAGTGATAGACAGAGTGCCGGAAAGTGCCTAAAACCCACACAAAGTGCAGAATTCTGCACAAATCAGCAAAAATTCAGCATTTAACAAGATTATTACATGCAAAAATATGGCAAAATGGTCCTGTATGCTTTCCTAAGTGTCGGGAATTAAAAGTGTCACAAAAAGTTACTTAAAGGACACTATACGGTATAACTTGACACTTTAACGAATCGGTATCTAACCGAACAACCAGACATAACCCGGAACACCAAAATATTACTAGAAGCATTGTTTTTTTATTTTTCTGAACTAGTTATGGTTCCCGAACACTTAAACATTCTATATAATGCAAGAAACACTTGAAACACTAGACTTTTACATTTAACATTCCACTAATTACCTACTTACCATTAAAATTTACAATTAACCCCCCCCCCCCCATGCTAAGGTTTACGGCCCTTGAGGTGGCCCCACTTCAAGATTTCCTAATCTTCCTAGATTACTAGAAATCTTCCATAATCTTGTGTAAGATTGTGCATGTACTTATGTAGACACAAAGACCATTGGACAAAAGGGATTAGGAGTTATACAGTGGACCATAATCCTCCATCTTCATCACATTACACACCACCACAACTCCTCCCTCTTCTCCCTTAGGCTACGGCCCAACACCCCCTTTTATCATCATCATCCTTCAAGCCATTTCCAAGCAATCCAAGGTTATCTCAAAGTGTTACAAGGTGGTTTAGGAAGCTCGGTGCTCACGAAACTTGAAAGACCTCCTTTGTTTGCTTTTATCCACTTCATCTTCACCATTGTTCTTCCCTAGCTTGAAGCTAGTAGTAAGATCCTTCTTCACTCTTGTTACTTCATATTTTTAGTGGATAAAAGATATATTATGTTGGTTTATACAAGAACACTAAAGAACATACACATGAATCTTGAAACATAAAGCTAACATAAGATGAAATATGTTGATATCTTGATAAAATGATGATGTTTGCTTGTTGGTTACTAGAAATATTGATGTTGATCATTACGTGGAACTTGCTAGATTATGATTAAAAACATGTTTTGGCAAGTTAGGAGATGATTATGTGTTTACATAAGATAATCATCTTCTAGTAAAGACATGAACTTGAATATAGATTGATTTCTTATAAAATGACAAACAAAGTGAACTAGTAAACTTGGGAATCTAAGACTTGTGAATGATTTTCCAAGAAAACAAAGTTTAAAAGATGATTTTCGAAAGATCATGATTTTTATTAAACCTACACTATATTAGTGACAAAATAGGTGTAGAAATACTTTTGAAACAAGAAGATGTGATAAATAAGCATTTTTGTAAAATATGTTTACAAGTTGTAAACAACTAAAACCTTCAAGAATAAAGTTTACCAAGAAGTAAATATATTTTGGAGGGTAACAAAGGCTACTAAATACATTACCAAGTTACTACACTCTTTTGTGAAAGATCAAGTTCATGTTGTTATGTAAAGTATAGTTTTAGCACTTGTTAAGTATAACATTGTTTAAGGGTGATTGATTGAATATTGTGTGCTAATTTTTGAAAAGAAAATGATATGCTAAATAGCATGGACACCTCCATTTACAAAGGAAACTATGGCGAAATTTTCTAAAAATTCCAACACTTAGAAAATATTTTCTAAACAAGTGTTCACAAACGTGTTTTAAATTATGATTTATAACATAAATTTTGCCATAAATTTTTGTAACAAAAATACAAGTATTGGAGGTTGGTTTTTGTAAATAAAAATGGGTAAATATATATTTAGAATATATATTTTACATTAAAGACACTTGTGTGAATATGTGTATACCTTGTGTATAGCTATATTATTTTTGGATTTAAAATAATATGACTTAACAAAAATACCAAGAACTTACAATCCAAAATAATACCAAAAATTACAAGGAATAAAGTATATAAGTTACACACTTAAATATTGGCAAACCGAACGCAAAAACGTAACTTACAAAATATTCCGGAAAATACCATTACAAATATATTTTTGGCAAATATTGTTTTGGATACAAGAAATGAAAATACGGTTTTTGAAAATATTACAAGAGTAATATTGTATTTTCAACCAAGAGGAAATATATTATTTTGGAAGTAAGAAATATATTTTCTTAGAATATTTAGAAGATATATGATTTTTGAGAAAAATATATATTTTCGTGGCAATACATTATTTTTGGACAAAACAAGTCTATATATATTTTCTAAGTGAAACTTGAAAATATATTATTTTGGAAACTACAAATACAAGAATACGAGAATACATGTATGAAATACTCCCATCCTTGGGAAGGAAATACGAGAATAAATACTTGAGAAGTATTGTCGCGAAACCTTGAAATAATATTTGAGACATAAAAGGAAACGTAACTCAAAACATAAATACTAAGGCAAGGCACGGCCCGCTCGTCTAATGGACCCTAGCACATTGTAGGTAGTCGTGTTTGCTGACGAGATTTGAGTTACGAGTATTGAAGACGCAAAACAGTGAGTTCATGCTCCCTCTTTTCTTTAACTGTTTTTGGTTTTATAACTCTCGGGGGTGAAATACATGTTACGAATACTTGAACGGTATGAAATGCCTATGAAATACTAGATCATGTGAGCATACACTAAATACAGAAATGCCATTAGTACTTAATTAGGGACGAGGGTTAGATCTAACGGGTACGGCCGAACCCCACTCATGGTCACAACTAGTACCTAGTAGTGCTTCGGAGTCCCAGTCGAGGTTAATCGACACAGTCGAGGTTAATTGACACAGTCGAGGGTAATCGACATAGTCAAGGGAAATTGACACAGTCAAGGTAAATTGACACAGTCGAGGTTAATCGACACAGTCGAGGGAAATCGACAAGGGTATAAGCCATTACGAGTGCTTCCTATGTCCTCACATGCCTTAAAGTCCTTGTAAAACATTCATGTTCATACACGCTTTTCATACCTGTTTACAAAGGAGTCTCTCAAAGATTTACAGGATTACAGTACTCACAAACAAAACGCATGAACTCGCTCAACTTTTGTTGATGTTTTCCAAAATTACATGTATTTCAGGTGACAGGATGGATCTTGGGCGCGAGTGTCATATCTAGAAGTAGACTTCAAGTTTAGATGTCATCCACTTTTGTTGGTTTGCAACCTAGTCGAAGGTTGTGTTTTTAAAACTTAAATAACAAATGTTTGTAATACTCAAATTTTATGAATGGATGAACATCGTTTTGATCATGTAGTTGTTTATTACGATTGAATGCAATGATATTAAACCAGTCACACATCATACGCTTCCGCAAAAGTCAGGGTGTGACAAACACAAATCAAACAAGTTCAAGGGGGCGATTGCAAAATTTTATAAGGTGCGGTCGGGATTTTCACGTATATTTAGCACTAAATTATTTTTTTCAAGGGGGCGGCCGCCCACCCACAGCATAGAGTAAGTCCGCCCCTCATACCAAGTCTCATCCAATAGAACCACTTCAAGGGTATGACTCGCTAGACCCTAGAACCGACCTGTCACACCCTTGACATCGACTCATATCAAAAATGTAGTCTGGTTCTCGGCTCCATATTTCTCACCTAATCGGGATCGGTTTGGTTCTGGGTAAAACATGTTTGCCATCATGTTCCGGTGCGGTACTGATGTAAATCGGGTTAGGCAGCAAATATAATTTTTAGAATTCAAATGATAAACATGTTCAAATCTTCAGGCACTCTAATACGAGTATAGGATACTAATCATTAGTTTCCAAGAACACCACCCACGAAACCACTCTTCGATTAGCAATGGAGTATAAGATCCCATAATCGAGAATTTACAAAATCAATTTATTTAATTAAAGAATCGAACTAACTGTTGCTCTGAAATCATAATCTTTATACAAAATTGGCGCCCTATTTTAATGAGTTTGCCACATCGATATAAACATGTATCAAACTTTCTAGGGTTTGATACATTATCAAACCCTAAAAAGTTTGATATATCGTTGTAATGGGTTTTGACGCACCATTAGACACTTGTGCATCAAAACCTATAACTACACTACCAGGTATCAAGTGGCGCAGCAGAACCAACAAACAATGCACAAACGAATAAAAACACGCAGAATCAAAAATAATAAAGCATGACACAACATGAGAATTTTACGTTGTTCGGTTCCGGTGGGGAACCAATGTCCACGAGCTGCAACTAGGGATTTTTTATTAACTCAATCAGGGCCGGCTCTGGGCCCGGCAAACTCGTGCCGACGCCCGAGGCCCAAAATTTGAAAGGGCCCGAAAAGTCTTTATAAGCTTGTATATATTTATTAAATTATATATTTAGTATATTTATCCATTAATTATGCAAAAAGGTATTGGTGTTGTAGTGGCAAAAACCATCTCAAAATAATGTAAAGGCCTCAAGGTCGAGTCTTTGGTCTATCACTAAGTTTTTATTTTTGTAATTCAGTTACCCTTAACCATAATTTTGGGCCCAATTCTTTTCGTCACCCGAGGCCTAAATTTTTTCAAGAGTTTTTGGGGACGGCTACTCAGTACAAGAAAATACATATGACATATTATATATATATATATATATATAGAGAGAGAGAGAGAGGAAGTGTAGGATACAAATCCCCTAATCGTACATTACGTACGCGAGTTTATTGGCCGTACACGTGTCATGATTCGTTTTTCACTCATAAGGTTAAATCAGACAATCCATTCAATCAGGTAAGGGCAAATTCATCTGTTCATTCAATCAGCGAGAAGTTCGTTATTCTAATATCCTGGTAATTATGATTCGAATCAGTTTCAAAATTTCCATAATTCTCAAATTGCAGTTTTCGTTCTTCTGCGGGTTTGATTCAATTGTTTTTTTCATGGATCCACAGAGCAGCACCGGACGAAACACAGATGTTGATTTTGAAGAAGCTCGAGCGATCGGTGATCATGTTCAATTATCTGCATATCAGAGAGTTACGATTGACGATGTTTTAAATCCTGAACTGTAACAACTCTCATTAAAAGTCCTATTTATTTTATTATTTTATCCAATAGGAAACCCTAATTAAGACACCCAAGTGATTCTACACAAACCCTAAAATTTTCAGAACAATCAGAATCAGGATCAGGGCCCCTAAAACTCAGGGGGGGTATTCCCTACTTGACGATTATCCTCATAACTCGTTGTAAAATACGAGATTCTTCGATCCGTCGACTCAGCTAACCTACAAACACACGTGGCAAACCTATAGTGAAAAGGTGTCCCTTACGGACCGTAAGGGATAAGGCTTACGGTCCGTAAGCCTGTCAATTTTCGTGTATAAATAGCAGACATTGGGACTTGATTTCTGGTACTGAAACGACGTAGAAATTTCCAATCACACACTGAGTTACGTTCTGAATACTTCTAAAACACACACTATTCACGAATTGCTGCCGCAATACAGGGTAATAACTCGATCGCTGATACGATTCAATGTCCGATTGATTTAAACTATCCGACAGGATAGCGGTATCCTTTGTCATTAGTCGTGATTCCGACAGGATGTTTGAGTACCAACCGAACTGGGGGAATACTATGTCATTCGTTGTGAATCCGATGGATGTTTAAGTGATCGCACTCTGTCATTCGTTTTGAGGGTTTTAATCTCGTGAGTTATTGTAATTGCTGTATTAAGTTACTTACCTAGTTCGTGTGCACTAGGTTACAAAGGCTAAATCAATAGGCTAAGCTCTGCCTGTATAAATCTGCAATATATCAAGGCTTATCTGTAGACTAAACTTTGGCCGTATGAATCTACATGCTTATAACGTGAGTCATTCTCTTTTTATCAAATTACTTTCAAAATCATGTTTATTTTCAAGGTTATAATTACAGGGATTAAGTTTATGTAATCACCAAATTACAGCCAGTATGTGGGGTTTTGTATACATTACTTGATAATCTTTGCCATTGGACAAACGGGTGGCCAATGGTGATATGACCATAGTCACAGATCCGGTCGAGTGACAAATACTGTGGGTAGTTGGTTGATATCTGAAACATTGTAATCTCCCTTAATACTGTAAATTATAACACTGTTTTCTAGTTATCCTTAGCAGTGATTAAGTCTTTGCCAATCTTAAAGAAGCAAATATAAAAAACTCTTAATGATGTGAAGTATAACAAATATGTTTTATAAAACGAATGAACTCACTCAGTATTTCCTGCTGACAAAACCTTTTTAAAACGCGTTTCAGGTAATTACAGTAGATTGGAGTAAGAGTTGGATCCGGCACTGAAGGCTTCAAGAAGTGGCTTATTTTATTATTTTAATCAAATTAAAAATATTGTTTTATGTAATCAAATTTATCTTTATTAAAGCTACCATTGTAAAACATGGGTTTATCCCATCTATTTAATATATAAAATCCGGTGTTTTCTAAACTCTGATATTTTTCCTAACTCGCGGTCCTGATGAAATTTCCGCTGCAACGTTTTCAAAATAATCACCGGTACCACGTGGCTGTTCGCGGCTCCTGATTCCGTCCAGGGTGGGTCGGGGGTCGTGACATGAACCTACAAATCCAAATCGAAATGCAAGTACAAGTGGTGTAAATGAGTGTTCGAATGGTAATTATGTCAATTCAGATCTTTAAATTGTTCGTAGATGTGCTTTGTTAATCGTAGTAATGATTTTGCATTATTATAACTGATTTGAAGTTTTGAATGTTGTGGATAATTGTTATGAAAGCAAATTGTATAAGTTCGCATGTTATGAGTCTGGCAATTCGCATGTGATGTTTATTCTAAATGCTGATTTCACATGTTATGATATCATAAATCGCATGTGTAAAACATATTTATCAAAATGATCATTTTCGCATGTTATGAGTCATACAATTCGCACGTGTTGTTGTTCTTATGATGAAATTATGGAGGTTTTAATATATCGCATGTGTTTTCCTTTTTTTATTTGATTTATGTAGATGAAAGGGTTTACACTCCGGAGGTTGAACCATCAGCTACACCTGTGGTTGGAATGCAATTTACCTCTATCGAACAAGCATACGTGTTTTACCAAACCTATGCTAAGTTAGCTGGTTTTTCTACTCAGAAAGGTGGTGAAGTACACAGTGGTGGTATAACCAAAACTAAGTATTTTGTTTGTTCTAAAGAGGGACATAAGCCATTGTTTATTGACGATGCTTATTCGAAGTCAAAAAAAGCCATTCAAATCAAGGAACAGGGGGACCATTAGAACTGGGTGCAAAGCTCAACTTATGATTTGCACGGTGGATGGTAGATTATATACAGTAAAGAGATTCGTTGATGGCCATAATCATAAGTTTGTATATCCACACGATATTCATATGCTGCCAGCGTACAGACAATTGTCAGATGTCCAGGAGGAGATGGTATGGGAGCTTGGCACTTTAAACCTTGGCCCTATCAAAGCTTTTCATATAATGAGGAAAGTTACGGTGGTTTCGAGAATGTTGGCGCTACGGTTGATGATTGCAAAAACTTTAGGAGACAAATTAACAGCTATATGAATAGGTTGATTAATAGGTTGACCGAAAAAAAACAGTATTTAGTTGATTTTTCGTTTGAATATTCTGTTGATGATGACAAACGGTTAACTGGTTTGTTCTGGGCCGATGGGTTATGCAAGAGTAACTTTATGGAGTTCGGGGATGTGATATCGTTTGATGCAACTTTCAAGACAAACAGGTAAGTGTTACATAAAATGGCTTTTAATTTTTTTCGCATGTTATATGACTTCCTAAACTTGTAATATCGCATGTTAATATACATTGAAGATTAGGTGTTGAATATATCGCATGTTATACTGTATATTTCGCATGTGATATTTTGTCTATTTCGCATGTTACAATGTGTACTTAGCATGTGTTTGTTCAGGTACAAGATGGTGTTTGTTCCGTTCACTGGGATTGACAACCACTGTCGAAATGTAACCCTTGGAGCTGGGTTGTTGGCATCGGAGAGCATCGACTCTTATAAATGGCTTCTCAATTCATTCGTAAAGTCATTTGGACGGCAGCCAAAAGTTGTAGTGACGGACAAAGACCCTATGATGAAACAGGCCATCGAGGATGTTTTTACAACCAGCAGACACAGATTGTGCATATGGCACATAATGAAAAAAGTGGCAGATAAGGTATACTATGCTATATAGTCTTTCGTTAGCATTTTTTTATACTATAGATTCTTTATAGGCTGACATGAAAACCATTTTTCGGTATAGGTTGGACACGAGTTGTGTAACAATGATGATTTTAAAAGGAAGATGTGTGATATTGTATGGACTAATTCCATTGAGCCAGAAGAATTTGAGAGACAGTGGAAGTTGGTAATGATTGAGTACGGTCTTACACAAAATAAATAGATTGATGATATGTTTGCGATGAGATCCATGTAGATTTCGGCTTTTTACCGGCATGAGCCAATGTCTGGACTTATGAGAACAACTTCGAGATCAGAGAGTGAGAACCATTTTTTTGCCAGGTGGCTAATTCACAACTCACTCTTGTAGAGTTTATGAATCATTTTGATGGTCCAATGGATGTCCAAAGGTTCAATCATAGAAAGAATGATCATATTTCAAGATATACTGAGCCTAATGATTGGAGCCAAACTACTTTGATCAACAAATAGAGATATATGGAACTATTACCGAATGTCTGCCGATGGACACCGAAATCGAGGGTCCACAGATAAGGATATCGTTGAAAGACTTTAAGGCTCATGGAGATGGGTTATTAGAGGTATTATAGCATATATATTTAAAACATGCGATTTTGAAAACCTACATGCGAATTTCATACAAAACATGATTTTGCAATATGCGATTTTAATGAACGCATGCGATTTTAAATTAATTCAATAAAATGATTTTTTAGACATGCGAAATTGTTCATATACACATGCGATTTTAATTTTAATTTTTTTTTGGTTTTCTTAGATGTGGTTCAAGAATCCTGAAAATGATGTAACTGCACAGTGTAGCTGTTTGTGTTTTGAACAGTATGGGCTGCTATGTAAACACATCTATTTTCTTTTCAAGATGTTTGGTGTTAAAGAAATACCAAACAAATATGTTATGAAGAGATGGACAAAGGATGTGGTTCCGAGTGTATTAAACGCGACGTTCGATGTAAAGGTGGACGATAAGGATGAGCAACACAAGGCTAAACAGATTGCTCGCGAAATCATCTACACAGGGGAGTATTTGGTTACAAATTTGATTTCTGACCTTGATCAACTTGTTTTAGTCAGGGATCAAATGAAGCAGATTAAAGAAAAAGTTGATCAGAGTCGTATAACCAAGCAGCTTGATCCAAAGTTTGACCGGTTTTTGTCACACCCCCAAAATCCACAAGCAGAGTATCACCGCGGGAGGCGTGACATGACCAAGATCCAGCCACCAATCATATTGAACAAGTTTAGTAATTAAATGAAAATCCTACCACATAATATAATTGGTGTTCCAAAACAAGTTAATCAAATTCAAACATCAGCGGAAGCGTAAAGTGTAAAACCAAAGTAATAGTATAAAGATTCAAATGTTTAACATGGAACTCAATAGTCCATGTCCCACAACGACTCCTGCCCTCCATGCAAGCTCCTGCTAGTACCTAACCACCTATAAGGCATGTAACAACGAGTCAACAACAAAGTTGAGCGAGTTCACAGTTGGTGTCTGTTTTAGAGTTGTTCTCAAAATCCATGAGTTCGTTCATAAATTATAAGCTAACCAGTTTCCTTGTTTCCCAAACCATATCCATAACCAGTGGGGGCTTCCCCATGTGAACCACTAGACCCGTTACCATATCGACCACTGACTAAAGTAAGTTGGTGCCCTGACGTCAATGTCTATCATCATTGACTAGTGCCCAGATCCATTAGTTCACGCCCGTCTTCTTTGGTACGGTGTGAGGCTTGTCAAACCTAAATAGCGCTATCTAACTAATGACCCGCTCGCCATTGACCCGGCGATTAAGTCGATATAAAATGAGGGACTTCATGATAGAGATTTTTGGTCTAGTATCCGTGTTGTCACCCTTCAATAAAGAGGGTGTGTACGTAATCCCCAAACTAGGAGATTACGCAGGTTCCAATCAAATCCTTATCGCATGTTGTCACCCTTCAATAAAGAGGGTGTGTACGTGTTCCAAACCAGGAGATCATGCAGTTTCAGTTTAAATCCTTTACCCATTCCCAACCCTTGGGAATCCCATGCCTTGTGAAAAGTGTGAACTCACCTTGGTTTGCTCGGCAGATAAACAAAAGGTCACTTGAGTCACTTGTGGTCAACCACGTCCTAACATGGTTACCATACAAGTCAGGTCTAAGTTTAAGTAATGCACGTATGGTTTTCTACACGTATACTAACAAGTTGCATACAAGTATTGATCATGGCATACACGTATAATCATGGCAGTTAACAGTACATATATTATATGTTCAACAGTAACGTATAAAGCCCAAGTGTGCGGCCCAGTTACTTGGGCTTGTAACAGTATGCAAGTCCAAACAACATATATGATCATGTGGTCTCGAGTCGAGACTAGGGATCTCGAGTCGAGACAGTGCGGTGTCGGGTTATATATTCATCACTCGAGACCAGGTAGTCTTGAGTCATGTCTCGAGTCGTAACAAGACCCGCAACCAAGGTCTCGAGTCTTGTTTGCGTGCTGGTGTTGTGTGGTCTCGAGTCGAGACTGTGTGGTCTCGGCTCGCAACTACTGTCGAGACTAAAAGTGTAACAACCTTCCAAATTCCCAGCCCATTATTCCCGCAACATCAGCAAACACTTTTTGGCAGTTTCAAATCAGATCAAAGCAATCATTTATCAATAATTATTCACATTCATACCGATCCCGAAATGTAACCGTTTACACACGAAATCACAATGTTATTATGGATTCCCAAAAACACAACTATGCCCAATCATGTTCATCATCACAATCCTAATCATCGACCAAGCCTTGATCAGAAACATACAACAAAATCGTTTTTAACATGCTAAACAATTAAATTCAAGATCATGCAACTCGAATCGATCACCCAAAAATACTATCACATATTCATGCATCCCTAGATTGTCAAACCCTAACATTCAAATCGTTTAGCCTCAACTAATCATGAATTCATTTCGTCATTCGGTTATTCTAACAGTTTGCCCTTACAAGTTGTCTAACCAAGATCCTACTGATCATACAATCCCTAGCATTATAACACCATCCGGGAACATAAGTAATCGTGCATCATGTAACGATCATAAAGCAATTGAAAAACAATAAGCCACTAACCAAGATGTCGAGTGAATCAGTTTGATCGGGATGTGAGAGCTTCGAGTGTAGGGGTCTGCCGTCGAGTAAAGGAGGGGAGAAGAGAGGGCTTTAGGGTTTGTGTTTATGCTGCAGGAATTATGAGGAAACAAAACCCCTTAAGGGTTATGGGTGTGTTTATAAAGAGGGAGTGGGCCGAACCATTCATTGGGTTGCCCATGATCCCAAGTCGGCCAAGTGGGGTTGCGAGTGGGGTTGGGTAGAGGGAGATAGAGGTGTACAATTAGGAATGTGCAGCCCGAACACTTATATTGTACGACTGGGCTGGTGTTGTGCAACCAAAGACTTTCATTCACATTACAAACACGTAACACATAACATAACATAACAAGACATATCATTTCATTGCAATCAAACACATCAATCAATCAAGTAGCGTTCATACAAGTTACATCAAAACACAAAGAAAGGTTCTGGAATACGGGTTATCACATCATCCCCAAGTTGAAAGAAATTTCGTCCCGAAATTTAGCACGTACTCACTGAGGAAGCTAGTTAGGTTGAATGGTTTCCCTGGTTTTCCTGGGGTGTCACATCCTTCCCCCGTTGGTTTGGAATTTCGTCCCAAAATTCCGCAGTAGCTTCAGCCTCAGTAGTGGTTTCACTTTTCTTGAACAATTGGGGATACTTGTGTTTCATTTGGTCTTCTCGTTCCCAGGTAAACTCTGGGCCACGACGGGAGTTCCAACGAACTCGAACAAGGGGTATTCTAGTACGCTTGAGAACCTTAACGTCTCGGTCTGTAATCTCTACTGGTTCCTCGACGAATCACAGCTGATCGTCGATAGTGAGTTCTTTGAGAGGAACTATGAGGGTCTCATCTGACAGACACTTCTTCAGATTCGACACATGGAATACATTGTGAACTCCACTGAGCTCTTCAGGTAGATTCAATCTATAAGCGACCTTGCCAATTTGTTCAGTGATTTCAAAAGGTCCAACATAACGTGGGTTTAGCTTGCCTCGTTTACCAAAACGAACCACACCCTTCCAGGGTGAGACTTTGAGTAGAACCCGGTCCCCGACCTAGAATTCTAGGGGTTTACTACGCTTATCAGCGTAACTTTTTTTACGATCACGAGCTACCGCCATTCGTTGTCGTATCTGAGTAATCTTTTTTGTCGTGTCTACCACGAGTTCTGGGCCAGTGATTTGGCTGTCGCCAACCTCTGCCCAACAAAGAGGTGATCGGCATTTACGTCCGTACAATGCTTCAAACGGAGCAACCTGGATACTGTTGTGGTAACTGTTGTTATACGAAAACTCCACCAAAGGAAGGTTTCTTTCCCAACCATTGCCAAAATCGATTACACACACTCGAAGCATGTCTTCTAGGGTTTGGATTGTGCGCTCAGACTGCCCATCCGTCTGTGGATGATAAGCGGTGCTCATGTCTAAACGTGAGCCAAAGGACTTGTGCAAAGCTTGCCACAACTCAGAAGTAAAACGTGCATCACGATCAGAAATAATGGAGGTTGATTTCCCGTGCCTCGAAATCACTTCCTTCAAGTAAACGTCTGCTAAGGTAGAAAACTTGTCTATTTCTTTAATAGCCAAAAAGTGTGCAGACTGAGTCAATCGATCCACTATCACCCAAAGAGCGTCATTTCCGCGTTGAGACCTAGGCATGCCAGTAACGAAATCCATGGAAATTTGCTCCCATTTCCATGTCGGGATCTCTGGTTGTTGGAGCAGGCCTGATGGTTTCTGATATTCGATCTTGACTCTCGCACAAGTCAAACATTTACTGACGTAGGATGCTATGTTGGCTTTCATGCTAGGCCACCAGTATGTAGTCTTTAAGTCGTGGTACATATTATCCGAACCAGGATGTACTGAGTAACGAGACTTGTGCGCTTCATCCATCACAAGCTTGCGTAAGTTTCCGTAAAGTGGGACCCAGATGCGCCCTGTTATGTAGTAAGCGTCGTCTTCCTTTTATTCTAATCATTTCCGTGATCCTCGTAGGGACTCGGCCCTGATATTCTCTACTTTCAATGCTTCAACCTGAGCATCTCGTATCTGAGCAGGAAGACTAGATTGGATGGTGAGTTGTAACGCACGCACGCGCTTAGGTTTAGTCTCCTTTCGACTGAGGGCGTCAGCCATAACATTGGCTTTGTCCGGATGGTACTTGATCGCGCATTCATAGTCATTCAAGAGCTTGACCCATCGACGTTGTCGCATGTTTAACTCCTTTTGCTTGAAGATATGTTCGAGACTCCTGTGATCGGTGTAAATGGTGCACTTGGTACCGTACATGTAATGTCTCCATATCTTAAGTGCGAAAACAACAGTTCCCAGCTCCAGATCATGTGTAGTGTAATTTCTTTCGTGGACCTTAAGCTGGCGTGATGCGTAAGCAATGACCTTGTCACGTTGCATCAACACGCAACCAAGTCCTTGGATGGACGCGTCGCAATAAACCACAAAATCTTCTGTGCCTTCAGGCAATGAGAGAATTGGTGTGCTACAAAGTCTCTCTTTTAAGTGCTGAAATGTAGATTCCTGTGCATCACCCCAACGATAGGTGACACCCTTCTGAGTTAGGGAAGTGAGAGGTTGCGCAATCTTGGAGAAATCCTTGATGAACCTTCTGTAGTAGCCCGCCAAACCCAAGAATTGGCGAATTTCTGTTGGTGTACGAGGTGCGGGCCAGTTCTTGATCGAGTCTACCTTGGATGGATCAACATGAATCCCATCCTCGTTTACCACGTAACCTAGGAAGTGGACTTCGCGAAGCCAAAATTCACATTTCGAGAATTTGGCATACAACTGCTCTGTTCGAAGAAGTTCCAAAATAAGTTGTAGGTGATGCTCGTGTTCCTCCTGACTCTTGGAATAGATCAAAATGTCGTCGATGAAAACAATGACAAACTTATCTAGGTAAGGCTTGCACACCCTGTTCATAAGATCCATGAAGACCGCAGGTGCGTTTGTCAATCCAAAAGGCATAACCAGAAACTCGTAATGCCCATAACGAGTCATGAATGTTGTCTTAGAGATATCCTCGTTTCGGACTCTCAGTTGATGGTAACCTGACCTCAGGTCAATCTTTGAGTAGAAACTCGACCCTTGCAACTGGTCGAATAAGTCATCAATGCGTGGAAGAGGATAGCGATTCTTCACGGTCACCTTGTTGAGTTCGCGGTAATCAATACACATTCTGAAGGTACCATCTTTCTTCTTTACAAACAAGACTGGAGCTCCCCAGGGCGAAGAGCTAGGGCGTATAAAACCCTTGTCCAAGAGCTCTTGTAGTTGCATAGATAGTTCCTCTAGTTCGGATGGAGCTAGACGATAAGGTGCTCGAGCTATGGGCGCTGCTCCAGGAGCTAGCTCGATTTGAAATTCTACCTGACGATGAGGCGGAAGACCAGGTAATTCCTTAGGAAATACCTCAGGAAAATCGCACACAATCGGAATATCTTCTATCTTCTTCTCTTTCTTTGAGGTGTCAGTAACGAGGGCTAAACTGGCAGTGTGGCCCTTTCGCAAACACTTCTGGGCCTTAAGGAAAGAAATGATGCCCACCACAGCACCACTCTTGTCGCCATGAATTATTAAAGGTTCTTCACCAGAACGAGGAATGTGGACGATATTCTCCTTGCAAAGGATCTCTTCTCGATGTTGAGATAACCAATCCATTCCAATAACAATGTCGAAACTACCAAGAATGATGGGGATAAGATCGATAGAGAAAGTCTGACCAGCTAAGACGAGATTACAACCCTTAACTATGTGTGTGGCCTCAAGACTTTTACCATTTGTTAACTCTACAACGTGCTTGGTGTTCAAAAGTGTTGGAGTGCGTTTAAGCATTTGACTAGCCTTTAGGGACACATAACTAGTATCGGCACCCGAATAAAATAAAACAGTAACAAAGAAATCATCCAGAAGAAACTTACCCATCACCACGTTGGGGTCGTTCCTCGCGTCACCCTGACCAATCACAAAAGCTCGACCCCTGGCACCATTGCCACCATTGTTTCCCCCATTATTGTTTCCGTTCCCCTGGTTGTTGTTGTTGTTATTCTGATTCAGCTGGGGGCAGTCTCTTTTGAAGTAACCTTCAGCACCACACTGAAAGCATCCTTTGTTGTTACCCTGCTGCTGCTATTGCTGCTGACGCTGATTCTGTGGTGCTTGCTGCTGGTTCTGTCGTCGCTGATTTGCAGGGTAGAGACTCCTGCAATCCTTGGCTGCATGGCCAGGTTTGTTACACCTCTGACAAGTACCCTTAGCACACGGTCCGCTATGATGGAAACCACAACGATTGCATTTGGGGTGGTTCCCCTTGTACCCACTATGCCCTTGACTACCAGAAGATTGTTGACCAGGGCTCTTGTAGTCATCAGTCTTTTGCTGCTGAGACTGAGACTGAGCTGATGTTGAACCCTTGCTTGAGATTCCATCCCATTTGCGCTTGTTGTCGTTGGGGGCATCAGAAGTAGTAGTAGTAGTAGCACCAATACGCTTGGGCAGCTTGTTTTGTTCGACTGCCTGATCAGTGAGTCGATGAACCAAACGAATAACTTGTTGAATTGTTGGTGAGGTTCGCTGCAGTGACATGACTCTGGATCTCTGGCACTAAACCTTTGAGGTACAGCTCGATACGCTTAATGGGAGGATCCACCATAGTAGGACACAAGATAGCTAGTTCGTTCGATCTTTTCGTGTACGCTTCGATTTTCGACCCCGTCTTCTTTAAGTTGTAGAACTCTACCTCCAGCTTGTGGATGTCATCTCGATTGCAGTACTCTTCCTTGATCAAATCTTTGAAGTCGTTCCATGGGGTGACATTAGCAGCCGCCAACCCCAGCATTTGAACCTGAGCGTTCCACCACGTGAGCGCTACACCTTCAAGAGTACCAGTAGCATACTTCACCCTACGAGCCTCAGGGCATTCACACATCTCGAAGACAGATTCGAGCTTCTCAAACCAGTGGAGGAGGCCTACAGCTCCTTCAGTGCCACTGAAAGTAATAGGTCGACAGTCCATAAAAGTTTTGAAGGTACACACATGAGGCTGAGCATGTTGACCTATCGTGTGAGTAAGAAGAGACAAAATTAAACACAAGTGTTGGTTCACGAGAGTAGGATCTAAAGATCCTAGAGTAAGTTGCAATGGCAGGTTATACCTCCTGCCTGAGTGGTTGCGAGTGCTGCAGCAACTTGTTCATTGATTAAAGCCGTCAGCTGGGCTTAAGTTAGGTTGATACGTCCACTCATGATCTTCATATCAAAGGAAACATAGGTGATAAAGGTGTCGCGAAAGTGCGATGACAGAAGAGAGTAAGCACACATGGGTTTCTAACAATAGTTGCTACGTTAACCAAGCATACCACGAACAATGTACTATGTAACTAACAAGTAGGCAATATAAACATAAAATATATCACCTATGGTGTTGAGCCTTGCACGTGGAGCGAAGCGTCGTTGTGGATCGTTGAGCGTTGTACACGTTATAGTCTGGCTTTAACAAAACCTTTTCCCTTTTTAAAACCAAGTTCACTATAACCAATGGCTCTGATACCAATCTGTCACACCCCCAAAATCCACAAGCAGAGTATCACCGCAGGAGGCGTGACATGACCAGGATCCAGACACCAATCATATTGAACAAGTTTAGTAATTAAATGAAAATCCAACCACACAATATAATTGGTGTTCCAAAACAAGTTAATCAAATTCAAACATCAGCGAAAGCGTAAAGTGTAAAACCAAAGTAATAGTATAAAGGTTCAAATGTTTAACATGGAACTCAACAGTCCATGTCCCACAACGACTCATGCCCTCCATGCAAGCTCCTGCTAGTACCTAACGACCTACAAGGCATGCAACAACGAGTCAACAACAAAGTTGAGCGAGTTCACAGTTGGTGTCTGTTTTAGAGTTGTTCTCAAAATCCATGAGTTCGTTCATAAATTATAAGCTAACCAGTTTCCTTGTTTCCCAAACCATATCCATAACCAGTGGGGGCTTCCCCATGTGAACCACTAGACCCGTTACCATATCGACCACTGACTAAAGTAAGTTGGTGCCCTGACGTCAATGTCTATCATCATCGACTAGTGCCCGGATCCATTAGTTCACACCCGTCCTCTGCGGCACGGTGTGAGGCTTGTCAAACATAAATAGCGCTATCTAACTAATGACCCGCTCGCCATTGGCCCGACGATTAAGTCGATATAAAATGAGGGACTTCATGATAGAGATTTTTGTTCTAGTATCCATGTTATCACCCTTCAATAAAGAGGGTGTGTACGTAATCCCCAAACTAGGAGATTGCGCAGGTTCCAATCAAATCCTTATCGCATGTTTTCACCCTTCAATAAAGAGGGTGTGTACGTGTTCCAAACCAGGAGATCACGCAGTTTCAGTTTAAATCCTTTACCCATTCCCAACCCTTGGGAATCCCATGCCTTGTGAAAAGTGTGAACTCACCTTGGTTTGCTCGGCAGATAAACAAAAGGTCACTTGAGTCACTTGTGGTCAACCACGTCCTAACATGGTTACCATACAAGTCAGGTCTAGGTTTAAGTAATGCACGTATGGTTTTCTACACGTATACTAACAAGTTGCATACAAGTATTGATCATGGCATACATGTATAATCATGGCAGTTAACAGTACATATATTATATTTTCCACAGTAACGTATAAAGCCCAAGTGTGCGGCCCAGTTACTTGGGCTTGTAACAGTATGCAAGTCCAAACAGCATATATGATCATGTGGTCTTGAGTCGAGACTAGGGATCTCGACTCGAGATAGTGCGGTCTCGGGTTATGTATTCATCACTCGAGACCAGGTAGTCTCGAGTCATGTCTCGAGTCGTGACAAGACCCGCAACCAAGGTCTCGAGTCTTGTTTGTGTGCTGGTGTGGTGTGGTCTCGAGTCGAGACTGTGTGGTCTCGACTCGTAACTACTGTCGAGACTAAAAGTGTAACAACCTTCCAAATTCCCAGCCCATTATTCCCGCAACATCAGCAAACAATTTTTGGCAGTTTCAAATCAGATCAAAGCAATCATTTATCAATAATTATTCACATTCATACCGATCCCGAATTGTAACCGTTTACAAACGAAATCACAATGTTATTATGGATTCCCAAAAACACAACTATGCCCAATCATGTTCATCATCACAATCCTAATCATCGACCAAGCCTTGATCGGAAACATACAACAGAATCATTTTTAACATGCCAAACAATTAAATTCAAGATCATGCAACTCGAATCGAACACCCAAAAATACTATCACATATTCATGCATCCCTAGATTGTCAAACCCTAACATTCAAATCGTTTACCCTCAACTAATCATGAATTCATTTCGTCATTCGGTTATTCTAACAGTTTGCCTTTACAAGTTGTCTAACCAAGATCCTACTGATCATACAATCCCTAGCATTATAACACCATCCGGGAACATAAGTAATCGTGCATCATGTAACGATCATAAAGCAATTGAAAAACAATAAGCCACTAACCAAGATGTCGAGTGAATCAGTTTGATCGGGATGCGAGAGCTTCGAGTGTAGGGGTCTGCCGTCGAGTAAAGGAGGCGAGAAGAGAGGGCTTTAGGGTTTGTGTTTATGCTGCAAGAATTATGAGGAAACAAAACCCCTTAAGGGTTATGGGTGTGTTTATAAAGAGGGAGTGGGCCGAACCATTCATTGGGTTGCCCATGATCTCGAGTCGGCCAAGTGGGGTTGCGAGTGGGGTTGGGCCGAGGGAGAGAGAGGTGTACAATTAGGAATGTGCGGGCCGAACACTTATATTGTACGACTGGGCTGGTGTTGTGCAACCAAAGACTTTCATTCACATTACAAACACGTACCACATAACATATGAAGACATATCATTTCATTGCAATCAAACACATCAATCAATCAAGTAGCGTTCATACAAGTTACATCAAAACACAAAGAAAGGTTCTGGAATACGGGTTGTCACAGTTTTCAAAGTTGATTGGTTACCAACAACCAGTAACTAATGCACCTCCTACTGTTCGTGTGCCGGCTGGTATAAGAAACAAAGGACGTGGCTCGCATAAAAGGATTATATCGAAGAAGGAACAAATGATCAGCCGCAAAGGAAAAAGGTCAAGGACATGTAGTGTATGCAACGAAAAAGGTCATGATATTCGGACTTGCGAGATACTTAAAGGCAAACAATAAAAGAAGATGAAGGGAGTCCAGATTGAAAAAGATCCCAGGCATAAAGACAACGAGGTCGAAGACGATGAAGACGATGAAGAGGAAGATGAGTTTGAAGATTACAGTGGAGGTAGTGATGATGGCAGTGAGAAGATGAGTGGGAGGGGGTTTCAGATGAGGAAGATTAAATTTGCTAACTGTACATGCGATTTTATACGAGAAACATGCGATTTAAAACACATGAGTTTATATAATACAATCATGCGATTTTAGTATGTTAACATGCGATTTTATATGCATCAGTATATAAGTAGTTTAACATGCGATTTCACTTTGTTTTTCATTTTAGTACATGCGATTTTGAGTTATCTTGTTTTTTTTGTGACAAAGATGTCTAAATCATTCATGCCATTTATATTATAATGAAGCATAAGATGTTTTTAAAACTTGTACCCAAAAAATAAATATAAAGTAGTTGTTATTGTCTAGCACAACTAAAACCATAAAACGATTAAACAGAAAGCTACTTACTTGAAGCAAAGATTTTGTCACGTTCAGCCGAGCTGAACTCCATCTTCTCTTTCACAGTATTTAGAGCATCTTTCAGGAAAGAGAAGGCTAAGTCATCAGCTCGAGACTGTTCCTTTATGTGATTCAAAGCTGCGTCCCTGAAGCTTGATGGTGGTTCTTCAAGTAGTCTCTCCCACATCGTTTGATTTTTCTTGATTTCTTCAAGAATCTTCCCCTGCACATCAAGAATCAAATGAGAAGAGGTGACATCGGTGCTTATTTCTGTCAACGTGCGAGTTGGCAATAGTTCCTTTATTGCAATGTTTTTTATTTGTTCCGAATCTTCGGATGACATTTTATGGGTGTGTTTTGTGTGTTTTTGTGTTCAGTGTCTTAATATGGTAGGTAGTTATCCCTGGGTGTTTTATATTAAAATAGTAAATTTATTATGTAGGTAGGGTGGTAAGTTCAGTAGTATTTATGGTAAAATTGATCATTACAAGTCACATTACAGTCACATCGGTATTAAATTCATTTTTTTTATCTAATATAGTTAATTTATATTTATTTTAATTATCAATTCATAATTTTTTGTTTTTGCATTTTAATCAACGTGGGTCAAAGTTACATGAAATCATCAGCAACATTTTTTTTCAAAATCGCATGTGATTCGAAAACGAATTCGAACACTTTAAGAAACCACAGACAAGAACACTTTTTAAAATCGCATGTGTCAAAAACAAGAATTCGCACACTAAAAGAAATTTCAAACAGTATTACCTTTTTTAAAATCGCATGTGTATAAAACAAGAATTCGCACACTATAAGAAATCTTAAACATCATTACCTTTTTCTTAAAATCGCATGTGTATAAAACATGATTTCGCACACTATAAAAAAAAACAAAACCTTTATTTTTGTATGGATTTGTTTTTCACACGTTCAATATGTATTTCGCATATTTTTATAATTTTCATCCTGCGTCATCTTCTTCGATAGACTGTCTATCGATTTGTTTTAGTTTTGAACTTCGAAAATCATCAGCTATGAAATTGCAGAAGGAGGTTGGTGAGTAAGAATCTTCTTACGTTGTTGTATTTGATTTATGGATCGAATTTTGATTAATTGTTGGATTTTCGAATACGATTTTGAAATTAAGATTCAAATTTCCATTGGTTACAGAGATTAAGATATCGTAATGACGATTTTAACCTTTTTGTTCAATATTTGAATACATTAATTTGATTAATTTAATGATTTTAAATTGGTTTGATGGATTGAAGATCCTACGGCTGAGAATATCGTGTACGTAATGTAGGATAAGTGGTATTATACGTTAACCGGCCTATATATATATGTGTGTGTGTGTGTGTGTGTGTGTGTGTGTGTGTGTGTGTGTGTAGAGAGAGAGAGAGGGAGAGAAAATTTTAGGATTTACAAGTTGATGTACAAGACTAAACGAACTTCCATCCAAGTCTTCTAGACACCCAAGCCCAATAGCAAACAAATAAGCCTAAGGACTTCACATGTCAAACCCAACAAACACTACATGAAACTTGTGAACTTTGATGCACCATTGTATTATATTTTGGCAACAACAATTGATAGAATTCTTCTCGTCACAACGGCTATATGCCTGCTCCTTATCAAGTGATTGCCTGTTGAGTTTTTATCGAGCAGTAGGGATACTATAGGGTCGATGTCTCATACCAAAACAAATCCAATATATCTACAAAGAACTACATTTAGATTGATAAATACTATAAAAATCATATGTATGTATGTATGTATGTATGTATGTACGTACGTACGTACGTACGTACGTACGTAATCTTAGCCAACAACGCTCATACTCAAATAACCACAAAATCCCAAGACATCAAATTCCAAAGAAGCTAACCTTCCCATATAAGCATAATGCATTTACTCTTTATTTTCTGATGGCTCGACATAAAAGCGGTTTAGCAGTTCCGAAGCCTTCTTTACCTACAATACCCGATGACCGATGCAAAACATTAGTTTATAAACAATAAACTCATATTTAATAAGATGTTAAACATACAAATACGTTACATATTTACCTGCTCATCCCAGTCAGTTGCCAATGCCATGTATATAAGGGCAATTGGGTGACTCACAACGCCACCGATCATTCCCATCCATATTCCCTGTCAAATCGAATAACTTGTTTTACATAACTAAAGCCGCTTTGTAAATAAATTTCATCCAAACATTGTATACCTTAACTTGAAGGTTAGTCAAGTAACCGAGAATGCCCCAATTGGAATACCAATAAGATAATAGCAAACAAGGTTCACGATTGCTACAGTACTCTGCATTCCGACTCCAACCGCCACCCGTGAAGACAACAAGATATGTATATCCAAGGCACACAATATTCTTTATATCAGCGTGGACTAGATGTCAAAATAGACAAATCTTATTAGGCTGGTTAGGTAACAAGTCAAAATTAGGTTCAAGTTGAAACGTGTACTTTTTTAATGAATGTTAGATTGTTGGGCATTCACAAATGCTTTCATGTCCCAATTTTCCAATAGCGTGTTAAATATTTTGAAAAATGACTTTTGGCCCGATTAACACACATGAACCCTTTACCCATTTCATTTTCTGCTAAACATTCTTATTTGAACCGTTTGGAACAAAAGGAACCCAAAATTACTCACACACATGTAAATGGGTTGAAATAATTGCCTGAAAGAACAGGATAAATGCTATTGAGTAAAACTGAAAAGAAAGCAGCAAAGAAAGGTTCGATACAGTATCTACAACTCTTTCATCATTAGTGAACAAGTAGGCAATTTTTCTTCCACAAATCATGCATAGAATAAAGAAAAACAATCCAATTGCAAAAGAAGTCCCCAACGAGACTTTAGTTGAGAACTTTGTTGCTTTGGAATTTCCTCTCCCCAGCTCATTTGCAACATGGACATTGCGCAACACGGACACTGAACAACATGATATACTTTAGGGGTGGCAAGATAGGTGGGCCGGGCACGTTGCATAAGAGGTAACAATTTGACGCCAGTCCAAATGGGCCAGCTCGAGTCCGGCTTGGACCGACCCACAAAACACAATTTGTTTGTTTTTCTTCCAAGTTTACAAATAAGCAACACATTATATAGCATTATAAAAAAATGGAAAATAATAAGTCTTTCAATTATAAAATGATTTGGGAAGTAAGCATTTGGAAACACTTCGAAAGCCTTTTAACCCCGAGTGACCTATTTGTGTTGTTTCGTTTTTAACTATGCTTTTAAGACTAATAAAAAAAGAATCAAATGAAAATTGAACCCATTTCAATTTTCAAGTATATGGGTCGATATTGCTATCTCCAACAATGTAAATAAAAAACAAATGTAATGTTAATAAGAAAAAGTGTGAATTTAGATGATATATATGATGGGTAGGGTTCGGTTACAAAATTCAAAACTCATAAAAAGTGTGAGAAGTTTATGTAGGCATTGTGTTTTAAATTTTGGGCATGATGTTTTATATTTTCTGGGCATGGTATTATATAGAAAAACATCAAATGTAACAATTTAAAACACAATTAAATGTATTCTAGACATAAAATTTAACACACCTTGCAAAGAAAGTAATCAGTGTGTTTAAGATTTCATGCCTAGAATAGATTTCATTGTGTTTTAAGTTGTTATAATTGATTTTTTTTATATAATACCGTTCAAAAAGAATCTAAAAGATCATGCATAAAATTTATAACACAATGTATACATATTCTTCTCACACTTTTTAGGAGTTTATGACTTTGTTGCCAAGTCCTATATTTAATATATACATCTACCATGTAGCACTTAGGAAACCGAGGCTGATCAAAAATTCCCATGCATTGATATTCAGGCTGAAAATGTTAATATAGCACTTTCTCAGGACATATAAAACTCAAATGGATATAAAACTACCAAAAATGTATTAATACCATATAGATAAAGTAGATATAGCAACCTCTGCATCTTTCATGTAATCCACAAGCAAGACCAACACGACATTGTACCATAACTCCAAGCTACATATACAGCAAATGTGAAATATTGCTAAGTTATTATTGAGAAAAATAACACATATTTACATATGGGTTACTAAGTTTGTGCACATCTTACCAAACCATCGCACCGGAAGATATGGAAAGCTTTACCACAGGAACCAAATCCTTAAAGGAAGCAACCGTAAAACCTTTCCAAGAATAAGGACACCAACCACCAAATATGTAAATGAATTCTGCAATCACAAGAGACCATGATGACATGGACAATGCAATCATTCCACCAGCAACCCCAAGGTCTAGCTTATACAAAAAAAAGCAAAGACAAAGGGATATGGATCCCGAATTGGAAGATTGAAAGCCATGCAATGTAACGCCCGACTCTTTTGTACTTTCCATTTATAGAAAGTTTTGTTCGTATTTCTATTTTTGGAAACCTTGTATTCTTGTGATCGTTCTTTCCTTGTAATTATTGTAAAACCGAGACTTGGATCATTAATGAAACTCGTATTTTGTTACAAATATGTTATACATACTCTATACATGCTTGTACGCTTAAATCAAGAAAACAATTTGGTATTTATTCGGGATGTTCGCGAACTTATGTTAAACAAATAAACACGTGACATTTATATTTTATGCGAAACTTATGCTTAGTCATGTTCAATTTACACTTGGGCATACCTTAGAACATGTTACATATGCCTAGGAACACTAATTTAATCATAAAATCCGTATTAGGTGACATGGGAATAAGTTGCAATTCGTTAAAACATAAAATAAAATTTTTTGTGCTTCTGACCATGGCTTGCGCACCGCAAGCAAGAACCCTTACGGTGCGCAAGGATGTCTGGGCGGGCAGAAAACACACCAGCTCGCGAAAATGCACGAAATCCCATGTTTTCTTCTCACCTGATCACCTCTAACCCACCTCTAAACACCTCCAATCATACTCGACCTCTTACCCTATAAATACAACCCTTCTCCAAGCCATTTTACACTTTCACAACTCTCTAATCTTCTCTAAATCACTCTCAAGTTCTTGCAAATTTCAGAAATTCGGGCAGATTCATACTCTTGTACTAAAGTGAGTATAACTTGCTCATTTCTCAACCAAATCACTTGATTCTTCTTCCTACTTGCTTGGATAATCATAGGGTTTGATTCCTTGATCTCTCCTTGGAGAAATCAGACCTGGAATTGCCCTGAAAATGTCCATAAACTTTCTGTTATGTTTTAAACTCTTTCAAAACTTGTTTAAACTTATCAAACTTGAGTTTTCTCATCTCAAACCTATGTCCTAATGCTCATAATCAAATGAATGATTAGTTGGGCTTAAAAACAAGGTTGAGACACTTAAAATCAGAGGATTAAACCTCATAAACTTTCTATTTTGTTAGGGTATTTAACCCACAAGTCATGTCAAGCTTAGACCTTGATGAATGAGTGATTATGGAACAACTTGGGTTGTCCAAACATACAATCCTCACATGATTTGATGATTTCTCTTTAGTTAGGTTGTTTATATTATTGTACTAATCCTAGTTCGTGACCCTCCTTGGTTGTTTTTACATCAAGTGAAGTGGTGAACATTCCAGGGGTTCCTAAACGGAAGCTTGTTCTTCCTACCCCATACATGACTTCCATGATAACTCGAGGTGCCTAAGTGAGGATTCAAATCTTCTACCTCCTACATGAATTATTGGACTAAATATTATGTAACCTAGATATATATATACTCATTCGAACCTTTAATGTTGAACTTGTGTTTATATGTTAAAGTAGTAGAATATCATCTAAGACTTTAAAACCTTGATATGATTCTAATGGGTGTACTACCCATGAAATACAATATAACCCTAGTGGTTACGTAGTGTCATATAAGAGTTATAAGTTAAAGATGATTATTTTTAATATCATACTTTATGTTATGTTAAACTCCAAATTTATAATCTTCCGTTAACGCCAAACTCACACACCTATGTTTCCTCGTGTAGAAGGACTAGGTGCTCCAAACTAATCCATCCACCAACTCACTCGTGGGATTTCAAGTAGGAAAGCTTGCAACCACCGTGAGTATACTCGATCCCTTTTTCCCCTTTACACTTTGGGATGTGTCGCAACCCCCGATCCCTTATTCTCGGGAACGGGCGGACGCGATCTCAGTTGTGGTGGTATCAGGTTATTTAATCTCGCAGCGGAATTTTCTCATCAGGACCGTAGTTAGGAAATGTTTATCAGAGTAAAACCACCTTCTTTTATATTAATAATAACATGGGCAAAACCCAAGTTTCTTATTACAATATATTTATAGGGACAAACCCTATTTTATTGAATTTAAAACATCGTTTATTAGGTAACTTTTATAGCCACATTTTTTCCAAGCCTTCAGTGCTCTCCAGCTGGTTTTTCACTAATTGGCTGTTCACATTGTGTTACCTGTAACGCGTTTTAAAAACATTTGTCAGTCGGAAATACTGGTGAGTGAATCCCAGTTTAATCAAGAAACATTTTATCAATTAAAACAGTATTGAGAGCGATCACATTGTTTATTTCTACACAATTACTCATTCAGTATTTGCCACTCGACCGGATCTATGGCTATGGTCAAATTACCCATTGGCTAACTCGTCGTCCAATGGTAATGCACTGTCATTCAGACTTACTACTACTCGTAGTAAATTTTGTATACAAAACCCCATAATACCGGCAGTAATTAAAGAACTACAAAGACTCAATCACTGCTTAATCGCATTGTAAAACATTTAAGGTTTTGTAAAACATTCCAAAAACATTAACAAAAAGAGGATAAACTCACATTGCTATCTTAGGCTTCTCGTAAGGGTTTCCTGGATATAATCTATAATTTATACAAATGTACATTGGTTAGTATCATAACCCTTTGAAATTATTAATAATACCCTCCCCGAGACGGCATTCCAACAACTACGTCGGGCAGAACCACGACACTTGTTACGGAACCCTAAATCAATCGGGCAGCGTAACTATTATGAAACTGGGGTTATAATACTTACAACGGAGCAGAACCTCGCTAATTAGGGGTATAATACTTGCAAAATATGCCTAATATCAGAGAATTCGAGATTGAGATTTTAGAATGAGCGACGGAAAACGTAAACTGATGCCATCTATTTATAGTTGTGATATTGGGTCTCCACGCGGCCCGCGTAAGGTAAGGCTAAGCCTTACGCGGCCCGCGTCAACATGCGGTCAACATATAGCTTTGCCTGATCACCAAGTAGACTCGACACGATGTTGACACGTGTCAGCACCGGATGATTCCGCGTTTCATGATCTGTCGCGGCCCGCGTAAGCTTGAGGTGAGGTCCTACGCGGCCCGCCTCAACTTACATTTTCAGATTTTTAATTTATTTTATAAACTATAACATATTTTGGGCTCGGTTTTCACATACGGGTATAATATAAGACATATTGAGACAAATTTAAAATATAATAGAGTGTTAGAAATATTATGAGGGTGTTGGTTTTACCGAGGGTTGTTACAGGATGCAACATGTATACTTATGCAAACAACTTTTAAACTAAACATACTCAATCCTTGATCAAGCATGAAACTAATGTGACTTACTTGTTATTCTTGTATGCTATGTGAACGATTTGGAACGTTATATGCTCATTAACTTTGCTCGCCCACCTTAACAATTATAGCGCTATAGGATTAACGCCCCGCCCGCTATTCTATTGGGTATTGTTAAGTTAAACATTACCACCCCGCTAAACTATTGGGACTAGGCTATTTTATACGTTGTATTCTAGGGTTTGAACATATTGTACGCCAGAATTGCATACTAGTAATCACATATTATGAATCATGTTGGATTTGAGTTTTTATTCTATTATGCTACGTAAACAAACTTGTATACTCGCCATTGCTTTTGCATTGAAACTCTATTTTAATACATGTTGCAGGTTGATTATTGAAGTATGGATGAATGATGAAACAAGTTTAGGGTGGACTAGATACACACCTTTAATCTATTTATCTTTTGATGTTATGTTGAATTTGAACAATGTTGTTATTTCTATTTTAAATGTTGTATGACAATTTAGCACTTGAAATGAAATTTGAATTTAATTAAATATTGTCACATAATGTTATGAAGTCTCTAGCAATCTATACACACTTCGTCTCATCCCGATGTTTCCGCCATCGGTTGGGGTGTGACATGCAATGACCACATTTTTTTATCTGTGCTTGTAGATTAAGCTGAAGACATAATTGTAGACAAAAGGGATTAACCAGAGAGAAACTGAACCATTACTAATTGCTAAAGCCTCGTCTTCCCCTAGAAGTTTGTAAACTTGTTTACCAAAGATGAAAATGGGGAGTAAGGCATCTAAAGTAAATAAGTCAATGATCCATGATCTTTGCAAATAAATGCCCATCATGTGGTGTTGTCATGCTCCGGACGCTTGGCCACAAAGATTTTCGGTTGCACTTGACATTCCCAACTACATGTCAAAACATGGTTTTTAAGGCTCAAACTTTCCACAAACCATATCTGCCTATTTACACACCCCTTGCCTCGTATAGGCCTATACGTGGCGTATAGGATTACATCCAAATCAGTGCCTAACTTGTGTCACCTATGGTCTTTCTACTCCTATACATCGTATACGGGGCATATAAGACCCCTCGTACAGGTCCCTTTCCTCGTATATGCCTCGTATAGGCCTATATGGAGCGTATATAAATTATTTTGGCAAAGTTTAAAATAAATTACAACTGTTTTATACAATATTAATCATTTTTATACGATACTACACCAATTGTATGTATAGGAGTAGTATATGTACCGTACTAGCCTCGTATAAGCCTATAAGTGTGATAGCGTATCGTAAAGTGTATAATATAGATCCCGTATAGGCCTCTATATAGTTCTATGGGTGTAGTATCGTATCGTGTAGTATAAGTCTCGTATAGGCGTAGTATATTATACTATCCTATCGTATAGTATAGGTCCCGTATTAGCCTCGTATAAACGTATGTGTGTAGTATCGTGTCATATAGTTTCGTATACGATACGATACTATACTACACCTATAGGCATATACAGGACCTATACTACCCCTATAGCCTTATATAGGACCTATACTACACCTATAGGCCTATACGAGCCATATACGAGACCTATACTACACCTATAGTATCGTATAGTGTACTATACGTCCCGTATAGGCGTAGCATATAATAGTATCCTATCGTATAGTATAGGTCCCATATTAGCCTCGTATAAGCATATAGGCCTATACGGGACATATACTACACCTATAGCCCTATACGGGACCTATACTACACCCATAGGCGGCCTATACGAGACCTATACTACACCCATAGACCTATACGGGGCCTATACTACACTTCTACGATACGATACTATATTGTACTATACAACACCTATTTACCTATACGGGATCTATACCACACTTACTGCCTTATACGGGACCTACAGTACACCTGTAGGCCTATACGAGGGCCTACACTACACCCATAGGCCTATACGGAACCTATTCTACACCCATAGGCCTATACGAGCCCTATACGGGATCTATACTACACCTATACGATTAATACTATATATACTATACTTAATACTATAGTATACTATACTTATAGGCCTATATGTTAGGACCGGTTTTCACTCCGTAACGATTGCGTGTGACACGTTCGACGTGCGGAATCCGTGAACGTGCATGACCGAACACACGAGACGTACTTAATCTGTGATTCTATAGAAATGTATGAAATCGTACAAAGTTCCACGAATCACCTTTTGCCTTTCTCTCTCTACTTTCTCTCTCTAGCTCTAATCTCCTCAAATGTAGCAAATGGCAAAAGTTCTAAATGAGAACCCTAAAGATTCTATTTATAGGCCAAGGAATATAATGAGAGATCTCATTATTTACAGAAATGCCACCTTGACTTTTCCTATTTATAACAAAATAAAACCTAGATTTAAACAGTTTCAGCTACGGTCTTAAGATGACGGAGGCGATAGACATACTGCACTAACAGACTCCCCCTTGGATATTGCCGCAGTCAATCTCAAACATTTAGTCAGACTCATAGCTTCTGGTCTTTCTCTCTCTCACTGAGTCTTCTTGAAGCTTTAACACGTTTTCAGCAACGAATACTCCCTCTTGCTTGAACAGAATCCCCGTGGATCTGTCTTCAGTTTCAGCTCCTCCTTTCGGTAGACTCCTTCTTCAGACTCCCCCTTTCGTCAAGCTTCCGTGCTTTTGGGATCGTCACCTGGCATTCCGGTTACAAGCTCCTCTGGGATAGATACCTGGCTCCTTGTACGCTTCCCTTTGCGTTGAGCTCGTCTTCAGACTCCCCCTTAGACTTGGTTATCGGGATCGTAGTCTGGTATAGCATCTGCAATCCTCAAACATTTATATGTGAAAATGTTTTGAACTTCCAGGATTGAGACACCCTGGCTCTCTCAGCATAAGCTAAAATTTTAACAATGAAAGCATTTTCGGTTTTCCAGGAATCGTGTCCTGGCTCTATTAAGCTTTCTAATTCAAGATTCTGGCTTTAAGATATAATAATATGAATATATCCAGAAATACTTGACTCACTCCCCCTATCAACAGTCTTCATAGATTTGGCAGTATTAAGCGAACAGGATTGGAAACTGGCTCTATTCAATAGATTTTAACAATATGAGCATCCAAATCCTTCACGGTTAATCATCCAAGTCCAACTTAATGACCTTGGAGATATCACAAACTGTTTTTTTTTTTTTTTTTTTATTTTAAAACTTCAAGTTTCAAATTAATGAACTTGTTTATTTTCAGAAACACAATCAACATACTTAGATTTTGAAACTCAGCTTCCCAGACATCGGTTGTCGAAAATAAATCAGAAATCAAAATCTTTTTGAATTTTCTGAAATATAAAGCAGTAAAGAAATATTTACAAACATATTTACATATAATATTTTTGTTTGAGTTTGCGTCAGAGGATCATATCAGTTTTTGACAAGTCACAAGTACCGTTGAGCTTATTTTCTCATTAAAAATTAAACAATTCACTTAGATTGTCAATATACTGATCCACTTAAATTTTCACACAAATTTCAACTGTTTCAGGATACGAATTAGATGTTTTAGGAACTTAAACTTATTCATGTGTCCCACCTCTTGAATATACTCCCGTATCCAGATCCCAATATTCAGTCTTACAGGTGAGTATACCTAGATGATATCTGTAAGGGGAATAAATTATAGTACGAAACCGTGAGAGCTCAGGTCAGAACTTCCGTTCAGCAGAGAGATGACGGCTCGACTTTTGGTGTGTCCCCTTTAGAGGATCTTTTGTTACAACAGCAATGACTATCAATTTTATTGTTTCATCAATTTGCTGAGGGCTATGCTATGTTTCAAGCAAGCAGAAAGTATTATTCGGAGACTAGGTCAGAACTTCCATTCAGCAGAAGTCCCGGAATAATACCCCAGATATCACTAAGCATAAAGACCTAGTATCTCAGAAAGAGGGGTCCTTCAAACGAGATTTCAGGGGTTACCTATATATCCAAGTAGTGTTCCCCACGAAATAAGCAAGTTTGAATTTAGGTTTATATCCCGAAAAAGTTTACTAAATGTATAAAAACCTATCGGCATATCATCAGTGAGACTGTTTAACGCTATTTAAACATTACATTTCTTTAGCATACTGTAACTGTCTACTGATGTACTATCATTTCCTCTTTTTACACAAAACTCATTTTTTTTATTTTATCATGTTTTTGACTTTTTCAAATTTTCTAATGTTTTTGGATTTTCTGAAATTTCTTACTCCCCCTAAAATGCAAAATCATTTAAAGAAAATTTGACAAACCGACACTGATAGCTTTGTCTCGCCATCCATTTTCTGCTTCTCATGCACTGATTTGTAGAAAAATAATGTACCCCCATGATTTACAACACATTGATATTTTACAGTTTGAAAACCGTTTTTCAATCTTGTGAAATTAATCATGTTTGTTCAGCCGTGAGGGTTTCGGCGTATTCAAGTAAAACTCCCCCTTACAACAAATTATTTTCCCATAATGATTTCAAAAACACTTAAGTTTGTTTTAATCATAATGGTTTTTTCCGGAAAAATTAGTTTGTTTACCCATCACTTGTAGGTTCGGGGATACTTCATCACCTTGTTCTCTTTTAACCATTTTGAAAAAAAAATTAACATTATTAGGTCAAACACCACTATCACTTGTAGAAAATCAAGTACAACTTAATGTCCTTGATTAACCACTTGTAAAACGAAATATCACAGTTACCATCCTGTGAATTTCTCGAGAAAGATGCCGATACCTGCTTCACGCTTACCAACCTGGAAGCTCCGGCAAGTCAGGAATTCAACCAACAGATTTATGCACCCAAGCCTAACCAGTCTTGGGTGTGACCTTTTCAGTTTTACTCGGGGTTTGATCATTCCTTTTTGCTTCATAAAATTCTTTTACCCCTTTTACCTTTCCATCAGCCATCTTACTAAAAATATGTTTAATATTGCTATTAAACATTTTTCCAGCATCAACACCTTTTGATTTTAGGTTTGCAGCTCGTAATGGTGGAAAATTCTCATCATTCATTAATGGAACTGTCTCTTCCTTCTTTACCTCAACTTGTGGCTCATCTGATTTTGTGGAATCAGATTCATTGCCCGATCTTGGCTTGTCTGACTTTGATGAGCCAGATTCATTGCCAATACGTAGCTCCTTTGTTTCCGAAGAAACAAATTCATCGCTAACCGCTTCAACCTTCTTTATCTCCTCTTTTGTCCTCAGATTTGCATCTGAAGAATTTGGTTTACTTGACTTTGTTGTCGAGTGAAACAATTCATCAGCACTCTTATTTGTTGTACCCGAGGACAAAATCCTTTCCAAATACTCCCTCGCTTTCTTCCTCTTTTTCCTCAGTCTGTCTTTCTGCCCCTGTGAAAGCTTTACTTTCTTTTCTTCCACTTTCTGTTCTTTGGGCTTGACATTGACTGGTTTCTTTACCATTCTCTGAGATTCAACCCTAGATCTTCCCATTGATCTCCTTGGGCAATCTCTGGCAATGTGACCTTTGATATTGCATTCAAAACATCTTCTCGTTTCAAATCTCCAATTCTGACAGTTGACAGCAATATGTCCTTTCACACCACAAGTATAACACACTCTGTTATCATACCAATCACCACCTTTAGTCCAAACATTCAGATCATAGCACTGTTTGGCTTTGTAGTAATCTTCTCTCCTCTTGTATGCTCGATTTGGCTTTTGAGCACTGTGGTCAAACCTGCACCACTTATTACCATCATTTTGTGAGTTTTGGTTTTTAAATTTTTGTGATTTTTCAACACGATTGGATGATTGAACTGGTGAGCTTTTATTGTTGTTTTGAAATTTTTCTGATTTTTTATTTTGTTTTTGTTCTACAATCTTCTTAACAGGTTTTTGCGTTGAGCATTCACCTCTTTCAGTTGATTGTAAAACAGTACTTTTTAATTTTTCTTTTAGTTCTAAAAGTATTTTGCTTTTCTCATTTTTCCCATTTTCATCATCAGTTTTATCATCACAATCTTCAATTTTGACTTTGTCAAAATTTGTGACATTGTCACTTATTGGAACAGAATTGATCGGTTTTGGACAGATATAATTTGGTACTGATGATTTCACAAAACCTTTCAATTTCTTTTCAAGCTCATCAATTTTATTCCAAGCAATTTCAGCTTCATTTTCAAACCGAATGATTTTCTGAAGATGAGAATTTATTTCAATTTGTTTTTCAAGATTATTTTTAAAAATAACAGATTTTTCATCTTCTAAAATCTTCATTTGACTTTGAAAATCTTTTTCAAATTTTAATTTTTCATTTTCACAATCTTTTTCTTTTTCTTCAAAATCTTGTTTTCCAATGTCAAACTGTCCACATCACTCAACAGTTTGACATTTTCAGATTTCAGTTTTTCACAGTTCAAGCGCAACTCTAGTATCTGTTCATCATCAGCTTTCTTCTCAAGCTTCAAGGTTTTGTTTTCCAATGTCAAATTCTCTACGTCTTTCAAGAGTTTGACATTGTCTGCTCCAGATTTATCACATTTTGAGCATTTTTCATTCATCTTTCAAACATCAACTTCTTTCTTTGAAGTTATCTCCGTCTCAGTCTTGTATGTCCCTGCACAAAAAAAAATTTAACGAAATCAAGAGGATTCATATTATCATCAATATAACAATCCCTCTTAATATCATATTTCATAACATTTTTTGCAGCAAGACATATATTGACTCTTCTTTTCATTTCAAAAATCACATCCAAACTCAAATTTTCTAAATTCTTTTCTATTTCATTTAACACACCTTTCTTTTTCCTATCATTTTCATAATTGTGTGTTTTAAGCTTATTTATGAATTCTCTTAAACAAAAATTTGAGAATCTAGAATCCTTTTTTAGATTAATCAACAATTCATTCCACTCTGCAGGTAACGCGTCTGTAAATTTTGATATATGTTCAGCACTTGTCATTCTTATCTCATACCTTTTTAAATTTTCAAGTAAATCATCAAATCGTCTATCCAACTTATCCAACGATTCATGTTTCATACACAAGAAATTTTCAAATCTTTTAACCCAAACATCCTTATTATTACTTTTATTATACCAGCTCTCATTAGCCCAATTATTTAAATTTTCAAGACTTTTGTTTTCTTGTTCATCAAACATTTTAACCACAAATTCCTTGTAAAATGACTTGATTCAAAAAAAAAATTTAGCTCAAAGTCCACAAAATTTCAACTTCTTGGTATTTACCCCTTGTAAATCACCTCGAATCACCTGCAAACAAACAAACAAAAAACAATCAGTTTAGACAATGTCAAACAATTTGATCGAACGGGTATCCGAAAAAGTCAATAGTGAAAATAATCAGTGTTGTTCGATCGGTTGGGAAAGCTGTCCGATCGGCTAGGAAAGCTTGAATCAGGTGGTTGTCCGATCGGCTGGCGTTTTGTTTTGAATAGAGTGGCAATTCGTTCGACCCTCTGTTCGATCGGTTGACACTACACGACAAAATCTTGAATTGACCGGCTGGCTATGCTTTGAAATGGGTGAAAATTCAATCGACCCTATGTTCGATCGATCAGCACTACACGACAAAACAATAAGCTGTTCGATCGGCTTGCACGTTGATGCTGTCCGATCGGCTGGGATTCTTGAATCGGGTGGTTATCCGTTCGGCCCTCTGTTCGATCGATCAGCACTACACGACAAAACAATATGCTGTTCGATCGGTTTGCACTTCAAGTGATGGCACAAGACGACAAAAAGCTTGATCGATCGGCTGGCTTACTCAGATGCTGTCCGATCGGCTAGCTTGTTGACTTCTTTGACCACAACAATTAACTATAATGCAAACTGTCAGATTCACATGCAAAATGACAATTACAATTAATTGAATCTTGAAATGCCAAACAAACTTTGAATGCACTAACTTGATTGGGCCGCTGAATACACTAAGCCGACAATGTCTTTAATATTTCATATGAAAACTGAACTTGCAATTAAACATCACATGGACAACGATTTCAAATAATGACATTGACTGACAATGTTGACTAAATGCTGGTCGATCGGACAGGGGTGTTGTTCGATCGGTCAGGGATGCTGTTCGATCGGTCAGGGATGCTATGGATAGGACAGGTGTCCGATCGGTTAGCCAGTCAACAAGTCAACAATTTTAGAGAAATATAAAGTGTGATGCAGTGATATGCTTTGCTGTCCGTTCGGCCAGAGTGCCGGTCGATCGGCTGGCAAGTTAAAGTCAACAACTATTAATGAAATGCAATGTAAAGTGTGACAGTGAAACGGACAGACGTCCGATCGGTTAGGTCAACAATAGTCAACCACTTTAATGAATTGCAAAGAAAACTTTGGAACGGTTAGCTAGCCGATCGGTCAGCTGTCCGATCGGTTAGCATTCATATGAACTCCAACAACAGTCAACATGTTGAACAACTTTTTCGAACACAAAATTTCAGATTTCTCTCAAACGGCTTGGAATTTAGATCTGAAAATTTGTAGGCTTGTAGATCTGATAGTTTCGCACAACATATCCGAAAATCAGCAATTTTGAACCGTTAAAACTCGTTTTATTTGGCGATTTTCAATTAAAAACGTGAAGAAATGTAAAGATGAGGAAATTTGACAAATCTGAATGAAATTTGAATCTGATTCTGCTGAATTCGTGTGCGAAATTGTGTGTTTGATCCGTGCAATCGAGCTCCTGCTCTGATACCACTTGTTAGGACCGGTTTTCACTCCATAACGATTGCGTGTGACACGTTCGACGTGCGGAATCCGTGAACGTGCGTGACCGAACACACGAGACGTACTTAATCTGTGATTCTATAGAAATGTATGAAATCGTACAAAGTTCCACGAATCACCTTTTGCCTTTCTCTCTCTACTTTCTCTCTCTAGCTCTAATCTCCTCAAATGTAGCAAATGGCAAAAGTTCTAAATGAGAACCCTAAAGGTTCTATTTATAGGCCAAGGAATATAATGAGAGATCTCATTATTTACAGAAATGTCACCTTGCCTTTTCCTATTTATAACAAAATAAAACCTAGATTTAAACAGTTTCAGCTACGGTCTTGAGATGACGGAGGCGATAGACATACTGCACTAACACTATACGAGACCTATATTATACCTATAGGCCTAGGGGACCTATACTACACCTATAGGCATATACGGGACCTATACTACACCCATAGGCCGATACGAGACCAATACTACACATATAGCCCTATACGGGACCTATACTACACTTATATGATACAATACAATAGTGTACTATATACACCTATACCCTATACTACACCTATAGGCCTATAGGAGACCTATACAACACCTATAGGCTTATACGAAATCTATACTACACCTATAGGCCTATATGGAACATATTCTACACCTATAGGCCTATACGAGACCTATACAACACCTATAGGCTTATACATGACCTATACTACACCTATAGGCCTATATGGAACCTATTCTACACATATAGCCAAGCCTTATACGAACCTATACTACACTTATACGATACGGTACTATATTATACTATACTATACCTATTGGTCTATACAGGATATATATACTACACTTATTGCCCTATACGAGACCTATACTACACCTCTAGTCCTATACGGGACCTAAACTACACCTATAGGCTTATACACGTACTATACGAGACCTATACTACACCCATAGGCCTATACATGACCTATACTACACCCATAGGCCGATACGAGACCTATACTACACCTATAGCTCTATACGTGACCTATACTACACCTATAGCTCTATACGGGACCTATACTGCACTTATATGATACGATACTATACTGTAATATACCACACATATACCCTATGCAGGACCTATACTACACCTATAGGCCTATACGGGACCTGTACTACACTTATAGCCATATACAAGACCTATACTACACCTATTGGCTTATACGATTTCTATACTACACATATAGGTCTATACAAGACCTATACTACACCTATAGACCTATGCGTGACCTATACTACACCTATATGATACTATATTACACCTATAGGCCTATACGAGACTTATACTAAATTATACGATACGATTCGATACTGCATCCATAGCCTATACGGGACCTATAGGAGACTTGTACTATACGATACGATACTTAATAATTTAAAAAAATGCAATTATTATCTTATTATAAATCTTTTCTAAAACAATCAATATTATATAAAAGTGTTTGTAAAAAAACCTTACATATGCCTAGTACAACTCTATACGAGACATATACGAGGGGGGAAAAGACCATTTTACCCCTGGTTTGGGCTGCGTACAACCCCTAAACAAGGGGTAAAATGATCTTTTTTGTCTATATGCCTCGTATAGGCCTATACGAGGCATACACGATATGATATGACATAATCAGAGATTCTCTTAGAAATTGAAAAAGGTTACACGACCCGTATAGGCCTATACGAGGGTGTGTGAATATGTAGACCCTTTTTAAGCTCTTGGGACATTCCTATGTGGATCCCACAAATGTCATAACCATCTTAGTTAAGTGACCAGAGGTTATAAAGAAAACGAGGTAAAACGATTGATTCATGATTAAAATATGCTTAAAAGATGTACACAGTTAACTGATATCTATTTAAACTCAATTTGGGCTAAAAGTTTATTCTTAGTGGAATAGTGGGTAATAATTTTTTAAAATCAATTAATTAGGCTAAAATGACAAAGATAAGGACATGATAATGGTCAAACAAGAAAGTCACTAAAATATTTGTATAATCAAAGCCATTAATCCAATATCTAGGTTGGACTTTAGCTCAAAACTAATTGGGCTGTTGTGAGGAATTTACTTTGGACTAAAATCAAGTCTTGTGGGTTTAATTTATGGGCTGACAATGGTATTTGTGTTATACATAGGGCTGTAAACGAACCGAACGTTCAGCGAACAGTTCGTGAACCATTCGGCGGGAAGTTCGTTTATGTTCGTTCGTTTAATAAACGAACGAACATGAACAAGAAATTCCGTTCGATTAGTTAAATGAACGAACATGAACAGAGCTCTCGTTCGTTCGATTGTGTTCGTGAACGTTCGGTAAGGTGTTCGTGAACGTGTTCATGAACATTCGTTGATTTGCGTTCGTTTATGTTCATAAGTTTGTGTTTTAATTAAAGATCTTTGTGCTTTCTTATATTTTATTTGTACTTTTTATATTATTAAACATTTATTTATTTTTATTACCCTAACAATTAAACTAGGAAACCCACTTTCACCTTGTTTATGCATCATTTCCCTTTCATTTCTCATTATTTACATCGGCGAATACGATCGACCTCTGTTCCACAAGAAGGGATTCAAGTTCGAGTGCTACTCTCTGGGCCATCTATCTTTATCCTTCGTCGGTTTTGCCAAATTTATTTGTGTTCGTGAACCGTTCGCGAAGACGCTCATTTCCTTAATGAACGAACACGAACATAAAATCTCGTTCGGTAAGTGTTCGTGAACCGTTCGTGAACACATTTATTCCATAACGAACTAACATGGCCTTGTTCGTGTTCGTTCGGTTCGTTTACAGCCCTAGTTATACACAATGTACATGAGAGATGTAGCAACTCATAATTGTTTTGAGAATTTAATTTTCTCTAATCAGTTACATAATCAAAAGAAAAAAATACAAGATGGTTAACATGTATTGATTTGGAATAACTTTTCATTCATCTTGCAATGAATTACGTTCACATTTTTTAAGTTTAATTAGTGGTCTTGGATTTGTTGGAAGATGGTTGTTGTGTTAACCCGCTAAAATCGATTACTTCTACTTATTGTCATTATCTTTTCTAAATTTTATTCTACATTTATCGATGAAAAACAACATAACTTTTTAAACCTTTTGTGTTTGCACATCAGATTCCTGTGTTTTGCTTGTGAAAGAAACAACAAGAATTCCGAGGTTAGGATCGATAAAAGGGTTTTGAAACATCGTTATGTGTTGATTCACCACTATAAACCTTTACACCAAAACCCATTGCAACTATACATGAAACGTGCAAACTTTGATGCACCATTGTATTGTATTTTGGAGGAAAAGATCAAATAGGAAGTTTATTTTGGCTAGAAAGTGTGGGAAGCAATAGGATTAGGACATGTGGCAACATTTAAAATAAAGAAAAAAGGTATTTTAGTCAATCCAACTCTTTCTTCTTCCTTTTCAAAACCCAGTAACTTCAAAACCCACCATCTTCAACAATTTCTTCACTTTCTATCTCAATAATCACTACATTATAGTGCGATTTTTCATCACAAATCAATGATTCAAACACCCGATCAACGTGTTCTTCAGCTTTTTTGAAGAAAACCCATTTTAATTTCATAAAAAATCTCGTTTTTTCCGGTGATTTTGGAGATAATCACTCGATTCGTTCGATTCGAGCGCTGATAAGTGTTTCAATCATTCAAACTTCGTTAATTGTTGAAGAAATCATTTAGATTCATATAAGAAATTCTTTAATTTCATTTTTACGATCTGGGTTTTTGATTTAGTCATTGCATTTTACGGTCTTGGCGGGGGTCCGAGGGCAGCACCCCTGGTAGCGGGGTCCCAGGGGCGGCAGCCCCTGGCGGGGTCCAAGGGGCAGAGCCCCTGGCTGGGGTTGAGCTGTAATAAAAATGCATCAGAAAAATTAATTTTCTGTAAATTGCCTCTGGAAAACTGCATTCGTAGACAGTGTTTCTGGTTCTATGAACAACAGTTTCTGGTCCTTGCGTTTTAGACAGTTTCCGGTTCTGTGAACAACAGTTTCTGGTCATTGCGTTTTAGAAATAAAACATTTTTGAAGTGTTTTTACTCATTGCGTTTTAGGTAAACACATTTTTATGTGTATTCAGTTCATTGCGTTTTAGAGGTAAATATAAGGTGTGTTTTAGGTAACAACAATAGATAGGCTTCTTCTTGTGGCAACAATAGAAAGTTAGCTTCTTTGTCATTGTTGTCCCTATATATAGGGTTTCCATTGTATTCATTAATCATTATTCAAAGTGTGGTTCTCTTTAAGTATATTGGATTTGTTATGGTATCATCAGCCCTAAAGTATTGTTACTGCTCGGTAAAGACCAAACAAACAATCATTTGATAAGAAGCCGCCATAGAGCCGTTGCCACAAGAAGAAGCCTATCTATTGTTGTTACCAAAATATAAGGTGTGTTTACCGAAAAGGCCTGCAGATAGGTAGGCTTCTTCTTGTGGCAACGGCTAAATCGGTTTTTACTCATTGCGTTTTAGGTAAACACATTTTTATATTGTTGTTATCAAATAGCATGTTAAAACTTATTGAAAAATGACTTTTGGCCCGAGAAACACACTTGAACCTTTTACCCATTTCATTTTCTGCTAATTTTTCTTACTTGACCCGTTTGGGACAAAACGGAACCAACATATGTAAATGGGTTGAAAGAGTTACCTGAGAGAACAGGATATATGCTATTGAGTAAAACCGAAAAAGAAAGCAGCAAAGAAAGGTCTGATACTGTATCTACAACTCTTTCATCAGTGGTGAACACGTAGGCAAGTTTTCTTCCAAAAATCAAACAGAGAACAAAGAAAAACAATCCAATTGCAATAGAAGTCCCCAACAAGACTTTAATTGAGAACTTTGCTGCTTTGGCATTTCCTCTCCCTAATTCATTTGCAACCCGGACACTGCAAAATACGATATACTTTAGGGGTGGAAAATATAGATGGGCCGGGCATTTTGCATAACAGGTAACACTTAGATGCCAGTCCAAATGGGCCAGCTCGAGTCACGCTTGGACTGACCCACAAAACATTTTTTGTTTATTTTTCTTCCAAGTTTACAAATAAGCAACACATTATATAGGATTATAAAAAATTGGAAAGTAATAAATCTTTCTATTATAAAGCAATTTGGGAGGTAAGCATTTGAAAACACTTCGAAAGACTTTTGACCCCAAGTGACCTATTTGTGTTGTGCCGTTTTAACTAAGCTTTAAGGATTAATAAAAAAGAAACAACCAGAAATTGACCCCTTTTCTATTTTCAAGTAAATGGGTCGAAATTGCTACCTTCGACAATGTTAATCAAAAGCACATGGCATGTTGATGAAAAATGATGAACTTAAATGATGTATACGAAGGATTTAATATATCCATTTACCATGCAGCACCTAAGAAACCGAGGCTGATCATAAAATCCCACGCATAGATGTTCATGCTGAAAATAATTTAACAAATTAGCAATTTCTCAGGAGAGACAAAACTTAAATGGATATAAAAACTACCAAATAGATTTTGATACCATATGGAGAAAGCAGCTATAGCAACCTCTGCGTCTGCCATGTAACCCGCAAGCAAGACCACCACCGCATAGTACCATAACTCCAAGCTGCATATACAACAGATATGAAGGGTTGCTAACCTTTTATTGAGCGAAGAAAGCAAGATTTACATATGGGTTGCTAAGTTTGCGCCTTACTTACCACACCATCACACCAGAAGATATCGAAAGCTTCACAACAGGGATCAGATCCTTAAAGGCAGCAACTGTAAATCCTATCCAAGAATAAGGACACCAACCACCAAATATGTAAATGAATTCTCCAATCACAAGAAACCATGACGACATGCACAATGCAATCATTGCACCAGCAACCCCAAGATTTAGCTTATACACAAGAAGCAAAGACAAAGGGATGTGGATCCCGAATTGGATGATTGAAAGCCATGCAATCACCATGTTTTTTAACTGTGCTTGTAGGTACATTTGTATGGTCAAGCTGAACACAAGATGGTAGACAAAAGGGATGAACCATAGAGAAATGGTACCACCACTAATTGCTATAGCCTCGTCTACCCCTAGAAGTTTGAAAATTTGTGTACCGAAGATGAAAATGGGGAGTAAGACGGTTGAAGCAGTTAAGTCAATGATCCATGATCTTTGCAAGTAAATGCCCATCATGTGGTGTTGCCCTGCTCCGAACGCTTGGCCACAAAGAGTTTCGGTTGCACTCGACATTCCCAACTGCAGGTTAAAACACGGTCCTTTTAAACCTCTAGTGACATTCCCATGTGAGTCCCACAAATGTCATATAACTATCTTATCCAAGCTTAAACAAGAAGGCACTTACAAGGATACCACTGAGAAAGCGGACATAGAGTGTTTGAACAAGGGCATAGCTGGCAAGATCTTTGTTACTAATACGGCCGATAAATGATTGTGTGACAACAATAGTTCCAAACGTACATACTCTTGATATGACACCTGGCAATGCGACCCTCCATATCTTTTTTGATTCGTCCCATATCCTCCCTTTCAAATCACCTTCTTCCTCTTCTTCTTCGCATTCAAGTAACGTTTCTTGTATTCCATTTTCCATGATTGTGGTTTAAACTACACCAAAATTATAAATGTGTGTACAAGTTAAGTTGGTGATATCAATTAGGATGTTCAAAATTTTTTAAGACTAAATCAAAGTTTTAAAAGACATAATTGGTGATTTTAGTGTCATTCTATGTAATTGGATTTACTTACTAAATGAGAAGTCATAATCAAAGATAAAACAAGTTGGGAAGTCTGGCGTCATGCACACTCGTTTGAGAATCTTATGATTTCAACCTGTAGAACAACAGGGGTCCTGGGGTAGCGCCCCTGGTAGTGGTGGGGTCCAAGGGGCAACGCCCCTGGCTAAGTTTAAAATTGATCTTAAGTAGGAAATGAATATCGGTAGTGAATTTGATATTCAGTACCATACTACGTTCTCAGTATCGTGAACATGCATACAGTGGTGAAGCTTGAGATTTCCGGGGGGTCGAAAACGTATATACCAAAAATTTCTATAAAACCGGGGGGTCAAAAACGTATATACCCAAAAAATTCTATACGAAAACTACATACTCTCCACTAACGAGCGAATTTAACGTTCGTTTTGGTCATTTTTCAGGGGACATGTCAATTTCAAAACATATTACACATTCGTTCTTGATCTCTCTCCGGTTGAATATTTAGTACCAACAAAATAACTCAAACGACCACAAGTAAAACATTTTAGTGCCAACAAACAAAATTATTTTTATCAGTTTTACCAGAAAAGCTGAAACCAAGAGGCACTTCAATACTTGCACGGTGCGGTGTACATCGTCGACAGAGTTTGGCCGGCGTCTTCTGTCATCGTCGCACCTATTATCGCCGCGTCGACGACCGCAACAACAATCTTAGATCAGTAGATTGATGAACACCACTTCGCAAATGGCGAGTTCGAAAGACGATTCAGCCTCTGATACCGCCAATTTTGCCACCAATCGCCGCCGCACTAACTCTACGAAGCAAAGGCATGTGCATTATTTTCATCTCTTTTAACTCGATCTATCACTTTTGTTTATTACGTATCGTTTAATTTTATGCGGTTGAGATTTAGCTATGGAGAATTGAATCGAATTGAGATAATGAGGACTGTGCTAGAATAGATTCACTTTATGTGGCTTTATCCTTTATGTCGGCTAGGTTGAAGCTACTGTGATGCCCAAAGATTACAGGGCAAAAAGGTAATGATTCTATTATGCAGTGACTTTTGTTTATGTAATAATAGTGTTAATTCATGTATCTATTGTTTATATAATCTAATGTTTTTTTTTTTTTTGCAAAAAAAAAAAAAAAAAAAAAAAAGTTACGAGATTTGATTGAGTTGCCTAAGTAATTTTGTGAAAGAAGTTACGGATGATTATAAGTTGAGAGGGATTGTGAGGTGTCGATTTAGGAATGGGTGCAGCAAACGGATGAATTTCAACATCCTTAATCAGAATCTGATGTTGATGAGTAACATTAGGGTTTAGGGGTGGCTTTGTGGAATCGATTCGGGTCACCAGAAAGGGTGTGTTTGGAAGTGTTTGCACGAGAATTTCCGGAGAAGATGACTTGGTGGTTGAGGTCACAACATCATTGGCTTTAAGGTATTTGCTTTTCCTTTGTTTTTTTTTTATAATCAAGGTAGATAATTTGTCTGATTTTAGGTGGTTTCTCGGCGGTATTTTCAGTTACAATTTAAGTTTGGTGATTGGTTAGGTTATTTAGTAAGAAAGGAGGAAGGGAAAGGATATATATATTATATGCAAGGATCACACCCGATAGTTCTAGACGTCCGGGTGAGCTCATATGACTCCAAAAGTCCAACTTATATGACATTAATCATATAGGTAATCAAACATGTTCCTAATTTATAATATATAACTAGGATTAGTACCCGCCGCGATGCGGCGGGCAAACATGCCATAATTTGCAAACTTAGACCCCAAATCAAGTTAACTTGCTCATAAAATTAAAGCCAAAAGCAAATGTAAATTAAGCTATGGCTAAAAAAACATGCATATACACAAAAAACCTGTGCAAAACATCATATGATTAAAGAAGCTCAAGGAAGAGGGATAACTTTTACAACTTCGACTTTTATTCTCCCCTATTCTACATTGCATAGTTTAAGAAAAGGGTTCAACGCCAAGTTGGTAATATTTCAAATGATTGTACTGCCTAAAAAATTTAGTGCCTTTTTTTCTTATTGTATCACGAAGTAGACATGGGTTGAGTCTGTGTGAACTGATTACATATGTGTAATATATAACCAGGGCCGGCTCAGCTATTTTGTTGGCCCAAATCGAAAAAAGAAATTGGGGCCCTTCCCCAAGGTGAGTTCATCTACATTTATGGGTTTATCTATCATAACTAATTCATTATCTTTTATGTTTGCTACGAATTTGAGTAAAAAAAACCTTTTTTTGTGGTTCCGTTTTAGTTTCTAATTTCTGGTTGTTTTTCCTTTTTAATGACAGAGCTCTATTTCATACTTTTGATTTTGATTAGAATCAAATAATCAATTTACTATTAACAAGGGAAACATCGACGGAAACATAGAGACTGATGGTCTTACATACATGAGTGTTATATGTAGTGTGTAGAAGCCGCCGCAACTCGCATTTCAGCAGCATGAATGATAGAATCTGCCTCAAATGCTAGATGGTTATATCATAGTCCAGTCTATTCAGATGTAGATGCAAAGATGAGGCGTATTTTGGTTGATTTAGGGAATGCTGATAAAATAATTGGAGTCCAAATGTGCATCACTATCAAAAACAAACTTTTTTATGATTGGATATACTGATCAGTATGACTACTACCAAACTGTTCGTTGCACTATATATACTTTTGTGCTTTTTAGTTCAGGTTTGTGTGTACAAAGACTGGACAAGTGATACTCGATACTGCAGCTGGAATACTGGGAAATGGTAGCGCTTTTTCATGTTCAAAAGGTATTAATTATTTGGATCATGTTTTATTTCATACGTGTTTAGTTAAATAGTTAAATAACTGTGTACGTCTTTTTGTAGGGATTACTTCTTGAACACAAACCCGAAGAAGCAGCCGCAATAATTCAGTTAGATTTCAGTGGGATTCATTTTGTATAGCTTCGTTTTGTACATCCTTCATATATAGGCTAGGCGATGCGACTATGGAACGTTGATGTAACAAACACTTGGTTTTATTGAGTATGATAAATATGAATGAATCCCCGCCGCATCGCGGCGGGTGATAAATCCTAGTTTAAATAATATTGTTTGTGTGTTGAATCCAAGGTTTTAATAACGGGTTCATACCGGTCGGTTGAACTGGTTTCCGGAAGAAAGGGCGGCAAGAATCATGCAGGTATTTTGAGTTAGCGGCAGATATATTGTACCGGCGGTTAATTTGGTTAAACTGGTATACCGATACCGGGCCTAGCATTATATACATACTATTATCGGCCTAAAAACCTTCTTAAATCGTAATTGAATCTAGTGCCCACTGCGCACCTAAACCTACAATGTCATCGGGATGGTGGTTGGTATGGACTTTGCCAAACACCTACTTTTTATAGAAATAAAATAAAATAATATTGTTTGTGTGTGTCAAGCCTATTTTAGTTAGCGGCAAATATATCGTACCGACAGTTAATTTGGTTAGACCGGTATACCGGTACCAGGCCAAGCATGTATACTATTATCGGCCCAAAAACCTTCTTAAATCGTAATTTAACCTACTGCCCATTGCGCACTTGAACCTACAATGTCATTGGGATGGTGGTTGGTATGGACTTTGCCAAACACCCACTTTTTATATAAAAAAAAATATGAAAATAATATTGTTTGTGTGTTTGAAGCCTATTATGTATTGGGATCGGGTTTGAAATTCGAGATGAAGAAAGCGGACAAGAGACACAATGACGAGGTTTGTAATTGGGCTAGTTTGGAAACCCGGACACTGCCACATAGGTACAGTTGTAGATGCTCTTGTAGTTGTTGGATTTAATCTTGATAGAGTTGGTTTAAATTTATTATTTAAATTGTTTATTTAATGTAATGTTTATTGATTATAGAGTTGGTTTAAATGTATTATTAAAGTTGTTTATTTAATGTAATGTTTATTGATTAAGTTTAGATATGTTTAGTTAGGGTCAACGGGGTGGGTGCGGGGAAGGGTGCAGTGACCCCTTTTACCGCGCGGCAATATCGCCACCGACCCTCCCCACCCCGATGATTGAGTAAAGAATTGGTGTATAGTCATCGCATAAGGGAAGAAGAAAGAGACTTGGATAATAGTGGGGCTTCCTCTTTTCAACCAATCACATTTTTTTTATTTATATAAAAAAAAGTTTACCTCTCCTCAAGAGAGGTGACCATCCCTTATGTTTTAGTGCAAGAGGGGACTTAGAGAGGAGGATTGACACGACAAGTTGTGATTGAGTGGGTGGAGAGTTTACCTCTCCTCAACGGGTGACCGACCACCCCTTTCACCCTTAGTATATTTACATAGTTAGGAGTCATTATTTGATTAGAATAGGTGTCACGACCCCCGACCACACCCTGGACGGGAGCCGCGAGCCGTCAAGTGGGACCGGTGTTTATTTTAAAAATATTGTAGCAGAAATGTTCATCAGGACAGGGAGTTAGGAAAAATATCAGAGTTTAGAAAACACCGGATTTTATTTATTAAATAGATGGGATAAAACCCATGTTTTACAAAGGTAGCTTTAATAAGGGATAAACCCGAATATATGAAACCATGTTTTTCTTAATTTAATTCAATTGATAAAATAAGCCACTTCTTTAAGCCTTTTGGTGTCGTATCATCACTCTTATTCCAATCTACTGTCATTTACCTGAAACGCGTTTCAAAAAGGTTTGGTCAGCAGGAAATACTGGTGAGTTCATTCATTTTTTGTACAAAACGACAATTTGTTATAAATTACAGCATATGAGCGATTACAATGGCTACTATCTTATTTTTTTTATCTGGTGTCGTGTCACACCCTGGTGACGATGGTCATACCACTATTGGGTCATTTCACCCAAGTAGTGATGATTATCACTGTTAGGTTGGTGAACCTAACCGTGAGAGATTAGTAATGTGCACAATACCCCACTTGCCAGTGATTCAAGATAACCAAGACTTAATCCCTGTAATTATAACTTTTTGAAAACAATTTAGGTATAGTAAAACATTGTTGATAAAAGAGAATGACTCACCTTGTTAGCATATAGTCTTTGATTAAACAAGCCTTCTGATAATTAAGCACCTACTTTATAGTTCTGAATCTTCTGATGATTAGTTACCTTGTTTGATTGTAAGTGTAGGGTGCAGAGGTTTCTGGTAGTTAAACATTTAGTTTAACAGAGTGGAATACGTATTAGTGTTCAACCCAATCAAGCCTAACGATGGTCACGAGATCAGAACCTTAACGAAATTCACAAAGTATAGTCTTATTTAGACAGCACTTTGGCATTCGTTTCAGAACGAAATTCACAAAGTATAGTCTTATTTAGACAGAACTTTGGCATTCGTTAGTTGGTTCCCGAATCGATCGGACAGAATATCGCATCGGTGATTATTGGTTAGAACACCAATGTATAGAGAGAAGAAGAAAAGAAATGAGCAAGGAAGAATGAAATCCTAGGCTCCTATTTATAGGCAAGGCAGGTTTCTTTCTTAGCTATGAAGTTTTCTTAATTATTAAGTTTCCTTTTATTTATTTAGTTTTTTTCTTAACTATTAAGTTTTCTTAACTATTAAGTTTATGTTAGTTGCATTTTTAAGCATGTTTTATAGCACTATAATATTAAAATAACATCACATATCATGCATATTTCATCATAATACCTCATTATTTTGCGAAATACATATTTTTGTGGAACGGAATCTACTTTGGACGTTTTTAACGTTTTGTAGGAACGGAGCGGTTGCTACGCATGACAATGCATATCAAGGAAAGAGATTCGTTGGGTTGAAGTTTTAGAGAAGGTAATCAATAAAGTCAAAGTGGGCCATGGATCAATTACTAAATTGGGTTTCATATAGTTAAACTTGGGAAACCAACAAAATCTTGTGGGATGGATATTGGGCCGATATGTTTTGGATTCATATCAAGAGATAGACTTGAAAGAAGAAAAAAAAGGAGGGGAATAACAACAATCATCACGAAATTTTTGGGGGATTGGAAGAAAACATTCAGTTGGACGGCAACAACAAGTCGGGAAAAAAAAAAGGAATTCTCTTGGTCTTGAGTGATTTTCTAGAAGAACAAAGTTTGTTTTTTTGGTTTTCGTAAGTTTGAACTTTGATGTTTTGTTTCTTATTTGTATTGATGGAACTAGCCACCATGTCTGGCTAGTCTTTTATAGTTTCGACATTAGGGTTTATTTTCTTTGATTTGGTTCACAACCTTATGTGAAACGAACACGTTCGATCCAATTATTTTAGTGGTTTGTTTGTGTGATTCTTGTTTTTAATACGGATTCAATCCGGAAAATATTAGATTGTTAGTAAACCTGATCAATTTATTAATTTTTCTAATAAAGTTCATCAAGATTTTAGTCTCTGATCAGATTTTAAGTTTTGATAAAAGGAACAAATAATGGTTCAAGTTTGTCTATGAATTTGAATTTATTATAGAATCATACAATCTAGTTAAACATACCGAACGACGTGTGTGTTTGGTTATAATCGATACTTCTATCACGCAACCCGCACACTAAAATCCGAACGGCGTGAGCTTAGAGTAGCGGGTTGGCTCTAACCGACGAACTGCGCTTGGTTAGACATTAGATGGAGTGGATCTCCGAACTGCGTGACATCTAGTATTGATACAAACTATTATTTAAAAGGATCATTGCACCGTGACTGTTAATGATCGTAAGTCAAACCGAATCAAGAAATTGCCCTGGTGTTGAAATTAATTTTTAACATCTGAATTTCACAACCACTTTAATTAGCATTTTTATAAAATTTTCATTCTCATTAATTATTAAGTCTAAATCAAAACCCCCCTTTTCAAAACAACCGTATCTGTGTCTAAGACGTTTTGGCATAATTAGTTAACCTGTATCCCTGTGGACACGAACTCTACTTCCACTCATACTAGTAGTTTTCTTATTATTTTATTTGCTGGATTTGACACCCAACAGTTTACTTAACCATTTAACTAAATAACTTACTTAGCTTAATTAATCTTGCTTAGTTTAATTAATCTTGCTTAGCTTAATTAATCTTACTTAATGGATTAATTAATTAACTGACTTAACTACTTAACTGATTAATTTAACTTTTATAATTTGCTTAGTCGATTACTTAGCTTAATTAGCAGATTAATCACCCTACTCAGCTTGCTTAATTGTTAAGTTTTCTTAGCTATTGAGTTTTCTTAATTGCTAAGTTTTATATAACCATTAAGTTTACTTACTTAATTGCTAAGTTTACTTTCCTGTTAAGTATTCTATCTCAACAACTTTATGAGTTCTAATTTCTAGATACAATGGAACTCGTATTAGCGTATTAACCCAATTCAACTTTAACGATAATCACAAGATCAAAACTCACAACGAATGACAAAGTATAGCCGTATACAGGCAGCACTTAAACATCCGTTGGATCAGTTTCAATCGATCGGATAGGGTATCGTATCAGTGATTCGAGTTAGTACTCTGATTACGAGCAGAGTTTTAGGGTTTAGGGGTGTTGTGAAAAGAAACGGAGATACGAGAGAGTAAGTTCATCAAAATTCGATCGAACTGGTGCAGGAATTCAAGTCCCACTGCTGCCCTTATATACCTGAATTTTGGGTCCCCTCGAGCGTCGCGCCAGACCCATATGGTCCCGGCGCGTGGCGCGACGATGGTCGACCTGGCTTTGGTCGCCACGTGCCCCATGTAGGCCTGACACGTGTCGAAGTGTCATGACGCGTGTCCTTGGCCGCCCTTCTCGTCCAATCGTGCGTTCTCCTCGATTTTCATGCCGATACTTATCGCGTATGGTTGGGTCTTGATATTACATGATTTGTTTTTAATTGCGAATCTAATAAGGCTATTTTTATGCGATTTGGTTCGTTGAATGCCAAGATTCCTTAATCGCTAAATTTTCCAGCTTGAATATACAAGTTTTATCACGTGCACTTCTGGTTTTGATTACGGTTTGTTGTCGAGAATATTTTTATGAGGGTTGTTACATCCTCCCCACCTTGTTTTAAATCTCGTCCTCGAGATTTGCTGGAACTAGTAAATATATTTTCTTTTCATCTCTGATTCTAACTCTCATGTATATTCAGGTTCTTCATTTTACTTTGACCAGAACTAAGCTCTTGCCTTGTGATTCTTATTTTTGACTTATATGGTCCTTCAATGGATCTAAAACTTTCATTTACCTTTATAGCTTGAAGATGTATAACTAAAGATTTATCAGCTAGGCATTCCTTAGGGGTATACATGAAACATATCATGTATTCATGTTATTTCTTCTGATAACTCTAGCTGATAAGCTACTGATCCAATTTATTTAAGGATTCCGAATGGTTCAACAAATTTTAGACTTAACTTTTCTTTCTTGCCGTATCGGACTATTCCCTTTTCACGGAGAGACCTTTTGTATTATTCTTTCTCTGATTTGAAATTCTAATGGTTTACCGATCTCATGGCCCGATAGTTGCTTTTCTCATATTTTTGCTCGACATAATGGATGGTACCCTTATCCATAAGGTGCTTCAAACGGTAACACTTATTATGGGAGAGTCTTATGAGTGATAAGTGATAGTTCTACTTGCACCAATATTTATCACACATGTACTTAGCACATCTTTTATGTTTTGTAGTGTTCCTTCATACTACATCAAAATAGGTCGGGTTAAAATTTTCCTAGAAATGAGAAGTGAAATGACTATCTTGATAGATAACAAGATTCTTTGTAATGAGACTATTTTGTCTCCACACAACTTAACTAAGTGTCTTATACTAAAGGGTTTCCTTTATTGGTATGGATTGGGCAGACTTGGTTAGTCGATCCACAATCACCCAGATTGTGTCGTTTCTTGTTTTGGGGTAATTTGGTAACAATATCCATTGTTATCAATCTCATTTCCATACTGATGTTGTTGAGGTAAACCTAAAGGGTTCTAATGCTCAGCTTTAACTTGCTAATCGATTAAATACTTAGAGACATAACTTGCTACATCGTTTTTCATTCTTATTTATCAGTAATTCAAACCTCGATACCTCATATTACTTACACGATGTATCAAATACTTAGTTCTATGGGTTTCTTTGAGAATCCTTTCTTGCAGGTTTCCTTGAATTGGTACCCGAATTCTTTATGGAATCCCTAATTTCCATTAGTTCCTTTTTCTGATTCCTTCATTATTCCTTTATAATCCTTAAGCATCATCCTTGATTGCTGTTTCTTGGTGAAGGGGTATGGTCCCAGGTCTCGCGTTAGCATGACCACGAATGACCATTACCCTTATCAAAAACCTCCACCAGCAATAAACTCACCTGTGTCCGCGGGGGCACACGCGAACACAGCGGTCCAATCTGTATAGTAATGAGAAGACTTACCTTAAGGACGAAAATCAATGTTACGCATAGCGATGCGGCCCCGCACCGCATCCTATGAACATTTTCGTCACGACAAGGGATCTGGACAACACTAACAGTCACTAAGCGGCGATGCGGCATGCCACCGCATCCCGCATAAATCATGGATGGAACAACCAACGCGGGAACAACATCAATGACCGCAAGCAGCGATGTAGCCTGGCACCGCATCCTGCCTACAAGGTAAGTGGGTCTGACACCACAGTGCAAGTGGTACTGGAAACAGTCACCTACTGGCCTACACGTGTACAACAGTCTGACATCACAGCAGGACGTGGCATCACCTCCGCAACCGACAGGTCTGACACACCTGCAAGCAGTGGCACGATGTCAGACTAGCTACTCAACTACCCTCCTTCACTCCTCGGCTATAAATACCCACCCCAAACCAGGTTTGAGGTATCACTTCTCAACTCTCTCAAACTACTACTATCACACTTTGCTTCCCAAGCAAACTACTGATTCTCACGCTGGAGAGTGGTAACAAGGAGCACCCCCCACCCCATCCTCCTTGTTACGAGTCATGGCTTGTTTTCTTGTGCAGGAAACCCACCACCAGACGATCCAGCCGGCGATCCTCGGAAAGAAGGGATTAACCCTCTTGACGAGACCAGTGAGTTAACCCCACCCGGTTAACCATTGTTTCATCATTGGCGCCCACCGCTACTCTTAGCACTTTTTTCCAATCATCCCTCTCTCCAAAGATATGTCTGATCGTCTAAACAACACTACCGGGGATAATCCAAACCCCGCAAACACAGGGCCTACGGGGACTATTCCCATGGCCCCAAATGTTGAACACATTGGCACATCAACGCAAGGGGGCGCATCCCTTACGTTCGGACATGATTTATCACAGTATGCTTCTGTGATACCTCCATGCATGAACCTTCATACCTGGTATGACCAACAAGCAGCTATACTGGCTGCAACATACAACAGAGCTTGCGCAGAAGCACAAGTATCTGCGGGGCCTACCCCAGCACCGCACACCCCTGCGGGCCCTACTTTACAGTACGACGGCAGGGCCCCAACACATCCGGCCTCCAGAAGCAGGCACGAAGATCGCGGTTCCTCTTACTGCGACGTCCACACACTTGATGAGGACGACTCCTCATATGGGTCCCGCCACATGAGCCATATACAGAGTCGCATAGGCCCACATGGCGAAACTAGGCGACAGTCTACAGCCCACCACGGCCCAGGCATTCATAGCCGACTGGGACCCCAGTCCCACCGTGAAGGGCAAGGCCATACCGATCCGGACGATGGTACATACCGTGCGGAATCCCATGCCACCAGCTGCAGACCGGGAGGACGCAACTACATCCCTCCCACTTACCCCTGCACTACGTACCTCCGCGCTGCAAAGCATCACCGCGGCCAACCCTACAGGCCGAAATCTGCGGCCGAAAACTCCAAGTTCGTCCCAGAAATCGCCCACGCCGATGTCACCACCACAAAATTCCCATTAAACATTGGGAAATACAACGGTTCGACTGACCCAGATGATCACAACAACATCTTCGTCGGCGCCAGGTGCAACGGTAGGTGGGATGAACCCACCTGGTGCCATTTTTTCCCACAGACCCTAACAGGTCTGGCCAGGGCATTGTTCGATTCTCTACCACCAGGGTCACTGACCTCATTCGAGGACTTACAAGAAAAGTTCCTCGCGCACTTTAGCCAGCAACGACGCCATGAACGTGATTCCATGGACGTCATGAACATCTGGCGCAGGGATAACGAATCGCTTGAAGCGTTCGTTGTCCGTTACAATAAATAATGCCTAGAGATAGGCGATGTCGCTGACCAAACGGCACGTAACCATTTCATTGTTGCCGTTAAAGACGAGCAAATGGTTATGAATATCTCTGGCAAAGATGGTTTGCCTACGAAGTGGGAAGATGTCATGGCTGCGGTCAAGACATACGCCCAGACTCAGCGGTCCCTCAGACCGCACATGTCAAAGGCACAACCCCAAGCGGAAGGCCAGTCTTCCCGCCAAGAGCCCAAGCGCAGCAATAAGCGCAACCGGGACACATGGAATCGTGGCAGCGATTCCAGACCATATGTCCCACGAAACAATTAGCCCGACGCAAGGGCTACAATCAACGCCCAGCGTGAAAACCGGGCGTCAAAAAAGGAGTCTCGGGACCGCAGCTGGATCGAGATCAACCAGTCACCAAGCGACGTCCTCCTTACGGACACGCAATTCCTACGACCGGCCCAACCGATGAAGTCCAAAAAGAACCAGGATCTCACACTCTACTGCGAGTATCACAAGGACAATGGCCACACAAAAAACATCTGCATCAGTTTCCGACTGGAGATTGAGCGAGCCCTAAAAGAGGGGAAACTACAACACCTGTTGACAGGCGCATAAAAAGCTACCAAGCGCATCACTCCGCACAACGAGGGCACCTCCACGGGTAAGAGGACCATGTACGTGGCCTCTACCCACATGATCAACGGAGGAAAAGGAAGACCGCGCAAGGCGGCGAGAAGACCGGACAATGACTGGAAAGACGAGCAAGTCGTCTTTCCAAAAGTCCGAGGCGGACCGCGTGATAGGCGCGCCGTGGTTATAACAGGCCACCTGGCTCACTACTGCACCGAGCGATTATTCATCGACCCGGGCAGTACATCTGATATTATATACGAGCAGTGCTTCAACCAATTTGATCAAGAAGACAAAGATCGGTTGCAGCCAGCAGACTACCCGTTGGCCGGGTTTGCAGGGGAAACCGTATTCCCCCTGGGCCAGATTACTTTTCCTGTGCGCCTCACCAACGGGAGGCACACAAGAACGGAGGAGGTAAACTTCATGGTTTTACCGCACACCTCCAAGTACGACGTACTACTCGGGAGAGAGTCCCAGGGCGACTTCAACATGATCACATCCGTCCCTCACTTTGCCATTGGTTTCCCAACCGAGACGGGGGTCGCGATAATATACGCCCGGAGAGAAGTTATGTCTACGGACGACCTGCGTCCAGCCAAGGTAGCAAGACCCACCCCCAAAACGCAACCAGAAAAATGGGTGCTTAACGCAAGACACCCAGAGCAAACGGTCACGTTGGGCCATGCCTTGTCACCCACCATCAGAGCGCGCCTGAAGCAACTCCTCTTCAGGAACCAAGATATTTTTGCATGGACACCCGCAGACATGACAGGGGTGCCACGCGAAATCACGCAACATTTCTTGAATACCATTCCAGGTATCAAGCCGGTGATCCAAGGCCAACGCCACCTTGGATCAGCAAAAAACGCGGTGATGGAAGAGCAGATACAGGAACTGCTCTCCGCAGGCATCCAGCGGGAAGTCAAATACCAGACTTGGTTGTCCAACCCAGTCATGGTAGAAAAACCAAGCGGGGGCTGGCGCATGTGTGTCGATTACAAAGACCTCAATAAGGCCTGCCCCAAGGATTGTTACGCACTTCCAGAGATCGACGAGAAGGTCGATAACCTCGCACCATTTCGATGGAAGTGCTTCCTCGATTGTTACAAAGGCTACCACCAGGTACAGATGGCAATCGAAGATGAAGACAAAACGGCATTCCGCACTCCTACCGGGAACTACTGCTACACCAAAATGCCGTTCTGGTTGCGCAACGCGGGCGTAACCTATCAAAAGTTGATGAACGACACTTTTCGCGGTCAAATCAGCAAAAGTGTCGAAATCTATATGGACGACCTGGTCGTCATGAGCATGGAGGAAGACACCATGCTCAACGATATCGAAAGAACATTCCGAACTCTGCGAAGCGTCAACATGAAGCTTAATCCAGGGAAATGCTCGTTTGGAATGGAAGAAGGCAAATTCCTCGGATTCATCGTAACCAAAGATGGATTCAAGGTAAACCCGGAAAAAGTTCAGGCGATCGAACGCATGCCATCGCCCTCTACGATGAAAGAAATACAACGACTAGCCGGCAGGCTAGCCGCACTAAACAGATTCTTAGCCAACCACGCAGCTAAGTCATACCCTTTCATCAAGACCCTGCGGAGCTGCCTAAAAAAGGAACAATTCCAATGGACCGCAGAGGCCGAAAAAGCTTTCCGGGAGATGAAAGAGTGTTTGATCCAACTCCCAACTTTAACCGCACCACGAAAAGATGAGCCACTTATTTTATACCTGTCTGCCGCGGACAACGCGGTAGGCGCAGTACTCATAGTGGAGCAGGAAGGAGTCCAAACACCCATCTACTACATTAGCAAAATGCTCAATGACCCAGAGACAAGGTACTCCATCATGGAGAAATTGGTACTGGCACTAGTGCACGCATCGAGACATTTACGACGTTACTTCGCAAACCACGTCATCACAGTGTTAACCAACTACAGGATCGGCCCGATCCTATCCAAACCCGACATCTCTGGGAGGTTAGCAAAATGGGCAATCGAGCTGGTCTATGGCACTGAAGCGATGATCCCCGCAGAAGTAGGCCTCCCCTCACCTAGAATGTTGGCTATCAACAAGATAGACAACAATGAGGAACGCAGGGTTGACTTGGACCTCTTGGAAGAAAGGCGCGAAAACGCTGCCATCAACGAGGCCAAATACAAAACCAAACTTGAAAAGTACTACAATGCACGCGTTCGCATTTGTACTTTCAACCCGGGAGACTACATCCTTCGTGACAATGAAGCATCTAACGCGGAACGCCCAGGGAAACTTGCCCCCAAGTGGGAAGGACCCTACCTCATCCAAGAGGTCCTGGGCAAAGGCGCGTACAAACTGCAAACATTAGAAGGCAAAACTATCGCACGTACATGGAACGCACAACAGCTTAGACGCTGCTACATGTAAGCCATGTTTTTTACATTCACCATGTAACCTATCGGGCCGCAGGCCAGTCGCAAATAAATAAATAAACGATTCAATGCAATATTGTTTATTTTTTTCTATTACAAATGCGTGTTCCACTCTGCGGTATCTACAAAAACAGATTGACAAAATCTTCATTCATGATACCCACACAGAGTGATGACCACACGCAACTATTGTAATAGGCTGACAATAGCAAACCATCAACTGCCTATCCGGCTGGATATGCAAAAACGGTTTTCACAAAACCTAGACAATTCCTAAACCCTACAGGAATTGACTAATACTCATACGACAAAGGTATTCATACTTGCATATCATCTAGATATGAAAAAGGCAAACACAGACTCGGTGTTATTCACAATAACATTTACAAGTTCAGACATGCAAGTAGTAAAAACACTTGTACAAATTGAACAAAACGATTCTTTATATTCAAAAAATTCCTACACCTACGCGGTGCACAAGGAATTTACATAAAGTTTTTTGACATTTACATAAGGAAACAAAAAAGGCACGCAGGCCAGCCTAGTCTTTCTTTGTCCCGCTGGAACCCGCACCATCAGTGCCCTCAACAGCAGGCTTCTCCTCATCTTCTTCATCAGCGTATAACGCTCGCAAGCGGTCCACATAGTCCTCCGCTTCTAGACACTTTTCAAGCTCCTCAAGACCGGAAAGGGTTGTTTCGTTAAACGACGTAACCGCTGCATCAAGAAGCGCTTCAGTATCCACACCGTGGAACCCGGATCGCTCATCAGTATATCGGCCCTGGGCCATAACATTCATATGGCCAATGCAACGATTATAGCCAGCTTTAAAACCAGCATCCCGGGCACGCTCCTTAATCTCATTAACACCGGATACATTCTCAGGTGCGTCAAGGATTGCCGTAACAATCTGCGAAACAAGAATACAAAGGTTATCAAAGGCAAACCTACAACAAAAATAACGAAGGCAACGGATACTTACATGCCCGATCCCGCGCATACGCATCCATTCACGGTCAGCCTTGAGCAGCTCAAGTGACGAAGCAAGGCTATCTCTAGCCTCTTCAGCCTCTCTTGCCCGCGCTTCAGCTTCAGCAGCACGGGCAGAGACTTCCTCAATAGCGCCCCCCGGGTCCGCACTTCACCCTTTTTTCAAGAAGAACACAAGTATACAAATATTATCAACATACTTGTGAGACATACGCAAATTCAACGGCAAAAAAGACTTGTACCTGAAGGCCCAAGATAGTTTTCGATAAGTTGGTACGATCAACATTTGCCCCTTCAAGAGCCTTTGCAGCGCGGGCCCCTGCCTCCTTGGCCTCTTCAAGAGCCTTTGCAGCGCGGGCCCCCGCCTCCTTGGCCTCTTCAAGAGCCTTTGCAAGGCGAGCTTCCGCCTCTTTGGCCTCTTGGGCAGCCGTAACAGCTGTTGCCTTCTCTTTAACCAGCGCAGCATTTGCTGCCTTAGCATTGACAAGCTCCTGGCGAACACGAAAGAGAGTTTCATTCTGTTTGGCCCAAGAGTCTTTCCAAGCCTTGCGCTCATTAGAAAGTGTCTCGCGCTCATTAGAAAGAGATTCTTTCCAACTCTTGCGCTCAGTGGAAAGCAGTTTTGCAAGGGTACGAACCTGTTTAAGCTCAGCAGTCGCAGCCCACTCTTCAGTCTGCTTACGTTTTTCAAACGCAGCCCTATCCTTTTCAAGCTGCTCTGCACCCTCACGTGCAGCCTTCACCAACTCCTCAGCCTCGGCACGCAAGCGCACATTCTCCTCCTCCCTGCGCCCCAACACTTTATACTTTTCCATAATGGCATTGGCCATTACGGAACTCCCAACAAGCATGGAGGAGAGTTGGTTAATCTGGGCCTCACTTGACAGAGAACGGGCCCGGTTGACTTCAAAAGGGGTGCCCAAACCACCCAAAATCTCCCTACTCGCGGAGGGGTCAGCAGTAATATCATCCCCTTGCAGTACGGTCCAGGGGGGCGGTGATAAGTCATGGCCCGATCTTCCGTATAGGTGCGGTAATAATACTCCAATTCAGACTCTTCAGGCTGAATGGGAGTCTCTACGAAACCCGCACCCCCAGAAACGGAACCAGAAGCCTTCCCAGCAGCAGGAGACTTCGGCCTTTCAGTATAAGCAAATTTCAGACCCAGATCATCAGCATCCTCTGGGGTAATGACATTATCATGGGAATCCACCATGTCATAGATCTGGGCCGCAGGCCCCTTCCCAGTATCCTCCTCCCGCACAGAGGGCTCAGGCGTAACAACCTTATGAACCCCCACATCCGCAGCAGTGTCATGCGGGGGAGGAGGAGGAGCATCAAAGATGGAGAACCCTTCATCTTGGGGTTCTGCAATCAAAGCAAAAATATGTTAAACTACAAGTACAAACACAAAATACTTGACTAAGTTACGCATTACGTACCAGGAACAACCACAGGCTTCTTTGTTCCACAAAAGCCCCACGTCTGGTCTGAATCTTCGGCTTCTTTTTCTCACCAGCATCAACAGCTTTCCCTGCTTTTCTCTTCTTCTCATCAGCAGGCTTGGAACCCGCAGTGGTTCCACCTGTGGCCGCACCAGCACCTGAAACACCCAAGCCCTCAAGGGTGTCAGATACTACCACGTAATCGGTATATCCGCGGAAATGAGAACGAGAGATACCTGCTGCATGCGGAACCAAAGGCGGAACAACAGGAGCCTCAGTTTTCTTCTTTCCGCGACCCCGCACGGGTTTATCCACTTGCTTCTTCTCTGCATGCTTTTTGGGAGCACCCTTTGACTCAAACTTACCAAGGGCCCCAAGAGTACCTACATGTAGAATATCAGCAACATGAAACTTACAAGGCAAGAAAAGAAGGCTATGAATTATACCTTTGCCCTGCGGTAGGGGTGCCTTCATTGCCTCGCGTGTAGGAACGCGGAAGTTAGGGAGAATGGTCAAATTAAAACCTGCACCTTCAGCAGTCTTTACAATATCAACATTGCCAGTAAAGGTTGGATCAAATATCTTCCACAGCTCAACAACAACTTCTGATAATACACGTTCAAATTAATAACGAACAAGGGAATAATGAAACCGCACAAGAGTAAGAACACTTACCACCAGTTTTCTCTCGCACAACTGGCTTTGCATGCTTATCAGCCCTAGTCAATAACATCCGCAGCATCCACAATTCATTGTTCTCCAACGGCCTATGCTCAATAGTCCTCAACCTTGGGAACCACTCCGCATTCTCCGCATTAGGAATGGCAATATCCTCCGCAGGGATAGGCTCATTAACATTTCGCAAAGTCATGTTGAGAACAACTGTGGCAGCTTTAACATAGAAGAACTTGCTCTTCCACTTTGTAATACCCTTGGGAGGGGTCATCAACTTGGTGCTTCCGTACCGTTCTCTGAAAGAGAAGAACCCAGTGTTCACCGTCAACTGATAAAACCCCCGGAAATTATCAACGGTAACCGGCAAACCAAGAGCACGAAAAGTTGATTCAAAGTGTCTAATACGAATAAACCCAAAAGGACTCATCTGGGAGATATGGACCTTGTAATACTCCAACAACTCAGTAACAAAAACGGTCAATGGTAAACGAAGGTTACCATCGATGAAAGAATCGGCCCACATGGTCACATAACCGGCTGGAGCACAAGCACCGGTGTCACCGTCTTGGGGATAAACAACCCCAAACTCGAGGGGCATCTGTGTACTGGTCATCAGTTGGTCGAATGACACTTTCGACCACTTCAAGGGTGGCAAGCCACCACCAGGGGCACTACCACCATCATCTTCATCTTCACCGCCCACCGGAGACGAATGAGCAGGGTTTTCACCCTCCACATTGTGTGGACTAGATGGTTCAGCCATCAGAAATAAGAAAAAGAAAGAAGTATGAGTTTACAAGAAAAACTCAGAAGATCACCGGAAGTACAGGCATATTTATCGGAGAAGATGAAGAGTATGGTCTCTTTTCACCGGAGAAATTTTTTGAATTTTGAACAAAGTGAGGAGAAATCAAACGGTTTCCCCTTATATACTCATCGCAATTAATGCGATGCAGTAAACCGACTTACCACGTTCAAAAAGGGCCACTGACGTATCGCCACGTGTTCAGCGACTTTTCAGCTGACGGTTATCACGCGCGCGTGGCCACCCACGCGCCTGACAAAAAAGACCTTTACACTACTTGCTACAGTGCAGTTATGACCTCGGTCAGTGCAAACGTCCTTTCAGACCATCACGTGTCAGAATCCTACCAACTTTCAACAACCCACACGTGCCATCAGCCACGTAGACAACACAAAAGCGACAAACATTATCCAAACTTAAGCGGCATGCGGTTTCTCTGGTTTACCGCACCATAACCCATACCGCATGTCGTTTTTTACATACCCCTCAAAAAAGGCAAAAATATATATCTTTAAATTATATAAAGGGGTATAAGCAATAACCGCACATACCCACGAGCACACGTGGAATATGCGGAGATGACACACACCAACCCGCACAGGTGTGTCAGATACTCAGAACCAGCATGGTTCTTTGGACTGCGAAAACCGCTTCTCAGGATGCGGTAAACCGCACTCCATATAAGCTTCTTCAAGCTTCAAAACCCTCATTTCCGGTTCACAACCATGGAGGGAACGCAAACAACTTCTCCTTAAGGAAAAGGACAAGTATGCTGAGCAACCGCACATCAGCAACCCTGTCTCCTGAACCTTCAAGAGCTACGTCCAGGCTACAAGACTTCTAGAAGCGAGTTCTTTGCTGCAAACCGCAACCACTCGTGCGTAGTTACTACAAACCGCAACTATGCGAACGGTAGCTACGGAAGAGCCACAACTAAACCACCACGCGGAGGAGCAAAGCTACTTCAAGGAAAACTGCTTTTCAACTAAGCATGAAGGAAAGTGGCTACAAAATGCATGCGGAAGAGTTTCAACCAACTTCCCAAATATCTAAGGTGATCTCCTCCGGCAACACTACTTAAAGAAAAGCTCCTTTCCACCAAAGCATGAAGGAAAGTAGCTCCAGAACAGTGGTAACAAGTCTGCTTATGACTAGTTACCCACCTATGGACCGCATAGAATAAACAATGGTGGGCACAAACCTGCCTATGACCATGTTTATCTGCCCATAGTCCAGATTCACATTGTTCGACCAAACACGGCCAACAATGGCGCAACTACCCCACGTTTCTCAAACACACTTGGCCAACAAGGTGCGGCAACGAGGTAACCGCAAAGGACGTGCGGTTACTAGAGAGCTAAGCCTCAGAGGACGTGTGGTTACTTGAGAGATAAACCGCAGAGGACGTGCGGTTACTAGAAAGCTTAACTGGAGAACACGAACACCCCACAAAACAGGGATCATCATTGCATGTCCAGTTGCTGAACATAGAGCTTGAGCAAAGTACTTACAACTTTGCGCTAGCTGACGCAGAGGTTACAACTAGAGTAGCGAAGACGGACATCTTCCGTCACGATCTCAAAGGTTGGTTCGAACCTTGCTAACACCTTCAGTCACCGTCTCAAAGGTTGGTTCGAAACACCAACAGATGGCTGATGACATCAAGAAAAGGTAGACTAAGAGTCAAGTCCTTGGCTGAGAATTCCGCATCAGACGGAACTTGCTCACCGGACATCCTTCTCAAAGGAAGGAACAATCCACTCGAAAGGCCTACTACTTACTGAAAGAAGGAGCCATCCGCATGGCCCATATTTAACCTTCTAGGTAACATAGTCCAGTATCCCTCCCACATGCAACTTGCATAAGGAAGGAACACTAGACTGGGGGGACTTGAAGGGGTATGGTCCCAGATCTTGCGTCAGCATGACCACGAATGACCATTACCCTTATCAAAAACCTCCACCAGCAATAAACTCACCTGTGTCCGCGGGGGCACACGCGAACACAGCGGTCCAATCTGTCCAGTAATGAGAAGACTTACCTTAAGGACGGAAATCAATGTTACGCATAGCGATGCGGCCCCGCACCGCATCCTATGAACATTTTCGTCACGACAAGGGATCTGGACAACAGTAACAGTCACTAAGCAGCGATGCGGCATGACACCGCATCCCGCATAAATCATGGATGGAACAACCAACGCGGGAACAACATCAATGACCGCAAGCAGCGATGCGGCCTGGCACGGCATCCTGCCTACAAGGCAAGTGGGTTTGACACCACAGTGCAAGTGGTACTGGAAACAGTCACCTACTGGCCTACACGTGTACAACAGTCTGACATCACAGCAGGACGTGGCATCACCTCCGCAACCGACAGGTCTGACACACCTGCAAGAAGTGGCACGATGTCAGACTAGCTACTCAACTACCCTCCTTCACTCCTCGGCTATAAATACCCACCCCAAACCAGGTTTGAGGTATCACTTCTCAACTCTCTCAATACTACTACTATCACACTTTACTTCCCAAGCAAACTACTGATTCTCACGCCGGAGAGTGGTAACAAGGAGCACCCCCCACCCCATCCTCCTTGTTACGAGTCACGGCTTGTTTTCTTGTGCAGGAAACCCACCACCAGACGATCCAGCCGGCGATCCTCGAAAAGAAGGGATTAACCCTCTTGACGAGACCAGTGAGTTAACCCCACCCGGTTAACCATTGTTTCATCACTTGGGTACTCTTTAATTATTTCATTAAATCTATCCGCAAGTTAATCTAAGAGCACGTACTTGATTCAGATTCCTATGAAACTTATGACTTAAGGTATCAACTACTAATTATTCATATAACAATCGATGTTATTCATAGTACCTGGTGAATTCTGAGTTCCTCCTCATAATCGGGTGATAGTCCAAATAGATCCTTTGGGAAAACGTCGGTCGGAATTTCTTTCATTTCCATGTCTCTAGTGTTAATGAATTCCGAGACCATCTACGCTATGTTCTACTTCCGTGCATGACTCGCAGTTTTCATCACAGAGACGAATTTTGTCGGCTGGTCTGTCTTGTTCCCTGGTGGTCACTTCTCCGGTTGGCTTGCAAATCTAAACCTAATTCAGCAATCACCTCAGAAATCGTTGTTGCCATTTTATCCCTTTTTTTATGAAGCAGACGGGATTTCCTTTCTGTCAGTTCTTTCCATTTCATGGCATACGTCGTGATCATGTATTTTGAAGATCGGGTCTCACTATCAAATGTCTAAATTTTGAAGCATACATTACTTCATTCTTCTTAACATATATATTAATGGTTTGGACAACTTTAGTCCTTTGCAGCCCATGTATTTCGTAACAGCTTCTTTATTACTGGTAATCTTAGTAGGATTATAGGTGAAGAGTCTTGGTAAGTGCACCTAATCGTGGTTACTCTTATCTTTGCAAGAGTTCTTAAAGAAAGTAGAATTACTCTTATTAGTGTAAGTTCTTAGACGTTTTGTGCCTAGCACAACTTTAGCTACAGGTTTCCTAATGTTTTAATAATCTAAGGTAACGCAAAAGGAATTCTTATACTTTCGATGACGTCCCAATTTAAAGGATTCCTATCATTCATTTTGTCGCACGAGTTACGAGGCAGATGATCAAATGGAATAGTTTACGATATCGGAATTATAGATTTATACAAGAAATTCCTGATAAAGAAATCTGGAATTATTATTAACACACATGCTTGTGATTTATTCTAAATTGTCAATCCTTATGGTTTTTAGATTTTCTTATAGATATACATATCTATATAATCATATTTTTCACATACCGTAATATACATACCATTCATAAGGTCAATGTAATTAACAGATTCATGTTTCCAAAAACAAGTCAGGCATCAGGTCATGAAACTATTTAGGGAATTTTGTCACTTGTTTGACATATCATATACCCCATCTTACCCGGTTCTCGCCGGAGAGGTAACCCTTTCTTACCCAGTTCTCGCCGGAGGGGTAATTATCATTGTATTTCCCATAAATAGAATTTTCTCAATTCATGATTTAAAAATGAACCTTTTATTAGAGCTTTCATCAAGGAACAAGGAAATTAGTATTCTCATGACGGATCATATTCTAGAACCCAGTAGTACCAATAAATAAGAAATAACAATGGCCAAGTGTTATTGCTTATTTACCATACTTGCAATGTTCTAGTCATCATCCTCACGGCATACCAATATCCATCACACCTTATTCATGCAAGTAATTAGCTTATCTTGAAGCTTATACTAAGGCATTTTTCTTAGGTTCAAGTCTAAATACTATCCTGGGTGCTACCAGAAAATAACAATTTCCCAACTCTATCGTTCAAGCTTAGGTATTATTACAACACCCAATTGCTTAAACCAGTGGCTCTGATACCACCTCTGTCTGGACGGGAGCCGCGAGCCGTCAAGTGGTACCGGTGTTTATTTTAAAAATATTGTAGCAGAAATGTTCATCAGGACCGTGAGTTAGGAAAAATATCAGAGTTTAGAAAACACCGGATTTTATTTATTAAATAGATGGGATAAAACCCATGTTTTACAAAGGTAGCTTTAATAAGGGATAAACCCGAATATATGAAACCATGTTTTTCTTAATTTAATTCTTGATAAAATAAGCCACTTCTTTAAGCCTTTTGGTGCCGTATCATCACTCTTATTCCAATCTACTGTCATTTACCTGAAACGCGTTTTAAAAAGGTTTGGTCAGCAGGAAATACTGGTGAGTTCATTCATTTTTTGTACAAAACGACACTTTGTTATAAATTACAGCATAAGAGCGCTTACAATGGCTACTATCTTATTTTTTTATCTGGCGCCGTGTCACACCCTGGTGACGATGGTCATACCACTATTGGGTCCTTTCACCCAAGTAGTGATGATTATCACTGTTAGGTTGGTGAACCTAACCGTGAGAGATTAGTAATGTGCACAATACCCCACTTGCTAGTGATTCAAGATAACCAAGACTTAATCCCTGTAATTATAACTTTTTGAAAACAATTTAGGTATAGTAAAACATTGTTGATAAAAGAGAATGACTCACCTTGTTAGCATATAGTCTTTGATTAAACAAGCCTTTTGATAATTAAGCACCTACTTTATAGTTCTGAATCTTCTGATGATTAGTTACCTTGTTTGATTGTAAGTGTAGGGTGCAAAGTTTTCTGGTAGTTAAACATTTAGTTTAACAGAGTGGAATACGTATTAGTGTTAAACCCAATCAAACCTAACGATGGTCACGAGATCAGAACCTTAACGAAATTCACAAAGTATAGTCTTATTTAGACAGCACTTTGGCATTCGTTTCAAAACGAAATTCACAAAGTATAGTCTTATTTAGACAGCACTTTGGCATTCGTTAGTTGGTTCCCGAATCGATCGGACAGAATATCGCATCGGTGATTATTGGTTAGAACACCAACGTATAGAGAGAAGAAGAAAAGAAATGAGCAAGGAAGAATGAAATCCTAGGCTCTTATTTATAGGCAAGGCAGATTCCTTTCTTAGCTAGGAAGTTTTCTTAATTATTAAGTTTCCTTTTATTTATTTAGTTTTTTCTTAACTATTAAGTTTTCTTAACTATTAAGTTTACTTAACCATTTAACTAAATAACTTACTTAGCTTAATTAATCTTGCTTAGCTTAATTAATCTTGATTAGCTTAATTAATCTTGCTTAGCTTAATTAATCTTACTTAATGGATTAATTAATTAACTGACTTAACTGATTAATTTAACTTTTATAATTTGCTTAGTCGATTACTTAGCTTAATTAGCAGATTAATCACCCTACTCAGCTTGCTTAATTGTTAAGTTTTCTTAGCTATTGAGTTTTCTTAATTGCTAAGTTTTATATAACCATTAAGTTTACTTACTTAATTGCTAAGTTTACTTTCATGTTAAGTATTCTATCTTAACAACTTTATGAGTTCTAATTTCTAGATACAATGGAACTCGTATTAGCATATTAACCCAATTCAACTTTAACGATAATCACGAGATCAAAACTCACAACGAATGACAAAGTATAGCCGTATACAGGCAGCACTTAAACATCCGTTTGATCAGTTTCAATCGATCGGATAGGGTATCATATTAGTGATTCGAGTTAGTACTCTGATTACGAGCAGAGTTTTAGGGTTTAGGGGTGTTGTGAAAAGAAACGGAGATACGAGAGAGTAAGTTCGTCAAAATTCGATCGAACTGGTGCAGGAATTCAAGTCCCACTGCTGCCTTTATATACCTGAATTTTGGGTCCCCTAGCGCGTCGCGCCAGACCCATATGGTCCCGGCGCGTGGCGCGACGATGGTCGACCTGGCTTTGGTCGCCACGTGTCCCACGTAGGCCTGACACGTGTCGAAGTGTCGTGACGTGTGTCCTTGGCCGCCCTTCTCGTCCAATCGTGCGTTTTCCTCGATTTTCGTGCCGATACTTATCGCGTATGGTTGGGTCTTGATCTTACATGATTCATTTTTAATTGCGAATCTAATAAGGCTATTTTTATGCGATTTGGTTCGTCGAATGCCAAGATTCCTTAATCGCTAAATTTTCCAGCTTGAATATACAAGTTTTATCGCGTGCACTTCTGGTTTTGATTACGGTTTGTTGTCGAGAATATTTTTATGAGGGTTGTTACAATAGGTGACTTGATGATCAAACAATATTAAGTATAGTAGGGATCAATAGATTTGTAATTGTGTGATGGTTTAATTTTAATAAAAGAAAAGAGTCGTGGGTGGGTGCGTTTTTCACAAAACTTGACAGTTTATGTTTGTGATCTGATTATTCCAACCGTAGTATCTTAGTTCGTTTCGAGATTTTAATTTTTTTCAACAATCAGTTACATAATCAAAAGAATAGAAGATGGTTAACAAGGGGAGGGGAAGGAAAATGAATTAAGAGAGAAAAGGAAGGAAAAGATGTGATTTTTTTTTTGTTCCCAAGTTTAATGAAAAGTAAAGAAAAAGAGAAGAAATCAAACATTTTATGTGTTCCCGAGTTGGGAGAAAAAGAAAAGAAAGAAACAATTTTACCATTATACCATTTAAACATAAAACATATTAATTAGGTATGAGGGTAATTTAGTAATTAATAAGATTTTCTCTTCTAATCTCTCCGATTTGGGAGGATAAATATACGTACAAATTTTCTTCCCTTTTCCCTCCTTTCCCCTCCCCTTCTATCATTAAAAAATATCGAAAACATGTTTTTTTTCATATTTTTATCTTTTTTCTTTTCCCTCTCTCTGTTAAATGAGACACGGGAACAATATTGATCTGGAATAATTTTTCATTCATCTTGCAGTTTGGGATTAAATATGACATATAATTAATAATTTCAACATGTGCATTTATACATTTAGAAAAGATAATTAAACAATTCAATAATTCATGTATACATGATAAAAAAATTCGTCCTTTGATCCAACATCATAGAATTTTCTAATCCCAAACAACTTAATATTATTTAAATGGATACTATTTTTATATTGCCACGTGATTTCTCTTTCTTTTAGATACATATTGTTAGGTTATCAAATGATTGCGTTCAGTAGGATGGTAATGGGTCAGGTATTGATAATCTTATACCCATACCCGGTTGTTAAATCGTATCCCATACCCGGCACAATACCCGTCGGGTATTTGTCGGGTAATTACTCGTCGGGTATCGGGTATACCCATTAGTTTGTCAAGAGTTATACGTTGTGATTTCCAAATACATTTCTTTGCGATTATAATTATTATATAATTTTATTTATATAACAACTATTATAACCAAAAAATGTACATCAAATACATATAAGTTATATGTTAAATTAATAACAACTTTATAATACTCATACACTTATATGTATATACTTCATAACATATAAAATATAAATACTATTATCAAATACATATACTGAAAGAAAATTTAATTTTTCACATTATAAACATACTAAAATAAATCATTAACAGGGAAAAGGTAATAAAAAAATAAAAATTAAAATTAAAAAATTCTGGTATATGATTAGGTATATAGTTCGGGTAAACGGGTATGTCGTTTCGGGTAATCGGGTCGGGTATCACCTAATCCCATACCCGACCCATACCCGCGGAAATATTTAGAACTAATCTCATACCCGGCCCAATACCCATCGGGTATCGGGTATACCGTATACCCTTCGGGCTCGGGTAATTTTGTCATCCCTAGCGTTCAGACCTTTAAATGATTCCATTGCAACAAATGCACTCGGAAAACTACATTTGAAAGCTATCATCTTCATGCAATTTCATGATTTCATCGGTGTGATGGTTGTTGGATTTAGGTGGAGGGGGTGGCGGGTGATCGTGTGTGCACGTGAATAAGATGTTTTAGGGTAAAGGGTGATGGTAGACCGATAGTCTTATGTTCAATAATCCAAAAACTATTTAAAAAGCGGTTTTGTGGATTTTTAAAACCAACTTTTACCTTTTTTCAAAAGGCACTTTTATTTATTTTAACTTATTGGTTTTTTAAGTTAATAAGCCCGCGGGGTATGGTGGGGCTTGGGTTGGGGCATTTGTTGACACGTGGAATGGGAGCCCCCCCCCCCCCCCCCCCCCCCCACCTAGTGACGTGTCCGCGGGGTATGGCGGGGCGTGGGTTGGGTGCACCGCGTGGCAGATTATTAAAAAAAAAATTACAAAAAATGGTCAGCGAATAGAAGGCAGCCAGCTAGGATGTCACCCCCGCCCCACGCCCGGCTTGAAACCCAAGCCCCAAGGACCACGCCCAAACCCCCGCCCCATACCCCACAACCTAAGTCATTTTTAAACTCAATCCCATACACCAAAATCCGTTGCAACTATACATGAAACGTGCAAACTTTGATGCACCATTGTATTACATTTTGGCAGCAACAATAGATAGGCTTCTTCTTGTGACAACAGCTCGCTATCAAGTGATTGCCTGTTCGGTTTTACCAAGCAGAACAACACTTTAGGGCTGATGTCTTATACCATAACAAATCCAATATATTTACAGAGAACTACACTTTGAATAATGACTACGATGAATATAATAGAAACCCAGTATATAGGGACACTAATATTAGGAAACAATGGTCTTACTTAACTACAAAATACTGTTCAATCATAATATACCAAAGAAGCTAACTCCTAGAAGCATATATATTGCATTTACTCTGGATCTTCAGACGACTTCACATAGAACCGGTTTAGCCGTTCGGAAGCCTTCTTAACCTACAGTACCGAATGCAAAACAATTGATTATCCGCAATAAACTCGAATTCAAAAAAAAAATGTTAAACAAATAGTTATGCAACATATTTACCTGCTTGTCCCAGTCGGTTGCCCATGCCATATACATAAGCGCGATTGTCTCTGCCACAACGCCACCAATCATCCCCATCCATATTCCCTGTAAAATCAAATAACCGGCTTTTGATAACCGAAGCAACTTTGAAAATAAAGTTCATCCAAATGTTGTATACCTTTACTTGAAGGTCAGTCAAGTAACCGAGCAATGCCCCTATTGGAATACCGATCACATAGAAGCAAATGAGGTTCACAATTGCTACACTACCCTGCATTCCTGCTCCAATCGCCATCCCTGATGACAACAAGATTTATATATTTAAGGCACCAAGTATTCTTTATATCAGCGTTGACCAGATGTCAAAATAGACGTTGGGAAACAGGTCAAAACGGTATCTCACAAATGCTTTCATGTCCCAAGTGTTAAATCTTATGACGATACACTCCTCCTAACGACTTTTTTGGCCCGATTAACCCTTTGGCCATTGCCCAACTGAACAGTAACCCATTTTGTTTTTTCAGCTAATTTTATTATTTGACTCGTTTGGGACAAAACATCAACATGAGCCAAATCGACCCATTCGTATAGTCATATAGAAATCGGACAACTCTACCATTAGTTTTCTGAAAGTAAACTAATTACAACACGTCAAAGGATTTAGAGGTTGAGCTATTACCTGAGAGAACAGGATAAATGCTATTGAGTAAAATTGATAAGGAAAGCAGCAAAGAAAGGTCTGATACTATATCTGCAACTCTTTCATCATCGGTGAACAAGTAGGCAAGTTTTCTTCCAAAAATCAAGCAGAGAACAAAGAAAAACACTCCGATCGCAATAGAAGTCCCCAACAAGACTTTAATTGAGAACTTTGCTGCTTTGGCATTTCCTCTCCCTAATTCATTTGACACCCGGACACTGCACAATACAATATATGTTACGTAACGGGTAACTTTTCTAGGTCGGTCCAAATGGGTCAAGTGAACACACAACACTTTCTGTTAAGTTTTCGTCTAAATTGTTAAATAACCAATACATTAAATAGGATTAGGAAAAAATATTGTCGGCAAAATAATAATATTTTTTTTTTACTAATAAAGGGATTTAGGAGGTAAGCGCTTAAAACATTTTGAACGACCTTTGACCCCGACGGTCAGAGTGACATGTTTTTCGGGTTTCGTTTGAAAAAAAAACCAGCCAAACTTGACCCCATTTCATCTTTTAAGTAAATGGGTCGAAATTGCTACCTCCAACGATGGAAATCAGAAGAACATGTAACGTTGAAAAAAAGAACATAAACTTAAATGATGTATATGAAGGATTTGATATGTCCATTTACCATGCAGCGCCTAACAAACCAATGCAGATCATGAACTCCCATGCATAGATATTCAGGCTGCAAAGTATTAACAATTTAGCAAGTTATCAGGAGAGATAGAACTGAAACGGATATAAAAACTCAAAAAAGGATTTTAATACCTTATGGAGAAAGCAGATATAGCAACCTCGGCGTCTTCCATGTAACCCGCAAGCAAGACCAGCACCGCATAGTACCATAACTCCAAGCTACATATACAACAGATATGAACGGTTGCTAAGTTTTTACAAAGTGAAAGAAGCACATACTTGCATATGGTTGCTATTTGCAAATGAGCCGAGCCCAAGCTCGACGAGGCTCAGGCTCGACTCGTTGGTAGTTTCTCAAGCTCGGCTCGTTTATTATCTATTAGTTAATATATTAAATAAAAAATAATATAAATAACAGACTCGTTTAAACTCGTGAGCTCGATAAGTGAAGCTCAGACTCGTTTACAAGCTTATTTTTAGGTTCGGGCTTAGCTCGTAAACAAGCTTCAACATGCTCACCTCGGCTCATTTACTAGAAAACTTTAAATAAGGGGTAAATGTTATTAAATATTAATCAAAACTAATAGTACAGCAAGGCTCGTAGCCTGACGAGCTTCACATGCCAGGCTTGAGCTCGGGCTCGATAAATAAACGAGCTTTATTTTAGGCTCAAGCTCGGCTTGGTAAGGCTCGGCTCGTTTCGAGCTTTTTCTCGAGCCGCTCAGTCCGTTTGCACCCCTAGTTGCTAAGTTTGTGCCTTATTTACCAGAGCATCACACCAGAAGATATGGAAAGCTTCACAACAGGAACAAGATCCTTAAACGCAGCTACCGTAAATCCTTTCCAAGAATTAGGACACCAACCACCAAATACGTAAACGAATTCTCCAAACACAAGAAACCATGATGACACGGACAATGCAATCATTGCACCAGCAACCCCAAGGTTTAGCGTATACACAAGAAGAAAAGACAAAAGGATGTGGAACCCGAATCGAAAGATTGAAAGCCATGCAATGATCATGTTTTTTAACTGTGCTTGTAGGTACATTTGCAGGGTCAAGCTGAAGACATAATTGTAGACAAAAGGTATGAACCATAGAGAGATGTAACCGCCGCTATTTGCTACAGCCTCGTCTTGCCCAAGAAGTTTGAAAATTCGTGTAGCGAAGATAAAAATCGGGAGTAAGACGGTTAAAGTAATTAAGTCAACGATCCATGATCTTTGCAAGTAAATGCCCATCATGTGGTGTTGACCTGCTCCAAACGCTTGACCACAAAGAGTTTCGGTTGCACTCGACATTCCCAACTACAGGTCAAAACAGGTTTTTTAAGCTCAAGGGACAAATCACAAAAACCCATGTCGGTCCCACAAATGTTGTAACTTTTTTTAACAGCTAACTCACACATTCACTAAGCATATCTCAGCAAAGCTTAAACATTGAATAACTAAAATAAGGAGCTTACAAGGATTCCATTGACAAAGCGGACACTGAGTGTTTGAACAAGGGCAAAGCCGGCAAGATCTATGTTACTAATATGGCCGATAAATGATTGTGTGACAACGATAGTTCCAAATGTACATACTCTTGATATGACACTTGGCAATGCGACCCTCCATATCCTTCTTGATTCGTCCCATATTCTCCCTTTCAAATCACCTTCTTCCACTTCTTCGTCGTATCGAAGTAACGTTGCTTGCATTCCATTTCCATCTTCCATGACTGTTGTTTAAACTGATCACACAAGGAAGTTGTTAAAACTTCAGGACTAAAGCTGTAATTGTTAAAACTTAGGGACTAAAGTTGCAATATGAATATATCATGGTAACCACCTGTGTAATTACTGCTACAAAAAATATTATTGTCATTTGTCAGTTTTGTTTAACTATTTTGCTATATAGTCTCCCTGTCCTAACAAAATTCACAAAAATGAAACCATAAAAGCGAAAACCAAGAGGCACATCTAACAAACTCACACCGCAACTCATTACTCATCTAAGGGCTGTTTGTTTACCTCTTAATGAAGCTCTTAATGGTTCAGACTTCTTACTGGTTCAGCACTTAATGGTTCAGACTGTTTGTTTCGCGAGCAGATGTCTGAATGGTTCAGACATTTGCCTCTGAATAGTTAAGCATTTTACTGAGTCTGAATGGTTAAGACCTCTAATCTGAATTGGTTAGACATTTGCCTCTGAACGATTAAACATTATACTACCTCTTACTGGTTCAGCACTTAATGGTTCAGACCTTTTACTAATTCAGCACTTAATCATTCAGAAGTTGCCAAACAGCCTCTAACACATGAACATAGCGTTCCATTATTATTATGAACTCCAAATTAAATTGCTAAACTCATCTTTCTTTTCTTTTTTTAAGTCCAACAAAAGCCTGACCACCCAGGTACAGCCATAAATAAAACACCACCCACACCCGCGATCGTAAACAGCGTCGGTGATCCAGCCTGTTACCAGTGGCAAATTTATCCACATTTTGTGTGTTCCTAGGAAGTGATGGGCGCAGCTTACTTGGGGCAGGAGGGGGCGCCCCCCCCCCCCCCCCCAACTTTTCGATGCGTAGTGTGTATGAACAGTAACTTCGTATATAATTTTTTAGGGTTTCGGAAAAAAAACGGGGGGTCAAGCTTCGCCAAAACCCAGTCAGTTTTGAAAAAAAATAGTGACAATTAGTGAAAATCTTGTATGATTTGAAAAAAAAAAATTAGTGACAGTCTATCAAAAGAAACCGTTAGAAAAAATTTTGGATCCGCCACTGCCTATTACCAATTCCAGATAAAACCGCACCACCAGTAGGAGTGCATGACATTTTGACACAAGAAGTCATGCGGTACCGCCAAAGCACTGCCCCTTTGGTACGTGCTAAACTCATCTAACATATGAACAGCATAGTGTTCCAGCTGTGAAGATGCAAAAATTAAGAATCACTATCAGTTTATGGCCACGTAGATATGAAATTATATTGCGATTCTCTACAACACATGATCATATCATTCGATTGTGTATATAATATAGACACCGTATCAGATTAAAACCTTCATGAATTAATATCGACTGGTATGTATGTTATGCAGATACGAATAGAGACTTACAAAAATGATTTTCCGATGAACGAAGAAAGGATAGGATATGATTACAAGCACAGAGAAATGTAGAATGCGTGGGAAAGCGGTATTTATTTGTGTATGTGGATATGTTAAATTGTCACTTTAGCCCCTTAAATATAATGGTTATTGTAAGTTTAGTCCTCATGTTTCAAATTTACAACTTTAGACCAATAGTCTAGCAAAACGTAACACAAGTCCCTAGAGTGGAAGGATGTTAAGTTGTTATGTTCAATTTTAATGAAAGGAATAATGGATTTTAATAATCTTAACTATTACCTGTTGGCCGGCAACGGTCCCAGCTTTAAAAGTTCCCATTAGCGGTCTCATCTTTACACATATTAGTCTTCAATGGACCCTGACTAACAGAATCCTAACATCGTTAGTCTCTGGTCGCCGGAAAACTCAACATTTTCATCTCAAACCTCTTTGTAACCTTATTACGCACCTTTAGGAACATATTCTAGTAAAAAGCCCCAATTATTAAGGTCACCGGAAAAACTCCATTTTTGCCGGAAAACTTCTTTTTGGTCGGAAAACTAAACTTTTTAGCTGGAAAACTCAAAGTTTTCGTCCCAAGCCTGTTTGTAACCATAGATCGGACCTTTAGGAACTTTTTTCCGACCAAAAACGTTTTTCCGGCGACCGGAGACTAACGGCTTCAGGGTTCTGTTAGTCAGTGTCCATTGAAGGCCAATTTGTGAAAAGATGGGACAGCCAGTGGGAATTTTGAAGTTGAGACCATTGCCGGCCAACGGACAATAATTAGGATTATTAAATCCATTATTCTTTAATGAAATGACTAAAATACCCCTTATTATTCAAAAACAAATAATAAGGTGAGACCTGCAACTTAAGCCGTTTCACCCGTCTATATATCTTTATACATCTCTCCCTCGATCTATCTTACTCCTCATCTCTCGCTCGACCTACCTATCTCACAAGATCTACCCCCCCCCCCCCCCCCTCCTCTCTTAATCTACCCTTAAACGACTTTCGGTGACACTGAAACATAGGTCGTGCATGTGGTCCGGCTGCTCCTAGTCTAACCAAATCATTTTGCAAACTTTCATAGTTCAACCTGAACGCTCAACAACTTAAAGAACCAATGGTATATTGACAAACTACCGGTTTAAAGTTCGTAATTATCAAAACTTGTGGACTAAAGTTGCAATGGGGCCATACCAGAGGAACCATATGTGTAACTAATTCTACAAAAAAGAAAAAAGTAAATAATTTTAGTCAGTTTTGTTTAACTGTGCAGCGGATATAATTTTGCTATTTACGAAAATGGAACCAGAACAATTATTTTATTGCCAATGATCTTTAGATCAAGTGGTGAAGAATTTGCATTTCTCTTGAGAGATGCAGGTTCGACTCCCACTTTGTGCAGAGTGAGGTACTGGTGGGCAATGATAGGAGACCCAGGGAAACCTGGGTTGGATCCTTGAGCCAAACGGGTTTTACCGGTAATTTCACTGTCGTGTCTACGGGCGGGTGGGTTACCGGGTTTTCCCCGGAATTGGTGGTGGACTCGGGTTACTCTCGGAGTACTCCGTTTGTCCAGTGGGTGCCCCGAGAGTGCTCGGGATTGAGTTTGTTGGCCGTTCAAAAAAAAAAAAGAACAATTATTTTATTGCCGATCAATTATCATTATAAATTCCATATTAAACTGTTAAAATCATCTAACAGACTAACACATGTCGTTATGCAAAAACTAGCAGTCACTAGTCACTATCAGTTGATTGTCACATCGATTTTAACGTGTTTGTGTAAAAAAATGTTTCCACCTTAACAAATATGATTTCTTTTTTATTATAAAAATAAAAGTGTCAAACCAACAATTTACAAATAAATGATAGGAAACAAAATCAAACTAAGAATCCTAATAAATTGGAAAATAAACGTTACTTGGTAACGTGGGGCATCCCCAAGATTCCTTTATTTTATGTACTTTAACTCAACAAACTAGACAAATAATAATTTAAAAAAGACATTAAACTCATCATTTATCGCATGGCCTTGCATGGCTTGACATCACGGGCACGTAACACGTTCACCGCGTGGTAACACTGCTACCAACCCCACATTTGATGCGGTAAACACAATGGAACCGGGAGGAGTTACCGCTTGTGCCATGTTGCTTTTTTACCATTGGGTGCAAAATAGGGAGTAGAGAGAGGAGTTGAGCACCCCTTACGTTTGAGTGTGATGACGGGGTAGCCCAAGACCAAATAAAATGACTTAGACATAATAAAGCCCAAAAGGTTAAAAGGTTCGAAGGTTGGAAACCCGGGAGACTAGATAAAATAGTACATGAACAGTAGACAGTCACATCTCTGATTGCTTCACCAAACTCTCCAGCCGCAAAAGTGACACAAGCCCACAGAGCACAGCCTTTTATCCGTAGGTCAAAGGCTTCAACCCCCAAAAAAGGCAAAACCCCCACTGCAAGCATGTTCACTAGTCAAATAGCTTCCTCTTTGAGTGATGGCTTTCCCTATAAATGTGACACTTCATTAAGTATGGAAAACATTCCGATCAGCCCTGATTCCTGGAGAATCTCTGGTCATTGTTCTTGAGTACTTGCTTCGTGCAAGTCATTTTCTTTCACATTCAACACACACATTCCCTTTGCTCCCACATCCGAAACTGAACAAATTTCAGTGGAGGATCTCGAACAAACAACAAAATCAAACTAGTGAACCTCTCTTCACGTCTTGCAAACGTGGGGGGACCCCACGACCTGCGTTAGGCAAAGTTGAACCCTTCAACCCTTTTGCCTAACCAGCTCAGCTACTATCCTTGGTCTAATATCTCTTACATCAACAAGTTGGCGCCCACCGTGGGGCTACGCCGCTAATTTTCATCAAAAAAAGACCTAGTAGTGTAGCTCCATCTTCTTGGAATCACCATGTCAGAAAGTGAGTCTCCAGGGGAAGTGAATCAGGTTCCGAATGCCTCCACCCCGAGCACAAGCCAAGCTCATGTGGTTATACCATCGTCTTTTTCGACACCGGGGAACACTTCCGAGTTTCTCACTTTCCATACTCCGACTCCATCTAGATCAGGGGTTCCTTCCCCTAACGTCGGTGTCTCCAGCACTCCCTCACATGTTGAACTCACCCCTGAGGGGGTCGCCAACAATTTCCTGGAATTGAGGTCTCTCCTCAATCAATATGTGAGTAGAGAAAGAGACAAGGGAGTGAGGATCCGTTTGGACTATGACGAGCCAGAACCAACTCTATCTCCTGACCCCCCATCCCTCCTTTTGCAAGCTCACAACCTGCTGCATCTAAGGATGAGGCTGGTCCCAGCAATCCTCCTCCAAATCCTAACCCATATTTACACACGAGGCCAAATCCGACAGCGTTTCCTCTTTTTTCTTCCCAACCAGCCACGGCCGGTGCTCTACTGGGACACGAGCTAACTTTGGATCAGCTCCTACAATCTCCAGTGTCAAGCCTTCCACCACCAGCAAGTACCACATGGGAACACGCTTTGTCTGTGCTCCCTTTAGCCAGAAGTGCTGTGATGAGCACCCCTTAAGGGGTAAACTGCTCTGTTGCACCCGGAAGCCTTCAAGGCTTCAACCTTATGCCCCAAATGATGACTCAGATGATGGAGAGTTTCCCGTGGCAGCACTTCATTAATCAAGTGCTGGCTACTCAAGGGAACAGCAGTAATAGCAACACGAGTGCAAGGGTGGAAAAGGATTTGGCCAAGCCTTACAAACCCAGTAACATTTCATGCTTCTCACAGCAAATAGCCGATTATGATTTCCAAACAAAGATCAAGATGCCATCCCATATCAAAACATATGACGGAACGGAAGACCCTGAAGACCATCTTCAGATCTTCCCTGGGGCCGCAAGAATTGAGAAATGGTCAAATGCTGAATTCTGCCTTATGTTCATGCAAACTCTCGTCGGGTCAGCCCGGATATGGTTCAACGATTTACCAGCCAGAAGCGTTCGAAGCTTCGATGATCTGAGCAAAGGCTTCCTAGCCAATTTCTCACAACAGAGACGATACGTCAAGGATGCTACAGTGATCTTTCAAATAAAACAGAGGGATGATGAGAGTCTTCGAGAATTTATAGAAAGGTACAAGAAAGAAGGTCTCACATACGTAGGGGCGGATGAAAAAATGAGAGTGGCCGGTTTTATGAACGCTATCACGTCCAAATATCTCACAAGAGATTTTAACAAATCCCTACCCAAGACCTTAGAGGAAGCTCTCGAAAGGGCTGAAGCCCATATCAGGGGAGAAGAAGCAGTAGACATTAAAGAGCAGCGAAAAAGGGGTTCAAGCTGGTGAAGCCACAGCCCAGCTAGAAAAAGGGGAAGCTTCCATCCCTACGACAGACGCCAAAAGGGTTCAGAACAACGAAGGCCTGAAGGCCGGAACCCCCCTGGCAGGGATAAAGGCATGAGTTTCACACCCCTTACCAAGACCCCTCAAGAAATTCTTGCTACAGAAGAGGTAAAGCAAAACTTCCAACCTCCGAGGCCTCTCCCCAAAAGCAAAAGAAACGAAAATTCCAACCAATTTTGTGAATTCCACGAGGAGAAGGGCCACCATACGAACGATTGCTTCCAACTTAAGAAACGGATTGAAGAGGCCCTCAAGTCAGGAGAACTCGCCCACTTAGTAATGGGGTGATGCATGTGAAGTGTTATATATATTAGGTGTATATTTTAAGCCCTTTAACACTTTTTAGCCAAGTTTTAAATTTATAAAACACGATATTTACTAACACTAAACACACATATGGGCAAGTGCACCCATCGTGAGCGTAGTATAGTGTTGGTAAGATACCGAGTTCGTCCAAGGACACAAGAGCTTTTAGTACCGGTTTATCCTCAACGTCTAATCAAATCAAAAAGTTTAGAAAAATGTTTTAAGCTAAGAAAAATAAAAACTAACTAAAATGCTGAAAATAAAAATAAAAGAAAAAACAGATAGACAAGATGAATCACTTGGCTCCGACTCGTGTATAGTGTAACCTTTGATTATTTCCGCACTTTTGCACTTATTTAAGAGATTATCTTAGTTATTGTAGTAGGCCCCTCTTTTGAAGGTGACGTTACCCTCAACCCAGTAGTTTGAGTCAGCAAGGATACAATCCTAAAGGGTCGGATTATTGAAAGATAATTAATTAAGTTATTAATGCAAATTATGGTAGGCCCCTCTTTTGAAGGTGACGTTACCCTCGGCTAAGTAGTCTGAGTCAGCAGGGATACAGTCCTAAATAGCCGGGTTATAGTATTAATAGTAGTTAACTTATGAGGGGATCAAAGAGTTTGGACCCCCGCCATCCAATACCGTTAAGTATTGAAGGAGGTCCTACTAAATTTGACCCAGGTCCATTGCAGGACCTCTAAACGCTGAACAATGGCAAGACTCTTACCAAACCGTTCCCTTAACCCCCGACCAGGTAGCCAACATACCTCCATATAGACCGTGGAGATATGAATGGTGAAAATCTTTTATTTTATATAGACAGTAAAATAATGTCAAGACACCACGGACAAACGATAAGGAAGAATCACCTTCAACATAAGAAACTAGTTATTAAAGTCATTAATACAAAACCAAGTAAAAAGTGCGAAAAGATTAAAAATAAAAAGTATTACACTAGACACTTGTCTTCACCAAGTGATGTAAGAGACTTAGGCAAACATGGCCTTGATTGTCAAGAACTCTTACGATCAATCTTGGATCCCGAGACGACTCACACACTCTATGATGGACAATGGATGATGGTGTTATGGTGGAGGTGGGTGGTGGGTGAAGTGTGAGAGAGGTGGTGTGCCAAGGGATGGTTTGAGCTTGAGCCAAGCACTCCTATTTATAGGCTGAATAAAAGCTCGGGCACGGCCCCGTGTCCACGTCCGTCTCTTTCTTCATTTAATGCAGCTTGTCTTATTAGTTGACCACGACCCCGTGTCCGCTGAGCACGACCCCGTGTGCAGAAGAATCTTTGTACTATGAAGATTTGCTTGGATTGTGCAAATCTTATAGTTGACCACGGCCCCGTTTCCGCTGACCACGGCCCCGTGTCCGCTGACCACGGCCCCATGTCCGCTGACCACGGCCCCGTGTCCGCTGAACACGGCCCCGTGGTGGGCAATAGAAGCTTCTACCACTTTGTCTTTTCTGCTGACACTTGGGCACGCCCCCGTGCGGGCTGAGCACGGGGCATGTTCAGTCTTCTGTCTTCTTGTTTTGCTTGGGAAGATGATGTCGTGGGGTCGGGCATGTCACGTTTGTTCCTTTTCTTGTATTTATGATAGATTTTGCTGTCTTTTTGCTTCTTTTGTTAATTTGAGCTCATTTAGTCCTGAAAATACAAAAGGAAGACAAAAGCACACTTTTTCCAACATTAGTACTAAAAAGGGTTAGTTTTATGCCACAATTGATGTAATTTATATGTTGCATTTTGCACACATCAAATACCCCCACACTTGAATCTTTGCGTGTCCTCAAGCAAAACTCTTTATAATGTGGGTTTACACACCCAAATGGAATGGGTAGAAGAGAAAGTTTCCGGGCTTGTCATAGAGTGTCGGGATTTCCAAGATTCTTTTTTTAGTTTTATTTTTATTTATTTACAATCCTATTCGTCATTATTTATTTAAAACTTTTCATAAGATAAATTACTTATTAGGGCATAACATGCCTCTTCAAAATTCTCTTATATGTACAAGTTCACATACCTCACGGGAGATCACTCAACACTCGGCCGAAAATGTATTTTTGTGGATCACTCGAGAGCGGCATGGAACTTATTCGTACCATAGGCTTGCCAAGCAATCAATCATCCTTCTTTTTAACTTATATACCTTTGTAAATATCAAGAGGACTTTTTGGGTGAAGGGTTAGGCTTGGGTTAAAGGTAGGTGGTTGGGTTAGTGGTTAGTAGAAAAATGGCGAAAAGCGTAACAAGCGTCGGTTCTCGTAAGACTTTCTATTTTTGTAACTTTTATTTTGATGAAGCTATTATTCTAACAAAGTTATTTTTGATAAACTTGTTTGTTTATTTTCTTTTGCTTCAACATATATATATTTTTTTTAAAGTCATACGAAAAACCGAGTTAGTTACTAAAACAAAGGGTTAAAAAATAAAAAAAGGTTTTGGTGGGTAAAAGGGTGTTTGGTTTGGGTTATGAAATGAAAAGGTATAGGCTCAAAGGGGCTAACTAGGGGGATTTTGGGTAGGTGGTAAAAAAAAAGAAAAATAATGGTGTAGAAATAAAAAGGGTTAGTCCTAATGCCTCTATCATTTACTTACTTGGGTTTAAGTTGGTAAGGACCGGGAATGTATCGTCGTGGCAAGTTCTAGAGTCGTAAGAACCAAGCGGCTATTCACACAAGAAACGAAAAATGAGCATTTAGTTTAATGATATGTAATTGTATGCTCAATAAAGGTTCAAAACTCGCTTTTGTGGGAATGGTTTTTTTTATGTGATCAAGTATATATAATCAAATTTTAACTAAGCTTGTCATGCCTTTTCATAATTTTCTTATGTGGGTTCTTTTTATCACGACGCTATCGGTTGTAAATTCGTAAAAATATAACCTTTTTAGAACTTGAAATTCCCAAGTTAAACCTAGACAAGTAAAAAAAATGAAAATTTTTGAAAAAAATTTGGGGTGATTAGCGGTTCCAATAGAGTTTTGTGTAAGGCTTGAATTTAGGACTTGCAAGATTCAAGGTTTTAGCATCCCCCCCACACTTAAATTACACATTGTCCTCAATGTGTCCCAAAAATAAATTTTTAGGTTGGTTGAATGTGTAAAAAGGTGTGAAAAAGCAAAAATTTTGTGTTATTGGGCGCTGGACACGACCCCGTGTTGTCCGGGCACGGCCCCGTGTTCAAGTGCCAGTAACAAAATTAAATCAAGAGAAACAGAAGCCTGGACACGGGGGCGTGTTGGGTGAACACGGCCCGTGTCCAGTTACCTGAACTGGGTCTTTTCTGCAGACTGTGCAGCACGGGGCCGTGTTGGGCGGACACGGCCCGTGCCGAGCTTACTGTATACGAAGAAAATCGGCGGACGGCTCTGTTTTCCTGCATGGGGTGCTGGTTCAAGTTTCCCCTGTATCCTTTGCCATCTCAAGTGTGTTTTATTCCTGAAAATTAAAACTAAACTAGAAAACATAAAAACTAATCTAAATTAAACTAAGGATAGTTCCGCGGAATGCCTCCGTGGTGCGCCACGTTTATAATGGTCCTTGGCTAGACCCAAAGCCTGGTCATATGTCACTCAAGTGGGATCTTTCGCATCCCATGTTACACCGTCAGAGAGCGTCATCCAAGCTTGAGTCTATGATCTTCATGTAGTCGACCGGGTCTTCGTCTTCTACTCTCTTTCCCACTCCAAACTTCACTTCCTCGTCCCCAAACTTCAATGTTAGTGTTCCGTCATTCATATCAACCACTTCTTGGGTGGTGGCTAGAAATGGCCTCCCGAGGATGAGAGGAACCTCAACGTCTTCTTCCATGTCTAGGATGACAAAGTCGGTCGGGAAAACGAAATTGTCAACTTTGACCAATAGATTTTCAGCGACACCTTTTGGAAATTTGACGGATCTATCGGCGAGTTGTATGCTCATCTTTGTAGGGCTCGTTGTTCCTAGGCCGAGTCGTTTGAACATTGATGTGGGCATGAGGTTAATGCTAGCCCCAAGATCGGCTAATGCGTTACGAACGGGGGATTCCCCAATCGAGCAAGGAATCGTGAAGCTTCCGGGATCAATTTTCTTTTGTGGGAGTTTGTTGAGTACTAAGGCGGAGCATTCTTCGCCTAAGTTAACTAATTGCAATGATTCAATTTTCCTTTTATGAGTGAGGAAATCGCTCATAAATTTTGCATATTTAGGCATTTGGGTAAGGACCTCAATAAAAGGAATATTAACATGCAATTGTTTTAGTAAATTTTCGAACTTTGCGAATTGCTCATCGGTCTTTTGACGATTTAACCTACCGGGGTATGGAATCGGAGGGGTCTTGGTGGGCTCTTGATTTGGTAAAGAAGCCTTTTCTGGTTGTGGTGCGGGTGGGGTTATGGTTTGGCTGGACTGGCTTCTTTCATCTGGCGGTAATGGAGCCTCCTCGGGACCCACGGTTCGATTCCTCAATGTGATGAGGTGTACTTGTGCTTTTGGGTTGGTTTCGGTATTGCTAGGTAACGCGCCTTGTGGTCTCTCGGAGAAATTTTGAGCTACTTGATTTAATTGTTTTTCAATATTTTGAATGCTAGCTTGTTGATTTCTAAAATTCGATTCCAATTGCTGAAATCGATCCGAGTTTTTCTTTTCGGTGTCGGAGATGAGGCGAGATACAGTATCTTCAAGCCTTTCTCGTCCACCTTGTTGTTGAGAAAAGTTTTGTGGTTGTTGAAAGTTAGTTCGTTGGTTACTACTATTGCCGGGATCTCTCCAACCAAGGTTTGGGTGGTTACGTCATCCTTGGTTGTAGGTACCCGTTGGAGGACCCGACGGCCTGGGTCTGTTATCAATGTAGTTTACCGTTTCCGTTTGTTCATCTAATTCTTTCATACAACTCCAATTTTCATGTGGCCCACCCCACCCTTCACAAGCCATAACCGAAACCGTTTTTGTCATTTCTAGTTTTTTGATTTTTGAAGAAAGGGCTTCGATTTGGGCTTGTAAAGAAGTGCTTTCATCAACCTTATGGGTGCCCGGGGCAATAGATTTATTGCCTCGGGGAGTGTGCCATTGAAAATTGGTTTGAGCAATTTCCTCAATTTGATTATATATTTCATTTGGGCGACGATTACCTAAAAGTCCCCCGGAGCTAGAATCAAGTGTTTGTCTTGTATGTGGCAACAACCCATTGTAGAAAGTGGATACTTGTTGCCATACCGCAAGACCATGGTGAGGGAACTTTCTTAGTAGCTCCTTGAACCTTTCCCAAGTTTCATATAAGGATTCCCCATCCTCTTGTGAATATGTATTAATTTCAGTCATTAATTTAGCCGTTTTAGCAGGAGGGAAATACTTATATAGAAACTTTTGGGCTAGTTCATCCCAGGTGTTTACCGAGCCAACTGGGAGGGTGTTGAGCCAAGCCTTAGCTCGGTCTTTTAGTGAAAATGGAAACATTCGCAGGCGAATGGCATCGTTTGATGCTCCATTGATCCGAAAGGTATCACATATTTCTAAGAAATTAGTAATATGTAGATGGGGATCCTCGTCCGCAAGCCCATGGAAGGTTGCGGAGTTTTGGATAGGGCTGGCATATCATGTATACTCGTACACGATAAGACACGACACGATAAGACACGATACACGAAACCCCATACACGAACACGACACGATAACTTATCGTGTCCTTTTTTCAAACACGAACACGACACGATATACACGAAAATTACCTGTTAATACCTGTTAACATATCTGTTCGACTGTTATACACGAAAATTACCTGTTAATGCCTGTTAACACGAACACGACATGTTATCTGAGAGTTACAGAGGGAGTTTAGGGTTTTATTTATTTTTAATCGAATGAGGAATGAAATTAGAAAGGAATTAAGGAACCCACACACACATGGCTGATGAGTTATACTTAATTTAATTTCTTATCGTGTACTAACGGGTATTAACAGGTAAACAGGTATTTTACCTGTTTATACACAAAAATTAACAGGTAATATCGTGTCTACCTGTTTGGTACACGATACCTGTTAAGGCCATACACGATACCTGTTAACTTCGTGTAGATTCGTGTTGTGTATTCGTGTATTCGTGTAAAATTGCCAGCCCTAGTTTTGGAGCATTTGTATCAAATGTGGCCGAAGTTCGAAGTTATTGGCCTCGACATTTGGTGCATTGATAGCGGCGCCGAGATTACCTACAGTGGGTCGTAGGTAATCCATGAGGGTACGTTGGTCCGCCATTGGAAGTGGGTCCCCCGAAACTTTCTCTTGGTTTTTAGCTTTAAGTCTTTTCCTGAGAAAGCGTTCGGGTTCTTTTAGAGGTTCTTTTATGTCTCTACTAGAACTGGAGCTCATGCACCGTGTAGGAGGTTCAAATGTGGCACCTGGGTTCCAAGTCCTGCAATAAAAACAAAGAAGAACGTTGGTCAGAAGGTTCACCACGGCCCCGTGTTCAGTGAACACGGCCCGTGGTCGGAGCTACAGTGATTGTTTTCCGGATCCCTGTTACTGGGAGTTGGGCACGGCCCCGTGTTGCACCGACACGGCCCCGTGTTGCACCGACATGGCCCCGTGTTCAGCTCTCTGTAACTCGGAAAATAAAAACTGCCAGTAACAAGGCTGGACACGGCCCGTGTCCGACCCGGCACGGCCCGTGCTGAGCTCTGGCAGAAGCTGAAAACTAAAAAAAAATCCTAAAAAAATGAAAAATAAGAAAAACGATTAGGCCGCTGATTCCTAACTTTCTTAAAATCCTTGTGTCCCCGACAACGGCGCCAAAAACTTGATGCGTGTGAAGTGTTATATATATTAGGTGTATATTTTAAGCCCTTTAACACTTTTTTTAGCCAAGTTTTAAATTTATAAAACACGATATTTACTAACACTAAACACACATATGAGCAAGTGCACCCATCGTGAGCGTAGTATAGTGTTGGTAAGATGCCGAGGTCGTCCAAGGACACAAGAGCTTTTAGTACCGGTTTATCCTCAACGTCTAATCAAATCAAAAAGTTTAGAAAAATGTTTTAAGCTAAGAAAAATAAAAACTAACTAAAATGCTGAAAATAAAAATAAAAGAAAAAACAGATAGACAAGATGAATCACTTGGCTCCGACTCGTGTATAGTGTAACCTTTGATTATTTCCGCACTTTTGCACTTATTTAAGAGATTATCTTAGTTATTGTAGTAGGCCCCTCTTTTGAAGGTGACGTTACCCTCAACCCAGTAGTTTGAGTCAGCAAGGATACAATCCTAAAGGGTCGGATTATTGAAAGATAATTAATTAAGTTATTAATGCAAATTATGGTAGGCCCCTCTTTTGAAGGTGACGTTACCCTCGGCTAAGTAGTCTGAGTCAGCAGGGATACAGTCCTAAATAGCCGGGTTATAGTATTAATAGTAGTTAACTTATGAGGGGATCAAAGAGTTTGGACCCCCGCCATCCAATACCGTTAAGTATTGAAGGAGGTCCTACTAAATTTGACCCAGGTCCATTGCAGGATCTCTAAACACTGAACAATGGCAAGACTCTTACCAAACCGTTCCCTTAACCCCCGACCAGGTAGCCAACATACCTCCATATAGACCGTGGAGATATGAATGGTGAAAATCTTTTATTTTATATAGACAGTAAAATAATGTCAAGACACCACGGACAAACGATAAAGAAGAATCACCTTCAACATAAGAAACTAGTTATTAAAGTCATTAATACAAAACCAAGTAAAAAGTGCGAAAAGATTAAAAATAAAAAGTATTACACTAGACACTTGTCTTCACCAAGTGATGTAAGAGACTTAGGCAAACATGGCCTTGATTGTCAAGAACTCTTACGATCAATCTTGGATCCCGAGACGACTCACACACTCTATGATGGACAATGGATGATGGTGTTATGGTGGTGGTGGGTGGTGGGTGAAGTGTGAGAGAGGTGGTGTGCCAAGGGATGGTTTGAGCTTGAGCCAAGCACTCCTATTTATAGGCTGAATAAAAGCTCGGGCACGGCCCCGTGTCCACGTCCGTCTCTTTCTTCATTTAATGCAGCTTGTCTTATTAGTTGACCACGCCCCCGTGTCCGCTGAGCACGACCCCGTGTGCAGAAGAATCTTTGTACTATGAAGATTTGCTTGGATTGTGCAAATCTTATAGTTGACCACGGCCCCGTGTCCGCTGACCACGGCCCCGTGTCCGCTGACCACGGCCCCGTGTCCGCTGACCACGGCCCCGTGTCCGCTGAACACGGCCCCGTGTCCGCTGAACACGGCCCCGTGGTGGGCAATAGAAGCTTCTACCACTTTGTCTTTTCTGCTGACACTTGGGCACGCCCCCGTGCGGGCTGAGCACGGGGCATGTTCAGTCTTCTGTCTTCTTGTTTTGCTTGGGAAGATGATGTCGTGGGGTCGGGCATGTCACGTTTGTTCCTTTTCTTGTATTTATGATAGATTTTGCTGTCTTTTTGCTTCTTTTGTTAATTTGAGCTCATTTAGTCCTGAAAATACAAAAGGAAGACAAAAGCACACTTTTTCCAACATTAGTACTAAAAAGGGTTAGTTTTATGCCACAATTGATGTAATTTATATGTTGCATTTTGCACACATCAAATACCCCCACACTTGAATCTTTGCGTGTCCTCAAGCAAAACTCTTTATAATGTGGGTTTACACACCCAAATGGAATGGGTAGAAGAGAAAGTTTCCAGGCTTGTCATAGAGTGTCGGGATTTCCAAGATTCTTTTTTTAGTTTTATTTTTATTTATTTACAATCCTATTCGTCATTATTTATTTAAAACTTTTCATAAGATAAATTACTTATTAGGGCATAACATGCCTCTTCAAAATTCTCTTATATGTACAAGTTCACATACCTCACGGGAGATCACTCAACACTCGGCCGAAAATGTATTTTTGTGGATCACTCGAGAGCGGCATGGAACTTATTCCTACCATAGGCTTGCCAAGCAATCAATCATCCTTCTTTTTAACTTATATACCTTTGTAAATATCAAGAGGACTTTTTGGGTGAAGGGTTAGGCTTGGGTTAAAGGTAGGTGGTTGGGTTAGTGGTTAGTAGAAAAATGGCGAAAAGCGTAACAAGCGTCGGTTCTCGTAAGACTTTCTATTTTTGTAACTTTTATTTTGATGAAGCTATTATTCTAACAAAGTTATTTTTGATAAACTTGTTTTGTTAATTTGAGCTCATTTTGTCCTGAAAATATAAAAGGAAGACAAAAGCACACTTTTTCCAACATTAGTACTAAAAAAGGGTTAGTTTTATGCCACAATTGATGTAATTTATATGTTGCATTTTGCACACATCATAGGGGGTAAGAGACAAGATGGTCGAGCCAAAAGGAAAGGAAGTTAGCATGGTGGATTTTGATGGGAAGGTTCCAAGCAAGAGGCAGCGGTTGGAGGCTTGGGAGCTCCAATGTGTCTGTTTCCCTCCAACAGAAAAGAACCCGCTTCCTGGCCCCCTTGTGGTCGAAGCAAGTGTGGGAACGTTAAAGACCAGCAAGGCATACATAGACACCGGAGCTGCCACCGAAATTATGTTTGAGAAGTTCTTTAACAGCTTGAGCAACGAGGAACGTTCGAAGCTCCAACCCTCCGGGACCTCTATAAAAGGTATTGCTGATATACCCTTGAAGCCTTTAGGGCAACTATCTCTCGATGTCAGGTTCAGCGATGGAAAAATGGAAAGAGTACAACCCCTCACTTTTGTGGTCGTCAACATACCTTCAAACTATGATGTCATCATTGGGAGACCAGGGCAGTGTGCGTTTTACATGGCCGTTTCTGTAGGCCATGGCACCGTCAAATTTCCTACCGAAAGAGGGATCGCAACCCTTCAACCTAACCGAGAAGCCTACATGGTTGAAGGAGAGAGCTCCAAAAACAAAGAAGATAGGCAAAGGTTGATCATTAACCCAAAGTACCCTGAACAACGAATACGGGTTAATCCAAACCTTTCACAAGAAACCCTCTCATATCTCGAAAAGTTGCTGACACATTATAGTGATGTTTTCGCCTGGTGCCCGGAAGATATGACGGGCATCCCCCGAAGTATCGCTGAGCATGAATTAAGAATACCACCCGGAGTCAAACCCGTTGTCCAGAAAAAGTGAAGCCTTGCACCAGAAAGAAGCTTGGCAGCCTGCCAAGAAGTCGAAAAGCTTGTTTCAGCCAGAATTCTCCGAGAAGTAAGGTACCAGTCTTGGGTTGCCAACCCGGTCATGGTCCGAAAGCCTGATAATTCGTGGAGAATGTGCATCGACTTTAAAGATTTAAACAAGGCTTGTCCTAAGGACTGTTATCTGTTGCCTGAAATCGATCTCAAAGTCGACTCTCTCACCGGTTACCCCTTTAAATGTTTTCTCGATGCATACAAGGGGTACCACCAAATTCTCATAAAGGAAGAAGATGAAGAAAAAATGGCCTTTCATACGGACAAAGGGATCTTTTGTTACCAAAAGATGCCTTTTGGCCTCAAGAACGCAGGAGCAACCTACCAACGTTTAGTCGACAAAGCTTTTTCCAATCAAATTGGCAAAAATATAGAAGCATACGTTGATGATCTGGTTATCAAGAGTAAAACGGAGTACCAAATGTTGGATGACATCCAAGAAACCTTCAAGAACCTAAGAAAGGTTAATATGAAGCTCAACCCCGAAAAATGTTCATTTGGGTTTGAGGAAGGAAAGTTTCTGGGGCACATCGTCGGAAAGCAGAGCATAAAGGCCAATCCAAACAAGGTAAAAACTGTTCTGGAAACCAAGTCACCACAAAGCAAAAAGGAGGTAGAAAGCTTAAACGGGAAGCTGGCAGCCTTGAAGCGTTTCACCTCAAAGCTGGCTGAAAGGTTATTACCCTTTTTCAAAACACTCAAGGAATGCTCTGACAAGAAGGATTTCAAATGGACGGAGGAAGCTGAGGAAGCCTTCAACCAAATGAAGCAACACTTGGCTTCGCTCCCAGACATCGCCGCCCCAGAAACGGGTGAACTGATCTCCGTGTACCTCTCAATTGCTGAAGAAGCTATAAGCGCGGTCCTCACCATCGAATGGAACACGGTTCAGGTACCCGTTTATTTCTTCAGCAAAACTCTAAAATTAGCAGAGGTCAAATATCCTCCTTTGGAAAAACTTGCCCTAGCCCTAGTGCAAAGGGCTAGGAGGCTTCAAAGGTATTTCCAAGCGCACCCCATACAGGTGGTCACCGACCAGCCTATTAGGAGTGTGCTTGAGAAACCAGAAAACTCAGGACGACTGGCTAAATGGGCCGTGGAACTAGGTGAACACAACATCACCTATGTTCCAAGGAAAGCCATTAAAGCCCAAGTCCTCGCTGATTTCATTGTGGAAGTTCCAAAGCAAACAATCACTGAAGTTAACACGACAGCCACTGAACCCTCCGACCTTGAAGCCTGGAAGCTTTTTACTGATGGGGCTTCAAGCGTTGAAGGTTCAGGGGCTGGACTCATTCTGATCAACCCAGAAGGGTTAGAATTCGCGTATGCTCTTCGATTTGAATTTCAGACCACCAACAACGAGGCTGAATACAAGGCGTTAATAGCTGGCCTGAGGTTAGCTAAGGAAATAGAGGTCAAAAAGCTTCAAGTCTTCACGGACTCGTTGCTTGTATCCAGCCAAGTAAATGAAAGCTACGTTGCCAAAGAACCTAACATGAAAAGGTACAAAGATAAATCCAAAGAACTGGTGAACACATTTCAAACGTGTACCATCAAACAAATTCCCAGGTCTCAAAACAAGAAGGCTGATGCCTTGAGTAAGCTCGCTTCTCTCACCTTCGCCCACCTCACCAAAAAGGTGCTGGTAGAAGTGTTGAAAGCTCCATCAATTGAAGAATTGGAAGTTCAATACGTAATCACCAAGGAGGGCACCAATTGGATGACTCCAGTTAAAAAATTCCTTAAAAACGGTGAGCTACCTGTTGATCAAACGGAGGCCGAGAGGGTTAAAGTCAAGTCTAGGCAATATGTGCTACAAAATGAAACCCTCTACAAAAAGGGTTACCTTGCACCTTTGCTAAGATGTGTTGGTCCCGAGTAAAGCCAGTATTTGATCAGGGAGGTTCATGAAGGAATATGCGGAGCTCATTCTGGAGCAAGAATGGTGGTTGCCAAACTGATTAACCTAGGGTATTTTTGGCCCTCCATGCATCGGGATATAGCCGAACAACTGAGGAAGTGTGATTCCTGCCAAATTCATACACCAGTCCCAAAAAGCCCCAAACATGATCTTGTCCCCATAACCTCAGCATGGCCATTTCATAAATGGGGGATGGACATCGTTGGTCCATTCCCACCAGCCAAAGGTGGAGTGAAGTTCCTGTTAGTAGCCATAGACTACTTCACCAAATGGCCTGAGGTTAAGCCACTTGCAAAAATCATGGGCAAGCAGGTCATTGATTTCGTTTGGGAGAACATTATTTGCCGTTATGGATTACCGGGAGTACTTGTCACCGACAATGGAAAGCAATTTGCTGAGAAGCCTTTCAGTGTTTGGTGCAAAGAATTCAGAATCACTCAGATTTTCAGCTCGGTGGCATACCCACAGTCAAACGGTCAAGTTGAAGGGGTGAATCGAAGCATAGTTAAAGAAATCAAAGCAAGATTGGGAAGATACGAAAGCAATTGGCTTGAAGAATTGCCAAGTGTTCTATGGGCCATAAGAACAACCGAAAAAACAAGCCACAAAAGAACACCCTATAGCTTTGTATTTGGGTCTGAAGCCGTGATTCCAACTGAAGTAGGAGTTGTAACACAACGAACTGTCAACATGGATCCCAAAACAAACCAAAAAGAGACCATGTTGAACTTACAACTCCTAGGGGAAGCACGAGACCAAGCTGCAATTCAAGAGGCCAAGTACAAACAACGAATGGAAGCTTACTATAACAAAATACTCAAGAATGAACGTTTCAATCCAGGAGACTTGGTGCTTAGAAACAATGAAGATAGTAAAAAAGAGAACCAAGAAAAGCTTGGCCCAAAATAGGAAGGCCCGTATACCATCCTTGAAGCACATAAGGGCGGATCTTACAAGCTAGCAGACTCTGGGGGTAAAAAGCTTCCAAGACACTGGAATGGAAAAACCTTGAAGAAGTTCCATGTCTAATAAAAAAAGATTGGTTTGTATTCCACAAAGTTGTATTTCAGGAGTTATGATCACCTTTTGTAAAAACGGTATCTCTTGAATGGATGAAGTTGTTTTATCAAATTTGTCTTTCTATCCTAAAATCAGGTTGAGAACCTAGCAAAAAACTCCATGGCAAGGGCCATGTAAGGGGATGAGCTCCCTGGCCACATCGCTCAATAGGTTAGAGGGTTAAACGGACCTATATAAGGGGTGAGTTCCTAAATCAATACAACTCCATGAGACTCATAATTGAAGTACAAAATTGTCTCATAGACAGGTCTGAACAGCCTACATCAAATGTTCTTTAAGCCTTAGAAAATATTAAAAATCAGGTTTACAAAATAAAACCAAACCAAGAAAGAAAGATGATGAATAGGATAGGTGCTATGTCTTCTTGTTAAAAATACCAAGGCTAAGTGACTGCAGCACTTAACCCTTCAAGGTATGAAAAACATAAAGACAACACAAACTCAACAAAGACAAAGATACAAGGAAAAGAAATAATCTAAGGAACAATACAACAACATGAGCAAAAAAGTTACAAAACTCAAAGATACAAACCAAATCATGAAACCAAATCCAAGTCACGAAACTAAGGAAGCCTTAAAGGCTTCAAGCTACATACATGACAACCGAAGGCTTCAACCTACATGAAGGACAGCCAGAAGTCTTGAAGGCTTGAAGCTAATCAAGTTGCCTTAACAAAACAGGCACAAACATAAAAAACATAACACAAGGCAAATAGTTAAACTTAGTAGCATAATAAAGGAAGCCTTAAAGACTTCCAAGCATCCAAACAAGTTAAAGCAAGCCTTAGTAGCCTGCAAACCTAGCAAATTGTTCAAACGGCCATGCAGGCCTAACCACAACCACATAACAAGAACCTTAAGGGTTCCTGTGAAACCTAATATTGTTCAAGTTAACATTACAAACCATAAATTGTTTTCAAGGACGCTAAGAAAGCTACGAATGTCCATCAAGCATCAGCAGGAGGCTTGGAGGCCCCAAAACCATCACCTTTAACCTTCTTTGCTTTCTTTAACTTCTTAGCTTTCATACCACCATCACCACTTACTGCTGAAGCCTCCACGCTTGCATCCTTCGAAGCAGCGAGTCCTCCTGAAAGGGTGTCATCACTGTCTCCCGAATAAGATCGCTTTCTTGAAAGGGAACCAGGACTTCAGCACTGACTTTTTCATTAAGGCCCTCCGGTTTTAGCTCCTGTAAAACAGTAAGAGGCTTACCAAAACAAGTAGAAACTTGATTAACATACGGGTAGGTCAGCCTCTCCATCTGTTCAACAGAATCCTTGAAGACCTCAGAAGCTCCAGGACGATATAAGGGAGACTTTTTCTAAAGGTTGGCCAGACTCATGAAGCTTGTAACTAGCGATGAGACCTTGATGTTTCCCCAAGTTGAGCAGTTTAGTGTAAACTTCACCAAGGGCATAATTGAACTCCTTGGAATGAAGAAGGTAAGTAACAACTTGCTGGAAACCTTGCTCAATTAGCCATTGGTTATCACTGGTGGCTTGAGCAACCAAAGCCTTCAGGCCCTCCTTCTCTTCATCAAAGGCTTTCTGTTGAACAGACAAAGCCTCCCTATCAGCCTTAGTTCAATCTCATGCCTTCTAGTCAGTTCACCAACCTTTTTGACCCAGGCTTCTTCCTTCTCAGCAAACCCACCAATCTCCTTTTTCATCGCTACCATCGAAGACTTCATCTTCTCCTTCTTTTTAGAAAATTCTTCATACTCATGCATCCTCTTACGAAAACGGGCAACTCCTTGAGGAAGCATGGCAGCAAAGTTGCAGGTACTCAAAATCATGCGAGACAACATCGTGTCATCATCCATTTCAGCAATGGTACTATGAACTAAAGGAGGAGCAATGTGGCTCAACACATCCTCGCAAACAGCGGCATCCTTAAAACTATCATCAACCTTCCCAGACCAACCAGGCACATAAACCTCAGCCTCATTTAACCCTTCAACATCCCTGCTCGAAGAACCCTGAACAAGGGTAGCTTTAGCCTTCTGGTTGGAGTCTTCTTGCCACGAACAACCAGTTTCCTCTCATTCTCAGTAACCATATCAACACCTTGATCTTCAGAAACCTCGATATCTTCACTCAATTCCACTGGTTCAGAAGAAGTAGACTGAGGTGCACCCTTTAACAAACCACGAGTAGATCGACGGGTTGAAGCCTTGGGAGCATGAGGCTTAGAAAAACCTTTGACATTGGAAACACTAATGTAACCCGAACCCTCGAACCTTTGCTCAGCACTCCTAACCACAACATTTTCATCAGGGACAGCTGGGGCATCCTCAAATGCAACATCAAAAGTATCGTCACTTTTGATGAAATCAAGTGCAGACATGACTGCAAATAACCATAAAACAAAAAGCACATACGGCATAAATTAAGAAAACACAAAAGGAGTAAACAAGAAAAATGCATAACCGTGTCATTCCTCATTAGAACCGGATCCCGATTGGTCTTTTGCCACAATTTACTAACCCCTAACAAAACTAGCAAATGTTTAGGGAAAGGATAAACCCTTGAAGGGCACCCTCGGATGGCTTTAATATACACTTCATTCAAATCAGATTCAGAAGGTTCCGGTTCATTGAGAACGGCATCCGAGTGCCTCCAAACCATTTTGAAGGGGATAATAGAATCAGAGACTCAGAAAAAACGATCTTTCCAAGTACCAAGTGTGCTAACCATGGAAGAGATCAGGCAAGTATCAACCTTGGATGTTTCAAAGGTGAACCAATCACCGATTTTGGCCAAACGAAAAAACCGATGGAATAACAACAACGAAGGGTCATAACCACAAGCACGACATAAAACCTCGAAGTGCAAAACCCTAGCTATGCCCTTTGTCACACCCCAACCGATGGCGGAATCATCGGGGCATGGCACTGAGCGAAACATATTGTCCAGAAGTTTCCATAACAATTAACAACACTATTCAATTAAAATAATACGTCCCATACCGTATCTCAAATAATAAGTCAATTATTACAGACAAAAATCTAGGCAAATATTATGTTCCGACAACTCAGATTTAAATAAACAGCAATTGTTTATCTGCTTCTAGAGACCCTCGATTCGTTATCTACAGACAACTATTTGTTGGGCTCTAAAGCTTTATTCTAGCTTCAAATTCCTACCACATATGCATCCTAAGCACCTGTCACATACGTTAAAATAAAGTCAATACATAAAATGTAAAGGTGAGCATACAAGTTTGATAATAGCATATAGAGTTCAAATTCGTTTACGCATAACCAGCACGTACACATAGTGAAATGAAGCACGTTAGTTATCGACATAGATCCATCGATACCAATGACCGCGGGTTAACTGCCCGAGGCAGTTCGCAATACATGATTACCACTGTAATCCATACAAGTAAAGGATCCTTAACAACCCCCGTGTGAACGGGTGCTGAGTCCAAACTATAGTACTATCGTTGCTAAGGCAGGTAGACAGCATTCCATGTGTAAACATAACAAACAAGCATTCATAAGCCACGTATAACATGCATTAATGGTTAGCGTTCAAATAGTTTGAGTAGTGTGATAGTTGTAGTTTGAATATTCGTAACGTATGTAACACCCAAAAGTGCTTAAAGCAAAAAGGGATCGAGTATACTCACAGCGATTGATGGATTGAAGGGAGGGCTTAGCGAGTAAGTTAGCCTGAATAGATTCGGTAGCATAATGTTAAGTGAAGCGTAAAACGGAAAACAAGTGTTGGAGCGTCAGACAGCTGGTCGATCGGACGGTAGTTCGATCGGACGGCTGACCGTTCGGTTGACAGCCCATTCGGTCCGCTGTCCGGTCGGTCGGTAGGCCGATCGGATGGCTGTTCGAGTGGATTGTTTCTTCCTTTGAGAAGGATGTGTTTGTGTATGATGGCTTGTCTTTTGAAGTTTTCGTTGTAGTATTAGAAAACCTTGAAGTATCTTTACCTTTCAGGTCGGTCGATCGAACGGTCGTTCGATCGGCCGGCTATCCGATCGGTTAGGTACTTCAGTCAATAGGTTCTCAGCAGGATGTCACCTGATCAGACGGCTGTTCGATCGGGTGGCACTCCAAACGCGTTGAACATGTTGAAAATCGACTAAGTATTGAGGCATGGTATCTCATGATCCGAAGAGTAATCCAATCGGACGGTGGTCCGATCGAACAGCAGTTCGTTCAATACTCTCTTCAATGAATTGCTCAAGTGTGGGACCATGTGCTAGCCGATCGGTTGACCTGGTCGATCGGCTGACGGTCCGATCGGATGGCTGTCCGTTCGGACAGCAGTCCGATCGGTCAGCTTCCTGACCTGGTCGGCCTGTTCGTCTAACACTTGGTTGTTCAGGTTTGTTTGTCGTTATATCGAGGTATTTTGACAACGAGTCGAACCATAGAACCCTCGTTCTTATTTGTTTCCCCTGCTCGGACAGGAATCACCCAAATCCGGCCGGTGATTTATTCGGAACGGAGTTTAACGTTTAACCCGTAACCGGTTAACCTCGTGGGTAGAATCCGGATCTTGAGCCATGCAATCACCGAAGTGATTTGCAAAACGGCACAGACCCCGTTTCTATCGGTTGAAGGCATTGAGTGTAAAAGAGTTGAAAGAAAGTTGGAAAACCATCTTTCAGTCCTTTTTCACCGTGTATATGTTTAGATCTACTAAAGATCTTTGTTTGTTTATGTGGAAATTGGCTAGATCCAAGTTATTCTTGGTGGATTGAGGCCAAATCATGAAGTTCTTCAAGAACCCATGATGATAACATCCTTGAACACTTGATTCTTGATGATTTCACGGTTAAAAGTTAAGATTTGAAAGATAGAAAGGTGTAGGAGTGTGTATAGATCAGGAAAGTACAAGATTTAGGACGAAAACTTACCGGAATCGAGAGGAATCTGCGAAAAGGTGAGCTGAGCGTGCTGGTCGGTCAGAGGTTTCCAAAAGTAGAAAGAATGACAATGACAGGGGTATTTATAGGATGCCAAAAGGGGTAAGTGCTGACCGATCGACCAGGCAGCTCGATCGGACAGCCTGTCCGATCGGACAGCAGTCTGTTCGGCTGGCTGTTCGATCGGCTGGGAGCCTGATCGATCAGTCGCACTTTTCGAGTGTTTCGCGCGATGATTTTTTATATTTCGATTTCGATTGCGAGTGGTACGATACGATAGGGTTTCCTAGTCAAATTACTTCCAGTCCCAAACACTAATACCTCGCATAATCTATTTTCCACCAATTATCATAGTTCGTTCACGATTCGAGTTCGATTGCATTTCGAGTTAGATTTCGAGTTTCGATTGAGTTCGCTTGATTATCACAACACAACATAATAAACATGCACAGGTAACACGTAAGGCACACACACACGTATAATAACAAGTAAGAATACGTAGCTCGAGTTGCGAATTTGATTTCGATTCGATTAGCATAGCTCGATTATTAGTTGATTAACTTTATCGCATTGTTACTTCCTATAGTTCACAGTCGTAGTTCGATTGAATAACGATTAACACACATCGATTATTGTCAGTAACAACACTTACTCCACATAATACGAATTAAATAAATGTAACACCCGTTCTTATAAATCAAGGTTTAGCGTATTATTTACGAAAACAATCATGTAATTAAGATTACATATCCATCGGAAAAACGGGTTTACTAAAACCTTTTACAATTTAAAAGTTTAGAACATAATGTAATTAAGTTCGTCACTTAAAAGAACAATGAAACGACTTTCGTCATTTATCATAATAACGATACATAGTGCGGAAGCTTATTTCGTGATCGTGTTCGGTTCTTGCTCGTCACTTGATCTTCATCCGGGCACTCATGGCAATCACCTATGATCAAAACCAACTTAAAAGTTAGTTTTGATAGACAAATATGAAGTTCAAACAAGTACAGGGGTTAAATATGAAGTTCAAACAAGTACAGGGGTTAAATATGAAGTTCAAACAAGTATAGGGGTTAAATATGACAAAAAAATAACATTTTTCCGAGTTTGGGGGCGTCGCGTGACGCCAAGGGCCATCGCGTGACGCTAGGCCCCCTTTTCAGCAGAATGTTGCTTATCAGTTGCTGCATATTCCCTGCACGATCTGATTTCACGGAAACGGCCATAACTTCTTCGTTATTGATCCGTTTTACCCGATTCTTTTTCCTACGCGTCCGTAATTTAGTTCTCCATCTTATGGAGTTAAAATCCAACAACCTTCATAATAAAATTTCAGACTTTTAAGTCTTCGGCTTATCGCCCTTTTACCAAATTTTGACCCGTTTATGCATTTTATCAAACGAACATATTTGTTTGATTCCTACATCACCTACACTTCTTCAAATTGTTATTAACTATCATTTTAGGTTCTAATCACAAGTTTATTTCACAATTTAAACCCGTTTTCGCTCGTATGCTTATTTTGACCCGTTAAGGGTATTTAAGCATTTTCGAGCCTAAAATCGCTCTCGATTGTTTCTAGCATTTCATCACCACATTTCTTATCCTATAATCTTCCACCACAATTGTGTTTATGGCGGTTTGATGTGGTGATCTATATAAACCAAATTTTACCTCTCGAATCATTATTTTACGGCAAAAACTCAAATAGTACCGTTTGACTAATATAATACCTCTTTCAACTTCTATACTTAATCTAAGTATTTACTTAATCATAAAAATTGTTTCCAAACAACCTTTAAAAGTTGTTTGTTCGAATTAGCTAACAAGGGCGTTTTGGTCCTTTTTAGTCTTTCAATTACGACAAGGTCTTTTGAGAGCATGTTTGACCCATGATTCTTCTTTTGAATTATGATCTTGCTCGAAAAGTCAACATGCTTTTCAAAACGCCACTACCTTCTTTTAAAACATTCGATTTACCCACTTAAGTAACCCATTGTCTATCTAAGACTTCATTAAATACTCATTGAACCTTACGTTCTCAATGAATCATTACTCTATTACACATACCTGGCTCGGGTCAATGTATTGACCTGATTTAATGCATTGCTATAATATTCGCTAAATAGTAGCGATGCAAATATCATTTCTACATTTATTCCTGAAATCATATAACTCAACAAGAATCATTAGTCGCTATTATCAAAAGGTGGTATCTTCACCCTTTGACCCGTTTGGTCTAAATGACCGATTATATTGGCGAGATGACATGTATTTTCATCTTGACTATATGACTCGCTCTGATTTACATCGTGCGGTCGCTTTACTTATAATTCATTTCTTAACACTTTTCGGCCTATTAAGGCTTACTTCATAAGTGTCTTTTAAAGCCAATAGTTATGGTCGATGCATGACCAATTTACCGTTTTACCCTTATTGTTTGTTTTGGTTTACCCTATAAGGCAACCATTCAAAAGTTTATTTTCCATTTGTCATAAAATGATCAAATTACCGATTTAACTCCTTTTTAAACCATCAACATGGTTTCTTGTCATACTCGACTATCTTGTTCCGTACGTTTACACGCCGGAACATCATACCTCAATTATATATTTATCCTATTCGTAACTAATACGATAAGAGAATATTCTAAAATATAAGACTAGTGTAAGTTATACTTACCTTGCATCCGAATTATGCTTTTCCCTTCATTCTTGATTCGTTTGACCCGCTTCCTTTCCCAAGCCTCCACCTAGCTCGTTAGGCGTCAAACTATTTTCAATCATTTACAAGGCGGTCAAATTAGTCATAAAAATCACGACTATTCCACCTCGCTTATTTACTATGCCGAAGCTACTATTCGACTTCATGATTAGTTAACTTAGCTTATCAAAAGTTAACTACTTATTGATCACTTGGTTTACACAATTAAGTCAAATCAACATTATGATTAGAACCCGTTTTAACCCATATTTCACGTAATTAGTCAATTAAGGCAATTACGCGCTTGATTCGTACTTTCAACATATAAACATTCACTTAGGCATTTTAACAAACACCTTGTGGGCATATTCTAAAAAATCAACAATCAATTTTTCATGACTAGTTATTTACCCAAGTTTTAACATCATTCACAAGTTCTTATGTCTAGCATGCATAACAACACCTAGACTTACTTCATAGAGATCAAAATACACTAGAGTGATAATCAAAATCCTAGTGTTTAACATATTTCTACAAAACCCACTAAACACCCATATTGGTGATTATGAACTTCATCATGATGAGCAACATTCAACAAGCTAATGGCTAGGGTTACCTCCTAGACATGATTTCATTCCAATTTCATCAAAACAACAATCATGCAAGCACAAATTTCGAATCTTATGTGTTCATCCAGAATTTGAGATGGAACCAAATAGTAAAAATTTACATACCTTATGATCCCTTTACTAAGGTGATCACTAATTTGTGCTTGGATTTCGATTTGGGCTTGATTTGCCCTTTCAATTTGATGAATTTCTGAAGTTTAGGGTTGGAGCATGAGAGCCTTTCTTGGCTCTGGTTGAATTCGCAGGAAACACACACGTATGTGTGTGTTTTATGTTTTAATATTTGATTTAATTAAAACTCAATTTCATTTGTCCATGTTTAGCCCCTCTAATTTACCCAAGTTATTAAAAGGGTTATCTATTTCTTGTTTCTTTTATTGTTTTAACAACACTTAACCAACTAGGTTGATATCCCTAGTTACTTAATGGGTTTGGGGAAATCATAACCCGTAGTAATTTTAAGTCCCGTTAAATCGGGCCTTTTATCATCCTATTTTCTTGAAAGCTCTTATTTACTTTAAATAAATATTAGGATTATTCAATTAATTCCTAATACTTGCAGGTTTACTTTTACCACTAACGGTACTTTCCCCGTCTTTAGTATTAACGGGGTTTAATTACCAAACCCGTTTTCGGGGTGTTACAATAAAGAAATTTCTACGAGTCAAGTTGCGCGAAATCGGTCGTTGACTTAAACCTTAACTTTGACTTTGACTTGTGAAAACACGGGGTGTTACACCCTTCGGATTAATTTGACCAAAGGAAACTCGGTAATACTCCAACAGATTTAAAACAAAGAGGGAAAATGGATGACGGAGGTTCGAAAACTCAAAATGACGACAATAAAGAGCAATCGAACCGACCGGACATTTATCAATCGGAACGTCACAAGCCGGAGCAGTTGGTTTAAACTTCGTCCCAATATCATATTCCATGCAAAATAGTTCTACCTCTTCTTGGGTTAATCGAGAAAAGGATTTTGCCAAATCCTTACGAGCACCCATTTTACAGAAAATAAGAAGAAAATAAGGAAACAGAGGAAACCGGAACTAACTTGAAGGATGGAAAGAAAATTTGGAAGAAACTTGAGAGATAATGAAGGATTGATTGTTTGTCTTGAATAATAAATCAAAACAAAACCCAAATAGAGGTTATAATTACATATCAGTTATTAACCTAGCCCCTGCAAAAACTGTCGACCTATAAACTGCCACACATCAATCAAATCAGTTGTCAGTTTTTTAAATTCAAAAATTCTCAACTGACTCCAAACCTTCAAGCTTTCAAGCCTTTAAGCAATAAAAGCAAATGTGTAAAAGTCAGAAGTCTTTGAGCTCACTCCCAAAAACCTCTGACTTGGGGGGGGGGGGGGGCTGATGACGGGGGTAGCCCAAGACCAAATAAAATGACTTAGGCACATTAAAGCTCAAAAGGTTAAAAGGTTCGAAGGTTGGAAACCCGTGAGACTAGATAAAATAGTACATGAACATTAGGCAGTCACATCTCTGATTGCTTCACCAAACTCTCCAGCCGCAAAAGTGACACAAGCCCACAGAGCACAGCCTTTTATCCGCAGGTCAAAGGCTTCAACCCCCAAAAAGGGCAAAACCCCCACTGTAAGCATGTTCACTAGTCAAATAGCTTCCTCTTTGAGTGATGGTTTTCCCTATAAATGTGACACTTCATTAATTGTTGAAAACATTCCGATCAGCCCTGATTCCTGGAGAATCTCTGGTCATTGTTCTTGAGTACCTGCTTCGTGCAAGTCACTTTCTTTCACATTCAACACACACATTCCCTTTGCTCCCACACCCGAAACTGAACACATTTCAGTGGAGGATCTCGAGCAAACAACAAAATCAAACTAGTGAACCTCTCTCCACGTCTTGCAAACGTGGGGGGACCCCACGGCCTGAGTTAGGCAAAGTTGAACCCTTCAACCCTTTTGTCTAACCAGCTCAGCTACTATCCTTGGTCTAATATCTCTTGCATCAACAGAGTGTAAAATGGAGAGTAAAGATGGTAGTTGACATGACAAAGTATGATTGGCTGTGATGGAGAAGGGACTACTCCAATCGAATGAAGAGCCCCTTACACCCTAGACAAAGGGCAACTGATTTGACTTAACACTACTACACTAATATATGCACTTAATGCTAGGTAACTACTTCCTTCACTCCACTTATTGATTGTTCAAATGATGAAGGTCGGTAAGCATTTAATACTCTGCCAATGATGGCTAGTTTAACTGGGTGGAGGTGAGAAGGTTTACCCACTTATGTGGGGTTCTTGCCCGAGAGGTCCTGAGGTCGAATCCAGGGGTGGGCAATTCCTGGCCCGGATTGTTGTGGCAGCCCATGGATTCCTAATCCTACCTGGGACTTGGGTGATATAAGGCAATGCCCTTACCATGTGATCTAGCCGTCAAAGAAAAGCATTTACTACTCAACATAATATCACCGAACCACTCAATACAAAAACTAGTTACTTACTCACGCTAGTGCTTGGTTGCGCAGACCTTCCCCTCACTGTCATGGGCGAAGGATAAGAGGGGCGGGGAGGCCCCCCCCCCCCCCCCGAATTTTTCGCTCAGTAGTGTTATATATGTAGTTTTCGTATAGAAATTTATGGGTATATACGACGGACTACTAGAGTATCATCGAGCTTGCGAAACCACCCGATCATATCCATCTCCATTAGGCAATAATGTCTATACACCAATTCATGAGAAAACCCAATAAATTTGGGAAAAAATCTCTAGTGGGAATCGAACCCATGACCTAATGGTCATAAGCCTTATCCCACCACTAAGATGTCACTAGGCTTTAATGTCACAGGCCGTCTAAATTGTTATTACTCACGTCTTCTTATATCCAACTTTTCACCTTGTTATACTAGGTATCAAGATATTGATGTTAAAGTATTCAATAGGTTAACTTCTCTTAAGAAAGTTGGCTTTTAAAATTTTATGGACTAAAAAGACAACATTATACTCGAAATATGGAAATGTTCACATCAATTTTAAGAGATTTTAAAGTAAAAGAAATATAAAGACAAAATTAGAAACCCCACCTAATCTACGCATTTATTTATATTGTTTCTATGTCGTGTTATAATTGGCTTATGTGTTGGTTACACCTACTCTCATTTTAATTGTAATAATGATCCATCAAACTCGTTTTACATGGTTGTCCATATATGCAATAATGCAAATACTCCGTGCTAACTTTTTATTTTTTTTTCCTTTATTATGACCATAAATCCTTTATACAGAGTTGCTTCATAGAATTTTATGACCATAAATCCTTTATATATAGAGAGTTGCTTCATAGAAAATCACTAAAAATTAAAAGAGTAAATTGTCAAAATGGCCCCTGAGATTTAGGCATTATTATCATTTTAGACAGAAAAGACTTTTTTAATTATTGAGCCCCTGAAAGGTTTTAAATTGTCATTTTGACCTACTTCTTGACAGACTTTTAATGCTATCGTGACCCTTAGAGCAAATTTGTCCATTCAGTTATTATTTTATTATTTCTTTATTTTTAAACGTGTTATAAACCGAGATCCATAATTGCAATACACCATCACCATACTTCGAATTTGGTTTTTTTAGTTGTTTTATACACAATTTCACGTTTTAACATTACAAAAATACAATAAAATACTATCACACTACACTTCACATTGGGCAAGTGCATCCATCGTTGACGTAATATAGTGCTGGTAGATACCAAGGTCGTCCAATGATACGGGAATTTTAGTACTGAGTCTTTATTAACTTCTAGTCAAATCCAAAAGTAAGTTTTGAAAATGGCTTAAAAGAAAAATGAAGAAGAAAAAAAATGGTAGTAATCAATAATAGGAAAAAGGGTTGTATTGTTGATTTCGCCGTAACACGCGGGTTCCCCACTAGTACTCACTATATATACAAACTATATGCCTCAAATAACATATCTATTTACCTTATGTGTGTTATTGATTTGTTCATCTAATCTTCGTTTTTGATTAAATAGATGCATATTGTCTATACGTGTGTACCTCTAATACAAAATTACAAACTAGAGGAATCTTGTTTATACGTGTGTACTTCTAATACAAACTAGGTGCATATGCTTAACTTTGTATTAACTTGTTAATTTGTTCTTCCTCTTCTTCATAGTTCATATATCCATTTGTGTTTTAGTAGATTGGCCGTAAGTTTATACACATAGTGTAAATAATTTATGTCTATGAAACCGTTAGTAAAAATCAGTCTCTAATCAAGAGAGGGTAACAAAGAATTCAATATAATTCGTCTTACGTCCATCAGGTGATCAGACACATCCATTCGTATTAAGTCTCATCCAGCAATATACACCGGGTGTGTGGATGACAAACTTCATCGTGTATCTGGTATTAACTTATGAAAACAGTATGTTAAAAATGTTCGAAAATTTGACGAGTCCGATTAATTAAAGCAACCGACCGAGTTATGACCCGTAAGAGTTACACCGTTGGTAGCAAACTAAAAATCCACTTGACTAGTTTAACTGATAATTACGAACGATATGTGAAACGGATCATATTTATATTTATGATCGTGAACGGGTTTATATTATTGCAGGTATTAAATGAGGGACGGATACATGGACCAGCTGAGACATGTACACTCACCCCGCCACTTGTCACACATTCACACTTGCTTCCCCACTTGTTGCGCATGTGAGATTAAATATATTATGTATTAATATTTAATCTGTAGCCATTATAATCATTTACATAATATAGATCAAAATATATAATAACCTATTAAATAATTAGTTGGTAATTGTTGATGGACCATATTACCCTTATTAACTAATTAGGTTTCCTCCTGGGTGCTTATATAAGGAGAATTATGTGGAGGTTAGGGGGTTAGACAATTACACATTAGAAACACCCCATAAGCATAACATCACCTTCGACCTCCATCTCCCATAGCCGATACCCTTTTCGGTTTTCTAAGTCCCCATCATCAGTCAGCACCCTAAGGAGGAACCAGATCACGATGACAAGCATGTCGAACTCCATTACTGGATTCTCCACTGCACTGTCTGCTGTAACAGGTATGTATTTCATGTTTTCCCTCATGTATAAACAGAACTGAACCAACATGTGGTATCAGAGCATATGTTGATTAGTCAGTTCTGTTTTTCGTATCCATAATTCTGGGATTGAAACTTGGAAAACGGAATTTTTTGAAACCTTATGAATCTAACAGCCAGTTTCGAGTCGATCATGTCCACTCGAGATCATTGTTTTCGGAAAAAGGTTAATCATATGTTCATTCGAAATTAACTGGATTATGTTTTAACCGAAATCTGTTTAGAAAAGCTATTAAAATTCAGGTTTCGGGTTCCAGAATTTATGTTTTATTTTTAGGGTTCATCATGTTCTTAGGAAAATTCGAAAATTCTATTATTTTTTGGAATATGATTTGGATTATTAAGTGTTTTTCCTGTTTTGATCTGATTTTGTCTTCTAAAGATTTTTCGAAAACTGTTAAAAGATAAACAGATTATAATTTTGAAATATTTGATAAATTTAGATCATCGCTAAAACAGGAAACCATACCTCAAAATCCCTTAGATTTCGAATTTTCAGTTATGTTTCCACATTCACAGCTGTTAACAGGAAGTTTCGAGACCATCAGATTACGACTCGAGACCATCAGTCTCGACTCGAGACAACAAGGTCTCGACTCGAAATCATCAGGCCATTAAACCTTCACAACTCGAGACAGAGGTCTCGACTCGAGACCATTAGAACTCGACTCGAGACCATTAGATCATGAATCGAAACCATTAGATCATGACTCGAGACAAAGGTCTCGACTCGAGACCATAAGGTCTCGACTCGAGACAAAGGTCTCGACTCGAGACAACAAGTTCGATCTGCGCTAACGGGTGGTTTGCTATTAAATAATTGGTTTTGTAATTACTTAGTTAATTAATCAGAATCAGATAATGTTTTACAAAACCAAAATAGCTTAACTTGAATGAGCTTTTGATGTATCATTTCTGGCCAAAGCTGACTTGACACATCTATTTATCGTTCAAGTATTACGAAAGCTATGTTGTGTGTGCATCATAAGCATGAATGTCTTAATTTCTGGCCAAAGCTGATTTAATTCATTCATAGATGGCATACTCAACAAGTGCATAACTAAAGTGATTGTTTCAATTTCTGGCCAAAGCTGATTTGTTACAACCACTTTGCACATATGCTTAAATGATTACACTTCTAGCCAAAGTTGTTTTGTCTTCGTTTAAGTAGAATTTTTAGCTAAGTCTATTATTTTGATGTTAGTAATAGACAATATCACAGCTTCATAATGTAAAATGGTCATTATTTATGCATGCCTTAGTTTAATGTGCCCTTAGATCACATTAGGACTTCTTCCTTAGTATCATAACTTGCTCATCTTATTTCCACTATCAGCACCCAATTGCGGGATTCCACCTTTGACTGGTGATAACTTTGCTGCATGGAAGGATGCTCTCATGCTTACTCTTGGGCTGCTAGACTTTGATTATGCTCTAAGAGAGAATAAGCCAGCGGATCTTACCACTCAAAGTACTGCTGCTGAGCAGTTGACTCATGATAAGTGGACTAGATGTAACCGCATGTCTCTCATGTTTATGAAGCAGTCCATAAGCAATGCAATTAGGGGAGCCATTCCTAATTCTGAAGATGCTAAAACCTACTTGGAACATGTGGAGGCGCAATTCAAAGGGACGTCTAAAGCACACGCTAGTACTCTTATTCTCAAGCTGGTGACAACTAAGTATGATGGGAGGAGCGGCATTCGCGAGCACATCATGATGATGAATGACATGGCCAATAAGCTGAAGGGGCTGGAAATGGAAATCAGTGATGGTTTCCTCGTTCATTTTATCATCACTTCGCTTCCTTCGTCCTTTGAAGCATTCAAGATCAATTACAACACTCAGAAGGACAAATGGACGATGAGTGAGCTGGTCGCTATGTGCGTACAGGAGGAAGAGCGTATGAGGATGGATCGCACTACTGATGTTGCAAACTTCACCACCTCCAATCCTAAGAAGAGGAAGAACAATTATCAGAGGAAGGATGCTTCAAAAGTCCAAAAGCCTAATCCTAATCCTAATACAAGTGCACCTTCCAGCTCTAAGAACTCCTTAGGCAGTATCCGCTGCAAATTCTGTAAAAAGACATGACATATGCAGAAGGAATGCCCTGATTTTAAGGAGTGGCTGGCTAAGAAAGGTAACGATTATTTTATGATACTTGAGTCCTATAATTTAAGTGTTCCTGCTAATTCTTGGTGGTTTGATTCTGGTTCTATGGTTCATGTTACCAATTCAACTCAGGGATTCCTTTCAATCCGGAAGCTGGAAAGAAACCAAAGAACGCTTAAGGTTGGAGATGATCGAGAATTAGAAGTGAAGGCCATTGGAACATTACAATTAATTATGAAAACTGGTTTATGTATTAAACTTTATGATACCTTATATGTTCCTGAGGTAACTCGGAACCTTGTATCAGGACCAAAGTTAGACATGGACGGTTTTATTGTTTCCCATGGTCATCGCAAACTCTCTATCCTTTATGATTCTGTTCTTTATGGTACTGGTATTCTGGATGGTGGTCTCTATAGATTAGAACTAGAAGATAACTTTTCCAAATCTTTGTTGTCATATAACATTAATGAATCACTCACAAAAATGGAAGAGAAACGAGACTTAGAAACTTCATCCATGTTGTGGCATCAGCGTTTAGACCACATTTCAAAAGAACGATTAAATCGTCTTATAAAGGATGAAGTCTTACCTCATCTCGATTTCTCTGATTTTGGAACATGTGTCAAATGTCTTAAAGGTAAAATGACATTAGCGAATAAGAAAGGTGCCACTAGGAGTTCTAATTTATTAGAACTCATTCACACTGACATTAGTGGTCCCTACCAAATCGATGGCATAACAGGACATACTTCATTTATCACTTTTATTGATGATTATTCTCGTTACATGTACTTGTATCTTATTAAGGAGAAATCTGAATCTCTAACAACTTTTAAAGATTATAAGGCTGAAGTTGAAAAGCAATTAGATCGTCAGATTAAAGTTGTGAGATCAGATAGAGGCGGTGAATATTATGGAAGACATACTGATGTGGGTCAAGCTCCTGGTCCATTTTATGAGTTTTGTAAGGGCCAGGGGATTGTGAACCAATACACCATGCCTGGTACACCTCAGCAGAATGGTGTAGCTGAAAGAAGAAATTGTACCCTTATGAACATGGTGCGCAGTATGTTAGCCAACACTAATTTACCATTATTCCTCTGGACTGAAGCGTTAAAAGCAGCTGTTCATATACTCAATAGAGTTCCTTCTAAGTCTATCCCTAAAACTCCTTATGAACTTTGGACAGGAAGGAAACCGAGTCTTAAATATATGAAAGTATGGGGCTGCATTGCTGAAGCGAAGCTTTACAATCCTTTCCTAAGGAAACTTGACCCTAAAACAATTACCTGTTTCTTTATTGGGTATCCTGAGAATTCAAAGGGTTATCGTTTCTATTGTCCTTCTCATGTCACCCGTATTGTTGAAACCAAGCGTGCTGCGTTCCTGGAGGATTTCAAGGTCAGTGGGAGCAGTACCAACCCTTACGAAGAATTGCAAGAAGTACAAGACGCGGGGGGGGGGGGAGAGATTCGTCACTTACCATTACTCCGATTACTCCTCTTGTACCCAATGCAACTACTGTACCTGAAGCTACTGCACCAACTGCAAATTCACCTCTACAATCAGAACCCATTATACCTCATGACGAAGGCACATCAAACGCTCAACACCAAGACAACGCTGAACCCGATAATCCACTCAGGAGGTCATCTAGGCAAAGAAGGCCTACTAATTGGGATGATTATGTTACCTACCTGACTGAAATGGATCCTGGAAAGCTTAATGATCATATCTCTTACAATGAAGCCATTAGCAGTGATTAGTCTTCTGAATGGAATAAAGCAATGATTGAAGAGCTTGAATCCATGAAGAAAAATGACGTTTGGGATTTGGTAGAATTACCCAACGGAGCCAAACCCGTAGGATGTAAATGGGTATTCAAAACAAAACTGGATCCGAATGGGAACGTTGAACGCTACAAAGTGAGATTGGTTGCAAAGGGCTACACTCAGAAAGAGGGAATTGATTATCAAGAGACGTTTTCGCCTGTCTCTCGTAAAGATTCATTAAGGATCGTCATGGCCCTAGTAGCTCATTTTGATTTGGAGTTACATCAGATGGACGTTAAAACCGTTTTCCTTAACGGAGATTTGGACGAAGATGTTTACATGAAACAACCTGAAGGCTTTAAACCTGAAGGTGAGGAGCATCTAGTCTGTAAGTTGAAGAAATCCATTTACGGGTTAAAACAAGCATCACGTCAATGGTACCTCAAGTTTGATGAAGTCATGAAGAAACAAGGTTTTATGAAGAATCAAGTGGATCAATGCACCTACCTCAAGATGAGTGGGAGCAACTTTACTATTCTTGTCCTTTACGTAGATGATATTCTATTGGCAAGTAATAGTTTAGACATGTTGCATGAGTCGAAGCGGTTACTTTCGCATAACTTCGACATGAAGGATCTTGGAAATGTTTCTTACGTCATTGGCATCGAAATTCACCGAGATAGACACAAAGGGATCTTAGAATTCTCCCAAAGGGCTTACATAGATCGTGTCCTTACACGTTACAACATGCAACAGTGCAAACCCTCCGTCGCTCCAGTAGTTAAAGGAGATGTTTTCGGTTATTTCTAGTGTCCGACAACAGAGGTTGAGAAGGAGCAAATGAGCCAGATACCTTACGCGTCAGTAGTCGGGAGCTTGATGTATGCTCAAGTCTGTACTCGCCCAGATATCGCTTATATTGCTGGAATGCTAGGCCGTTATCAGACTAATCCTGGCCTAGATCACTGGAAAGCAGCTAAGAAGGTACTTCGATATCTGCAAGGGACGAAAGACTATAAACTGACTTATAGAAGAAGTTATCATTTAGAAGTGGTGGGCTATTCTGATTCTGACTTTGCAAAGTGCAAAGATGACAAGAAATCCACTTCGGGCTATATCTTTATGTTAGTAGGCGGCCCTATCTCATGGAAGAGTCATAAACAACAGTTGACCACAACTTCCACAATGATGGCAGAATACATTGTTGTTTATAACGCAACCTGTCATGGAATGTTGCTTAGAAATCTGATCACTGGACTCAAAATCGTTAATTCCATTTCTAGACCATTGAAGCTTTATTGTGATAATTCAGCTGCCGTTAGTTTCTCGAACAGTAACAGTTCGACTGGAGCTGGTTTATATCTCGATACAAAATATCTGTTCGTACGAGAACGAGTTGAGGAAAATAATCTTTGTATCGAGTATATTAGTACTAAGGATATGCTTGCGGATCCAATGACTAAATGTCTCCCCCCTAAGGTTTATGAAGAATATGTTCGGAATATGGGATTTAGTAAAGACCTTATTTGAGCATATTGTACTAGCTTATGTTTTATGTTAATGAAATTTCCTCAGTTTGATTTTGTATGTCTCTTAGAATATGTTCAACCGGTATAATGGCATATAGACAAATAAAGTTACAAATCAAACAAAGGGCTTATGCGTATTTTGATCATAACGATTAGGTTTTAAATTAAGGCTATAGTATGATTAATGGGGGTCCTGAGTCGCATAATGATTCAACGGCTGTATTTCTCTGCTATAGTACTTGTTTAAGGCTAAAATGAGTGTTAACTCCTGATCAGGCTTATCTAATACTCATAGTAAATGATTACTCGGCTAAGTGGGAGAATGTGAGATTAAATATATTATGTATTAATATTTAATCTGTAGCCATTATAATCATTTACATAATATAGATCAAAATATATAATAACCTATTAAATAATTAGTTGGTAATTGTTGATGGACCATATTACCCTTATTAACTAATTAGGTTTCCTCATGGGTGCTTATATAAGGAGAATTATGTGGAGGTTAAGGGGTTAGACAATTACACATTAGAAACACCCCATAAGCATAACACCACCTTCGACCTCCATCTCCCATAGCCGATACCCTTTTCGGTTTTCTAAGTCCCCATCATCAGTCAGCACCCTAAGGAGGAACCAGATCAAGATGACAAGCATGTCGAACTCCATTACTGGATTCTCCACTGCACTGTCTGCTGTAACAGGTATGTATTTCATGTTTTCCCTCATGTATAAACAGAACTGAACCAACAGCGCATGCATGCTGATATCACCACTTGTCCAACTTGTCCATGCATGTCCGCCACTTAGCAAGCATGCATGCATCTCCATACTCTATATATAGGGATGTATTGAGTTGGGTTTTAAGGTTATAGATCTTGCACAAAACTCTCTACGACACCACCGCCGTCGATACCGCCAACCACCACCGCTACTCATACTCTGTGGCGACCGCCGTTGCCGATATCACCGGCCACTGCCGCCGCTACCCCAACCTATACCCGCATTTTGTCGGTGTATTCGCATATAACCGGATCCTATCGGGCTTCGTTTATTATGAATCACTCGTTTATTTTTCGTTGCGTTTTATTGATTAAATCGCTTAATTCATTGACTATTATTTATTGAACCGATTTTTGATAAATGAAATCTTAACGGATCACCATGAAAACCCAAAAACCCGTTTATTTTCCGTTGCGTTTTATTGATTAAATCGCTTAATTCATTGACTATTATTTATTGAATCGGGTTTTTGATAAATGAAATCTTAACGGATCACCATGAAAACCCAAAAAGAATGAAGCTTATTATGTTTTATTAAGGGTTGTTGGAAAACCATCTGGTACGTTTACTCAAATACCCTCGTGTGTTGCTCATGTGAGGCCTACTCGAAGTTGACCATTGTTGAGCCTATGGACCATTTAAATATATAGTTAACAATGAGATCGAACCCGTAAAAACTCAATGATCAAACATTCCAGAAATGCAACTCAGTCATCTTCTTTTAAAAATTAGTATCTTTACTGAAAAATGATATTGTACAATGAGTTTTACTTTTTTTCACAAAACAAAATCATACTACAAACATATCCAATATAGGATAAAGGATCCTGTATATTAATCCAAAAGTGTGAGAAGTGTATTATAACACTATATATAACACTATATAACATCATATAAACACCGTATAACACTATGTAACACCATATAACACCATATAACACTATATAACAAATAGAACACTATTTTTTGTCTGATAGCATGTCTATGATAGATTTATAGTGTTATATTTATTATATAGTGTTACATAGTGTTATATGGTATTATACGGTGTCAGGGCCGGCCCTGAGAATTCATGTACCCTGTTGGAGCTCGAAAAAACGTGCTCTTAGGTCTTAACTAAATAAAAATTTTAAACTAGTTTTTCATACAACTTTGAACCGTTGACAAAAATATAACATTCGATAAACAATGCAATTAACAAAATACAAAATATAGTTTAAACAATATGATCGAAGATTCGAAGGCCTGTTCCTGTGCAACGTTTCATTACCCAGTCCCGGATGAAAGAGTTGCCGCCCAGAATTGTTTTTTTTTATTAGTTTTTAGAAAATATTTGGATATTGAGCTTACTAACCTAATGGGTTAAATAGTTTAAACAAGATGATTTCTTTTAAGTAGGCTTATGTTAATATTTTTTTGGTTATACCCTATTAAAAAAAATTTACATATATAATATCGGATTTTTTTTAAAATTACGGGCCGTACGAAATCACGGGCCCTGTTCGGTTGTCCTACCCGCCCTCTTTCAGGGCCGGCTCTGTACGGTGTTTATATGGTGTTATATAGTGTTATATATATTGTTATAATACACTTCTCACACTTCTGGATTAATGTACAGGATCCCTACCCTCCAATATAGTATCGTTAATAATAAATATCATATCCAATATAATATCATTCACAATAAATGTCATTCATAATAGAGTACCATAATAGATATCATATCCAATATAATATCATTCATAATAAATGTCATTCATAATAGAGCACCGGAGCTATTGCCTATTGGTAAGGTTCTATAAAAGTATGACAGGGCACTTGAAACTTAACTTGTGATTGGAATTTACCTCTACCGCTAGGGTCTTGGTAGAATTAGAATTCTATTAAATGAAATTGAAATTGAAAACAGCACTTGAAACTTAAGTTGTGATTGGAATTTGAACGATTCGTTAAGCTTAAACTTGTATTACAGTTTGTAAAACAAAGATTAAATTTTTAATTTTTCGATTGAATTTTTTGCTCTATTTCATCACTTAAAATCTATTTATTCTTCATAAAAAAAATGTTATCTATTATATTATATATTCATATTTAAACTCTAAAAAGTTTACAAACAAAACGGATAAGAAATAGAATCTAAATTTCAAATACAGCTAAACCCAACTAACAAAACTCCATAACTCCAATGACATATTTAATAAATGGTTTAAGAAATAATTCTCTATATTAGATGTAGTACACATACTAGTTTATCTAAAAACAAAATCAATGTCACATACCCATAGGCCAAACCCAACGCAAGAATGAAGTGTGAAACAATGACCAACAAAATTTAAAAGACGAATTTACCCCCACCCCAAAACACACCTGGTCTAGTGGAATTTCAAGCATCATGAACCATGATCACCGCACCCATGATACTGCTTCGATCTCATCCCTTGATACCTTGTATAAATCAAGTCTTTTTGCGATATCCAACCTCTTTGACATTAAAGTTGGATCTTCATCAAGCAATTCTGCAAGCTGTTTGCCCTGAAATAACATTGTGCATGATTAAGCTTCATAAACAAAGATAAAGTAGAACACTTGTGTGTAATAGAGATCAGCCATTTTGACCCGATTCCAAATGGGTCAATGTAGATTATTCATTATTGTCCATCTCTTATCAGTCAAATTAGTTGGACTAAAAGAATAAAGAGTCTATGGGTCAAAGATTGAATTCATCCAAAATGCACTAAACCTCCAAATTCGCTTTCTTAATTAAATAACTCCTCCATACAAATAATTTATGAATTTCAAAAAAGTAGTACTTAACAAAAGAAACAATATGTAACTGCAACTAAGATGAATAAACCTGATAATAGAAGACAAGTATCATTATCATTTTGTTTAAACGAGTTAGAACCCGAACAAAAAAAAAAAAAACATATCAAAAGTTAGCCCAGAGTGTACTTTTTAGCATAAAAGCTCACAAGTTATTTTATCAGAAAGAAACAAACTATTATTTAAAAAAATTATTTTATGATCATACTAACTGTTTTAAAAAAACTGGATAAAATATGCTTGGCGTAAGCATGAACAAGTTCTTGCAAGAATTACAGAAAATCATTAATGTAAAAAATAATTACCTCCTTTTTCCCTATTTGTGTGTAGAAGTAGTTGAGTAAATTTTGTTTGGCTTCTTTCACTTGACAAAAAACAACTGCCTTGGGAATCGTGCTCCTGAGTGTATCTGACACCATACCAATATAAGAAGATACATTCGAGCCTATCCTCCTAAAATGATTATCTGCATAACGGTCTCCTAACGGGTCAACTGGGCTTGCACGCTCAGCAGCAGGTTTTCCACGATCTGAAGGTGGTGGGTTTTTGCGATCTGCAGATGAGGTGCGGCGATCTCCAGGTGGGGGAGCAGGCCCCCCTAGATTCTCAACTTCTTGTGGAAGTTTCCGGAAGAAATCTACTGTTAAATATGAAGACTCCATCTCCACCAATCGAACAACTGTTTTCTTACTTTCGTCTCGGAACTTTTCCAATGCCTCACCAGCTGCAGCAGCAAGAGCAGATTGCAGCGTTGGAAACCGCCTCAACTCCTGTTACAACAAAAAAAAAATTAGAAGTTGCCACCTTTTGACAAGAAAAAGAGGTGATAGTTCCTGGGCCATTTACTTAAAAATTAATCAATCTGCGGGTTGTTTCTACGTTCAGCGGGCAAACTAGTGAAAAACATTAGCTAAAAAGAAATTGGCCTAAAGTTGCGCAAACTGTTTTAATGCATAAAACCTCCTAAACCATTTTCATAAAATAATATATATATTATTATTGAAATAATACAAAAACTGTAATCATATATATAAATCTTTGCGCAAACTGTTTTTAATGCATAAAACCTCCGAAACCATTTTCATAAAAAAATATATATTTTTATTGAAATAATACAAAAACTGTAATCATGTATATTAATCTGACGTGGTAGGATCATATACGAACTTCATTATGTGTAAAAACAGTAGAAACCACTCACAACCTGCCACGTGCCATCCCTCTAATTCATGTATAAAGAGCATATTTATATTTTAGTTTAGAGTTGGTTTCTAAAAGTTCCTAAAATCATGGAAGCAATTTCAAATTCATGTGTTGATTATACAAATTCATGTGTTGCTTGTATATGTGTTGGTTATCATTATATACGTATGTGTTGGTCATGTGTTGCTTGTATAAATTATGTGTTGGTAATAACTGTGTACGTATGCAAGGTTTAAAAAAACGGAAACGAGTTTCGAGGCGTTTTCACTTCGCCTCACGAGGCGTAAGCCTCGAGGCGAACCGAGGCGTAAGCCCGAGGCGGAATTAAAAATAAATATAAATATTATATATCTTATAAAAATAGTAATACTAACTAAATTCATCAAAATAATCAAAAACACACATAAAAATGACCGAAATTGCTTGAAATTGACACAAAAACATCAAAAACATCAAAAACAAATATCTAAAACCCCTGAGGCGCACCTGAGGCGCAGCCTTTTTAGCGCCTCAGCCCCTCTGAGGCGCACAAACAGTAGAAACCCCCTGAGGCGCGCCTCAGAATCGTTTTTTGGCCGTTTCGCCTTGAGGCGCGCCTCGAGGCGCACGCCTCAGCCGTTTTTTAAAACCATGTACGTATGTTCTAGTATGTATTGGTTATGAACTTATGATTATATACGTATGTGCTGATTATACAAAATTACAAATCCATGTGTTGGTTGTATATGTGCTGGTTATAATTACAAGTTTACAACACAGTCATAAAACACTATTTTGTAACTTCATTAAAAAATGTCAATTTTGAAAGAAAAAAAAAATCAAAATTATACTCATATTAAAGATAAAATAAATGCTTGACTTTATGGTATTAACTTTTTTAATAACAAAATACTAAAGTATATGAAAGTTATTTTAGTTTCAAAAAACGGGTGGAATTAGTAGTTAATGGAAAATGAAAAAATGACTAAAACACCTTTGAATCTCATTAAATAGTATAGTTTTTGTTAATAGTAGTTATTTATTAAAAAGCAAAATTTTAGACATGTTTTAGCTTTTTAACTTTTAATTTAACCATATAAAAAAAAAAAAAAAAAACTTTTTTTTTCCTTCAGATCTGACCCTTCCACCAATTCTAACAAGAATGTAAGTACTTTACCAAAAATTAAAATAATAATAATATTAATAATAATAATAATAATAATAATGATGATGATAGCAAGCTTGTGATGTCTGACCTCAGTTTCTCCAATTGACTTCCTGACGAGTTCTTTTAGAACAAAATGGACCTAAAAAATGTTCTGGAGTAAGTAGTGTAGCTCAATGCAAATTATAACATATTAAAATTGATGCTAACAAATTACTTACTGCATCGACCGAAGCTTCAGCGGGTCCCCTGAAATAATTCAATGAGCCCTCAATAAGACGGCGATAACCTTGTTCAGGAGCGATTAAGTGAGGCTGATAACCATCTGCCTCTGAAACAATTTTCTTAACGTTTTGTAGAGAGAGATGTCTATCAAATGGAAGCTTCCTCAAAGCGGCAGGAAGCTGGTTGTCAAACACTCCGTAAATTCTGTCACCTCCAGGCCGCCTGAAATGATGGCCACAAATTTAAATTTTAAATGCAAATTATATATATTATGCACATCATTAAACCCACTACAAGTATATTACCCTGATAATATTATTAATATCCCACTTTCAAGTCAAAGAATATATAGGTGACACGATGAAGGGGTGACCTTGTAAAATGAATCAAACGGTCTGGGTTGACCCACCAAGCTTTCTCGTCTCGATCCATTATTTGAAAATTTCATAAATAATGAATAAAGCAAATACAATCACAAAACTATATTCAGTAATGATCCAGTTTTTTTTAAAAGATCACAGGACGTAGCAAGTAGTTAAAAATGTTTGACCACTTCTTTTTTAGTTTATTATTACTCGATTGACCCGTTATGAATAAAAAATAACCCATATAGACCAATATTCAGCCAAACTTAAAGGTCAAGAACTATGCTTACCCTCCATCTAGATGCTCCTTAAATATTTTGTCAAAAGCACGACAAAGTTCCAAGATGGTGTATAATTGTGCCTGAAAGATCAATCAGGGGAATTAAAGATAACTATTTTACCGTTTCTACAAATCACACAGATTTTAGAAAAAGAAAAAAAAATACTGACCCCTGCATCTACTGCAATTGGCCTCCCAAGACGGTCCAACTCTGCTTCCATCTCCTCGATACCTTTGTTGATCATGGAAACAATGCCTGGTAATTTTGATTTGATTACCCTTTCCAAATGCTACATAGGAGAAAGAAGCTACAAATATTACACTTACACCTTCGACGAGAAAACATACAGACTAAATGTCAGTGAACAATATTACCTCAGATAAAAGTTTTGCCAAATACTCGGAACCCATTTTATTGGCCAAATGACCGTAGTCAGGACTTGTAGCAAAATACTCACGCTCCCTTCGCCTTGCATACAACATATCTGTATTTTTGTTGATATCGGCTTGAGATCTGTTCACGATTCCAACCCAAGGATGCTGTAGACGATAAGCTCTGCCTTCAAGGACCTTTTAAAAACAGTATCAACATCAGCGAAATAATAATCAAATAATAAAGCATAAATCATAGTGATAATATCTCACATCCAAAGCGTTAGTTCCTTTGTCCATCAGATCAAGCTTTGTCAGCACACCAAATGTCCGTTCGCCTATCAAGTTAAGAAATACATAAGACGAGAAGAAAAGTATGAAGGAAGACATTTTCCTGCAAGTAGTGAACGTAAAGATACCTGTGGGGTCCACTTCTTTGGCAAGTTTAATTGCATCCGATGTGGCAATATCCTGATTAGCAGGAGATATTGCCAGTATGATGGAGTTAGGCTGTAAAAAACAACTACATTTTAGATATTGAATGAAACTAATAACTCAGATTCCAGTCCATAGGTTTTATCACTTCATCTATATTAAGAAACATTTTCAACATTTGGACATTAATCATATATCAGTTTGAACAAAAACGGTTATTTTATTATTTGTTTATTAATCTTTATCCAAATTATTAATATTAGATTTTGTCTAAAATATTAATAATCTGATAATTCGAAAGACCAGATGAAATGTTTATTTTAAAATTCATCACAAAACACAAATACAAAATTATCATACACTTGCATTAAAATACAAGTACAACGCCATATTGATTACATATAGTCAATTGTCATCTATGACTTGATATAGCTGATGCAAAGCATAATAAGATTTTTGTTTTACTCAAAAAAACATGCACGTACATACATAGAAAAAAATAACCAGTAATACTGGTCACAGATAAACAACATAAAACAGCCTTACCTTCTCAACATAAAGTCGAACCATATTTTCAATATCTTCGACTATGGTTTCAGACTGTCCCTCTGAAAAGAACAAGTATCTTCATATCAGATGAAGCTCAGGGCAACAATATAATCTGATAATTATGAGAAAAGGTAGGGAGAACATACCAACAGCAACTTTCGTCAACCCCGGTAAATCGATTAAGGTTAAGTTCACAACTGGAAGAACAAGAAAACGATGTTGAGACGTTAAAAATAATATAAGTAGATCGAAACCAGCGGTAGCTCATAACAAGCACTTAGAACAGCACTAGTACAACAAGTCTACATGATGTATATTTAAAAGACACACCTTTTGGCGAGTATATACTGAGATGAATTGGGATCGGAGATATTTGTTTAGTCTTCCCTGTAATTCTGTCTGTTTCATCTTGAATTTCTTTACGAACCAAAGCTGCAAATAGGTTTAGAAATTAGAAACACATTCGCGTCTTACACTAACATAAAAAAAATGTACAGTAAGCATTAGTTAAAGTAAAATACTAATATTTTAAACTAAATTTATTAAGTGAAAAACATACACTTTTTGAAGTTGAATAAAACATGTTTATACACACTCAAATTCAAACAAAATTACAATAATCAGTATCAGTAACTTCACATACAAAAATCAGTGAATCGCCTACGGGGCAAATGACCAAACTCAGCATACTCTTCTTGCCTGCCATCTGTCTGGTGCAATTGCAACACCAGAGGACGCCTTGTGACAATCCCTGGAATAAATACGTAATACAGATTATATACATCAACACACACTACAAATTTAATAATAAAACCATACGTATACAATAACATAAAATAAACAACTAACCAGATCCTCTAGGAAGAAAGTCTCTCCCTACAATACTCTCCAACACCGAAGACTTTCCAGAACTCTATCATCAAGTCAATTGCAGATTAAACAAACAAGCAAAATCAAAACAATAAGATAAAGTAAAACTACATAAATAACCTGTATTAAGTTTATAACTTATAAAACAATTTAAAATTCAAACGAAAGGTTTCGTATACAATTTCACTAAATAAATTCACTTCACTAATACTTTTAAGTTTACTTGCTTCTCAAGTTACACACATTATATAATATCATCTCCAACTCCTTTTGAATTTCTAGCCTCAACAGAAGCGATCTATACAACCGATACCTAAACCAAAACCTAACTTAAAATCAAACAAAACGGATCGAATAAATTGAACAGTGATACGATCATCAAGTCAATTGCAGATTACACAAATAAGCCAAAACAAAACAATTAGATAAAGTAAAACTACATGAATAACCTGTATAAGGTTATAACTAATGACTTATAAAAACAATTCAAATTCAAATAAAAGTTTCTATCTAATTTCACTCAATAAATTCACTTCCAGTTCAAAAGTCAGAAGTTAATGATCAGAATCCAAACTGTTTACGTGCTTCTCAAGTCGGTACATAATAGCCTAAACATAAATTAAAATCAAACTAAACAGATCGAACAAATTGAACAATAATACCGATACGATCTCAATCTATCTTCAACCACACGATATTTAAACTTACATACGATATCAACATGATCGAAGAGAAAAAAAAACAATTAACAAATAATACCTGACCGCCAACAACTGCAACAGAAGGAAGAGCATCCCAAAGAGAAGAAAAAGTGGAGTCTCCGCCACCGTAATCACCGAGAGCAGTACAAGCTCGTTGTATACGATTTATCAGACCGATCAAGCTCTCCATAGTCGCCATAACTGATGATGATAAACGCGTGTTGTTTCAGAACCGAAAGAACAGAGTCAGAAACCCTAGAAGATGCGATCGGAAGAAGGATTGAAAATTGATTGTGTAGATGAAACCCTAGAGAGAGAAAGGTTGAAGAAGCTGTCGCGAAGAAATTGGGAAATTGGAAAGGTCTGACCGGAAGAAAAAAGGGGGTGGGGTGCTAACTTGCGCTTTGTGGTGGTTTTGAAATTTTGTGTTTTGTCATTTTATATTTTGATTGGCCGCCGACTCCGATTTGATTGGAATATTATTGAACCGGCGGTCCGGCACCGTGCGCGGTTTAATATAATGCTAAAACTAGCCATCTCTAAATTGGGTGTTTCCTACCGTAAGGATGCAAACGAATGAAACGTTACTCTACTATCAGAAAGTTTGTTTGTTTATTAAGCAAACGAACACAAACAAGAAATTTCGTTCGTTTAGTTTAAAGGAACGAACATGAACAAAGATCACGTTCGTCCATTTATGTTCGTGAACGTTCAGTAACATGTTTGTTTGTGTTCAATAGCTCATTAGTGTTTTTAGTTTTTATATTTTATTTAAATACTTTAAAATTCCGACTAATAAAATATTTAATAAGTGTCTGTATATTATATGTTTTGTTTATGAACGTTTGTTTGTGTTCGTTTGTTTCCATTTGTGTTCATGAACAATAATTTATGCTTATTTGTGTTCATCCACGTGTGTTTTCGTTTGTTGCCTAAAATTAACAAACGAACACGAAAAAGTTCATTTCTTAACAAACGAACACAAACATAAAATCTTGTTTGGTAAGACTTCGTGAACACACACACACACACACACACACACACATATATATATATATATAGGTAAAGAGTACTGTACAAATCTCCTTATCGTACATTACGTACGCTACAATCTCAGCCGCCGATCATCTTCCCGCATTGAATTCGCATGTTGTTTTTTGTACCACATGCGAAATTGTTAAAAAAAACAACATGCTATTTCATCAAAATTAACACATGCAAAATTGGTACAAAAAACAACATGCGAATTCATAAAAAATTATCACATGCGAAATTGTTATAAAAAAAACAACATGCTATCTCATCAAAATTATCACATGCGAAATTGGTACAAAAAAACATGCGAATTCATAAAAAATTATCACATGCGAAACTGTTATAAAAAAAACAACATGCGATTTTAAAATGCGGAAGATGATCTGACGGCTGAGATTGTAGCGTACGTAATGTACGATAAGGGTATTTGTATGATAACCGGCCTCTATATATATATATATATATATATATATATATATATCTTAACAAACGATCACGAACAAGGTCTTGTTCGTGTTCGCTCGGTTCCTTTGCAGCCCTAACTATATGTGTTATGGTTAAGCTTTATTGAAAGACTTTTTTAAGTTAAGGTTACAACTATCATCGGTAATATCTTTATATAAGTGACATATAGCAGTCTCATCATATTGTGTTAGTAAGGTTTGCTTTAACCTCTTAGTAAATTGTATTCGAAGTGTAACGGTTAATAAGGCAAAAATTGCCTTATGTTCTATCTTATCACGTGTAAACCTTCCATTTGGTATTGTATAGCCTCTCCCCTCAAATATACATGAGTCAATATTCTTTTGTTTTCATTGATTCTTATTCGTAGTTGAGAGTTTTGTTTGTGGTTAATGAAATTTGAAGTATCAACTAGTCCAAATAATAAAAAGAAATACTATTTAGAGTTAAATGCCATTTTAGTCCCTGTGGTTTGAGCCATTTTGCCAGTTTAGTCCAAATGTTTCATTTTTAACCTGTAGGTCCAAAAAGGTTTCACAGTTGCCATTTTAGTCCACTTGGTTAACTTCATCCATTTTTTCTGTTAACGAGAAGGCCAATTCGGTCATTTTGTATGTAATTCTGTTAACTAAAAGGGCAATTCAGCCAGATAAAATGACCGAATTGGCCTTCTCGTTAACAGAAAAAATGGATAAAGTTAACCCAGTGGACTAAAATGGCAAATGTGAAACCTTTTTGGACCCACAGGTTAAAAATGAAACCTTTGGACTAAACTGGCAAAATGGCCCAAAAACACAGGGACTAAAATGGCATTTAACTCTACTATTTATTATTAAATTTATAATCGATAGTTAATATATATAAAAGAAAATAATAACAAATATATCTGAGCTATAATTAGTTATAAATCTCATGTATTACATGGTTAAATACTATTTAATAATTTATTTTTTAATATAAAAAGGACAAAAGCTTAATATACATTATAACTCGTGTGGGGGCAGCATGGTTTCTGGGCGGAAGTCAGCTCACGCGGTGGCCGGGGCCCAATCGAACATCGCGTCCGCAGACGCGGGGCTGACGGGGGAATGTCTTTGATATAAACCCGGTGACCACTGGTCCAGTACATAGAAAGTCACCTTCCAAAAAAAAAAAAAAAAACTTATTCATTACAACAGAGTTATAAATAATAGCTATGTTTATTCATTTAAAAATTATAATATTAAAGGAGAATGTTTCATGACATTCTCTTCACGTCTTATCATTTTGTATTAAACTAGTTGATGTCCCGCCCGCGTTGCGGGGCGATGGCCGAATAATTCTCAATCAATTAAAAAAATACTACAATAATTTTGCTAGAAAAAAAAAACAAAAATGATGATAAGACCGTAATTTTGAGCTAAGAGCAAAACTGTAATTTTTCAGGACCAATGAGCCAGTGTTTGACAGCTCCTTGACACGAACAAATATTAAATCGAGTAAACCAATTAAAACAAAAAAATCTTTATAGTTTTGCTAAAAAAAACTAAAACGATGGGAAAAACGTAATTTTTAACTGAGGGCGAAATCATAATTTTAATTCAGGGATAAATCGTAAATTAAATGGACCAATGGGGGAGTGCCAGGAAGCTGCCGGCATGACTGTAATTTTACACTGGGGGCAAAATTGTAGTTTCACCAGGAAAACAAACAAAAACAATGGGCAAAATGTAAATTTAAGTTGATGGCAAAATCGTAACTTGGCTGTGAGAAAAAAAAACTAATGGCAAAACTATAAATTTATACGAGGCAAAATCATAATTTTGAACCGAGGGCAAAATTGGAATTTTTTAGCTGGGAGCAAAAGCGTAAATTTATTTTTAAGTGGGGGTAAAAACTTAATTTTGAACTTATGGCAAAATCGTAATTTTAAGGGAAAAAACTAATGGCAAAACTGTAAATTGAAACGGGGCAAAATCGTAATTTTTAACCTGGGGCAAAATTGAAATATTTAGCTGTGAGCAAAAGCGTAAATTTATTTTTAAGTGAGGGCAAAAACATAATTTTGAACTGATGGCAAAATCGTAATTTTAAAGCGGGATAAAATCATAAATTTGTTGGGCCAATAGGGGAGTGTCAGGCAGCTGCCTGGCACTATTCCCCTGCCGCCCATTCAACCCAATAAAAGGCAAGCACTATTGCCCGTCATGGGCTTTGTAGATATTGAATTGAATTTTAAGAAATTAATATTATACGTAAAAATATAAAATATTAGATATAGCACATGACAAATTGCATCAAAAGGGTAAAAAAATAATGTCATTGTAAAGTGTTTATGGATGATATTAATGTAAAGTACTAATTGATGATTAATTATCTTTTGTTTTGTTAATACTAGAGGGTAGGCCCGTGCGATGCACGGCATGACCAACAGTTAGTGTCCTTCATTTTGTGGTGCGTTCGGGAAAAATGTTTATGCATGGATAAAAGGTAATTAGCCAAAAGACAATGTAAGAGAAGCCATACAAAACGTCATAAGAGCTTGTACCATAAGCCGGCCACAAAAAATTTAAGGCGTGCATAGCACAGGAAACTTTGTTTGCGGAATGTGTTTAAGAACAAACATGTATGCCAAGTCTAAAAACATACATTACAGAAAAAAAAACTTAAAGGAGTTCATAAAGCTTCCGGTTTTATTCAATAATTCACGAAATCTTCTGCCGCTAATGCATGCCCATGTAGTCGCCCTTCCCCTTAGTAGTTTCTTGTCTACAACAGGTTTAAGCAAGTAAACATAAGCAACGGCTATGAGTTAGTCAAATCAAATATCTTAACATATGTGCACGCATGACTCTCCATACATGACTAACCCATAAAAATCATTGAGAGAACTCACTACCATATGAAAACCTTAAATCATATTACAATATGCTACAATAAATTAAATAAAACCAGACTAAATTGTAACTGCCTAAAAACTTGAAATGAATATTAAACGAACTTAAACATAGATAAATGAAGGTAAATGAACACACATAAACAAATTTTTAAGTGAACAAACGTTTATGAACATATATAAACTAACGAAGCATGTGTTCATGTTTGTTCATTTAATTAATGAACAAAAAAAATTGTTCATGTTCATTCGTTTATTAAGAACATCCGTATCGGTTCGCTTACAGGCCTACCCACAACTCTTTTAATGAAAGTAAGACTTATTCAAAGCATTATAGAGCATACCTTCCATGTTTTTGAAGCAAAGATCTCCTAATAGCCTGAGTTGGATGAGCAGTAAACACTAAATCAACTGTTTGATTTTTCAATGAATCAAAAACCTCTTGAGGTGATTTTTTAAGCTTATTCACAAGTCTCTTAAGAGTTTCTTCATTGGATGAGTTAAAATATCATATCTTGCTGAAAAATGTCGGTGTTGGTTCATTCTTAAGAGATGTCGATTAATGTATTCAGATGAATATATTAGGCTCATTTGTACATTATTACCTGACCTATAATTCAAGTCCAGATAAGCTATTAACCAAGCTTTGAAAATTGAAATTATAACTAATAAGGCTACTCAGTTGGGTTCAAAGGAGGTATATATTGGTATGGGTGCATAAACTACTAAGTTGTACACATGCGTCCATAGTTAGGAAATTATGAAAAAGATATGAAGTAATGTAAGGGAATTGACCATTAATTTTTTTCACGATTATAAATAAAATAATATATGTCAAACCTAATATTACTACCTACCTTATTTGAAAAAATAAATAAATATCTATATGCTTATAGGCTAAATATATACCTTTCACCTGGAGCGCTACCCATAGAACCATCTGAATAAGAACCTTCATAAGTAGGGCTGGGAAACAAAAAAAGGAAATGTTAGGCAGAACTTTAACTTGGATGATGTATATATTAGTAGTTCATATTCCATTATTTTGTACTAAAAACTTGATAGAATGTAACTTCGTTCAAGTATTGACATAGTGACAAATATTCAATTTTGAACATTTACTTAAACACAACACAAATGGATATGATGTCTAAAACGTATATGCTTATAGGCTAAATATATACCTTTCACCTGGAGCGCTACCCACAGAACCATCTGAATCAGAACCTTCATAAGTAGGGCTGGGAAAGAAAGAAAGGAAATGTTAGGCAGAACTTTAACTTGGATGATGTATATATTAGTAGTTCATATTCCATTATTTTGTACTAAAAACTTGATAGAATGTAACTCCGTTCAAGTATTGACATAGTGACAAATATTCAATTTTAAACATTTACTTAAACACAACACAAATGGATATGTAGTTATGTGGTTCATGGAATTTGGTAAGTCAAAAGTATATATAGAAACTTACATGTACTTTCTGATTTTTTCTTTGAGCTTAACCGGTGTTGGTATTGTCATCACCCCTTTACCCTTCCTAGTCATGGGAGTAGGAGTGGTAGATCCAACGGATTGACAATCGGTTTCGTCTGGGAGCACACACTTGCAGTTGAAGCTCTCAAAGGCCCCATGATGGTAGTATGTGGATGTATCAACTTGGATGGTTCGGGTGGTGCCCACAAGTGAGTGTAAGCAGTTTGGGAGCGTTGAGATGCTACCGTTAGAGTTCTGTATCATGACTGGAGTGAAGCTATCCTGGATGGTTTCGGAATAAACGGTGTAGATATGCGAGATACCCCATTCCACATTGAGTATAGACTGAGCAGTGGTGCTTGTTAGAATCTGTGCAGTGTCATCGAAGCACACGATGACCGCATTTGCCGTGGAATCGAGCACATCAAGTTCAAGATGGAACCTGTTGAAATTTTTTTTTTTAGATGTGAAAGTGTATAAAGGTGTTTGCCAACGCACATAACTATATAATATCGAAACCGAACCTTGCTCGGGGAAACATAACTAGGTTTTCACAGCCAGCACACCACAGCTCCCCGTCATCACGTGATACACCTTTCATGCATTTTCCTCCTCCACACATAAGTCTGAACCACTCTTCGCTATTACGTACGCCTTTGATCACCACACGACAATTGAACTCAGCATTCTGCATGGATTAGTAGAAACACATTTAATGTATGGATAATAATAATGCCGGGAAAAACAATCGAAATTATAGAAAGTGTTGATACCGTGTGTTTCTTATTTTCTCGACCATGGTGTAATATTTCTTCAAGAATCGCCAAACTTTCTGAACAGTTAGCAACAGCAGTGGTTTTCTTCATGTTGTCAGGTGTCTTCCGATATTCAGTCACAGGTTGCATAATGAAAGGGATGATGCTTGAATGTGGCTGTGTATTTATAGAGACATGATAAGTAGGCTCTTGGGATGACCTGTGGCAGTTTTCATTTTAATGAAAGTTTAAATACAAAAATGTTATAGGATCTGAATATGAGAAGTCATCAGGTGTAAAGTTGCTCACACATCTAATTGCATTAATGACAACAACAAATAATAATAATAATAATAATAATAATAATAATAATAATAATAATAAATGATGATAACATATATTTTGATGTTATGGAATCTGAATATGAGAAGTCTATATATATATAAACCTATATTATTAAATAAAATGGATGAGTTAATTGGTTAAAATATTATTTGAAAACCGTTTGGTAATAATTGTAAACAATTATATTGATAATAATAATAATAATAAATTAAAAATCAGATTGTTAAACATTATAATGGTTAATTTGGATGGATGAATGTGTGTGATTTGATCCATCTATGTATATGTACTTGTGTTCTACGTTCGTTTAACTCGCTTAAAAAGGCTTAAAAGGTACATGCATGTATAGAGCTGATAGTTTTGATGATGTGAACATTATTTTATGTTAATGTTACTGTAAATGTAATGAAATAATGAGTTCATGTCAATTTGCTATGATTAGCTTGCAAAATTCATGTGTTTAACATTCAAGAACTTGTATGAAAATATGATCTAATTTCTGGAAAAAAAAGTTTCTTACTGTAAATATGTATCATATATATTTCATGAATTGATGCTTCGTTATAATATATATATATATATATATATATTATCTATTTATGTGTATTATTAGCCATAACCATTATTAACCATAATATATAATGTATTTAAGACAATCATTATTAAAGGGTTTTAAAAAAGAAGATACCACTGCCTTAACAATATGCAATAGTTAGACAACACTCATAAGCGTCACGTTGTTCAACTCCACCACAAAACCTGCAGATATAAAAAAAACACTTATCTTTGTTGATGAAATGAGTATAAAACACTTGGAGCACTAAATTTCCAAAAGTTGAATATGAAATGAGTATCAAACAACTTAAAAGTAATACATTTATATGTATATTTGATAAAAAAAAATAACTACAGACTACATAAAGTTTCTAAAAACAGTTTAAAACAGGCAATGCTAAGGGTTTTTTTTCATACAATAAGACTAATTAGGATCTACAAACTGGATTAGGCTTAAGATACCATTAAACCAAAAAACAAAATACAGCGGCAAGTGACATCCTAAACTTACCAAAATACACTTGTATCAAATACACATGTATTGACGTGTTTCTAAGTTACAATGACATCAAATATTGACTATTTTAATTAACTTTGGCTGTCTTGACTTAGATTGCATGATTATTAGGATTAAACTCAACAATTTTGATCCACAAACATGATTAGAACTATCAAGTAGGCTATGTTATTGCTTGTTTATTTAGCACAGGTTATGTTTTGAGCTAAGTAAAAAAGCATCACCGGTCACAATTAATACATTAGCTATAAAGATCTAAATGGGTTCCTGAATAAGTAACTACTTGTGTACACGAAATAAGAAAGACATCAATGCCACATTAAGGACAACTTAACGACAGGTTATCAGCTTTGAGTTGCGGTATCCTTCATTTGTTTCCAAATTAAGTTAAGCAATGCAGTAACTAAAATGCACATCTCATAAGTGTGAAGTAAAAAATGATTAGCTATACAGCACTCAATAGTTAAGAACTCTTAACAGAAACGATTACATCAATCGGGGATAACATGATTACTGAATGAAGGTGCATTCATTTGGCCATCACTGCATTTCATAAACAAATAAACTATTGACAAATTTAGTAAATTAATGATTAAACGTATATATGGTTAATTTGAACAAACGCATATGGTGTAGAGAATCACAATTTGTAGCCTCTTTACGAACAACTTGGGAATCCATATCAGGCTAAGCAGGCGTATTGATTCACCTTCTTTAGGCATAACTGCAAAACATTAAAAATGAGCAGCAATTGAACTTAAATATTATGATCGAATCGGTGAATACTCAACGTGGCACATATATAGCTGCTGCGCTGTCGTTATTGACAGACTACGTGGATAGTTGGTCGTTGGAGGGTACACGCATAATACTCAACGTGGCACGTATATAGCTGTTGCGTTTGGGACGGAACAAACAAAAATTGGGTTTAGGGCATGCATCAGTTATTATGTTGGATTAACAGCGATAAAGGCGATAAAAGTTTCTTTGTAGTCCAAAAATATACGGTAGGGCAAGTATTGTTTATTGCGTCCGATCTGATGTGGCCAAATTGTTAAACGTTTCTTCGTAAACGATGTTTCTGGTATGGTTTTTCATGCCACCGTTGCCATCCCCGACGATGACAGTCTTTAAACCTTCAGGTGTCGTAACCCTTGAAAGCGCGACATAAAGCTGGCCATGGCTAAACACAGGTCGGGGCAAATAGAGACCAACAACTTTTAATGATTGGCCTTGACTTTTATTAATGGTCATTGCATAACATGGTTTCACTGGGAACTGGCGTCTTTTCATAATAAATGGCCATTTTGATTTCGTGGATGAAAGGGTTATCCTCGGTATTAATGCAGTATCTCCACGATTTGACCCAGTAAGTATCCTAGCCTTGATAACAAATTTTCCAAGGTCTGTGATAATAAGACGGGTGCCATTACATAAGCCTTGCGAGGGGTTCACATTTCTTAAAAGCATGATAGGGAGGCCTTCTTTTAAATGCAAAGCGTGCGGTGGCATACCTGACAATGCCAAATAATTAAAGAATTTAACTGGTCACAAAATTTTTGTTTGTAACTAATATTTTAGTGCCGGGGGGGGGGGGGTACCTGGGATTGTCAAAGAGTTCAGGAATTCAGACGGATAGAGTTGTTCCTGTTCTAATACATCCGTGGATGCGCGACATATCTCGTCAGAGCTCTTGTAGGTCTTTGTGGCCCGTTTCAATTGTGCAAACATGTAATCATTGATTTCGTCCACGTCTATATTGCGTGGGGTTAGTATTGCTCTTTCACATAAAAAATCGTCATCGCCCTGCCTTTCTGTAAACGACGGGAAGACAGCGTTAACAATCGATTCTACAGGAAGACCACAACTATCAACGATGAACCTGGTGGGTATCTCAATCCAGGTTGACTCATCTTCACCTTCTTTGGCTTTTGACGGAACGATTCCATCGCTGATTTCTAACAACCATTTGTTGAAACGTTGCCTATCCATGTCTATCACACCTGTCGAGGTGTATTCGTTGACACGCATACTACGGTGGAGAGTGAAGAGTTCACAACTTTTCCACAGGTACGATTTATTTATGCATGCCTGAACAACATCTTCTCTTTTTCCCTTTGGGATGACGGGAAGGATTTGCCTGAAATCGCCACCAAGCAAGACAGGCATGCCACCAAACACACGTTCCCTATTTGCGTAGGTACAAAACCCCAAGATATCTCTAAGTGTTTTATCAAGTGCTTCAAAGGCATATTTTTGCATCATTGGTGCTTTGTCCCAGATGATTAACCTTACCTCTTGTAAAAGGTGTGCCAACTGGGTATTTTGTTTGATGGCACACGTGCTACTGTGAAGTAATTCTAAAGGGATAGCGAAGCGGCTATGAGCTGTCCGACCACCGGGTAATAGAAGGGACACGATACCTGACGCGCGGGGATAGGTAAAGTGAGTAAAAATGGAGTTGCGTACGCAACCACATACATTATGTAGCACGAGAATAATTATACAACATTACAGAATTATTTTTTTACCTGAAGATGCAACCGCAAGGGCAATCAGGCCCATAGATCTTAAGCGTGACAGGATGGCTCTGTACATGAAAGTCTTGCCTGTCCCACCCGGACCATACACGAAATAAAACCCTCCTTTTCGGGTGGTAACGGAATCAATGACTGTGTCGTATATGACCGTTTGTTCCGTGTTGAGTGATGCATATAATTGATCGTGTTCGTCTGTCAACTTTTTTTTATTGTAACTCAACTCTTCCCTGATTAGACAATTATCCATCTTATCGAGGAGCAACGTATCCGGTTGTGGCATATCTGTGAAATCCACCAACGATTTTCCATTTTTCTCCAATAGTTCATTTAGCTCAATCAGGCAGTAGTTCTTAAGCTGGTCGTCCGATAAATGTAATCCCAGAAACATGAAGAGCCTACGTTTCATGTACAAAATATCATCAGATAGTATTTCCCAATTCTGTGCCCACAGCTGTGCCGGGCGGTTCACTTCGCAAAACAACAACATGGTAACAAACAATTCCCGTAGCTGGGAACCGGACGCCCATAATTTAGCCTCTGAAAGAGAGTCACTCCACTCCTTGTCATCATTAAGCAAGCCATACGCATAGCAGGCTTCTTTGAACGTTTCATACACGACTCCGTCGACCGTTTTTATTTCTTCGAAACTTCGGGGCCCTCTCACAATTCCCAACAACATCCTTAAATAATACTTTGGCCCATCTGCTGGATTGCAATACACAATCCGCCCAACGGCTGTCCGCTCCAACCGCCTTTTCCATACCTTGTTATCCTCTTGCCACACATACTTTGTTGGTATCTCGGCGTACATAAACTTTCTTGTCGCTGCATCTATGTTATTCAGCGCAAACCATTGGGTGAACATTGTGTCTCGTATCCCGTCCCGGTTTAACAGGGCTGGCAAGCTGTCCGAATCACGTAACGTGAGCAGATGTTGGTTAGGTGTATGGAACGTTAGCTTCATGACGGATGGGAATGAGTAATGTATAGGAAATGCAAGCATTCTCCACACAGCTTCACACGGCGATAAGTACCGGCAATCCAAATAGTTTTTAATCTCATCGACCTTAACAATCTGTTGTGCACGCTTTTCACCATCATTGCCAATGTTTTCCTGAACAACCATTGTAGCCCTGTCTGGCCCCTTGTTTAAGTATTTAAACATGTATTTTATTGCTCGGGACCGGTTGCACCATTCAACGTTGATGTGCGATTCGTACTTTAAGAGGAAATAACGGTTGTATGGGACGACAAACCGGTTGTCAAGCTTCGTTTTGCCCTTCATGAAGAAAATCTTGGTATCTCGTCGTCGATAAACCGGGTAACCGTCTTCGTCAAGTGTCGTTTCTCGATAAAATGGTTTCGGAAAGTGTTTCATGCATTTTCCATCTGTTGTACACGGAGCACTGCGCGCATCATTCCCACATGGACCATGCAACATGTAATCTGTTACAGCCTTATAGCCGGATGGATCGTCAATTTTCGATGGGATCTCGGCTGAAATCAAATCATCTATACCAGCAGGTGTGCGAGACGCGGCAGAATGTTCAAGCCACAACAAAAGGTGCGCGTGCGGTAGGCCTCTTTTTTGAAACTCAATTGTGTAAACAACTGTATATAACCAGGGGACAAAGATTCAAGACAGAGAGGAAAAAAGGGGAAAATTAGAAAGCTAAAAAAGGTTAGTATTTGTGGGAGAATTGATAGCAAAAGAAAGAGTCGAGGCATTACAAACTTTACCTGCTCTGCAGTTGCCAAAGATTTGTTTCTTCATAATATCTTCAATCAAGAAGGTCAGCTTTAGCTTAAAAACGCGTGATACAACATCTGCACGGTCATGAGACTTCTGCCCTGATATGAGAGATACCATGTCTTCGATTTCAGGCCATTTTGGGTTTGCTTTAAATGTTACAAACAGGTCGGGGTTCCCAAAAGCACGGCACAGAGCCATGGCGTCTTGGTAATTTTGGATCATATATCTTGGACTGCCCGTAAAGGTTGCCGGCAAAACTATACGTTGTCCGATAGCCTCAGCATTTGTATCCCCACGCGTCACTGCGTCACAAACATTATGATAGAGTTCAACGCGCAGCTCATTTTGGTTATTCCTTATCCAGCGCAACCTTTGTTCTTCGATGGCCGCGTATGAGTCAACCAAATATTGTTGGAATAAACGACCGCCTCTTAACAGGGTGGTGCCTTCATTGTTGCGATAATGGATTCTGTAGCAGTAGTATTCCCGCATCGTGACACATTGTCGTTTAGTCGCCCGACGTCCGGTGTTGTCATGGTAGCGTATTCGCTCGTGGAACCCGGTCTCTCCGTACGGAAACAACAACGGATACTGCAAAGGCATGTAAAGCTGATGTAATTCTGATATCCGTTGAAGCGCGCCGTGCTTTGTACTCACGATAACATCACGTGGCTCGGTGTTTTCCCCAAAGTCGTTTGTGATAAGAACAGCAACTTCAGACACATTAGGGCGATTGTACTATGGATTGTTTATTATTTGGCCTAGTAAGCGTAGCTGACAATTGTTGCTTTCATTCTAAGTGCACCAGTCGCGCACCATTCGGAAGGCGTTAGCCAAAGAACTGTGTTTGTCTAACATTCTAATGAGGGACGCAACAATCGCTTCATCACATGTGTTGTGACAGTGGGCCTGGCCAAACAAAGCAGCTATACGGTTTTTGACTTCGTTTTGCGTGTCGTAGAAATACAGTTGAGCATATCTGGGTTGTTCACCTTCAACTGGCAACATGGCTCCTATTCGGTGGTAGTTCTGACCACTTATTCGAAAGGTGTATAGGCTTCTACCACTGTTTATAGCATGTCCAATCTTCCCCCAAATGATGTGAAACAGAACATGCTATTGTACACTCTAATATGTTCTCTGAATCTAACTGTCTCCGGGTCGTTACAATCAAGTAATGATCTTAATGGTTCAGGAGCATCAAGAAGGCGAGCAAGCAAAACCTTGCCATCCTGGCAGCACGAAGAGAAAGTCGTTCCATCAGGCGACTTTGTATTTTTATTCCTCTCTTCATACCACATGATCGCTGCACAATTATGGCATGTGAAGGTTGGACGGCTAAGGTTTTGGTACTTAACATGCGCACCTATAATATTTGTAGCAGGTAAACTTAGTACAACACACGGATTGAGAGCAACATATCAAACAGTGGAGTAAAGTCAGATGCAAAAGGGAACAAAACGTGCATGGTAAGAAAATAGGTTTGGACAATACCTGTTGATGCAAACGCTACCCTACGTGGGGTTCGAATACGAACACCTGGTAACATAATAAAATATGGCAATGTTATTCCTATGCTGGATGATAGATGGGTAAAAGCATAGTCGGGTACATGGTAGTGATGGAGCTTTACCTTCTATTTTTTTAGGGCGATAAGGACGCAGACGCGATGGGCCCGCTACGTTTTGATGAGAATTCCGTGGCGTGCAGGAAATATTGTTTGCAAAAAACGTAATAGTTACGGAAATGGTAAAAGGATAGTAGTAAACATCGTAGATAACGATGTAGACCTTGGGCAGATACGGAGGGAGAATATGTTGTTGGTGGACATAAAACAGGCCGCATATGCACTGCATCGCTCCGCATGATGTTTTTACCTGTAACATATGTTAAGAGAACAACTATTATGTAGGACTCGTAGTGGGATGAGGGATAATGTAAGTGTGCAACCCAAAAATTATGAATAGGCGTACAGCGTCCCAGAGGGACGTTGATGAGGAAATATGGGGACGACCTTTTATTGATTCTCCTGTGCCCACTCTAGCGGTAGTACCAGTGGCCACTGTAACAGCTGGCGGTTGTATTTGAGTGTCACCTGAAACAGACACAGAATATGCAGATAGAATAAAGACAACATAGTAGGTAGAAAACGTATAAATAACTAACTATGAAAGTAAATACCAATCCATTGAGCGCGGCTTGATAGTAGTGGCATCAAAATTGGAGGGCTTAAACTGTTTCCAGCTTAATTAGATCTGTAATTTGTGCGTGCACGCATGTCGGTACGTGAACATTATGGCTAAATGGTTCCGTTTTCACGAACAGTATAGCTAACCTGCGTTGGGGTCAGCAGAGGAAGTAGATGCATTTATGCTAGATAGTGTAGGCCCACAGTATGTCACGGCCTTCCCACCAAGGCCCACATAATTACGACTTTGTATATGGATGGAATGTTTGCTACCCACGATGCTAGCATCGCTGCAGCTGTTCATCAATGTAAGACCGAAATATGTTTGTAACTTTCCGTCAGACAACGTATAGGAGCAAAGGCGGGCTTGTATCGAATGACTAACCACACCAGGAGCAGCAGGCCATAACCTGCAAACCTCATCTTTTATGAGGGAACAGGAAGGGGTAGAATTCAGTATTTAAAACTCCATATGCGGGGTCGGGGGTAACACTGCAATTAAAAGTTTCATACCTCTGTCTGTTCCAGCCTGGTCAAGCAGTTTTAGCCCACAAACGTATTGGATCAACCCGTTAGGCATAACACGTGAATGTGTATGAAAGGCGAAAGTGTAACACCTCGAAAATTCGTGTTAAATAAAATAACGACACGTGTCATGTAAGACAAAAAGCGTTATAAACTCGGATTTATTAAAAAGGTTTGACAGGATTTAAAAGTGTCGTCATGTTAACTTTTGCACCTCTGAACGACCTCGTTATAAATCCCAAGACTCAGATCATATTAAAAACATCTAGTATATGTTCAAGTTCAGTGAATTATAGCAATGAATGATTCATAATTTAAATGGTGGACTCCTACGAAGAAAATGCACGGTAAACCTTATTGTTCGGCACTTTCAAAATGAATTCAAGCAAACATACCAAATGGTAGGGTATGTAATAGTACAAGGCACATTTTAAGGGCCCCTAATTGATAAAACAAGGCCCCAAAGTCGGATTATGAGGTTGCCCTTTCGAAACACCAAAGAACAAAAAGTTTTGGCTGTTGAGGGAGGCTTGCGCACCGCAAGAAGAGACCCTTACGGTGCGCAAGCAAGTTGCCAGCGACAGAAAATTTGTTGTTTGCTGTTTAAACGCGATTTTCGACTTTTGAACGATTTTCCACATCTCCCATGGCCCCTAAACAACCCCTAAACATGTAGGACACATGTGGGAATGTTATGGTTAGTGCTAGACTTGTTTGGCAACACATTGTGGTGAGTAAATCCACTATAAAAGGGCCATGAGTTGCAATGTTGCAATCACACCTCCATCTGCATTCTTGGATCACTTCTGGAGCTCAAGTCTTCTCTCAAGTGATCACTAATCAAGCTTAGGACTTCAGTAAGTTTGCTAGTCCTTCTTTAATTAAGTTTAGCTTAGTTATTTGGCTAAAAGTCAAACCATCGTAATTACGGTTTGACTTCGAGATTAGTTGATAATGGCTCAGTCATATCTCGAATTAAAAGTAGTTATAAGTTGGTAATTATGTGGGTAATAAAACCTTAAAAGGGTTCCCCCTGATTCCCACTCTAACTAGGTCAAATGTCGGGTCAAACTTGCTAATAAAAAGTCAACAGAAAGTTTAAAATGAGATTTGTGCATGATTAGCAATGTAGAACACTTATAACCTGTTTGATCATTAATATAACTTGGTAATTAGTGTAAGGACATGTCTAAACATGTTCAACCCGACAATTTCCTGTTTAGACCCGGTTCAGAACCGAAAGTCGCAAAGTTTGACTTTCACTTTGACTTTCAGTTCTGACCCGTTATGGTATGTTTTAGAAATACCTAAGAGCTTCATTTGGACCAGGTTACATGTTAGTATAACCCTCTGTGATTATACACCTTGGTTCATTAGTTATCCAATTAATATGCATGTTTCCGTTAATTGCTCATATGTTGACCGTTATGCCCTTATTACCTTAAAACGTGATTTTTGGAAATGTAAAAGAGTAGAAACTTTAATTACTGATATATAAACTTATATGAAAAGTTTGACATCAGTTTGAATTGTAGATTTAGAGTTATGCTCAATATCGCAAAATTAAGCTTTTTGTTAATAAAATGGCGTAATTAGCGTATAGCCTAGTTAAACATACTTTTTGGTATCAAAGTCTTTACCCACTGATGTAAAATATTATTTTGGGAATTTTAAATATTTTTAATTAATTTTAGGCTGAGCATAACTCATAGTCGTAGGCTTAATCCGGTAAATGTCGGTTTTGCCCTTACGGGCCATAAAATGAGTTTTACATATCTAAACGACTCCAAACCTTTTGCTACTGATCACATATGATAAATAAATTATTTTGAACCTTCTGGAAATATAAAAATATCAGATTTAAGTATCAAACCCGGAAATGGCCTTTAATCGCCTTTTTAAGCGTTTTTAACGCATAGTATGTACTAGAAGTATTTTAAACATACAAGGGTTGATACCTACTGATATTTGAGGTAAATTATGATATTTTAACAGTAAGCAAAAGTTGATAAACTCAGACTTCAGTTTTGAGCTTTTCGGCTTATGTGAAATTACCAAAATACCCCTACGGGGCATAGTTTGGTTAAAATTGATAAATTTCACATATATGCTTTAACCTACTGATATAACTTAGCAAATTATGTATTTTTTCTGATTTCATCAGACCTGTAACTCAGGTTGTTACTTAAACTCTTTTATAAACTTTTAAATGACCAAACTACCCCTACGGGGCCTGGTTTGTGTTTAAACACGTTTCGGGCATAATGAAAGACATCTTACTGATGTCACAACATATTTGAGGCATAATTAACTTTGGAAACCTGTCTATAGCTCTCATGGATACCCGTCACGCTTATTACGCGTACGGTTTGGTTTGTGTAACAAGTTTACATAAATTAGCCGAAACGGGTCAAACCTTAACGATTTTATCTCAAAATCCAGAATGTGAATAATAAACCCATATTAAACAAGTCTCTGAACTTGTCGGGTCTAAATCACATTCTATCCGGTCTTCGCTTAATCGTGCGTACGAACCGTATCTTTGAAACTAGCCGGTCTAAGCTTAAGCTTAATTAAAGACCAGTTAGGATTCTAATAGGTTATTATAAACCTTCGTTCCAGATTAGGAGTACCAGTAAAAGCTACTTGCAATTTGCTTATTGTGATTTATACATTGCTCAGGTAAATACTTTTAACTTATTTTCCCTATACGGGCTTGGGTTACGGTATATAGAATACCGCTTGATCGGGCATCAAATCCTCCACCGTTGAGTGGGTAATTGAATAAATTTGATCGGCTCATTTAAACAGTCTTGTTACTTAAAGCCTTTGGGGGGTTAATGACCATGTCCCGGATATCCTAGGCATCATTTTACGAAATGGCCACGACTTAAGCGCGGGGTGTAGGCGTACACCCGTCAGTGCACAAAAGAATATTGTGGTGTGTCTATTGATCTTTAACCCGGACAAGATCCGGGCTACTGAACGCACAAGGAACATGTAATTCGTTCACAAGATTATATATCTAAATAATTCTCCCAAGTTAAATAAAATGTTTATGCCACGTGCATCCAAACCAATTTTCAATCATTTTCCAAAATGAGTCAGTTGATTGTATTTACCAGTGTAAACTGACGTATTTTCCCAAAAAGATTAAATGCAGGTACTATGCGTAATTGGCTGGGATTTCTCCTTAGCATCATTAGAAGTCTCGAAAGCTTAAGATGCCTGAAGTCTGTTGAACCATTAATATTATTTTATTTTCGATCCATCTGTGGATAAACTTCCGAATATTGTGACATTTGATATTACAATATTAAATTCGGTTGTATCATATTTTTAAATTTGCTTCCGCTGTGCATATTAAATATTGTGTTGTTTGACTATTATGTTGCCAACCACGTCACGATACTCCCCACCGGACCCACCGGTGACACGTGGAACTCGGGGTGTGACAGGTTGGTATCAGAGCCAACATTGAGTGAATTAAACACTAGCCGTTTGTGTTTAATCTCAATAACACAATTGCACAATTCTAAACTTTCAAGTCTAGACATATAACATAGGACAAAGTCCACTTTGATTGTGTTGTCCCTTATTTTGCATATACTTTTGTTTTGTTATCTCATGCTATATTGACAGGACTCTTGATAAAATGCCGCCAAGATTCTTCCGAAGGAAAGGACGAGGCAAGGGGCCGATCACTGCCCCCAATGATAATGAAGCTGGACCATCACATGCGCGAGCTCCGTCTACTACCGAGAGTGACGACCCTCGGCAGAACAGGAGGAACTTGTTTGAACCAACCAGACGATCGGTATCACATAGCTCTACGCCTCCGGTCCAAAACCCTTATGGGCCACAGCCGGAGTACGAGCCCAACAACCCTCAGCCTTCGTATATACCATTACAGCGATCCTTATCGCATCATTCCTTTGGTGACCCTACACCAGTTTTTAGGGGCCGGTTTAACCCGTCAAACTTTTTACAAGAACCAGTGGGTTTTAACCCATTGGGTCCAGAAGATCATTTCTCTGGAGATCATGCGGACGACATGGACGAGGATACGGACCCCGTCAAGCCAGCCAGTGGTACACCGAACCACTCGATCGAGATCTCCGACGGATCTTCGTTCCATGGATCACCCTATGTTGGTCCAGATAGCTTCCAAGCTATGTTCACCAGGCACGAGTGGTACTATACACCTCCTCACCATTCGTCGCCTCCTCAGCAGCAGCAGCCGCAACAACAGCAGGATCCCTCTGTGGATTCCAGATTCGTGGCAGTCACGCCACCGCCTCCACCGCCGCTAGTGCAGCCGGCACCTCCGCAACCACCGAGGCGAAGGAGAACCGGTGCGCGCATGTCGTCACGAGCAGGGGATTTCCATTTCAGTTCCCCACGTCAATCCAGTGGCAGCCACTATCCGCCACATCAAGAGGACCCACAAATGGGTGGACCCTCCAACCCAGCTGTGCCACAGCCACCGCCAATGGGTTTTGACAACCCAATTCCTGCATATACGGGTTCCATGGCGTATAACCCGTTTGAACCGCCGACTCACCACAACTATGGTTACGCGGAGGCCGACCCCTACATGGTTGATGTGTTCAAATATTAACATATAAATTTCATCAAATGAGGCATAAAACTAACCCTTTTTAGTACTAATGTTGGAAAAAGTGTGCTTTTGTCTTCCTTTTGTATTTTCAGTATTAAATGAGCTCAAATTAACAAAAGAAGCAAAAAGACATCAAAATCTAACATAAATACAAGAAAAGGAACAAAACGTGACATGCCCGACCCCACGACAGCATCTTCCCAAGCAAAACAAGAGATCAGAGGCCTGAACACGCCCCGTGATCAGCCAGCACGGGGGCGTGCCCAAGTGTCAGCAGAAAAGACAAAGTGGTAGAAGCTTCTATTGCCCACCACGGGGCCGTGCTCAGCGGACACGGGGCCGTGGTCAACTATAAGATTCGCACAATCCAGACAAATCTTCATAGTACAAAGATTCTTCTGCACACGGGGTCGTGCTCAGCGGACACGGGGGCGTGGTCAACTAATAAGACAAAGCTGCATTTAATGAAGAAAGAGAGGATGTGGACATGGGGCCGTGTCCACTGGACACGGGGCCGTGCCCGAGCTTCTGTTCAGCCTATAAATAGAAGTGCTTGGCTCAAGCTCAAACCATCCCTTGGCACACCACCTCTCTCACACTTCACCCACCACCCACCACCACCATAACACCATCATCCACCACCATCATCCATTGTCCATCATAGAGTGTGTGAGTCGTCTCGGGATCCAAGATTGATCGTAAGAGTTCTTGACAATCAAGGCCATGTTTGCCTAAGTCTCTTACATCACTTGGTGAAGACAAAGTGTCTAGTGTAATACTTTTTATTTCTAATCTTTTGCACTTTTTATTTGGTTTTGTATTAATGACTTTAATAACTAGTTACTTATGTTGAAGGTGATCTTTCCTTATCGTTTGTCCGTGGTGTCTTGGCATTATTTTACTGTCTATATAAAATAAAAGATTTTCACCATTCATATCTCCACGGTCTATATGGAGGTATGTTGGCTACCTGGTCGGGGGTTAAGGGAACGGTTTGGTAAAGGTCTTGCCATTGTTCAGCGTTTAGAGGTCCTGCAATGGACCTGGGTCAAATTTAGTAGGACCTCCTTCAATACTTAACGGTATTGGATGGCGGGGGTCCAAACTCTTTGACCCCCTCATAAGTTAACTACTATTAATACTATAACCCGGCTATTTAGGACTGTATCCCTACTGACTCAGACTACTTAGTCGAGGGTAACGTCACCTCCAAAAGAGGGGCCTACCATAATATTGCATTAATAACTTAATTCATTATCTTCCAATAATCCACCCTTTTAGGATTGTATCCTTGCTGACTCAAACTACTGGGGTGAGGGTAACGTCACCTTCAAAAGAGGGGCCTACTACAATAACTAAGATAATCTCTTAACTATGTGCAAAAGTGCGGAAATAATCAAAGGTTACACTAGATACGAGTCGGAACCAAGTGATTCATCTTGTCTATCTGTTTTTTTTTTTATTTTTACCTTTCAGCATTTTAGTTAGTTTTTATTTTTCTTAGTTTAAAAACCTTTTCTAAACTTTTTATTTTGATTAGACGTTGAGGATAAACCGGTACTAAAAGCTCTTGTGTCCTTGGACGACCTCGGTATCTTGCCAACACTATACTACGCTCACGATGGGTGCACTTGCCCATATGTGTGTTTAGTGTTAGTAAAATATCGTGTTTTATAAATTTAAAACTTGGCTAAAAATAAGTGTTAAAGGGGCTTAAAATATACACCTAATATATATAACACTTCACACGCATCAAGTTTTTGGCGCCGTTGCCGGGGACACAAGGATTTTAAGAAAGTTAGGAATCAGCGGCCTAATCGTTTTTCTTATTTTTCATTTTTTTAGGTTTTTTTTTAATTTTTCAGCTTCTGCAGAACTCAGCACGGGCCGTGCCCGCTGAACACGCCCCGTGCCCAATCATTGGAACTGGCAATCCTGTTTTAAGTCAGACAGTAAGCTGAACACGGGGCCGTGCCCGCTCAACACGCCCCCGTGCCCAAGTTTCAGTTACTGAAAACAGAACCGTAAGATCCCGACGGTTGGTAATTTCTGACACAAACATGAGTGATACTGATACTTTTTACTTTCGGCACTCTTATGGTACTATGTGGTGTCAATTATGTGGTGGTAACCATAAAGAATTAGAATGTTTTTTTCTAAATTATAAACCCCACTATATAGACCCAGCATTTCCTAGTATCCTTAAGAGGGGCGAAAGTAAAAATAATCCCTATCGCTCCCTCGAATGCGCCCAACCGGATATTCTAGGAGAAATGCTTCTCGACGAATTATTTCAACTAGAAGATCTAATTTTTAATTGGTTAGAAGAACTTAGGGGAGACCTCAAAAATCTTCTCCAAGACGATAACCAAGAAGAAAGGTTGGAAACGCATTCAAACAACTTCATTGCTTCCAATGATACTTCTAACTCTAGTGAGGACTTGAGCGAAAGTCGTCCCTGTGTCGATTGTGCCGTGAAGGACTCCCCATCGACTTCGTTCGATGCATACATAGACCTGAGCGATTCGACATACACCTTCTTTAACGAAAGCCCGGGAAAGGGTTGGACTTGTCCACCTACATATAGCATAGGAATCACCCTCACCGACAACCTCTTGCGTTCTCGTCTTAATCTAGATCAATTAAGGTATCTTAGGCACTTTGGGGTTGTTCCATCCAGTAAGGAACCACCCGATCCGGGAAAATTCCTTGAAATTTGAAGAAATCATCGAGACAGCTTCTAGACACGGGGCCGTGTCCAGGTCAGCACGCCCCCGTGTCCACCCAAAAGATTCTCTTCTGATTTTGTCAGAATGCGGACAAAAATGTGTCAGGATTCCATCTACACACGGGGCCGTGTCCAGCCGACACGGGGCCGTGCGCACCGTACTGTCGTTTTCTATAAATGCAGCCAAGAATCCTTCACATTTGAACCATTCCAGGGACAGAGAATTGAGGAATATTCTCACATACCATCCTAGGTATTTTCTAAAAGAAGTTTCTTAACTATCTTCTTGTCCTTTCCTCTTTTATCCACTTTCATCTTCTTCAATTTTCTTCATACTTCCGTTAAAGCTTGAACCTTCTATAGTTTCAAGCCTTATTGAGATGTTTGTTAGATTTTTGTTCATGGAATCTTGATAAAAAAAAGTTTTATAACAATGTTTTAAGTTGTTTAAGTTCAAAAATGCTTCAAAAATCATAAAAACAATTTGAAACCCCAAGATTCCTTGTCCATAAATCCTGCAGATATCTGAACACGGGGCCGTGTCCGAAGTACTAGACCCATAGGATTGAACTCTTTTCGGCATGTTTTCTCAGAATGGCAAGCAGAATAAGCGGAAACTCTTCTTCACATTCCAGGAACAACAGGCAGGGGAGAAGGTCATCTACGGTTGAGGATTCTCTTGTAAACTATGTTTACGCCTTAAGAGAAGCCCTTGATGAAGTAACAAGTGTGGAAGAGGCTTTGGTCGACCGCATTAATCATTTGACGGTGGGACTAGAAGGGTGTCTCCGGGAGGTCAACCTTTTGCACCAAAGGTTGAACATTCTCGCCTCTCCTCCTTTGGTACCGATTATTACCCAAAGGGCATGGAATGTGGTGCCGGAAGTCATCATTCCGGCCGAATGGTACGCCCTACATCCGGAACCTCCTCGAGACATACTACAAGGGGTTCCGGTGGGTGTCGCTCCTCCTCCTCAAGATGTCGAGGAACATGAAGCCGCCTCCCTTCTCCTGAGGGAGATAGAAGAATGGCTCTAGCAACATCTTAGGAACACCGTTCGACTTGGAGCTCTACAAGGCTTTTAAACCGGAAATCTATTTCTGGAATTTTGGTTCTTATTGAAGAAGTAGAACTCCTTAGGAAGATTTTACGGATCACTTGACCTATTTAATATTAGGACCCTTAACTTTTATTTTCTACTTTATTTTTAATTTTTAGGACTATTATGTAATTCTCTCTATGATTAATAAATGATGGTTTTAGTTAAATTGGTGTTATGAATGGTGTTGAAATGAATAAAACACACTTGAGATGGTAAAGGATGCAAGGGAAACTTGAACCAGCACTCCATACAGGAAAACAGAACCATCCGACAAATTTCTTCATTTACAGTAAGCTCGGCACGGGCCGTGTCCACCCAACACGGCCCCGTGCTGCACAGTCTGCAGAAAAAGACCCAGTTCAGGTAACTGGACACGGGCCGTGTTCACCCAACACGCCCCCGTGTCCAGACTTCTGTTTCTCTTGTTTCAATTTTGTTACTGGCACTTGAACACGGGGCCGTACCCGGATCACACGGGGCCGTGTTCAGCGCCCAGTAACACAAATTTGAACCATTCCAGGGACAGAGAATTGAGGAATATTCTCACATACCATCCTAGGTATTTTCTAAAAGAAGTTTCTTAACTATCTTCTTGTCCTTTCCTCTTTTATCCACTTTCATCTTCTTCAATTTTCTTCATACTTCCGTTAAAGCTTGAACCTTCTATAGTTTCAAGCCTTATTGAGATGTTTGTTAGATTTTTGTTCATGGAATCTTGATAAAAATAAGTTTTATAACAATGTTTTAAGTTGTTCAAGTTCAAAAATGCTTCAAAAATCATAAAAACAATTTGAAACCCCAAGATTCCTTGTCCATAAATCCTGCAGATATCTGAACACGGGGCCGTGTTCAGTGAACACGGGGCCGTGTCCGAAGTACTAGACCCATAGGATTGAACTCTTTTCGGCATGTTTTCTCAGAATGGCAAGCAGAACTACTGGGGTGAGGGTAACGTCACCTTCAAAAGAGGGGCCTACTACAATAACTAAGATAATCTCTTAACTATGTGCAAAAGTGCGGAAATAATCAAAGGTTACACTAGATACGAGTCGGAACCAAGTGATTCATCTTGTCTATCTGTTTTTTTTTTTTTTTTACTTTTCAGCATTTTAGTTAGTTTTTATTTTTCTTAGTTTAAAAACTTTTCTAAACTTTTTATTTTGATTAGACGTTGAGGATAAACCGGTACTAAAAGCTCTTGTGTCCTTGGACGACCTCGGTATCTTGCCAACACTATACTACGCTCACGATGAGTGCACTTGCCCATATGTGTGTTTAGTGTTAGTAAAATATCGTGTTTTATAAATTTAAAACTTGGCTAAAAATAAGTGTTAAAGGGGCTTAAAATATACACCTAATATATATAACACTTCACACGCATCAATGGTAGCGGCGAACTACAACACCCAAGGACCCTATGGAGATCCATGGGGAGTAGGGTACCCAACACATGGGTACCAGATACCTCCCAGGCCTATTATTCGGACGCAATCGCAGCCGCCACGGTTTTCTCCCCCAGAAATGGAGGAAATCCTACAAAGGTTGGATGAAGTAGAGCGAGGCTTCCTCCGTGACCGTAGGGAGAGACAGAGCTTCTTCCAAGGATTGGCAAGCTTGATCAAAGGAAAAAGCAAGAAGGACCACTAAGTCCTTCCAATCGTAGTAAGCCCCTGCGTGGGTATGTATGTTGTTTATTTTGACCCCTGCGTGGGTCTATCTTTTCTGTAAACCCCTACGAGGGTATGTTATTTATGTAAGTCCCTGCGTGGACTATTATGTTTATTATTAAGCCCATGCGTGGGTATGTGTGTTATTAAGCCCCTGCGAGGGTAAGTATTTAATTAAACCCCTGCGTGGGTAAGTTTGTTATTTGAAAAGACCCGTTTAGGGCAGCGTGTAATATTTTAATAAATTAATGGAATGTTTGTTTTATAAATTTCATGTTTGCCATTATGTGCATATATAAATTATAAATGAAATAAATAAATTAAAATCATTCCTTTTGAAATAATCTGCCATGTAATTATTAAATAAGGATCTTAAAGAGTGAAACCTAGCCTTCGGGTCATTTTAAGGCCGGGCCAAGATGGTAAGACTTGTTCAAAAGATTCAAATCCCTGTTAACATCTGTATACATGTTAACACTCCTGGCAGAAGTGGTTCGTTAAAATCACACACGTCATTTTATATATAAAAGGATCTTTCTAAAGATTCCTAACCCAAATTTTATGATCTCTGAATCATGGGTTTAGATCATCAATTAAGATGATCATATTTTTACCATACGTGGTAATATAGTGCCTACGGGCCCTGCTCATTTCCATATGAGCCAAAAGACAGTGGTAGCAATGACTCCCTGTCAAATAAAGGTGATGAACTAGGTTCAAACCTTCATGCGTTGATTCTCTGAAATCATAGCTTATAATTTATAAACGTCCTTGTGACTAGGCCTATTGTGCCAGTATGCCTTAATGTTTTGATTCTCTGAAATCATAGATTAAATTAAAAATGTCCACGTGACTAGGCCTTTTGTGCCACAAATAAAACTGCTAATGTTTTATAATAAGGATAAATTAAAATAGAAATCCTAAATAAATATGATTTATAAATTAACCATATATGGTCTCTGTTACCATGGTTAATGAATTGCCATAAAAGACAATTCCATAATAAACTCCCAAATAAACTATTGTCCTTGTTTTCTGCAACAGTTCAATTAAAATGGCTAACTCGGACGAGGGTAATAGTCATCCAGTGGAGAATAACGAGAACGCCCGAATTAATTTAACGGGTGCTGAATTGAAAGCGATAATAGACGGCGCAGTTACCCAGGCCTTGGAACGGCAATACAAAGAGTATAGTGGGACTCGAAGTAGGACCCTATCAAAGTCGCATTCAAAGCCACCGTCCAAGAAGGACGACTCGAAGAAAGATGATGATCGACACTCCTCGAACCACAGCGCTCCATCTCAACAGGTTATACTAAATCAGGGACCCCGTGACAAGGGTTGCTCGTATAAATATTTCGTTTCCTGCAAACCCCGGGATTTCACTGGGGAGAAGGGAGCCATTGACTGTATGACGTGGCTGGATGAGATGGTTACGGTTGTAGACATCAGCGGATGCGCTGAGAGAGACGTGGTTAAGTTTGTGTCGCAGTCTTTTAAGGGTGAAGCTTTAGCATGGTGGAGATCTCTGATTCAAGCCACCGGAAAAATCCCATTGTACAACATGTCGTGGGATCAATTTGTTGCCCTTATCAGGGAAAATTACTGCCCTCAGCATGAGGTGGAGAAGATAGAATCTGATTTTCTATCATTGGTGATGACAAACCTTGACTGTCAAGCTTACCCAACGAGCTTCAACACGATGTCCCGGTTGGTTCCATATCTGGTAACCCCGGAGCCAAAAAGAATCGCTCGTTTTATCGGTGGTTTAGCCCCGGAAATCAAGGCAAGCGTAAAAGCTTCTCGGCCAGCTACCTTCAGGTCTGTAGCTGACATATCTTTGTCACTTACTCTGGATGCGGTCCGACAAAGATCGCTGAGAAACAAAGAGGCTGAGAAGAGAAAGCGTGAAGATGATGGTTCACGGAGATCGAACAAGAAACACCGTGGGAACGGTGATAACAAGAAAGGATCGGAGTCAAGGAAAGATGGGCATCACTCTGGTGAGAAGCCTAAATGCAAAATTTGCAAGAAACAGCACTATGGAAAGTGCAGACTTGAGTCGAACTCACAGACTCAGTCAAAAACCTATGCTTGTGGTATATGCAAGTCCACGGATCACAAAACCTTGGATTGCAAGAAGATGAAAGACGCAACGTGCTACCTTTGCAATGAAAATGGGCACATTAAGACTAACTGCCCAAAATACAACAAGAAGCCTGAGGAGGCCAAGAAGACTAATGCTAGAGTCTTCAGAATGGACGCAAATGAAGCGGTTCTAGACGACAACGTTATTACAGGTACTTTCCTTGTAAATGACGTATATGCTAGAGTACTTTTTGATTCTGGCGCTGATAAGTCGTTTGTAGACAATAAGTTTTGTGAATTGTTGAGGTTACCTGTCAAAACCTTAAACGTGAATTATGAGGTGGAGTTAGCAGATGGTACACTAGAAACCGTCTCAACTGTGTTATATGGGTGTGTTATATCCATTAAGAACCATTCTTTTCCTCTGTCTCTGATCCCCTTTAAGTTGGCCGGTTTTGACATAGTTCTGGGTATGGACTGGTTATCTCATAACCAGGCCCAAATTGTCTGTAACAAGAAACAAGTGGTGATAAAGACTCCGTCTGGTGAATCACTTACCATTCGGGGAGATACCCAGTATGGATTGCCTGAGCAAGTGACTATGCTCAAGGCTTCCAAGTGTTTAAAGAAGGGTTGTGTCATCTACATGGCACAAGTGATTATTGACGAACCCAAACCGAAGATAGAAGACATCTCTGTCATCTCTGAATTCCCAGAAGTTTTTTCCAGAAGAACTACCTGGTTTGCCACCAGATAGGCAAGTGGAATTCAGGATTGATATCATCCCCGGAGCAGCACCAGTTGCCAGAGCACCCTATAGGTTGGCACCAACGGAGATGAAAGAATTGAGGACACAGCTAGATGAACTGCTAGCTAAGGGTTTCATTAAACCTAGTTCGTCTCCTTGGGGAGCGCCAGTCCTGTTTGTCAAGAAGAAGGATGGATCGATGCGTCTGTGCATCGATTATCGTGAACTTAATAAGGTCACGATCAAGAATAGGTATCCTCTGCCCAGAATCGACGATTTGTTCGATCAATTGCAAGGGGCAAGTTATTTCTCGAAGATTGACTTGAGGTCAGGCTACCATCAGCTAAAGGTCAGAGATGAAGACGTGCACAAAACAACATTTAGGACTCGTTATGGTCATTACGAGTTCCTAGTGATGCCTTTTGGGCTCACTAATGCACCTGCCGCGTTCATGGATCTCATGAATCGCGTTTGCAAACCGTACTTAGATAAATTTGTCATCGTTTTCATCGACGACATTCTTATCTATTCAAAGAATCAAGCTGACCATGAGAAACACCTTCGATATATTCTCAAACTCCTACATCAGGAGAAACTCTATGCCAAATTTTCCAAGTGCGAATTTTGGCTTCGGGAAGTCCAATTTCTTGGACATGTGGTTAGCGAGCGTGGTATCCAAGTGGATCCCGCTAAGGTTGAAGCAGTTATGAACTGGCAAGAACCAAAGACGCCTACAGAGATTCGTAGCTTCCTGGGATTGGCAGGATATTACATGCGTTTCATCGAAAAATTTTCAAGGATTGCTGCACCCCTAACTTCCTTGACTAAGAAGAAAGTAAAGTTCAACTGGGGCCCTAAGCAGCAAGAATCCTTTGATATTCTGAAGCAAAAGTTGAGCAACGCCCCAGTACTGACATTGCCAGATGGAATAGAAGAGTTCGTGGTTTACTGCGATGCATCGCACACTGGCATGGGGTGCGTGCTTATGCAGAAAGGCAAGGTTATTGCCTACGCTTCACGACAATTGAAAGTGCATGAAAAGAATTACACCATCCATGACTTGGAGTTGGGTGCCGTTGTATTCGCACTGAAGCTTTGGAGGCACTATCTATATGGTGTCAAGTGTGTGATTTATTCTGATCACAAGAGCCTCCAACATCTGTTTAATCAGAAGGAATTAAATATGAGGCAACGCCGCTGGATGGAGACTTTAAATGATTATGATTGTGAAATCAAGTACCATCCCGGCAAGGCGAATGTAGTCGCTGATGCCTTGAGCCGAAAGGAAAGGATGGAACCCATCCGAATCAATGCCAAGCGCATGGAGATAAAGAATAATTTGATTGAAAGGTTGTTAGCTGCACAAAAGGAAGCTGTGTTGGAAGCTAACTATCCTAATGAAAAGTTAGGAGTAACTGAGGAGCAGTTAACTCTTAGCAAGGACGGAATTTTACGATTGAATGGACGAATATGGGTTCCAATTTATGGGGGACTTCGTGATGTTATCCTCCAGGAAGCCCATAGTTCCAAATACTCCGTTCATCCTGGAGCTGATAAGATGTACCAGGATCTAAAGGCAAATTATTGGTGGATAGGCTTGAAGAAGTCTGTAGCCACTCATGTAGCTAAATGCTTGACATGTGCGCAAGTCAAAGCCGAGCATCAGAAACCGTCAGGTTTGCTACAACAGCCTGAACTTCCTACGTGGAAGTGGGAAATGGTAACTATGGATTTTATTACCAAGTTACCCAAGATAAGGAAAGGAAATGATACGATATGGGTTATAGTTGATAGACTGACTAAGTCAACACATTTCTTAACCATCAAGGAGACTTATAGCTCCGACATGTTAGCCCAGTTATACGTTGATAAGATTGTAGCCTTACATGGCATACCTGTGTCTATTATCTCTGACCGAGATACTAGATACACGTCACATTTTTGGAAGAGTTTCCAACAGTCTTTGGGCACACGTTTAAATTTTAGTACGGCTTATCAAACTCAGACTGACGGTCAGAGTGAGCGTACTATTCAAACGTTGGAAGACATGCTACGTGCATGCGCGATCGATTTGGGTGGTAGTTGGGATAAGAACCTACCATTAATTGAATTCTCCTACAACAATAGCTACCATACCAGCATTAAGGCTGCACCCTTCGAGGCATTATACGGTAGAAAGTGTAGATCGCCCGTTTGTTAGGCAGAAGTTGGAGACGTCCAATTATCGGGACCAGAGATAGTGTTCGAAACAACGGACAAGATTGTCCAGATTCGTGACCGTCTCAAAGCTGCCCGAGATAGGCAGAAGAGTTACGCTGATCCTAAGCGTAAAGATTTCCACTTCGAAGTAGGTGACAAAGTCCTACTTAAAGTGTCACCCAGGAAAGGAGTGATGCGATTTGGTAAGAAAGGCAAGCTAAGCCCGAGATACATAGGACCTTTCGAGGTTATCGAACGTGTCGGGTCAGTTGCCTATAAGTTAAACTTACCAGAAGAGCTCAGTGGAATTCACAATGTGTTCCACATCTGCAATCTGAAGAAGTGCTTCGCTGATGAATCACTGGTAATACCGCATACAGATGTGCATATAGATGAGAGCTTAAAATTTGTGGAAAAACCTTTGTCGATTGAAGATCGACAGGTAAAGAAGCTTCGAAGGAAGCATGTACCTATTGTAAAGGTCAAATGGGATGCCCGAAGAGGTCCCGAGTATACGTGGGAGGTTGAATCCACCATGAATGTTTGCTATATGGATGGAATGTTTGCTACCCACGATGCTAGCATCGCTGCAGTTATTCATCAATGTAAGACCGAAATATGTTTGTATCTTTCCGTCAGACAACGTATAGGAGCAAAGGCGGGCTTGTATCGAATGACTAACCACACCAGGAGCAGCAGGCCATAACCTGCAAACCTCGTCTTTTATGAGGGAACAGGAAGGGGTAGAATTCAGTATTTAAAACTCCATATGCAGGGTCGGGGGTAACACTGCAATTAAAAGTTTCATACCTCTGTCTGTTCCAGCCTGGTCAAGCAGTTTTAGCCCACAAACGTATTGGATCAACCCGTTAGGCATAACACGTGAATGTGTATGAAAGGCGAAAGTGTAACACCTCGAAAATTCGTGTTAAATAAAATAACGACACGTGTCGTGTAAGACAAAAAGCGTTATAAACTCGGATTTATTAAAAAGGTTTGACAGGATTTAAAAGTGTCGTCATGTTAACTTTTGCACCTCTGAACGACCTCGTTATAAATCCCAAGACTCAGATCATATTAAAACATCTAGTATATGTTCAAGTTCAGTGAATTATAGCAATGAATGATTCATAATTTAAATGGTGGACTCCTACGAAGAAAATGCACGGTAAACCTTATTGTTCGGCACTTTCAAAATGAATTCAAGCAAACATACCAAATGGTAGGGTATGTAATAGTACAAGGCACATTTTAAGGGCCCCTAATTGATAAAACAAGGCCCCAAAGTCGGATTATGAGGTTGCCCTTTCGAAACACCAAAGAACAAAAAGATTTGGCTGTTGAGGGAGGCTTGCGCACCGCAAGAAGAGACCCTTACGGTGCGCAAGCAAGTTGCCAGCGACAGAAAATTTGCTGTTTGCTGTTTAAACGCGATTTTCGACTTTTGAACGATTTTCCACATCTCCCATGGCCCCTAAACAACCCCTAAACATGTAGGACACATGTGGGAATGTTATGGTTAGTGCTAGACTTGTTTGGCAACACATTGTGGTGAGTAAATCCACTATAAAAGGGCCATGAGTTGCAATGTTGCAATCACACCTCCATCTGCATTCTTGGATCACTTCTGGAGCTCAAGTCTTCTCTCAAGTGATCACTAATCAAGCTTAGGACTTCAGTAAGTTTGCTAGTCCTTCTTTAATTAAGTTTAGCTTAGTTATTTGGCTAAAAGTCAAACCATCGTAATTACGGTTTGACTTCGAGATTAGTTGATAATGGCTCAGTCATATCTCGAATTAAAAGTAGTTATAAGTTGGTAATTATGTGGGTAATAAAACCTTAAAAGGGTTCCCCTGATTCCCACTCTAACTAGGTCAAATGTCGGGTCAAACTTGCTAATAAAAAGTCAACAGAAAGTTTAAAATGAGATTTGTGCATGATTAGCAATGTAGAACACTTATAACCTGTTTGATCATTAATATAACTTGGTAATTAGTGTAAGGACATGTCTAAACATGTTCAACCCGACAATTTCCTGTTTAGACCCGGTTCAGAACCGAAAGTCGCAAAGTTTGACTTTCACTTTGACTTTCAGTTCTGACCCGTTATGGTATGTTTTAGAAATACCTAAGAGCTTCATTTGGACCAGGTTACATGTTAGTATAACCCTCTGTGATTATACACCTTGGTTCATTAGTTATCCAATTAATATGCATGTTTCCGTTAATTGCTCATATGTTGACCGTTATGCCCTTATTACCTTAAAACATGATTTTTGGAAATGTAAAAGAGTAGAAACTTTAATTACTGATATATAAACTTATATGCAAAGTTTGACATCAGTTTGAATTGTAGATTTAGAGTTATGCTCAATATCGCAAAATTAAGCTTTATGTTAATAAAATGGCGTAATTAGCGTATAGCCTAGTTAAACATACTTTTTGGTATCAAAGTCTTTACCCACTGATGTAAAATATTATTTTGGGAATTTTAAAGATTTTTAATTAATTTTAGGCTGAGCATAACTCATAGTCGTAGGCTTAATCCGGTAAATGTCGGTTTTGCCCTTACGGGCCATAAAATGAGTTTTACATATCTAAACGACTCCAAACCTTTTGCTACTGATCACATATGATAAATAAATTATTTTGAACCTTCTGGAAATATAAAAATATCAGATTTAAGTATCAAACCCGGAAATGGCCTTTAATAGCCTTTTTAAGCGTTTTTAACGCATAGTATGTACTAGAAGTATTTTAAACATACAAGGGTTGATACCTACTGATATTTGAGGTAAATTATGATATTTTAACAGTAAGCAAAAGTTGATAAACTCATACTTAAGTTTTGAGCTTTTCGGCTTATGTGAAATTACCAAAATACCCCTACGGGGCATAGTTTGGTTAAAATTGATAAATTTCACATATATGCTTTAACCTACTGATATAACTTAGCAAATTATGTATTTTTGCTGATTTCATCAGACCTGTAACTCAGGTTGTTACTTAAACTCTTTTATAAACTTTTAAATGACCAAACTACCCCTACGGGGCCTGGTTTGTGTTTAAACACGTTTCGGGCATAATGAAAGACATCTTACTGATGTCACAACATATTTGAGGCATAATTAACTTAGGAAACCTGTCTATAGCTCTCATGGATACCCGTCACGCTTATTACGCGTACGGTTCGGTTTATTAATGATGGTATGGAATGATGCGAAACGAACCAATGAATGTTGAATGATAATTGAAATATACTGATGCAAGTGATGTACATTAACTTGAATGATGAATGAAGTGAATGCATATGATAGTGATTTAATATGTTAAATAGAATATGAATTGTCGATTAAAGAAAGATGTGTTTGTGTAGATGTCGGATAGAAGTGGTACGAATGATGATGAAGTGGCACGACAGGAACAACTGAAAACTATGATATCGGAAGAAGTTGGAAAGGCAATCGAGGCAAATATTCCTCGGTTAGCCCAGGAAGTAAAGAGTCAAGTGTTGGAGACGGTAGAGGGAATGATGACCATCAAGTTAGAGGAATTAAAGGAGATGATACGTGAAGTACAAGGGAAGAAAAGTACTAGGAGATGTACGTATAAAGAGTTCATGGCGTGTAACCCATTACCATACAAAGGGGAAATTGACCCGATAGCGTGTCAAAGGTGGATTTCAAGTACCGAAGCAGTGTTTGTGAGAAGTAGGTGCGAGAAAGAAGATCAAGTGATGTTTGCAACAGGTCTCCTCCAAGTCCAGGCCAAGGATTGGTGGGACGCTCATTGCAAGAAGGTAGGGGAAGATAAAATCCAAACTCTAACGTGGCAAGAGTTTAAAGAGCCTTTCTTGAAATATCATTGCCCTCAGTCTGCAATCGATAGGATTCAGGAAGACTTTTTGCGCCTTCGACATAAAGATGAAACGATAGATGAAATAACGAATACGTTCCTTGACAAACTGAAGTTTAGTAAGGAGATAGCGTGGGATGAGAAGATGCATATTAAGCGTTATCACGGTATGCTGAAGGCCGAGTACCGAGAATTTATAAGCCCCTCCAAGTGTGACACGTTGGAGGAGTTAATTAACTGTGCAAGGGACCGGGAAATTGAGTTGAAAAGACAAATAGAACGAGGAGAGAAAAGGGTGTTGGAGAAGCCTACAAACCCAAGCCCGAATAAGAAGTCTAAGTTTCAAGATCAAGGCAAGAAAGGAAAGTTGAGTAGTGGAATCCCGACCTGTAAAACTTGCGGAAAACACCATTCGGGTGAATGTTTACTTGGAAAAAAGGGGTGCTACAAATGTGGGCAAGAGGGAAACCCGTATTACAAGTGTCCCAACAACCCTAAAACATGTTACAACTGCTATCAGACTGGGCATATCAAAGCAGAGTGTCCGAAACTCCAACCAGGCATTAAGAAAGAAGGAAAGAAGGAAGAGACACCTAGGGCACGTGGAAGGATGTTTCAAATAACATCGGATGAAGCCAAAACTCACCCGGAGGGTATAGTAGATCAATAACAATGGTAGGGTGGGGCCAAAATTCTTTGGCGGCGAAGGTAGAAGGTACCAAATCACCCCGGACAACAAAGAATCATGGCATCATATGGGAAGGGGAACAAATAAATGAATTTGTGCATGAGATGTTGAAGTATATACCTCGTCCTTGGATAGTCAACCTTGGATTTGCACGCCTTGCAAATGAAGTAACCGTCCTCTCTCGTTAGTCCCTTACGACGCTGGCTACCGGAACACGCGAAAAGATACCAGCTGTTCTTGGTTCTAATAGACGTAATCTCTACAACGTTCCGGAAAAGGATGACCTACAACGAACAAAATACAAGGGCTAGTTCAGCGAGGCAAACAGGGTGTGGGAGGGGGGTGTATGGACGGTGTTTTCACACATGGTAGGCCCATAGGCAGGTTATGTCGGGGAGGGTAATCCCTATTTCCGCACACTTGGTAGGATAGACAGTTCTGTTTAGCAGTTAACAAACAACCACGTGATGGTACAACGTATTCTATGCGGCCACACGTGTACATGATGGGATGAGACGGGCTGGCCTAGGTACAGGAGGCCCACACACACACCCCAGTTGGCCCAAACTGATTAAAGAAAGGCAAACAAACATCTTGTGTGCTTACAATGCTGAAGATAGTACATTGGTTATAAAATTTGTTGTAAAGCAATGATTCATTTATCACTAAGGTTTCATATTGAAGTATAAATATAACTATAGATATATATTTTATACAATAAAAGGTTTATAAAAACTTATTGGTCAGTTATATTGCCTCCCCCATCACTCGCAACGTAGAACCCTACTAACAGCAGTATGAATAATATTTTTGTATGTGTATGATATAATTTCTAAGCTTTTTCACATTATACAATCTCAGGTGTACCTAAAATTGTATAACACTGTATCACTAATCGCTTAATTAAAATGAATACGTTTAAAAGACTTCCACAAAGTATCCCGCAAAGATGGCGTACAATGTTGCCAAAAAGCAAATTACGTCTAAAAGCAGGCACGGAAGGCTATGCATTTAGGGGTGAAGGGCAAATAAAAGGTACATAAATGCAAGGCCTTTAAATATATGCTTAAAAGCGCTTTTAATCCTACGATGCGGGCGAAAATAGCGGAACATTTTCCGGTAAACATGACTATACTATACAGTTTGCTTTCAAATTTTTATTATTGTGTACACCAGCATGATAAATGAGCCGGTCATACGTGGCGCGAGTCTTTTAAATGCAGATCAAATGTAACATCAGGGTCAACATTTTTTTTTCCCAAAACCCAACCTTGCTCAAACTCTCGTATGTAGGTCTAAGGGGGGAGACGAATGCAAACAGCCAGTTGGGATACATACCTTCTTTTTGGATTTGTCGGCACGTACTCTGTCCACAAGCTCTTGTAGGGTACCAACACAGACCACATCCTCGGTGACTGGATCGCTAGTATCTCCAATAGCAACACAACTGGGAAGCATAGTTTCATATTCAGCCAGAGCAATAAACGTATAAAAACAGATAATTAAAGTGTGTGTAACAAAGGCTGTACCAGTACCTAATAGACGACTTGAAAGTTTGCAGTGCGGGTACCTCGGAGGAATCAATGAGCATAGTTGACGATGAGCTGGACAAACCAAGGACGCCTGCATTGTGTTAAGTAAGGTAAAGAGTTTTGAAGTAGTACGCATAATAATTCACGTGTCGAAAAACAACCGTACCCAGGTAAAACTTTGCGCTCATGGAAGTCAGGATTAGAGAATAGACAGCCGGGTTTTCGTCCTTCTTCTTAATCATAGCATCACCCAGATGACCCCACAACGTCACTCTAACTCGGCGATTGCTGTGGGAATAAAAAAGAGGCTAAAAATTGAAAGACTTAACTTGGCAAAAAAAGAAAGACCAAACGGACAATAAGGATGAGGCACTTACCGTTCGTTGGTTAGGTTGAACTCAACCGCGCGAGCACCCGATGCTTTCACAGACTGCGGCCCCACCTCAGTAACATATCCGATAACATCTGCAGCGCAACGAAAATAAGTCCAGTGTACATTCACATCCAACCCTAAACATTTATAGCTATCTAAAATTAGACCTTGGATAAACGAATAAAAATGTGAAATTCTTACATATGTTTAATTTGTATAAAGTAACTTTATTTTCCGTCACAGTATTTATTTTACAATATTCAAAAGTTAGGTGAATAATTAAATAATAAAGACTGTTGAAACTATTAGATTATCAATACTTTCAAAACTAAGTTGATCAACCATTAGATTATTAATACAGCTAAAACTGATTTGATCAGGTATATAACTTATTATTTGTAGGTGACAGTAAAAAATAAAAAATCCTTTTAATAAACCATAAAAAAAGTTATATACTGCCATATATAATCATCATATTCTAACATTATTGTTTTCAAGGGCTTTTAAAGTATTTTAATAATAATTATAACGTAATCATTTATCCAAAACATAAGCATTCTTTTGTTTAACACCACTTTTAAATATAGATTTACACAGATTATAATATCTAACATTTATTGGACCATTTTTTTTATATAAGAGAAGCATACAACCATTACACCAGCAGGGAAAGAAACTTCAAAACCTTTGTCATTTAGATCTGCAAATTCGGGGTCTTTGGGGCCAAGTGGTTCCAAAGTTAAATGCTGAAGTAAAACCAGTAAAGAGTGACAGTAGAATTATTTCAGGATTAAAGTCAACTAATCATCCCATTAATAAAAGTGCAGAAGCCACTGTTTCTCTAGGTATGTCCTTCAGTTATCAGATTAGTCGATTATTGGTTCAAATCTGTTTATTGGGATTGCATATTTTTTGGCCCTGACCGAAAACTGAACCAGCCTGAATTAGAAATGTGTCTAATAGTCTAACCGAGCCAAATTCAACTGAATAAACTAATTTATTGGGTTTAGTTATCTGATCGAACCAGTTAATATCTGGTTTATTCGATTTCATTCAGTTTGGTTATCCGAATAAGCAAGATTTGTGGAACCCGGTATCTGAATTTATATTCGGATACGGTTAGGGACCGAACTAAAAACCGAATTCACCATTCGTTCGGTTATTTCTCATACGGATATGGTTTGTTTTTTGGGTTTTCTGTTTGCTTGTACGTTTGACCACATATTTTTATCAGTAGCTAGTTAAAACACACAATTACTTACAAGTTTAATCCTATTATTGACAAAATTAACTTAAAATTTAGTTACAATATTATAAGTTTTATCTCCATTTTGATTCTACCGGGGTAGATTTACTACGTACGATGATGATGATCTCCATTTTGATCCTAAAATTATTGTATTTTGTCATTATTATTTAATATCCATTCATTATTCTGTTGTGAGAGATTCATTTCTGCTTATTTAACACTCATTTTTATAAATGCTACTATTCAAAATTCAAATATAAATGCACAGAGACTAATGGAATATGCAATTTACAAACATGACTGTTTAGTTAGTAACCAATAACTACTCTAACCTTTATTGGACCATTTTTTTATATAAGAAAAGCAAACAACCGTTACACCAGCATGAGGAGAGTAAACATACCTACAAAATACTTGCTCTCTGTTGGTTCGAGGTCCTCAAACGCCGTAAGTAAGAACGGGTAGCGCGTAAATGAACCACTGGCATCGTCAACCCTCTTAACAGTCGTGGAGCCATTTAACCCGATAACAAAGGGGCTGTCTTTTAGAATCCGGTATTGATCGGTGCTCTGGACTATAAAACCCTTGAGTAAATATATCCCGCCCTCTTTGAGCTTGTCAAAGAAGTAGTGTGCAATGTTATTCCGGGAGGTACAATGCATCACACCTCCCTGTGCAAACCAAACAGCAGACTTTCAATAACGATGAAACTCGTAAAAGGGAAAGGGTACGGGGGTTAAAAGGGTGAGAGTTACCTTTATATCACTGACGACATAGTCGGTGCTCATGTAGCGTCCATTGACACTTGTGACGTCCCACTTTCTGCAAACCATAACCGTGATGGGGCCGGTACTCCCTTCACGGAGGTCAGCAAGGACCATTTGGTTGCCAACACCAATTCCCGATGTATTCACACTAAGAGAGCTAGCCATGATAGTAGAGTAGCAAGTCTGAATATGGGCCTACAACAATAGGGAAGGTGGAGCTCATATAATAGAAATTCAGACCATTCACCTTCCCAGAAAGAAACCGGTGAATAATCAATGCAATTAAATCCGACCGTAAATTGTGGTGGTATGTAAACAGCCCCATTAAATGATCATGCAATTGTGGTATGTAAATAGCCTCATTAATCAATATCCATAATTAAAACCCTAAAATCTTACTTATGAAATAATATGATATAATGACACAATTTCAATATTGGAAAAAAAGAAAGATATTGAACCAACACCTAACACATTTCTAAATCCCAAAATAAATTCAGTACTTCCATAATTAATAAAATAATAAAACATAAAACACCATTAACTTACTAACTAAAAAAACTCCCTAATAAAACATAAAACACCATTAACTTACTAACTTAAAAAGTATGACTGTTAAAAATAAAACTTATACCTTTCCCCTTTTTTTTATCTAACTTCACTCTTTGAACACCATTAACTTACTAACTTAAAAACTATGAGTGTTAATCACTTTTCTTGAATAAAATAAAAAAAATATAGAAGACGAAGCATGATTTGACCAAATCATATAAACTAAAGTCACTTTTCTTATACCTTCTCATTTGCCATGATTCATGCGTAGGAGCACAAATACTTCCTCACAAAGTCAACTGCCCCTGATTTTGTTCCATCCTTACTTCCATCATCAACCATTACTACCTGCTCTAAAACCAATCCTTTGAAACTAAGCTTTCAATATAACAAACACTGATTTGATTAAAACAGATTAAAACAGATCTATAATTAACAATTTTTGATCAAGTCATACATACTAAGTTTATTGTAACACAAACTATGATTAATCGGTAGTTAAAAAGTTAAAGATGATATACTTTGTAATTGTAATTCCTATACTTTATTTTTTATGTTAATTATGTCATCGAAATCCAACTTAATTTTTAGTCGAGCATTTTAACAAACACCTGGCGTGCGTCGTTCAATTTACAATAATGTCCAAGTAATTAAACTGTTAATATCCAAGTAATTAAGCTGTAATTAAGCCAAGTAATTAAGCTATTAATCTAACCTTTGGATTTATCGACGAAGAACAGAGAATCGCTCGGAACTTCGGTGAGCATATCTTCGGAGCTAATATTGGATCTCCATGTTTTCTTCCCCTTCAATGTATAACAGGATCGTTTCACACAAAGAACCAATCTTTTTCATTCGTTTCACACAAATTTGGATGCATACGTATGTCAATCGTACCTGCGATTGGATCTTGTTTAGAGGTTGAGAGTCGATGGCTTCTTCCACAGCTTTAGAGGTTGAGAGTCGATGGCTTTCTCCACAGCTTCCCTAATTTCCATGTTCAAAACCCTAATTAAAACGAATAAGGTGGATGGAGGCGGACTTATGATTTTGTAATATATTATTTTAATCAATATTATTTTAAGTACTGCATTTAAAACATCATAAATGTTGATTTTGAAACAGAACATGTAACTAAATTTTAGATTATATATAGATAGATTTTTGTCATAAAAGATATATCACAAGAAACTGATAAATCTTAGAGTTAGGGGACTGTTTGGCAACTTCTGAATAGTTAAGTGTTGAACCAGTAAGAGGTCTGAACCATTAAGTGCTCAACAAGTAAGAGGTTTGTACCATTAAGATGCAGTATAATACTTAACCATCCAGAGACAAATGTCTAACCAATTCAGATAAGAGATCTTAACCGTTTAGACTCAGTATAATGCTTAACCATTCAGAGGCAAATGTCTGATTCAAACATTTGCTCGCGAAACAAACAGTCTGAACTATTAAGTGCTGAACCAGTAAGATGTCTGAACCATTAAGAGCCAACAACCCTTAAATTAGTTATTTTTTTTATAGTAAGTATCACATTGGGAAAATGACAAGATCATATGTGAAATGCCCGAGTTATAAAACTTCAACCATTAAAGTGATAAGTGATTTTTTTAACGGCTAACAGAATCAATCCCGAGCACTCTCGGGGCACCCACTAGACCAAACAGAGTACTCCGAGAGTAACCCGAGTCCACCACCAATTACGGGAAAAACCCGGTAACCCACCCGCCCGTAGGCACGGCGGTGAAATTATTGGTAAAACTCGTTTGGCTTAAGGATCGAACCCAAGTTTCCCTGGGTCTCAGTGCCTCACTTTGCACCAAATGGGAGTTGAACCTGCATCTATCAAGAGAAATGCAAGTCTTCCACCACTTGATAATTGATAAGTGATAAGTGATTAGTGATAAGAATAACAACAATGATGATTTGCATTAGATTAATTAAAACTTGATTAATGTTTGAATTATTTGATATGCAAAAGAAAAAACACAATAAGTTTTTAAAATGTTAATATAAGAATAAATTGAAATTTGTAATAATACATGTGACAAACACTTGAAATAAAAAATAAATATTTATTTTACCTTTAATTCAAAAAAAAAACTAATGCAAATACTGTTAGCTGGTGTGTATATTATATTGTATTTGAAGGTTCAAATCTAGATGTGGTGGTTTAATCTGATCTGGATTTACTAACATTTCTTCTTCAAAATTTGAAGAAGATGAAAACCACCTAAAGGCCATAATGGTGTATAATGTGGAAGTGATTTATCTTAGATGAATAATTTTTGACTCAATTAGTTTTCCAGATTTGTTAGTAGAGTAGATTTGTAACTGTTTCGAGTTGATATGACAAACCCTAACATGACTCATATATTTATTCGTGTTAAAGACGTTAACCAACCATAATCAATGCACGCTTAGGATCGTGCAACGCGAAAACAACTCTTGTAACCAATTACTCTAAACTAGTCAAACATTTTGGCAGGTTAGAAGTTTGACCATATAATATATATGTTTATTATAATTATAAACGGATTGACGGGTCAACCCATATACCACTCGTTTATTTCAACACCTATTTGGATATTTATTAGACGGGTTATACAATAACCCAAAACCTCTCAATATTTGAGTACAGTTTTCGGGTTGTGTCAAGAACTGTCACCCCTAAACCAAATTTAACAGGCTAAAAGCAAAGGTATACCCGGTCTTGAAGAGTGACGAGAATGGTTAATGACTTTTAACACTCGTATAAGTGTAGTTTAATAATCTATCTTACTTTTAAAAATAAAAATAAATTCCACTAGACTAGATTAAAAACTATGTGATTATTTATTTCAAAGTTGAAGCCATTGTTGACCACTATATCATTTCATTCATTTAGATAGGAGTTTTACATTAAAATACCATCTTAAAATACAATCAAATCTCTACTCTCTAATGCCTTGAAGATTGTGTTTGAATGTTCTTCTATTGCTGCAATGAAAAAAGAATGATATGAGGAATTATGAGAAGTTTAAAATAGACATAATATAATGTAGATTGTAGAGGGGGTGGTTTTGACTCGCATACTTAAGAGTTGGTCGATTCGGGTTATATTTTATCTCTAAGGGGTTAATGGGTAAAATGAAAATAGCTCAAAAACCGAAAAGGGAGAACATAATTTTTGTATTCATAGTTAACAAACCATAACTTATTTTGACCCGTTACCAAACCCATTTTGTCACGATGAAGTATGACTAACGTTGCGAAGAAAACTCACGAGTTGGTTTGCTTTTGTGAAGATCACCATAACCAACCGGGCTCTTTTCTATGCATCATGCTACGGACTTTAAACGAATGATACAAAATTCACCGGGTTTTATTTCCAGTTTGTTTTCTTTTGTTTTGTGGATTGCTTGAGTGTTCAATCACTTATAGATCAATGTTGGGTAATCAGGCTGCCACATATTGTTCTCCACATGCATAAGGATTTCCTCCTAACCACATTGTATAATCAGTAACTCAATATTAAGATTAGACTATTATCATAATAATATCGAGGCGTTTACACATAAATGTTTAAGATACCTTATTCAGCCTCTTGAGGTCACGGTAGCTCATCTCACGGTATCCTTCTGCTAGACGCTCGTCTATCGCTTCCCTAATCACAGCAGCAGCTACAGCTTTTGTTATATCTCGTATTCTGGAGACGCAAATGTCACATGTTGTATACCATAAGTGTCTTGTATACGAAATAAAGTCCGGTTCAAGGAGGAAATATTCATGGTGTATAGCTTATACCTTGATATTGGAGGGTATATAATTCCTTTATGAACCTCATCCTCAGTCATATATTCAGATAGGCTGTAGATTTGACAAGAGAGTTAATGCTAATGTGATATTTTTATATTTTATAGAGTAAATTGCCAAAATCGTCCCTGAGGTTTGGGCATATTTGTCTGTTTCATCCAAAATGACTTTTTTGTGCATTGCAGTCCTTCACCTTTGTTTTTTTTTTTTTTGCCATTTCAATCCTTGAGGTTGGCAATTTATTGCATCTTTTGTCCCTCGAAAAATGGCCCTCAGGGATGAAAATGGCAAGACTTCAAACTTTTTGGATGAAAATGGCACCTCGGGGACGAAAGTCGCAAAAGTGACCAAACCTTAGGGACGATAATGGCATTTTACTCTTTTTTATAACTTTAACTGGGTTAATGTTCATAAAGCTCGCGGCTCATAGCTCGCTCGACTAAAGCTCACGACCTGAGCCGAGTGGGCTCATTTTGTAATTGAGCCAAGCTCGACTCCTTGGCTCGTTCATAGGCTAGTTTAATTTCCATCTCCAGCTCAAGCCAAGCCGAGCTGCCTTGTTGAAATGCTTGAGCACGAGCTCGAGACCACCCTGGCTCGACCCGTTTACAGCCCTAGTTAATATCACTAAATCGCTATTGTACTTAGCCATTTGGCCAGTGCGGCGATCAACCGGTAACAATTATCAGATTAGCCCACATAACAAAGTATAGTCACTAATTCATGACAAAAAGTATACTTAACAAAACGGGCCAACGAGCTAAGTTGGTTGCTATATTGTGAAACGTTCCCTTACGAAAATTACCACTCGGATGCAGCTTGTAACATGCCGTCCGAGATTATTCTAGCACCAGACAGAAGGGTACCTAGACCAATGCTGCAGTTCAAGATTTAGTCAGATGAAGAGTAGTTAAAGCAAAAAAAAGAATTAAATCTTCAATTTTCTGATTAGTGACAGGAGATATGAACCGTTCACCGACCCAGGAAAAAGATACATATTGTTTCCCTGATTGCTGTAGCCGATCTCTCCACCTCCTGCGATCAAGTTTTCGTATTACAGCATGCAGAAATTACTAAGCTCATTTTATTAAAATGGTAGAAGTAAAAGCAGAAAAAAAAGGTTAGGAAACAGACCAAGATCTACATCCTTAAACGGGCTTCCACTTGCGAAAATGATGTTTTTACCGACAATAGAAAACGCTTCTTCAGGGGTGCATTCCGCTGTCATGTGACAAAATTTTGAGACGTTAAAAGTTCTATTACATGTCAACTTGGTCGAGCGTTATCAACCGTACCATTGGTTGTGGGATTCGACAGTGCAAATATTGCTGGTCTGGTTGAAGTTGAACCTCTAAATGCTTCTAATATCTACACAAAATTTTTAAAATAAAATTACAAATGGAGATTCCTAAACATGTTGTTTTTGACATACATGAGCGCATAACGTGTTTTACTCAATTAATATAAGATTATACCTCTTTAGAAAACAAGCCGCCGACTGCAGACAACCCAAGGAGTACATCAGGCTTCACTTCCTGCACCTGATTACAATATGATAATATTCAATATCTGATCAAGAAAATGTGCGTAGAATGGAATAAAATGGTTTCGGTGTGTGTATCACACACCACTTCTAATAGCGTTGCTCCTTCTTTGAGTCCCCACCGTCTAATTTCCTTGGTCTTCCTTGCAAAAGGCTTGATATCATCGCTAACATTTGTACGCTCTTCTGTGATTAGACCCTGATTCATTCTCACAAAACAACATATGTAACTGCTAATAAGCGTTAAGGGGTCGAGTTGGCGTAGAACACTTTTTTAGTACATGTGAGGTTCAGCAGCAAGCATTTTTTGTAGATAATATGTGTTACATATGATTACAGAACTATATTATTACCGTGAAAATGTCTAGTTTTTTTACAAAGCAATATGTAAGACATTTCGAATAAATGTCAACATGGTCAACCTGCTCAATCCATTGACTCCTTCCCTTTTTAGTTAAATCGTTTAGCTAACCCGTTTGACCCATTAGAGATAAAACATAACCTAGATTGACCTATTTCTATATAAATGGTTTAAAATTGCCACTTCTAATATGTATGATGCTTGTTGGATCAGCGAATGGCTAAATTAAGCAAAAAATAAAGGGTCAACATTATAAAAAACCAACATACTTGTTTTGCACAAAAAGTCCCCCAACCCAGTTTTGGTATATTAAAGTCCCACAACATGTTTAAAATACACGTACTTGTGAAAAAAAAAAGTGACTCGTTACCCTTTAAACGGGTCAGCATTTGATGAAGTGATGTTCTAAGCGTTCAAAAATACTTGCGTGGATATTTTCTTTTGTTATATAAGATGATATGAATTTGTATTTAAAGCGGTCAAAAATAATGAAATGGTGGTCCACATGACCAAAAGAGTCTACATGGCATCCACGTCTACAAACGGTTGCCTACACAACATCCAAATAGTGATGATTGTGCTAGCAACGGACATTTATTGTTGATGTCATAAATACATGTATTTAAACAAGTTGAAGGACTTTAATACACCAAAATTGGGTTGGAGGACTTTTTCATGCAAATGAAAACGCATGACGGATTTTATGGTATTGACTATTAACCCAATCTTTAAAGTAGTGAATATATACATACATTAACATCAACTACCCAGAACTGACTCCTTGCACTCTTGAAAGCATGTTTGTTATTTCCCAATATTCTAGCCATTGTTCTCCTGGCTGCTTTTAGAACCCCAACTCCTTCGCTGCACCATATAATAAAAAATAATAAAAATAAAATCAACATGTAGTCAGTGGCAAAGCTTGAGATTTCCGACCGGGTGATCAAAAACGTATATACCCAAAAATTTCTATAAGATGGGGGATCGAAAACGTATATACCCAAAAATTTCTATACAAAACTACATACTCTCCACTACTGAGTGAAAGGTTCGGGGGGTCGGCCGCCCCCTCCCGCCCCCACTATGCTACGCCCTTGCATGTAGTGACTATAATATAAAAACCAAATAAGACGATTCATATTTCATACCTTCCAGCACCAGCAACAACAATATTTTGCTTCGGGAAATCAATCATCATCTTGTCTTGTGCTCTTACCGCTCCTAGAAGACCAGCAACTGCGACTTCTGCCGTTCCCTAAACATTAATAAATGATGATGATACTATTATTAAATTAGTATAATAATAACGTTATAATAGTAATAATAATAATAATAGTAATACTTCATGGAAAATCATCTCCAGCTTGAAAAATTGCTAAGTGCTCACTTGGACATCATCATTGAACATTCTGTAAGTATTTCTGTAGCGATTCAGTAACGTCGAGGCCCACTTAGCTTGAAAATCTTCAAACTAAAATAAAATCACACGCCATAAAACAGTTAATGCGAAAACAATTAATTGTTATCGGATCATGGCTTCTAGAACTGGAATTAATACCTGCACTATCACGTGGGGCCAACGATTGAATACAGCCTCCATAAATTCATCAATGATGGAAACATACTCCTCACCTTCAAGACGGTGTTCTTGCAATCCAAGATCTGGATAAATTTATTTATGACACGAGTTAAAAATGTTATATAAGTTCTAGAATATGATAGTATAACGCATCAGTGAGTAGTTTATGAGTGAAGAGAACCTTACACCGGGGATCTTTAAGAAGGGTCTCGTTATTGGTTCCAACATCAATCATGATCGGAAGTACCTATTAAAAGACGTATAAGTTGGTGACGAAAAGTTACAAAAAAAATATGGGGACGGATAATGTAAAGATATTACTCTTTGAGGATTTATTCCAGCCGCAGCAACGTATAAATCCAACTTTCCTATTGCAATGCCGATCCCCTGAACTCCAAGATCGCCAAGACCCATTATTCGGCTTCCATCAGTGACAACAATCATATCAACCTATCAAACAGGATGTATTAGTTAGTATGAAATATAAATAATATATAGAAAACGATTAAAGGTTATTATTACATTGTTTAAAACTAACAGACCTGATCAGAAGGCCAGTTATAAACCATTGACATCATTTCTCCACGATCAGCAGCGCTGAAATACATCCCCCTTGGTCTTCTAAATAATCCACTGTATTTCTGGCAAACACGCGCTACGGTTGGAGTGTACACTATTGGGGCGTATTCCGTTATTTGGTTAATAAGAATCTGTCACAGCATAGGTATAATGTTATTGGTCAATATGTGATAAGATTTTGACTTATAAAAAACATATAATTAATAATTATATTTAGCATTTTAAAACATAAGTTTTCTTTAAGGTTCCTTTCGAAACGCCTTTTCCATACAACAATGGGAACATCATGCTAAAGTACAACTTGCATTTAAAAACTTGACTTTTTTTCATTAATTAATTGTGTATGATATATTATGTGTTTAATATGATGGTGAAGTATGTAAACTTCCTTAAAGAATATTTTACAAGAGGGATCACTAACCTTATAGTACATAGTTTCATTTCTATCATGTAGCCTGTTCAGTATTCGCCACTTGGCCAGAGAGGCCGTATCTCCGTCCCTAGCATTCATCTCAATCTTCTTCAGGTCTGTTTCTGTAACGTTAACAATATTTTTTTTAAGGAAGCAGGTCAGTATATTTGATGATTTTTAGTACAAGAACAATGACGGTAGATGGTTATTAACCACCTCATATCATGATGTTTTTATATAAACAATTAAAACATGCCAAAATACCAAGGCATTAACAAAAGTCTCTTGATTTTTCAGGCTTCAAATGTCAGTATAAGCCTAATCCATCATTTTTTCGTTTTTTTAAGTTCGGAATTGTTTGACCCGTATCTTCGATCCCTATATGAGTGGAACTATAATTTTGCGTAAATTTTCTGTTCTAACTATGAACTTCAATAAAAATGATGGTTATACACTTATTTACTGTTTATACTCCTCCATGTAATAACAAAGCAAATCAAACAACAGTATTCTTCCACAAATATGCTTAAGTGACTGATTACACATATGTCTTAAATATTTTAACTTAAAAAAAAAACTTGGCATGAAATGCTTATGAGCTTATCATGTTTAGGAACAAACAACAAGGTTTAATATCATTAAAAAAAAAAACAACAACATACATCCTCATTTTTCACGAAAAAGTCCCTCTTAACATAATTTTGGTATGTAAAAGTCCATGTACATGTAAAAAAGAACAAGAAAAAGCCCATCAACCCAAATTAAAGTCCCTCCACTTGTCTAAAAGGCACGTACTTGTGAAAAAAATATTTAAAATTATAACAAGTTACTTGTTACATGTTAAATTGGTCAAAAATTGATGAAGTGGCAATCAACTTAATAACTTATACTCTTATTTTACAAATTTAAAGGGCAACGAGTTATTATTTCGATGACTTTTTTTCACAAACACATGCATTCTAGACAAGTGTAGAGACTTTAATAAAGCAAAACTGGGTTGAGTGACTCTTTTCCTTTTTATTAGCATGTGCAAGGACTTTTATTTTTCATGAAAAACGAGAAATATGTTGTTTTTTATTATACTAAGTATTAACCCGAACAACAATAAGTGAAGATATTAACTTACTAAATCGATCAATTTGTTGTTCGACGGTTTGAACATTTGTAGGTAAAAGTCCACGCAGTTCAAGCCGATCTCGCTCAGTCATTGAGAATGTTGTCCCCTATTAATCAAAGTTCCTATTTTATTATTGCAAAAAAATGTAACATTTCATACGAATCATTCCGAACAAACATGAAAATAACCTCAAATTATGTACCTTATTGTACCATGGATTGTGAATAATATCGACACCTTTTTTATGAATAATGGTGGGTCTATGACATTCGATTGTAACCGATCGTGAAATTCTGTAGTGTACATCTCTGATCAGATTCGACGAGAGCCGAACTTGTCTAGAGAAATTCGACATTTATTGCTTCTGATCAGAAAACAAAAACAAATGATGTGATTTACAAAATGTTGCTACACTCCAAATGTGCCATAGGTGATGAAAAAGGGGGAAACAATCTACTTTGAAGTTGCTATTTTTGGTAGTTAATTCGGTTATAGTGCCAACAATTTCGCTCGTGAAATTCGTATAAGCATCCTGTGGTTATGCTTAATTACATAAATTATACCTAAGTTTTGGTGATTATCAATTCCCCCCTTGTTTTATATTTAGTTGTAGTTTTAGGTTTAGGTTTTAGACCATGGGTATGGTGGGGCTTGGGTTGGGCATTGGTTGACACGTGGAATGGGGTGGCAGACATGGGTAAACCCACATTGAACACGGTATGACCGGGGCGGGGGTTTGGGCAGTGGCGAAGCTTGCCGGAGAAAACGGAGGGGGCTAAAACATATATACCCAAAAATTTCTATAGAATCGGGGGGTAAAAACGTATATATCCAAAAATTTCTATACGAAAACTACATATATAACACTACTGAGCGAAAAATCCCGGGGGTCGAGCGACCCCCCCCCCCCCCCCCGCCCCCAAGAAGCTTCGCCCCTGGGTTTGGGGCGTGGGTTTGGTGGGCCTGTGGGCTGACCGGCTGGGCTGACCCGCTGGGCAGACCCAATATGATTTAAAACACAAATTTAATTTTTTTATTATTTTTAAATAAAGAAAATTACAAAAAAAAAAAAAAAATCCTAACTTTTATATTTGTTTTTTATCTCTTCTCTCAACGCCAAGACTATTTCTAACTCGTCACCCTGTAGGTGATCAATCGGCTGGGATAGAATTTTCAAATCATCCCGTCTTTGTTTCAGGGCATCTCTAGCGGCATCTCTAGCAAATCATCCCTTCTTTGCTCCTTCGTATTTCGGCCCTTTGTTGTTGGAATACGTTGAATGTATCCATCTTGCATGAAATGTCATCCAACTGGTCGCTGTATATTCCCCTACGCGAGCCAGAACTCCCAGCTGAAGGCGATGCCGTTTGTTTTTTAGCACGCCTTCTTGAGGCATTTCTTCCATGCTCAGGCCGGTTTGGGCTTGGCGAATCATCCAAAAGGTCCTCAAACTCTTGATCTCGTGCATCAGATTGGGCTTGGGACGAGGCCCTTGACCTTTTACTAGACGAGTAAGTTTCGCTACCAGTGGGGATAGTCGCCCACTTTGGATGGAATTTACAAATCTCCCAACAATGCATGAAACGGAAGTCGGTGTTCATATTTGATTTGAATGCATTTGTCAAAACGTCGGCTTCGGTTTCACCACTTTTAGGGTTTTGCTTTGCTATATTTAAAAAACCACTAAATTTTGTAAGTTGGGTGCTTATCTCGCTCCACTTTGAGGATAAGCTATCGTTTTCACGATAAGTCCCCCTACCCATTGTCACACCCTGGCTTTGCGGAAGCGTGGGTTTATTTGGTGTGACTTCTTAATACCATAGCTTAATCATAACAAAGCTATATGAAAATAAAACCATGCAGATCATCCATTGATTTAAGTTTGAAAAGTAAAATACCACAACATTGTCTTAAGGCGTTGACACACGCAACGGAAATTACAACCTAATAACATAAAAACATTGTTTGAAAGACACAACCACAAACTTAAGATAGACGTAGTTTAAGAACTGTGACTCGTCCAGGTAAAAGCCACAACCCCTAAACTCGGATGATCCCATAACTCTACGCAGCGTAAAAACGTAGCATACCGTGCCAGATCCTTAGTTCCCTGAAATACATGTAAGTTGGAAAAATCAACAATAATGTTGAGCGAGTTCATGTGTAAGTGAGTAAGTAAAACCTTTGTAAGTATAAAATCCTGGTATGTAGCAAGTAAGGAAAAAGAGTTCGATTAATGTGTAGCTAATACATTAATAAGTGACATGGTCTAGGAAGCACTCAAACCTGTAACGCGTATTTTATACCGGTCCTTCCGGCGGAACGACATAGTCACCACATGCAGCCACACGCTGGCCCATGTGTGGGGCTCGCAACACCCCATAGATCTATCACTCATGCCTCTCGGTCCTTATACAAGGATTAATGGTCTTACGATAATAGCCTAACCATTCACGTGATCTAGTAGTAAGTTCCTTAGCTAATCATACCATGTATAAAACGTTTGTAATCAGTATGTAACATGTATTTCACCCCCGCAGTTTAAAACTGAAAACAGTTAAGAGAAAAGGGGGACATGAACTCACCGAAGAGCGTCTCTAAAAAGTATCTCCCAGAAAATCTGCTGTGCGACGACCTACACGTACTAACTTCTATTAGACGGACGGTCGTGCCTTAGTTTAAGGGTTAGTGTCTTTGGGAAATAGTTAGGCAACTATTTCATGTCTACACTTCGTAATTATTTGATAAATATATTCATTCCCAAGGATGGGGGTTTTAATACATGTGCGTTCGTATAACTTCGAAATATATATCAAGTCTCACTTAATGTAATATATTTTATTCCATTTGTCCAAAATACTTTACTCCCAAAATATAAATATTTTTCCCAAAAATATTATATTTTATTCCATATAATTTTCCAAAATAATATCCTTGTCAAAATACATACTTATGAGTATTTTCTGAAAATACGTAAGTTACGTTGTAAGGTTCGGGTGGTATAAATAGTACCGGTGTAACTTATATATTTATTGTGAAGGCGTTCGTGTTATTTTGGAGCCGTTAATATTTAGTAATATTATTTTTACCCTAAAAATAATATTTACGTAGTTCACAAAATAATCACAAAAATTTACACAAGTGTTGTTATGAAAATATATATTCTAAATATATATTTTAGCAAGTTTTATTTTGTAAAAATCCCACCTCCGACACTTAGAAATTTGTAATAAAAATCGTGACGAAATTTATTTGGAAAAATAAGTTAAAAATATATCCATAACACTTGTGATAAAAATATTTACAAGTGTTAGATTTTTGGAAAAATTTCGCCAGAGTTTCCTCTGTAACTGGAGGTGGCCACGCTTTCAAGTGTATCATTTTCTTTTATAAATCAAATCAACAATGTTTCCAACATTAACAAACAATATTTCAACATTAAACTAGTCAAAATGGATATAAATCGCAAACATACATGAACTTGTGGCTTGTGTAAAATATGTAGTAATTTTCCCCATGTTTTTAGTAGATCTTTTTATAAACCCACTCGGTTTCTTGAGAATCTCGTTTTTAAAGAAAATACATTTCCACAACTTCTTGTCAAAAATTTACAAAAATGATTCTTTGTCAAAACTTTGTGTTACACAAGTGTCTACACACTTGTGTGTTCACAAAAATCACTTTTGTTTAGGAAGGATCCGGCTTTAAAAGTATGATTTCATTTTACACGTGGTCCTTCGAAAATACCACTTGTAGATCTCTAGATCTACAAGTTTAGAACTCCACTTTATAAGAAAAATAGTTTTTACACAAGTTCATGTTTATGTTGGAAAGGGTTCGTCATCTAGAAACTTTACAACTAAACATAAGGCTAGTTCATGTTTTGTGAACATGATCTAGCGGGTTGATGACGATCCATTTCCATACTAGCAATCAACAACCAAAAATAATCATAACAACACTAGTTTTATAAGTTTTACACCATTACATTGCTTTTATCCAACAAGTTCATTTTTTTAGTAAACTTTTATTTTATGATCTTATATGTTCATAAATTTCAACCGTCAAAATTCTTATTAACCACTTTAGAATAGATCAAAAAGGCGTTTAGAGTCACTTACTGCTAGCTCGAGGCTAGGGAAGAAACTAGTCGAAAAACGGGTGGTTAATAGCGTTGTGGTGAGGTCCTTGCGATTCCGTGAACACCGGGCTTCCTTATACGAGCTCTAACACCTTTGAATTATGTAGGGTTGCCAAAATAAAAAAAATGGAAAGTGGTGGGGTGTGTTGTGGTCTTCGGCCGAGAGTGGTAAGCAAGAGGAAAGGAAGGATGTAATTTGTTAAGTGTTTTGTATGAAATGGTGGTGACTTCTAAACCTCTTTAATAACCACCAAGTCAATTAACCAATGTATATTGTGTAGTGAAGATATGGAACATGATCAAATAAATAAATCAACAATTCGTGGGGTGTCCCCACATGTGAACCGAATTTGGTCCAAGGGAGGGTGGGTAATTAGTTGATTTTGAACTAGAAGGTTAAGTACTAGTTAGTAGGCTTGAGATTATGCTTAGTTATTTGTGTGTTATAATTTATAACGGGGGTTAGGGTATTCGGGGACCCTAACTGGCTCAGAAAGGAAAAACAATGTCATGTCAATATTTTTATGTCCCGGGTTAAGTCCGGTTGTACGGTTGGATATTGATCCGTTAAAGCGTTTAGTAAGCATTTAAAGTGTCGTTAATATTATTTTTAGTGACCCATTAATTCACCAACACTTTGGAAAGTGTCTAGTAATATTTTTCCAACTTTTTGCACTTTACTAGTTTAGATAAATGCTGAATTTTATTTAAAGTGCAGAATTTTTGTACTCAAAGTACGTTTTAGGCACATCCGGTCACTATAATTATCACCTAGTGACGCAGTTCTACAATCCTCACCTCCCTACACTCCCTACTAGTGTAGTAAACTATTCCCGGCTCATACTGGCCTTAGAGACAGTGTCTGTCTGATGCTGGTTATGTCAGCATGTTTACTGGGTATCCCGTATAGTGTGCTCACTGTGCTTTTTTTTTTTTGCATCAAGGTTGTCACTGACGGTTGTGTATAAATAATAGAGTGACAGTATAAGATGTGATGCAAGAGTATGTATGTATCAGAAATCAGTAAGCAGTTTAATCACAGTTGTAAGCAAGCACAACAATTAAGCAGTAATTAAATATTAATTAATTCGTACGGATACCTGGTTTGGTGAGGGTTGTCACATTCTCCCCCCGTTAAAGAAATTTCGTCCCGAAATTTAAGTTCTGCTTCTATTTGCAGGGGTCTTTGGAAATAAATGTGGGTATTTCTCTTTCATACGATCCTCACGTTCCCACGTGAATTCAGGTCCATGCCTTGCATTCCAACGAACTTTGACGAGTTTGACACTGCTCCTGCGAGTTTTATTAACTTTCCAATCCGTGACCTCAACTGGTTCTTCAGTGAAGTGGAGCGTGTTGTCGATATGAACTTCGTCAGCAGGAATGATCGCTGTATCTTGAGTTGGACTTCTTCTCAAATTGGATACATGGAATGTATCGTGAACACCATGGAGTTCAGCAGGTAGGTCCAACTTGTAGGCTACAAGCCCAATCCTTTGCAGGATTCTGAAAGGGCCAATGTAACGCGGATTCAACTTCCCACGCTTTCCGAAGCGTGCCACACCCTTCCAGGGTGAAACTTTCAATAAAACCATATCTCCAACTTGGAATTCCCAATTGTTTCCGGTTTGGATCTGCATAGGCTTTCTGTCTTTCACGAGCCGCTTCGATGCGTTTTCGAATCTGCGCAATCTTGTCTGTCGTCTCTTGGATGATTTCGGGACCAACAAGCTGCCTATCACGTGCGTCAGCCCAGCATAGGGGTGATCGACACTTGCGTCCGTAAAGAGCTTCAAATGGCGCGGCTCCAATACTGGTGTGGTAGTTGTTGTTGTATGAGAATTTGGCCAATGGTAAATGCTTATCCCAGCTACCACCAAGATCCATTACACATGCTCTCAGCATATCCTCCAATGTCTGAATAGTTCTTTCACTTTGGCCATCAGTTTGCGGATGAAATGCAGTACTTAGGTTCAATTGCGAGCCAAAAGCTTCTTGGAAGGATTGCCAAATCCTTGATATGAAACGTCCATCTCTATCAGAGATGATCGAGAGAGGCACTCCATGACGTGCAACGATTTCTCTCATGTAAATTTCCGCAAGTTTACTCGTATTGTCTTTCTCTTTGATTGGCAAGAAGTGCGCGGACTTTGTTAGGCGGTCAACTATTACCCAAATCATATCATGGCCTCTGGGTGTCTTGGGCAGTTTCGTTATGAAGTCCATCGAAATCTGTTCCCATTTCCACTTGGGAATTTCAGGTTGCTGCAGAAGTCCCGAAGGCTTCTGGTATTCAGCTTTTACCTTGGCGCACGTCAAACATTTGCTAACATAAACAGCAACGTCGCCTTTCATTCTAGGCCACCAATAATAATCCTTAAGATCCTGGTACATCTTATCCGCACCGGGATGAATAGAGTACCGTGATTTGTGTGCCTCCTCAAAAATAACTTTTCTCAAACCACCAAACAGAGGAACCCAAATTCTTTTCATAAGACATTACGTTCCTTCCTCGTTTGACACTAATTGCTTCTCCATCCCACGGAGATACTCATCTCCAATATTCCTTCCTTTCAAAGCTTCTCTCTGTGCAGCACGAATGCGTAGAGAGAGATCTGTCTGAATAATCATCTCCAAAGCCCTAACCCTTATGGGCTTGATCCTTTCTTTACGACTTAGGGCATCGGCGACCACATTCGCCTTCCCTGGATGGTACTTTATCTCGCAGTCGTAATCGTTCAACAATTCGACCCAACGTCTTTGTCTCATATTCAGCTCTTTCTGGTTGAATATGTGTTGTAGGCTCTTATGATCTGTGAAGATTGTACATTTCGTACCATATAGGTAGTGTCTCCAGATCTTTAATGCAAATATCACTGCGCCTAGTTCTAAATCATGCGTGGTATAATTCTTTTCATGAACTTTCAACTGACGTGACGCGTAAGCTATAACTTTCTGGCGTTGCATCAGCACGCAACCCAATCCTTGACGTGAGGCGTCACAGTATACCACGAAATCATCAGTTCCCTCTGGTAGCGATAAGATCGGCGCATCACAAAGTTTGTTCTTCAATAACTGAAACGCTTCTTCCTGTTTGATTCCCCCATCAAACTTCTTATCCTTCTATGTGAGCGCGGTAAGGGGTTGAGCGATTTTAGAAAAATCCTCAATGAATCTTCGATAAAAGCCAGCCAAACCTAAGAACTGGCGAATCTCGGTCGGTGTCTTTGGAGTCTCCCAGCTCTTTATCGCCTCGATCTTTGTGGGATCAACATGGATTCCATTTCCATTAACCACGTGTCCAAGAAACTGGACTTCGCGTAGCCAAAACTCGCACTTTGAGAACTTGGCATACAGCTGTTCCTTTCAGCAACTCCAAAATAACCCTTAAGTGCTGTTAGTGTTCAGCCTTCGTCTTTGAATAAATTAAAATATCGTCGACGAATACAATCACGAACTTATCGAGATACGGCTTGTAGACTCGGTTCATTAGGTCCATAAAAATAGCAGGCGCGTTTGTCAACCCAAACGGCATAACTAGGAACTCGTAGTGTCCAAAGCGAGTTCTGAAGGCTGTCTTCGGGATGCTCTCCTCTTGTATCCTTAGCTGATGGTATCCAGATCGAAGATCGATCTTAGAGTAAAAGCTTGAACCTTGGAGCTAATCGAATAAGTCATCGATCCTTGGCAGGGGATACCTATTCTTGATAGTCAACTTGTTTAACTCCCGGTAGTCAATGCACATACGAAAACTACCGTCCTTCTTTTTGACAAATAGGACCGGAGCTCCCCACGGTGAGAAGCTTGGTCTGATGAATCCTTTGTCTAGCAACTCTTGGAGTTGTGTCGACAATTCCTGCATCTCTGACGGTGCAAGTCTATAAGGTGCCCTAGCTACAGGCGTGGCGCCTGGAACTAAGTCTATACGGAACTCCACTTGCCTCTGGGGTGGCAATCCTGGCAAGTCCTCAGGGAAGACTTCAGGATACTCCCTTACGACAGGGATGTCTTCGATTTTTGGTTCAGCAACTTTCTTATCCACGATGTGTGCTAAGAATGCAACACATCCCTTCTGTAAACACTTTCGCGCTTTCAGGCAGCTGATGATTCTTAAGAGCGTATCACGCTTTTCACCATGAACCACAATCGTTTCACCATCTTCGGTTGGGATGCGAATGATCTTCTCGTGGCAGACAATTTCTGCCTTGTTACTTGATAACCAATCCATTCCTACTACCACGTCGAAGCTTCCTAACTTAACTGGTAGTAGATCCAAAGCAAACTCACGCTCTCCCAATTCGATTATACAACCTCTGACCACTCCATTAGCTTCTACTAACTTTCCATTCGCCAATTCGATTGAGTACGGGATATCTAGTTTACTAGCGGCTAAACCAAGCATATTCTTAAACTCTAACGATACGAAGCTATAATCGGCACCAGTATCAAATAAAACGGATGCAAAGCGTTGGTTTATAGGGAACGTACCAGTAACAACATTGGGACCCTGGCGCGCTTCCCTTGCGCCGATGTTAAACACTCTTCCGCGGGCTTGATTCAATTTTGGGCATTCCTTCTTAAAGTGCCCAACTTCTCCACAATTAAAGCAACCTGGCCCTCGGCCATTCCCGTTTCCAACTCCACCCTGAGCGTTATTTTGGTTGCGATTTCCATTCCCAGCTTGATTCGCAACATTTCAACGGTTTCCGTTTCCGCCTCGATAGTTGTTTCTATTATCATAACCTCCTTGGCCTCCCCGGCCAGCACTAGCCCAGCAAGAATCCTTCAAGTGACCAAGTTTTCCACAAGCTTCACATGCTTTTAGCCCACATCGGCCAGAATGATGACGTTGGCAGGAGTTACACTTGGGATGAGTACCCATATATCCTTTTCCTTTCCTCCCAGCACCAGTTGCAGCTTGGATCGGTGCGCTTGATTCTCCTTTCCTGCCAACACCGCTAGTTCCCTGCTTGAAGTTCGAGAACTTCCTTTTGTTATCCCCAGACGACTCTACGTGAGTCTCTTTCTTCTTTGGCTCAACATTCGAAAACTTGTTCAACCTAACAGCCTCCTCTGTAAGCGCCACGCTTAAGTGGATGGCTTCTGTGATCGTTGCAGGCTTGGATGAGGTAACCATACTCATGATTTGTGGAGCTAAACCCCAAATAAGGCGTTCGATTCTCTTGAATTCTGGTGTAACCATATAAGGTACCACATGAGATAGGTCGTGGAATCTCTTAACGTATTCTGCGATTTTAGGACCATCCATTTTCAAATGCCAGAACTCGGTCTCCAACCTTTGTATCTCAGCACGAGAACAATACTTCTTCCTCATCAACTCCTTTAACTCAACCCAGGTCAATGCGTAAGCAGCGGCTCCACCAAGAGTTTGCATTTATAAGTTCCACCAGAACAGGGCTCCGTCCAAGGATAGCCCAGAAATGTAGGTAACTTGCTGGTCTGGAGCGCACTTGCTCATTCGGAGAACAGAGTCTGTTTTCTCGGCCCATCTTACAAAAGCAACAGCACCTACAGTGCCGTCGAAGTTTACGGGCTTGCAGTCTAGGAACTGCTTGTAAGTGCACCCATGTGGTGGATTGTTATTGCCGTTATTATTAGAATTACTTCTGCTAGTTCCTCCTTGTGAGGCTGCGTACTGTGCAATGGCGGCAGCGATGATTTGTTGAAGTCCTGCCTCGTTGGCAGGCATGCGCGGATCGCGTTTTGGTGGCATCTTCTAAAAGATGGTTCACGTTGGTCAGGTGATAGTAAGTAAAGTGTACGTATGTAATATCAACACATGACATCTCATGTTATAAATAAATCACCCTTATCGATAGCCTCTGTAATGGTTGAGGGCTTCGAGGTAGTAACCATACCCCTGATCTGGGGTGCAAGTCTCCAAATGAATCGTTCAATCCTTTTGAACTCCGGTTTGAATGAGTAGGGGACGACCCTAGACAAGTCGTGAGATTGCTGGACGTATTCAGGAATTTTTGGTCCGTCCATTTTCAATTCCAGAACTCCACCTCAAGCTTCTGGATTTCAGCCCTAGAACAGTATTTCTTCTCCATCATTTCTTTGAGCTCGTCCTAGCTCAGTGCATAAGCAGCATCTGTACCAAGGGTCTGAACCTGGAGGTTCCACCATGAGAGTGTGCCATCTAGAAATAACCCCGAGATATAGGTAACACTCTATTGGGGCGAACAGTTACTCATTCTTAGAATGGAGTCAATCTTTTCGGACCAACGAACAAATGCAACGGCGCCTCCTATTCCGTCAAAGTTCAAAGGCTTGCAGTTCAGGAACTACTTATAGGTGCAGCCAGTTGGGGGGGGGGGGTTGTTCCCAGTAGTGCCATCGCTGTGCTTAGAGCGGAGGGCTTCATGTCGTGCATTTGCTGGTGAGATGCGTTCTTGCAGCTCGGCTTCTGTCCTTGGCAGTGTACTGGTGTCTGTGACACGTCTGGGTGGCATTCTCTTCTGTCGAAGTGGTATGAAGCGGGCTAGACAACATTTCAATTGTCTATGAGATATATAGCACCATAAGCCATCATGTAATCACCCAATTTCATACGTAAATATACTCAATGTATGAGTGAGGAAATAATTTCTAAGCCTTCACATAGGCTTGCCAATTTGGCTTGTTGCTTGTAATAGAATGAACTCGAGGCTACATCGACTTGGTCATTCGTGTTTAACTTATTTCCTGCTACATTAGTTTTCATTAGCTTGACCCGCAGAGTCCACCAGGATTTCTGTGCACTACAAGTCGTTATTACGTGGGCCCCCGTAATAATAAATTGTCTTGCACAGTTACCCCAATTTTCTCTCGTCCAAGCAGATGATCAATCAAGGAGCAACAGCAGGTGCATCGGCATGAACAGGGTCATGCTCCAATGCGGGGTCAGGAGCAACGCCTGGCTCAGGGGCCACAGTCGGCTCCGGATCAACAAACTCCATCTTAAAATCAGCTGGATCAACAAACACTAGGGTTATAGGATCCTTCAAGGGCTGGTCTAAGTGTATGAACTCAATGTCATGGTCTGGATCAAAACCAGGTGGAAAAACAGGATCATCCTCAATATCGTGATCAAACTCAAAGCTGTGTGCGGGAACTGGTGCAACTGATGACGCCATATCAGGGTCGGCGTCGTGTGAGTGGTGCTGTACTCCCTGTGTATGCAAAGATGCGGACGTCACAGACTCAAATGAGTCTGGGACAGGGGAAAGGGCATGAGCCTCCTCTGCAGGAGCGTCAGAAAGCAGTAGGCTATCACCAGCAGCAATAGGGCCTCGCCCTCAAGTGGGTCCTCCTCTAATAGATCGACATCGTCGTCAGTGACAACGTCGGGGGCATATCAACAACGGGATAAGCGGCAAGGGGCACAGGAGCAGGGATTACCGCGAGTGGCAAATCCCCAACAAGATGGCCATCAGCAGGCTCTGCTACGACATCAGGCAGCGCAAAGGGCTGAAAGTCGTCATCGTCTGTGCTGGTAGTATCGGAAATGTACACCTCGTGCTTCGATGAAACTATGTCGCCTGATCCTATGGCCATGGGATCTGTAGTGTCCGACTCTCCAGTATCTGATGAAGGCATGACGTTTTGTAATACAAACACACATATGCACAAATAATCAATCATATAGTCAGATAAACATATTAGTCACCAATAAGCAATCATATAGTTCTCCTAGTCCCACTAGCCTACTTCCTCAGCCTCCCAGACCGAGCCTCAGCCTTCCAGACTTAGCCTCAGCCTCAGCCTCCCAGACTGAGCCTATAACTAACAATTAAAATGTGCTCAACTTTGTTTGTAAAAACGTTTTGGATCTGGACTTAAGTGGTATGCAATGTAAAGATGTTTTCGTGAGAGCCCTAGTGATCATAGTCTAGACTCGAGAAAGAATCCTAGTTCGCTATGATCGAGGCTCTGATACCAAGATGTCACACCCTGGCTTTGCGGAAGCGTGGGTTTATTTGGTGTGACTTCTTAATACCATAGCTTAATCATAACAAAGCTATATGAAAATAAAACCATGCAGATCATCCATTGATTTAAGTTTGAAAAGTAAAATACCACAACATTGTCTTAAGGCGTTGACACACGCAACGGAAATTACAACCTAATAACATAAAAACATTGTTTGAAAGACACAACCACAAACTTAAGATAGACGTAGTTTAAGAACTGTGACTCGTCCAGGTAAAAGCCACAACCCCTAAACTCGGATGATCCCATAACTCTACGCAGCGTAAAAACGTAGCATACCGTGCCAGATCCTTAGTTCCCTGAAATACATGTAAGTTGGAAAAATCAACAATAATGTTGAGCGAGTTCATGTGTAAGTGAGTAAGTAAAACCTTTGTAAGTATAAAATCCTGGTATGTAGCAAGTAAGGAAAAAGAGTTCGATTAATGTGTAGCTAATACATTAATAAGTGACATGGTCTAGGAAGCACTCAAACCTGTAACGCGTATTTTATACCGGTCCTTCCGGCGGAACGACATAGTCACCACATGCAGCCACACGCTGGCCCATGTGTGGGGCTCGCAACACCCCATAGATCTATCACTCATGCCTCTCGGTCCTTATACAAGGATTAATGGTCTTACGATAATAGCCTAACCATTCACGTGATCTAGTAGTAAGTTCCTTAGCTAATCATACCATGTATAAAACGTTTGTAATCAGTATGTAACATGTATTTCACCCCCGCAGTTTAAAACTGAAAACAGTTAAGAGAAAAGGGGGACATGAACTCACCGAAGTGCGTCTCTAAAAAGTATCTCCCAGAAAATCTGCTGTGCGACGACCTACACGTACTAACTTCTATTAGACGGACGGTCGTGCCTTAGTTTAAGGGTTAGTGTCTTTGGGAAATAGTTAGGCAACTATTTCATGTCTACACTTCGTAATTATTTGATAAATATATTCATTCCCAAGGATGGAGGTTTTAATACATGTGCGTTCGTATAACTTCGAAATATATATTAAGTCTCACTTAATGTAATATATTTTATTCCATTTGTCCAAAATACTTTACTCCCAAAATATAAATATTTTTCCCAAAAATATTATATTTTATTCCATATAATTTTCCAAAATAATATCCTTGTCAAAATACATACTTATGAGTATTTTCTGAAAATACGTAAGTTACGTTGTAAGGTTCGGGTGGTATAAATAGTACCGGTGTAACTTATATATTTATTGTGAAGGCGTTCGTGTTATTTTGGAGCCGTTAATATTTAGTAATATTATTTTTACCCTAAAAATAATATTTACGTAGTTCACAAAATAATCACAAAAATTTACACAAGTGTTGTTATGAAAATATATATTCTAAATATATATTTTAGCAAGTTTTATTTTGTGAAAATCCCACCTCCGACACTTAGAAATTTGTAATAAAAATCGTGACGAAATTTATTTGGAAAAATAAGTTAAAAATATATCCATAACACTTGTGATAAAAATATTTACAAGTGTTAGATTTTTGGAAAAATTTCGCCAGAGTTTCCTCTGTAACTGGAGGTGGCCACGCTTTCAAGCGTATCATTTTCTTTTATAAATCAAATCAACAATGTTTCCAACATTAACAAACAATATTTCAACATTAAACTAGTCAAAATGGATATAAATCGCAAACATACATGAACTTGTGGCTTGTGTAAAATATGTAGTAATTTTCCCCATGTTTTTAGTAGATCTTTTTATAAACCCACTCGGTTTCTTGAGAATCTCGTTTTTAAAGAAAATACATTTCCACAACTTCTTGTCAAAAATTTACAAAAATGATTCTTTGTCAAAACTTTGTGTTACACAAGTGTCTACACACTTGTGTGTTCACAAAAATCACTTTTGTTTAGGAAGGATCCGGCTTTAAAAGTATGATTTCATTTTACACGTGGTCCTTCGAAAATACCACTTGTAGATCTCTAGATCTACAAGTTTAGAACTCCACTTTATAAGAAAAATAGTTTTTACACAAGTTCATGTTTATGTTGGAAAGGGTTCGTCATCTAGAAACTTTACAACTAAACATAAGGCTAGTTCATGTTTTGTGAACATGATCTAGCGGGTTGATGACGATCCATTTCCATACTAGCAATCAACAACCAAAAATAATCATAACAACACTAGTTTTATAAGTTTTACACCATTACATTGCTTTTATCCAACAAGTTCATTTTTTTAGTAAACTTTTATTTTATGATCTTATATGTTCATAAATTTCAACCGTCAAAATTCTTATTAACCACTTTAGAATAGATCAAAAAGGCGTTTAGAGTCACTTACTGCTAGCTCGAGGCTAGGGAAGAAACTAGTCGAAAAACGGGTGGTTAATAGCGTTGTGGTGAGGTCCTTGCGATTCCGTGAACACCGGGCTTCCTTATACGAGCTCTAACACCTTTGAATTATGTAGGGTTGCCAAAATAAAAAAAATGGAAAGTGGTGGGGTGTGTTGTGGTCTTCGGCCGAGAGTGGTAAGCAAGAGGAAAGGAAGGATGTAATTTGTTAAGTGTTTTGTATGAAATGGTGGTGACTTCTAAACCTCTTTAATAACCACCAAGTCAATTAACCAATGTATATTGTGTAGTGAAGATATGAAACATGATCAAATAAATAAATCAACAATTCGTGGGGTGTCCCCACATGTGAACCGAATTTGGTCCAAGGGAGGGTGGGTAATTAGTTGATTTTGAACTAGAAGGTTAAGTACTAGTTAGTAGGCTTGAGATTATGATTAGTTATTTGTGTGTTATAATTTATAACGGGGGTTAGGGTATTCGGGGACCCTAACTGGCTCAGAAAGGAAAAACAATGTCATGTCAATATTTTTATGTCCCGGGTTAAGTCCGGTTGTACGGTTGGATATTGATCCGTTAAAGCGTTTAGTAAGCATTTAAAGTGTCGTTAATATTATTTTTAGTGACCCATTAATTCACCAACACTTTGGAAAGTGTCTAGTAATATTTTTCCAACTTTTTGCACTTTACTAGTTTAGATAAATGCTGAATTTTATTTAAAGTGCAGAATTTTTGTACTCAAAGTACGTTTTAGGCACATCCGGTCACTATAATTATCACCTAGTGACGCAGTTCTACAATCCTCACCTCCCTACACTCCCTACTAGTGTAGTAAACTATTCCCGGCTCATACTGGCCTTAGAGACAGTGTCTGTCTGATGCTGGTTATGTCAGCATGTTTACTGGGTATCCCGTATAGTGTGCTCACTGTGCTTTTTTTTTTTTGCATCAAGGTTGTCACTGACGGTTGTGTATAAATAATAGAGTGACAGTATAAGATGTGATGCAAGAGTATGTATGTATCAGAAATCAGTAAGCAGTTTAATCACAGTTGTAAGCAAGCACAACAATTAAGCAATAATTAAATATTAATTAATTCGTACGGATACCTGGTTTGGTGAGGGTTGTCACACCCATTTCTTCATGGAATAGTCTACTAACCGATTCCCACAGGGCGGTTCGATGTTGCGAATTTCCTATTTTAATAAAAAAATATTAATATATTACAAAGTTATATAAAAAATAACCATTCCATTAATATAAACAAAGGTTAAGAATACCTAAAGTTGAATGTTGAGATTGTTCACACCAAGCCCTCGCCAATGCAACTTCTTCAGCATTGTTTTCGTTTGGCGGTTTCAACTATTTTATCCTCGGTTTTTTTCTTATGACTTCTCTTTTTGATGGGTTTCGATGCGGAAGGACCATCAATGGGTGGTTGAGTTTCGGGAACGGTTTCGTTTTGTGAAAGGTCGATGGAGGTTGGTGAAAGGTTGATGGGCGATTGAAGATGTATAGAAGATGTGGTTGAATGTGGTAAAAAATGGAAGAAAAATGTGAGTTTTATAGTGAAAAATGGAAGAAATTTTTTTTTTTTTAATATAGCCGTTGGCCAAAGGCTAGCTCAATGGCTATTTTCTTTTGGCCATTCACAAACCGCCATGTCACCTTGCTCCCCCGCCCCACGCCCGGCTTGAAACCCAAGCCCCAAGGGGCCACACCCCAACCCAAGCCCACCCGGGGTCAGGGGCAGACTTAAGTTTAGCCCAAGGTGGGCGGGCGCACCCACGGGAAAAAAAAATTTAGTGCTAAGTTCCGTCGAAAATCCCGTCCGCACCCCTTGAAATTTTTCATCCGCACCCCTTGGATTTTTCCGTCTGCACCCTTGGAATTTTTCGTCCGCACCCCTTAGGTAAAAAGTGTTATCAATTTATATTATAAATTTTTTTTAGTAAACTCTTATTTTTTTTAAAAAAACACTATCTAAATTATATAACTTTTAATACCGAAATAACTAAACCCAAATGCCCAATACCTTTAACTAGCCCAATACTAAGTCTTAACCCAATAAACAAACCCAACAAATCAACAATATTTCAAATTAAAATAAAATAAACAAGCCCCAAAACCCTTGCATATTCTCTCCCGCTCTCTATCATCCCTGCACGCATGCCAGCGATCAGAACATCAGCGACAACAGCAGCTGCATACCTCCGTAATCAGCCATCATACCACCGCCGATCGAACACGGGTAAGTTTCTTTGTTATTTTTGATGATTTTTGGTTGATTTTTTGATTATTTTTGGTTGATTTTTGGTGGGGTGGGACGGAACCGGTAGCCTTCGGAAGTGAATTTTTGATGGGAGGAGACATCTGTGCTTCGATATGTTATTTTGTGGTGGGTTATATATGTATATTTTGTTAGTGATGATGATGATATATTTTCTTTTTTGGTGGGTTATATACGATCAGACCTTTTTTTAATGGTGTATATGATGTTTAGATGTTTTTTAGTGTGATTTACATTTTGATTTCTAGGACTTGAATACTTGATACATTATGTAATATGTTATGGAGTCATGAACTTATAGATCAATTTGTTTGTGATAGCCGATAGGAACCATGAGTATGGACATTATGACACGATTTCTCAAGAGGAAAGTTGATACATCTTCCGAATTCGTTGATGTGGATACTCTTCCTTCGGATCCTTATGATCGCAAGCCGATTGAATCATATTTTACATGACCCGACCCGACTCGAACCGACCCGATACGAACCAATTTTTTTACTTATATACCTTAGGGCCTAAAATTTTTAAAAATGTTTCGCACCCCCATGAAAAAATTTCTGGGTCCGCCACTGCCCGGGGTGGTGCCTTGGGCGTTTTCCCCAACCCAAGCCCCAAGCCCCAAGCCCCAAGCCCCATACCGGCCTTATGATTAGCAAATCCGATACACTCCTTTTTAAGTTATTGAGTAAAACACATATTGAAGATGATAAACTTTTTTTTTAAATCACATATTGAAGATGATAAACTTAGACATAGAAACTAAAGCAATGCAATTATTAAAAAAAGTATAATTAAATACTAATCATCAACTTCGGAATCGGAACGTGCAACTAGATGCCAACCGGCATGATTTCTTAGTATTTGCCAGGACGACATGTGCGTAAATCTTCAATCATAGAGCGTTTGGTACTCACAAAGGGCCTTGTCAATCGCTTTCGTCTCGTTCCCCTATCATCGCGATCCATCACGACTTTGAAGAATTGGTTAAGTTTGTCAACCATTATTCTCAAATCCATCCACTTTGAAAAAATTTGGTCTCGTCGGCGATTAGTTTCACCTAAACGTTTACAAAATGCGTTAAATAGTGCATTACAAAACTATACACTTCCGTACAGTACACCATCGGCCACATTCACTCAAGCCGTAACCAAGGTTATTTCTTCGTCTTGGGTCCAAACTCTTCTTGCAATTTGAGATATCAAGAATGTTTTTTTGAGAAAAATTTGAGAATGGTTTGTTTAAAAATGTATAAGTGTTTGTGTGTGTAAATTGATTTTTTTTTCTTATTAATGGTATAGTGACCGTTGGCACGAAAATCAGGATCCCCGGAGTGTTGTGTAGCTCACGCTTCCCACCTTTAAGACACGGGTAACACCCTTTGGGTCGGTGTTTAACGCTAAGTTAATAGCCAGTGGCGAAGCTTCGCCCCCCCCCCCCCCCCCATTTTTCAGAAACCGGAGGGGGGGGGGGGGGGGGGAACGTATATACCTAAAAAAATTCTATAGGAAAGTACTATTCATAACACTACGCATCGAAAAGTTCGAGGGGTCGGGCACCCCCTCGGAGCCCTTCTAAGCTGCGCCCCTGTTAATAGCCACGTCAAGATAACGTTACCCTATCACACTTAGCCAAATTCATAACCTAAAAAAAGTTAATTATTAGAAACAACATCTAATTTGGTGGCTCAATTAGATCCGACTGATTAGTATAGTTTGACTGTTGTTACATGAACTAAAATTTCATATTATTATATTGCTTACTCAAAATCATAACCATGACTTTGTATAATACATATACGTAAACTAGACTTTCTAAAACCAATTAATAAAAAAATATTAAATGACGGGTTCAGTTCATACTCCAAGCATGAAAGTGTCAGCTGAATCATAAAAACCAAGCATGAAATGACCATTGGGTATGGGAAGGATAGTCTCTAAAGGGACCATCCTTCACATAAGCGCCACGTAAGCATAGGAGGAGGACTATCCCCTTGAAGACTATCCAAGGGTGTGGTGGATGCTCATCCCCTATTTTTTATTATTTTTTTCCATATTAATTAAAACAAAGTAAATAAAAATAAAAAAAGTTACATTTAAATAAAAACTTAAAGTTACATTTAAATAAAAATCCTAAAGGAGTTAATTACATAGTTAGTCCTTGTGGTTTGCACAAAATAACATACTTAGGTACTAATAGTTTAACTTCTTGGGTATTAACTTTTCATTTTGTAACGTTTGTAGGTATTAACTTCTTGGGTATTAACATAGTTAGTCCCTGTGGTTTGCACAAAATAACATATTTAGGTACTAATAGAATGTGATTTTAAACTTACAAATAACGTTAATACCGCCAAATGTTACAAAATGAAAAGTTAATACCCTAGAATGTGATTTTAAACTATTAGTACCTAAGTATGTTACTTTGTGTAAACCACAGGGACTAACTATGTAATTAACTCAATCCTAAAGCTACATTAAAAAAAAAACCTAAAGTAACATTAAAAAAAAACCTAAAATTACATTAAAAAAACCTAAACTTAAATTTAAAAAAAAGCCTAAAGTTACAAATAAATAAAAAAACTACGCGTTGTTTCCTCCGAGACTCCAAATGTGATCGATCAAGTCCGATTGAAGATTGGCATGTGTGAAATCGTTATGTTGGTATTTATAAAGGTTTTAAATTAAATTGATTTTTTTTTAAACTAGCCGTTATATCAACGGCCATATTCAATGGACCCCACAAAAAGCAGCCCCGTCTCCAACGTCACAAATCCGACGAAACTACCGAGCCGGGCCCCAAGGGGGCGGTGTGCGACGGGCCTAGGGGGGGCGGCCCGGTGCCGAGCCCCATACCCTTTGGTCTAAAACCGACAAACTTAGAAAACCAACAATAAACAAATAAATCCGTTGAAGTAGCCAACTTTCTACAACTGTAACAATTGAATCCTTCTGTATGATTGAGTTGATTTCACACCTATGGACAACAGTAGAAGTCAAATGTTTTATTTTGTCAAACACATCAAGAAAAAGTTGTGCAGGACCATGTCCCCACCATCACTCTCCAGCTTTATATAATCTATATCTATCTATCTATCTATATATCGCATTTCCATGAACAAAAACTAAATAACTAATCCCATACTATTTGGCTTCCCCTTCTCCTTCGACCTCACATCACATACAAACCAATCACTCATATACATATATATCTATAGATGAGGTGTAAGAACCACTACACCGATCTCAGTAGTAACGTCGGCGTCTGCGCTTCTTGCCTCCGCGAACGCCTCTTTCCTCTCGTTGCTGCTCACGAACCACAAGCTCAACAAAACTGCCTTTTGGAGACGCATCCACGATCTGTTTCTCCATACATTAGTCAATGTAAATCCGATTATTCCACATCCTCGATTAACACTAAACATAATAGTGATCGGAATCGTCATGATTTCCTTCCGGATCAACGGTTTTTTAGCACGCCGGATGTAGCGCCTGTCACCGGAAGTTATAATTCATGTCAAAAGAAGAAGCACGGTTTATTCCGGTTCTCGTTGTTATCGAATTTGTTCAGATCTAAAAAACGAAACGAGAATTCAAACCCTAGGTCTCGCGGTGGTGATGATAGTGCCACGTCAGCAACGTCATCGCCGTTTTGGTTTTCAAACCCTAGGTCCGGTGGTGGTTGCCGGAAGAAACAGCAGTTTTGTCACAACGACGCTTCAACGGCAGCCGGTGCCGGCGTGATGCGGAAGCAGTACTGTTCAGATCGAGGCATGTCGCCGGTGAGATCCTCCGATTGTGACGGTGTAGAAGGTGAATTTTACGATAGATCTGAAGAATACGAGACGTGTGCGTCACGAAAACAGACTCCGCGGCGGACGCCGGCTCATCCGTCGGTCCGGCGCGGCGGTGGTGGCGGATACGGGAAGAATGTGTCTGGATTAAGTTTCTGTTTAAGTCCGTTGGTTCGAGTTAGTCCTTGTCGGAATTGGAAGCAGAATGGAGTGGCGGTGGCGCCGGTAGATTCCGGCGAGATAAGAGCTCCGGTGATGTATAATAACAACTTATTCTGTGCTAACAACAGATCAAGAAAAGTTGCAGATTTCGGGAGATGCGCTGCGAACCGTTGATTTTGTTGACCTAGTTTGTGAATATGTTTGAAAGGCCCATTTTGCCCTTGCTCTTTTGTGCTTATCTTCTATAGTTGGAAATATTGAACATGACAAACGTCGCTTTTTCTTGTAATTAATTTTTATTTTATTTTTTTTTTTTGAACGGCAAATTTGGATCACTGACGGACCACTGGAGTATCATCGTGCCACCAGAGGAACCACCCGATCATATCCATCTCCACTAGGCATAATGTCACACCAATTCAGGAGGAAACCCAATAAATATGGGAAAACCCCCCTTGTGGGAATCGAACCCAGGACCTATTGGTCCCAAAGCTTTATCCCACCACCAAGATGCCACTAGGCTATAAAGCCATGGGCAAAAATTTGGATAATTTGCTTTGTCCGGTTATACGAGTATTATTTCCGTCTCTAACACTCTTAAAACGTGTCAGTTCGGTTTAAAATCTTAACGTCTGTTAAAATCTGCTATTTAGTGAAGAGTAAAACCGTCATTTTCCTTTTTTTATTAATCCCTTGTTTAAACTCTATTAGAGTTTAAGAAAATAAAAAAAATAAAAATGATGTTTTTACCCCTCATTAAACAGCATGTTTTAAAAGACGTTAAGTCTTTTGATGGAACTGACATGTTTCAAGAATGTCATAGACGAAAAAAGTACAAATTTAAAAATTGACCTGGACTGGCATAACTGGATAAACGATATAGACGAAAATGACAGTTAACTCTAATTTTTTATCACCCCACCGAAATTAAATTAAATTATATATTTAAAGGTAGTTGCACATAATATTGTGTACGGTGGGAGATTGTTTTTGTAAAAACAAGCTAAGATTATGGATTAATTATATATTTAAAATATAGGTGGTTGGTCTGCTCGATTTGATGCAGAAAGTGACGTTTTGAATATAGTAATATAATGTTACTTAGGGTGAAGGGAGTGGTTAAACAGGTGAAAGTGGCAAACTTTAAAATGGATCAATCAGAGAGTGTCACGTTAGAGAGGAGAAAAAGTTTAAACTTTGCTGAAAAGTGTTGGCAATGGTTTAGACAGTTGAAAGTGGCAAACTTTTTTTTTTGTTTTTTTGTTTTTAAAAATTATGTGTTAAATAAAAACAATAAAACATCAAATTAATTAAAAAAAAAACAATTACATTAAAATGAAACTAATAAAAAAAAATTCATAGAAATAACCTCACTAAAACAACGCAACGACTAAAAAAATTAAAAATCACACGGCCATCCATACTTTGCGGCTATCTCGCGTTTTCGTGCGAGCGTGATCTCCAACATTGCTGGGCGAACATTGTCGTGAGGCCGGTTGTACGTCTCCAAGTCCTTGTCGAATTTAGCCTGGCGCATATTTTCTTCTTGCTTCTCGGCCAACGCCAAATATCTTTCCTCTCGCACCCTTTTGATATCCATCAACTCTTTTTTCATCGCCCTATATTCTTCAAATTTAGTGGTTATGTCTCTTGGATCGTCGCTCGAAGAAGGGGCGGCTTTGGTTTTTTTATCCCTCCTCTTTTGTCTTCGTGGCGAGGGATCCACGTTCATGTCGGGGATAGTTTGATGGCCACTCGTGAACTCGGCATTCGGTGTATCCGGATGGTAATTACCCGAGTCCGACGACTTTCTTTTTGAACTCGAGCCCGAGCTTTCGTCTTCACCCAACAACGGAACTTGGCTATATTTTTCTTGACTTCGGACGACCTCCCACGCCGCCATATGAGCAAACTCATGATGTTCTTTTTCCTTATAATCCTTAAACGCTTGCTTCAAGACCCAAGAATCGTCGGATCCGCTTGGACGTAAACGGTCCTAAAATAATAAATTACAGAAAAAAAATAAGTATTTTTTTTGGGTAAAAATTAAACGTATGAATATTAAATAGTTTACCGTTTGCTGATAAAACCCGTTGAATATTTTCAACTTTCCGTGCATGGTAATCATCTTGGAGCGGACCTGATGATGGGTTCGGCTGCTTCCTCCGATCGTGTTGTTGAAGTGCTTAAGAATTTTGCCCCAAAAACTATTCTTCTTTTGTTGGTTGCCTTTTCTTTTGTCTAAGGTGCAATGAACCCAAGCCTTGGCCAATGCCTCCTCTTGTATAGGAGTCCAATTTTCCCGTTTCGCTTTACCACTCTTCCCTCTCGGCTTGTTTGCGGGTTCTTCTTGATGGTGGCCTTCGTCTTCGTCATCATATTGCTCTTGAGTTTCCGCCACAAATTCTTCGTCGTCTTCATCTTCCACATCTTCGTCCCTCGGCAGTTGTGAGGATGGGGTTTGAAAACCAAACGGGTCAAAAGTGTTTTGGTCGTCTAGGGAATCATAAATATTTGGAGCAACCGTGGTCGGACCCTGTGGAAAATAGTTATGCGGCGAAAAATTTGGATGGGGTTGGGTGTTGAACCCGTAAGTCGGTTGCATGCCTTGGCTATAAAAAATGGAGGTTGGCTATGTGTGGTGAAGCCTAGTTGCGGATGATACGGCGGAGTTGAACCACTCGAGCCGCCCCGTTGAGTTGACACACTCGTCCTCGAGCCAACCCGTTTAGTTGCCTTGCCATCGCGTTTGCTTGAGCCTTCCATTTGCAAATATTGGGTCAAAAAACTTGGGTGAAAGTTTGGAAAAGAGAAGGAGAATGTGGTTGAAAGTTTGGAGAAAATTGGGTGTAAAAATGTTGATTTATAATAAAAAGTCTAATTTTTTTTTATTAAACGGCAATAATGCCGTTACACACACACACCCCAATGTATGTTTGTCCTCTTCTCCTTTGTCGATCGGTGAGTACATACCGAAGTTGATGTTTGGCGCGCGGTAAACAAGGGAGGGCGGCGGTGTTACCGCTCGGCTTTCTCCTTTGCCGAGTGGTTTCCCGCACCACTCCCTTCACCCTTAAGATTAGTCCAACAACTTTGTATTACAAGTAGGTAAATTACATTTTTCGTCATTTATGTTTGTATCGGATTGCAACAGATATCATTTAACTTCAACTAGGGTTAAGACCCGCCCGCGTTGCGGCGCGGGTACATCGTAAATATTGAATGGATTAGTCCAAACGCTATATGATGCATTAACCATATGAAAACACATATTTCGATGTATCCAGTTGAACTCGGTGTAACATGTATAAGCATTGTGATTGGATCAAACGTAAAGTAAATGGAATTCATATCGAACAATCATAACGTATTATATGTGACCCAACTCATACACAGAAAACGTAACAGTTATGAAGGAAAATATGCACATGTAATCGAAAGGGATTAATTAGAGCTTTCGAAAAAAAAGGGAGAAAAAAAACCATAATTTGACTCTACTCGGTTCGAAACAAACTTTACGAAACATGCATAAAATAAACACGAAAACATATTATATTTGACCTAAATCATTTCCCAAAATTTTTTTACGTCAAAACGTAGAACAACTTGAATTTATACCAAAACGTACGTAAAAATATGCACGTAAAAATATTTTTTTTAAACGAAAACGTATTATATTTGACCTGACTCGTCTATAAAAAAGTTTATGTCGGAATATAGAACAAATTATATTTATACATACCGATACATAAAATATGCACACAAAAAATAGTTTTTAAGTAAAGGAAGAATAGGGGTAACCCGAAAGAAAATATTAGTAAAAAATTTAATAGGTTAAAAACGTTCGTAAAACCGTGCCAAGTAGTACCAATGCCACAACGACATCGACTCTCAACATTGTAAAAATAAAATAGATAAAATGGTAAAAATTACACAGAACGAAAAGTAGACTAAAATCGTTGAACCATGCACACCCGTTACAGTGTCTTAATGCGAAGAAATTAAGCAGAAACGTAAAATGTAGAAAATAATAACTTAGTTTATCTACGACCCGCCCGTTGCGGCGAACTTTACAAAAGGGGAAAAATGGACGCGTTGCGAAGGGTCTGTCAAATATGAAAAAATAGAGCAAAAACGTTGAACCTCACATGCACGCTACGACATGTTAACTCGCAAAATTTAGAACGAAACGTAAAACGAAAAACTTGCAAAAGATAAAAAGTATGGGGGACCAAAGTTGTAAATAACAAAGTGTTGTGTTAAATTATAAAAGATGGAAAACTTAGAGTTAAAAGTAAAAAAAAAATAAAAGGGGTTAAAATGTAAAAGATAAAACTTTTAGGTTGAAAGTGAAAAATTAAGTTTTTTTTTTTTTGAAAAACTCCCCAAGCATAAGTCACAAGTGCTAATGCATCAAAAACTTACTAATTTATATATGGAATAATAATTACAGTCACAATCCTTTATTTGAAAAACTCATTACACCTCTCATCCTTTGGTCAACCATAATAATCTACTCTAATCAAATCATCGACAAAATTACACAAGTTAATTGAGAATAAACTAAGTAAAATGTGTGTTGGTGCATGAGTCTGTGTGCAATTATGAACATACCATTGACTAAGAACTTTTCTCTCTTCAACCAACCTCCAGCGCCACCAGCATATCCAGCAACCACAAACCACCACCAGATCGGAATCTATCACCTGACGCACGGTTCGATTCAGATATGCCCTTATCACCGATGTTAAGACACGAATCCACCGATGCGTAATGTTTCAGTGACTATAAATGTGTCAAGTTTTGTTGTTAAATGAATGAGTGAATTTGGGTGTTGTTTCGTCTGAATGATCGGAGGATATTAATTGGGGGCATGAGGAGATTGACCAAAATTAGAGGATATTAACTGATGGAACTATGAGATTAAGAAATGTGATAATAGAGTGTGAAGATAAGTTAACCTGATTGAAGATGGCCGCATTGGGATTAAGGTAAAATCGATAATAGAGACATGGAATTGAGAGGGTTTGAAGAGCAACCATACACCGTCTTTTAGGTTTCAATGGCGGTGTGTTCTTGCAGGTTCGATATGAATGGGAGGGAGGAGTGGCGATGGTGGTGGAGTGTGACGGTAAGGGTTGAGGCGGTGGTAGGTGTAGCTGGGTTTTATGAAATAGAGCTGAGAGATGGAGAAAAGTTAGAGAGAGAGAGAGAGAGCAAGCTGGGAACATATATTAATGTTTTTATTTTTTAATTTTTATAATTTAAATAGATTGGGGTAAAAAGACATAAATGCCCTCATGTGCAAGGTACAATCAAACTTAACTAAAAATTTTAACCTGGTTTGTGCTAAAGGACTTAAAGTGTAAATGTTTTTCCAAATAAAGGATCGTGACTGTAATTATTGAAGTTAAAGGCTATCTTTTGCAATCCGGTACAAACATAAAGGACGAAAAGTGTAATTTACCCTTACAAGTATTTTTTTGGTACCAATGTGGGTTGTTTCATATATTTGCTTTTATTTGGGTAATCAACACGGTAAGTCCAGCTATTTGTAACCAAGCATTTTTTTATTCTTAGGCCATGTTTGCCTTAGCTTTTCAAAACAACTTATGACTTTCAAAAGAATTAAGTGGGCCCAATTTGTTTACAGTATTAAATCATACATATTCACCCTTTCACTATCCATCTCCACACGGACCACCATCTCGCACAACCAGTCCGTCACAAACTTCAACTTGTTCGTCAACCATCGTCATGCCACTATCTACAAATACCTAAAGCTCTAAATTCTCTATTATAGCCTAGTGGCATCTTGAAAGTGATATGAGGCTTAGGGACTGTTATGGGTGAAATTCTGAGCCCATATCCTGGATAGTATCTTGAATTATATCTTGATTGTATGATAAATGTTCATAATCAGGATGCTGAGTCAGGATATTGGTAACATCCTGATGTGGTATCTTGAGGGTCACTAACGGATTACGTGCAGGAGTACGAGTACAAGTTCACAACGGTCATGAAGACCTTTTCCCCTGAAGACTCGGTCCAAGTTGTTTGAAGAAGGACGTTGAAGCCGCATTACTTGGTCTTCAACGTTCACCTAGGAATATTCGCCGGAATCCCCCTATTTTAGGATATTTTGTTTCATTTTGTTACTATAAATACATGGATAAACCAGATCATCTAGGACATCACATTCACTACTCTCGAACTCTCATACTCTCTCTCGCAATTCACACACTTTCTGAAAAACATTGTAACACTTAGCAACGATCTGGTCAATATCCAGCACTGTATCCTGATATTTGAAGCAATAAGAAGAACAAGGCAGCTGCGATTGTCAGCTCCCGAGGTTTTGTGCCGGCGATCTAGATTGATCAAGGGATTTCCTCGTACATCTCGTGTCACCCTTTACTTTTTAGCTCATTGTTTGGTTGTTGATATAGCTCGATATCCTGAGCTATATCCTGAAAACTGTTTTTGCAAACACTAAATCCAGATTATTTTCAATACACATTGTTAGCACACTACCTCACTTAACTAATTTGATCACTAAATTGCTTAGGTAATTTTTTACCAAAACAATTTGGCGCCCACCGTGGGCAAGTGGTGCTATTTCTACTAAAAGCTTTCTTAAAATCACTACTTGGTTTCCTATTTTCGAAACTTTTTGCCACACTATTTTCAATGGCCTCAAAATCAAACGTCAGCTCTTCTACCGTGTCTGCTACAACCTCTGCAACAATTGGTTCGGTGCTTCCACCACCTCCAAGGACACAAGCATCTTCACAGCCTCAGGCTCCTCCAAGAAGGACCGAAAATCATGTGGCTCGGGATATTATCCCCACTCAGAATGTTCAAGGATCTGCTGCATCAGGGAAAACCCCTATTATGGCTTCTAATGATGAAATTTTAACTTTGTTTGGTAGTATACAAGATCAGATGAAGTAGCAGTAGGAAACGAATCAAATGCTGATAAGAGAAATACAGCTCTTGAATTCCAGCTCGAGAAGGCCTGCTGAGGATACTGTCACTCCACTGCAGCCAAGAGCATTGAACTTCAGTTCGGCAGTATATACCAAGGATAACAGGGGCAATATTGTACCTAGTCATCTCTGGAGTGATACTCCTGAGATACCCTCATAGGTCAGGTATCAACCATGAGAAGCTCAGGATATGCTCCAGGATATGGCCAGAATCCTCAGGTTGGTAACGCGTCTAATAACACTAATACTCTTGCTACTAATAGTGTTGGATCTTTGCAGGATGCAGGTGTGACCTCAGCACTCTCTAGGGAGCTTCAAAAGTTGAAGGATATGATATCCAGTGTACCTGGGGTTGTTCAGCCCATTCCAGAAGTGTCCGAGGATAGCCACAGGATATCTCGATTTGCATATCCTATTTGTGATGCTGAAATTACAAAAAGATTTCAAACCCTTAACATGAAGCTCTATGACGGAACCACGGATCCTGAAGAGCATATTGCTCAATATAGGGAAAGGATGGAGATTAACCCCATCCCTCCAGATCTCAAGGAAGCATGTCTTTGCAAGGGTTTTGGTTCTACTTGTTTTGGTCAAAAATAAAGTTAAGATAATGCAACCAAACTTTCTGTTGTGAGGTGTGATGCTTGAATCAATGAACAATATTAAGGATCACTCAGAAAATGTAATGAACAAGTGACACGATGATTTATACGAGGAAAAAGCCCTTGATCAAGAGTTGATCACCGGCATAAAAAACCTCGGGTGATGGAAACTACCGATCACCAACTCAGATTAAACAGAAAATGTATTACAACTTTGGATGATAGCGAGCTTGTTACAAGGATCACTAGAGTGTAATGTGCAAAAAAGTGTGTAATCGCCAAGCAAACTGTCAAGAGCTGATGAGAGCAGTTATGAGTGTGCGTGTTTAGCCAAAAATACCCAAGTGTTCTAATCTAGCTCGCTATCCCCTTTTAAATTTGGAAAATATCTAAGCTAACTAACTATCCGCATTTCGTGCAAGTCTTCCACGACCTCCATAACGTTCATATTAGTCAAGCACGTGCGGAATAAATAGGGAATATGCTCCAGGAATATCGCCAAGACCAAGTCCAAGCACGTACTCCTGCAAAACAACATCACATTCAAAGCAGACAATCGTTAGTGTAAGGATCACTATGATGATCCATGATCCTGATCCTACAATACTTTCTGAGAATCACTAATTCAAACAGAATTGAGGATCCCTAAGCTTGACAGTAATTGAGGATCACTGATCTTTGGAAAATCCTCCCCTAACACTACTCTAACAGGATCAGCCTTAAAATGGCTCCTAAACGTTCCACCTCACTCAATTACATCATTTGCTCACTTAGTTAATTTATTTAATAGTCAATTTTCTTGCAGTCGAAGTTTTGAAAAACTAACTAGTGACCTCTACAGGATAACTCAAGGACCCCAAGAATCCTTGAGGGATTATTTCACAACCCCCGATCCCTGATCCCCGGGAACGGGCGGACGCGATCACAGAGTTTGGGTGGTATCAGTTGTTTTAATCTCGCAGCGGAATTTACATCAGAACCGTAGTTAGGAAATGTTTATCAGAGTAAAACCACCATTGTTTATAATATTAAACAAATGGGATAAAACCCAAGTTCATAGTACACACGTTTTCATAGGAATAAATCCTATTTTATTTAATAAAAACATCTATTTTATTTTAGGTAACTTTATTGCTACTTTTCCAAGCCTTCAGTGCTGTCCAACTGGCTTCTATTTGGCTTTCACATTTTGTTACCTGAAACGCGTTTTAAAAACATTTGTCAGTGGGAAATACTGGTGAGTGAATCCCAGTTTAATCAAGTTTAAATAAAAAAGTCACAGTGTACGGTATTGAGGGCACATCCGCAATTATATTTGTTTCCAAGATATAACAATTAACATCAGTGGTACTGTCATACGCGGCCCGCGACGGAAAGTGAAATCCCGAGGCCTTCTTATATAGTGCTGAAAACTGATCCTTACGCGGCCCGCGTAAAGGTAAGCTAAGGCTTACGCGGCCCGCGTCAACATCCAGTCAACGTATAGCTTGTCCCGGTCATGATCTAGACCCGCCACGATGTCGACACATGTCGGCCTCTGGTGTCTTTGCGTGTATAGGTTTCTCGCGGCCCGCGTCGACTATCAAAGACTCTTACGCGGCCCGCTTTAACTTAAGAAATCAGCGGAGTCAACTCCAGTCTTGATACGGCCCGCGTGAGATGTTGGGGTGGGTCTACGCGGCCCGCCTCAACTCCGTTTTTCTTATTTTTGATTTATTTTATAATTATAACATAACTAGGGCTCGGTTTTCACATACGGGGTGTAATATAAAACATATTGGGACATTTTATAGTATACTAGAGTGTTAGACATATTATGAGGGTGTCGGTTTTACCGAGGGTTGTTACATTCTCCCCACCTTGTTTTAGAGCTCGTCCTCGAGATCTACTGGAATAAGTGCGGATATTTTCTTTTCATTTCTGACTCTAATTCCCATGTGTACTCAGGCCCTCTTTTGGAGTCCCACTTCACTTTGACTAGAACTAGTCTCTTATGTTTGAGATTCTTGACTTTCCTGTCTTCAATTTGTAGAGGTCTTTCTACAAACTTGAGTTGTTCATTTACCTCTATATCCTTAAGAGGTATTATCAGTGATTCATCAGCTACACACTTTTTGAGGTTTGATACATGAAACACATCATGTATTCCTGCCATTTCCTCTGGCAGTTGTAGCTGATAAGCTACAGGTCCTATTTTTCTAATAATCTTAAAAGGTCCAATATACCTGGGACTTAACTTTCCCCATTTGATGAATCTTACCACTCCTTTCCAAGGAGAGACTTTCAATAATACTTTATCACCTACTTGAAATTCTAAGGGTTTGCATCGGTTATCAGCATAACTCTTTTGTCGATCACGTGCTGTTTTCAGTCGTTCCTTGACTTGAATGATCTTGTCGGTTGTTTCTTGTACAATCTCAGGTCCAGATAGTTGTTGTTCCCCAATTTCTGCCCAACAGACTGGGGTTCGGCACTTTCGTCCATAAAGTGCTTCGAAAGGTGCAGCATTGATACTTGTGTGATAACTATTATTATAAGAAAATTCTATTAAAGGTAAGTGATCATCCCAATTACCTCCGAAATCAATTACACAAGCTCTAAGCATGTCTTCCATTGTCTGAATTGTTCTTTCGCTTTGTCCGTCTGTTTGAGGATGATAAGCTGTGCTTAGTTTTAACTTGGTTCCCATTGCTTTTTGAAAACTTGACCAAAAATGAGATAAGCGGCTATCCCTATCAGAAACAATTGATAAAGGTATTCCATGTAAAGAAACAATTTCATTCACATACAATTTAGCTAATTGTTCCATACTGAAAGTTTCTTTCATGGGTAAGAAATGAGCTGATTTGGTTAGCCTATCTACAATCACCCAGATTATATCATTTCCTTTCTTTGTTTTGGGTAATTTAGTAACAAAATCCATTGTTATCAATTCCCATTTCCACATCGGCATTTCTAATTGTTGTAACAAACCTGAGGGTTTCTGGTGTTCATCTTTAACTTGTGAGCAAGTTAAACATTTAGAAACATAGGCTGCTATGTCCTTTTTCATTCCTATCCACCAGAAATTTTTCCTTAAATCCTGGTACATTTTATCACTTCCTGGATGTATCGTATACTTAGATTTATGGGCTTCTTCTAGTATACGATGACGTAGGTTTCCTAATTTAGGTATCCACATTCTCTTTTCATGGAATCTCCAAATTCCATCTGTTCATTGTTTTAATTCTTTTAGCATACCTTTTAGCTTTTCAGTATCTTCCTTTATTACTGATTCTTGTGCTTCTCTTATCTGATCATTTAAATCTACTTGTAGATTTAATTTAAGAGAACGTACCCTTTTTGGCTTTTCATGATACTTTCGGCTTAAAGCATCTGCCACTATATTTGCTTTTCCTTTATGATACTGGATATCTCAATCATAATCACTAAGAAATTCCATCCATCGTCTTTGTCTCATATTCAACTCTTTCTGCCCGAAAACATACCTTAAACTTTTGTGATCAGTAAATATGGTAAACTTACTACCATAAAGGTAATGTCTCCAAATCTTAAGGGCAAAAATTATGGCTCCTAATTCTAAATCATGAGTTGAATAATTCTCTTCATGATTCTTAAGTTGTCTAGATGCGTAAGCTATAACCTTTTGTCGTTGCATCAACACACATCCATAACCTAATTTAGAAGCATCACAATAGACTATAAAGTCTTCAGTTCCTTCTGGTAATGCTAGTATAGGTGTATGGGTTAATCTTTTCTTAAGAATTCTAAATGCTTCTTCTTGTTTTGGTCCCCATTCAAACTTAATGGATTTACAAGTTAACTTAGTCAAAGGAATGGCTATTCTAGAGAAATCTTTAATAAATCTTCTATAATAACCAGCCAATCCTAAGAAACTTCTAACTTCGGTTGGTGACTCAGGGGTTTTCCATTTGGTAATCGCCTCGATCTTTGTTGGATCTACATGAATTCCTTCATGATTGACTAGGTGTCCGAGAAATTGTACTTGTTCTAACCAAAATTCGCACTTTGAAAACTTAGCATAAAGCTTTTCCTTTCTTAACAAACTTAAAAGTGCGTGCAAATGTATTGCATGATCTTCTTTACTCTTAGAGTAAATTAGAATATCATCTATGAATACAATTATGAATTTATACAAATATGGCTTACATATTCGGTTCATCATGTCCATAAATGCAGCTGGGGCATTGGTTAAACCAAATGGCATGACAGTAAATTCATAATGACCATACCTTGTTCTGAATGCGGTTTTAGGAATATCCTCTTCCTGTACCTTTAATTGATGATATCCCGACCTTAAATCGATTTTTGAGAAAATCGAGCTCCTTGCAGTTGATCAAACAGATCATCGATTCTCGGTAATGGGTACCGATTCTTAATCGTGACTTTATTCAGTTCACGGTAGTCAATGCACATACGCATTGATCCGTCCTTCTTTTTAACAAACAGTATCGGCGCTCCCCACGGCGACGAACTTGGTTGTATGAATCCTTTCTCTAATAATTCGTCTAATTGTTTCTTCAATTCTTGCATTTCTGCAGGTGCCAACCGATAAGGTGCTTTGGCAATCGGTGATGTTCCTGGTATTAAATGGATTCTGAATTCAACTTCTCTGTCTGGAGGTTGCCCTGGCAAATCTTCTGGAAATATATCTGGAAACTGCGATACTACTGATATATCTTTTAAATCCTTTCCTTTAGTGTTAGTGATTATAGAAATCAAATACACTATAGAACCTTTTCTTATTGAACTTGCAGTTTTCATCACAGAAATGAATTTAGTGGACTTAGAGGGTTTATCTCCTTTACTTGTGATCGTTTTACCTTTTGGTGAATTTACTTGAATTAACTTTTGATCACATAAAATACTGGCTTTATTGGCTATTAACCAATCCATTCCTAAAACAACATCAAATCCTACCAGATTCATGGGATATAGGTTTGCTATAAATTTCTGATTTAAAATCTCTATGCTTGCTCCCTGCAAGATTTCAGAAATCCTAACGGTTTCTCCATTAGCTGTCTCTACTAAGCATTCTAGTGGTAGTTTAGTTAATGACTGATTTAAAATTTTGCAAAACGAAGTATTAATAAAACTTTGGTTTGCACCAGAGTCAAATAATACTTTAGCAAATACATCATTAACTAAAAACGTACCAGCTATAACGTCTGGGATCATCTTGGCTTCTTCTGCAGTTAGAACAAATGCTCTAGCATTTTTAGTGTTCTTGTTGTTCGTAGCTGGAGCCAGTTTTGGACAGTTTGGCTTGATGTGACCTTTTTCTCCACAATTGAAGCACAATCCATTACTGGATTTCCTCCTGCAATCTTCTTCCTTGTGTCCTGGTGCCTTGCAGAAATTACAGTGAGTGGAGCATCTTCCTGAATGCTTCTTTCTGCAAGTTTTGCAATATGGTGCAGAGGTAGAACCTACATTCCTACGGTTGAAATTCCCAGAACGGAATTCTTGGGTAAGCTTTTGAGTCAGGTTTCTCCTTTGATCTTCTTCTCTAGTACGAACTAGTTCATCAGTCAAGGTATTGGCTAGTTCTACGGCTTCTTCTATGGTTTGGGGTCTAGCTGCCTTGATTACATGTCTAATTTCTCCAATTAATCCCCAGATGTAACGGGAGATTAATACCGGTTTAGGTGATGCAAGGGTTGGCACTATCCTAGCATATTCGAAAAATGTAGTAGTGTACCCCTTACTATCTACTCCATTCATCCTAAGATTTAGGAATTTGTTTGCTATTTGCTCTTTTTCATTAGGAGGGCAGAATTTCCTTTCCACTGTATTCCTAAATTCTTCCCATTCCATATTATAAACCTTATCACTTCCTCTTGACTGGAGGATAGTGTTCCACCATTCTAAGGCTGAATTTTTGAATAGATTGGAAGCAAACATCATCTTGTCTTCTTCCGCACATTTACTTATTTTCAGAACAGCCTCAGTCTTCTCTATCCAGCGCAGAGCTGCAATGGGTTCTTCATTGCCCGAGAATTCTATTGGTTTGCAGGACCAGAATTCTTTATAAGAACAACCATAAGGCATGGTTCTTCTTCTTTTGGGAATGTGCATTTGAAGTACTGGACCATTGTTCACACTGTGTTCTGGTTCAATTGGTCGCTTACTGCTATGTTTACTTTTATTATTCGCTTCTTGAACCGTTTGAATAATAAATGGACTGCACTATTATCCATTGGGTTCCCATTGTTATTGTTGCTTGGATTTTCATTAACCACGTTAATGTTACTCTGGTTATCGTTATTCAGATTATCTTGAATTCCTTCGTCGGCCATCTGAATTTTTTAAACATTTACCCCGTATTAATATCACAAAATAATATCCAGTCAATCACATGACACGCAATTTAGCCAAAAGCGTTGATCATTGCAACTTACTCTATTTCCATATACTATGCGTCTATTACACACTAGTATTGAAATAAAAATTAAAATACCGACTGAAAGAAAATTACACTATTAGTAGTAGGCATCCATACACACATATTTTATTTTTATGATATTATTATATTATTATTACTACCGTTTCTTCCTTTCACATTCCCTGATATGGATTCATCCAGAAATCCATATTGCGTTTGTCATACTTCTAGACGAGACGCTCTCCCACCTGTCGCATTCTCTCACTGCTTTCTAAAATTTCCTCACCGAAAGTCCTAAGTTCTTGGACGTTTTCTACACTCATTGGGGGTGCAGGTTCTAGGACTGGGTTTGGAATCTGGGGTGCGGGTTCTTGATATGGAGGTACAGGGGCCTGGTATGGGTAAGGATTCTCTAAAATATCCCTAATGTATGCATCGTTGTCGTAATAGGCCTCTAGAGGATCTAACCCTGGGTAGGCTCCTAGATTGGGCATTGGCACATCTTCGTGTATCGGGTAGCGTTGCACATAGTCCCTAACATTATCCCACCAAGGATCGTAATTTGGGTCTAAGGGATTTGGTGCTGCTACCCTTGGTATTTCCTTCGGGTTGAAGTCATGCATCTCTACTTGGTTTTCAGGGATTTCTAGCTCCATGGGTTGATCAGGAAATTGTGGTTGGGGTGCTATTATTTGTTCTAGGTTAGGGTCAGCTACAGTGGTTGCTAATATGTGGATGTTGGCTATACCCCTATTGATCATATCTTGGGCATAGGCATCTGTTTCTCTCTTGGCTGCTGCTAATAACCTCTATTCCTGTAACTATTTCATACGTTTTCTACGCTCATGCGCCCTCGACTGAACCATCCCCTTTTCTTTTGAGGAAATGGTTCCTCGGATTGAGCCTTAAACACAAAGATTCCTTGTTCTGTGTCAGCAGAGTACCCAGAGAGGGCAGGCTGAGAAGAGGAGGTGCCTTCGCTTCTAGGCGAACCAGACAATTGACGATATGCGTCAGATGGTCCTTGGTCGCTCATACTGTAAACTAACAGATAGTCAGATAATCACATAACAAATAATTACAGTTATGCACGTATTTCCGTAAATTATTTCCTAACACTTTGCATTTTGATGTCAGCAGAACACCTCTATGGCTGAATCAGTGGCTTAGCACTGATACCACCTTCTGTCACAACCCCCGATCCCTGATCCCCGGGAACGGGCGGACGCGATCACAGAGTTTGGGTGGTATCAGTTGTTTTAATCTCGCAACGGAATTTACATCAGAACCGTAGTTAGGAAATGTTTATCAGAGTAAAACCACCATATTTTATAATATTAAACAAATGGGATAAAACCCAAGTTCATAGTACACACGTTTTCATAGGAATAAATCCTATTTTATTTAATAAAAACATCTATTTTATTTTAGGTAACTTTATTGCCACTTTTCCAAGCCGTCAGTGCTGTCCAGCTGGTTTCTATTTGGCTTTCACATTTTGTTACCTGAAACGCGTTTTAAAAACATTTGTCAGTGGGAAATACTGGTGAGTGAATCCCAGTTTAATCAAGTTTAAATAAAAAAAAGTCACAGTGTACGGTATTGAGGGCACATCCGCAATTACATTTGTTTCCAAGATATAACAATTAACATCAGTGGTACTGTCATACTCAACTTGTGGAAATGTTACTCCTCGACCAGGTGGTAACAAATTTTGTATACAAAACCCCAACATACCTACTATAATTGTATTCTTACAAATACTCAATACGGTTATTCGCATGGAAAGATATGTAAGGTTTTGTAAAATAGTTCACAAAAAGGTTTACAAAAAGTGGATCAACTCACATTGCTGTCTTAGATTTTCCGTAAGGGTTTCCCGGTGATAATCTATAATTTACACAAATGTACACTCGTTAGTATTAATAACCCATTTTAACATTAGTAATACCCTCCCCGAGACGGCATTCCAACGACTACGTCGGGCAGAACCACGACAGCCGTTACGGAACCCTAGATCAATCGGGCAGCGTATCTAATACGTATCCAGGGGTTATAATACTTACAACGGAGCAGAACCTCGCTAATTAGGGGTATAATACCCGACTATAATCCTTATACTTCAGAAATTCGAGATTGAAAGAAAGAAATGAGCGACGGAAAGTTAAATCCCGAGGCCTTCTTATATAGTGCTGAAAACTGATCCTTACGCGGCCCGCGTAAAGGTAAGCTAAGGCTTACGCGGCCCGCGTCAACATCCAGTCAACGTATAGCTTGTCTCGGTCATGATCTAGACCCGCCACGATGTTGACACGTGTCGGCCTCTGGTGTCTTTGCGTGTATAGGTTTCTCGCGGCCCGCGTCGACTATCAAAGACTCTTACGCGGCCCGCTTTAACTTAAGAAATTAGCGGAGTCAACTCCAGTCTTGATACGGCCCGCGTGAGATGTTGGGGTGGGTCTACGCGGCCCGCCTCAACTCCGTTTTTCTTATTTTTGATTTATTTTATAATTATAACATAACTAGGGCTCGGTTTTCACATACGGGGTGTATTTATAGTATACTAGAGTGTTAGACATATTATGAGGGTGTCGATTTTACCGAGGGTTGTTACAGATTACGTGAACAAGTTTAGCAGGGAATCCTTAGATATCCCACATCTTGACGTTGCTACAGCTGTGCAGGCTTTCAAAATGGGATTGCAAAAAGATTCTCAATTTTACCAGGATCTTGTAATGAATCCTTGCAGGAACCTGGATGAAGCTCGGAACAGGGCTTTAAGATATATTAGGTTGGAAGATGACAAAAAGATGCAAGAGAGGATGAATTCATCCTCAACCTATGAATCAACCAATAGGAAGTCAAAATCCTCATACAAACCATATCGCTCTAAGCCATATGGCAGGAATGATAGCAAAAAAGTGAACGCTGTTGAAGATGAGGATCCTGAGGAGTATCCTGAATTGTCAGAATATTGTTTTCTGTTAATATACCCGAACTAATGTATGCTATGCAGGGTTTGGGAGATAAAGCAAGGTGGCCCAGGAAAAACCAGTAAAAAGCCGATTGGAAGGATAAATCTAAATGGTGTGCTTTCCATGAGGATTGCGGACATGTCACGGAAGATTGCATAGCCCTAAGAAAGGAAATAAGCTATCTGCTAAGCAAAGGATATCTAAAGGATCTTTTGGGCAGAAAGAAGAATAAGGGTCAGGATATTGAGCAGGATCCTAAACGAGCAGCATCACCTCATGCGGATGCCAAGATAATCAACTTTATCACAGGAGGATCAGACATTTGTGGAACCTCTTATTCTGCAGCAAAAAGACATGCAAAAGAGGCTAAGGCAGAACGAGGAGACAAGCCAACCAGGATGACAACCCTTACAACGGATAAAGTGATCACGTTCGACAGTGGTGACAGGGATACTGTCCAGATCCTCACCATGATGGTTTGGTAATAACTTTATATATTGCTAATCATTTTGTGCGCAGGATATTGGTGGATAACGACAACTCCGTCAACATGATTCAACTAGAAACGCTGAAGAGGATGAATATTTCCCCAATGGAGATCACTTATAAATCCACTGTACTTGTTGGGTTCAGTGGAAAGGCCAAGAACACTGTAGGAGAAATAAAGCTGCTAGTATATGTTGAAGGAGTCAACTCAATGCAACGATTCTGTGTTATGGACTCTTTATCCTGCTACAATATTATATTGGGCAGGCCATGGATCCATGATATGAAGGCTGCACCATCAACCTATCATCAGTGTATCAAGATCCCTACCCCTTGGGGGGTTGTCAAAGGGGAAAGTGATCAACAAGAAGCAAAGGAATGTTATTCTTCCTCGATGAAATCCTCAACAAAGCCCAAGGCAGGATAGCAATTAAAGATGCGAGCCCAGGATATCATGGAGGCTTCAGAGCAGGATGTTAAGAAAATTATCCTGAACCAGGATAATCCAGATATCTCAGTGCTCGTAGGAACTAATATCCCTCAGGATATTGAAGACCGGTTAACTAACTTTTTTAAATGCAGGATGTCAACATTCGCATGGAAGCATGAGGATATGACAAGTATTTCTAAGGATATTATCACTCACAAGCTTGGAATTGACAGGTCTTTCAAGCCTGTTCAACAAAAGAGAAGGAAGTTTGCTCCAGAGCGGAATGTAATTATTCAAGAAGAAGTTGAAAGATTATTGAAGTCTAAAATGATTAGGGAAGTTAAATTTCCCAAGTGGCTAGCAAATGTGGTTGTAGTTCAAAAGAAGAATGGGAAATGGAGAGTTTGTGTAGATTACATAGACTTGAACAAAGCATGTCCTAAATGCCCATTTCCTCTGCCTCATATAGACTCAATGGTGGATGCAACTGCCGGTCATGAGATGTTAACCTTCATGGATGCATCCTCAGGATTTCAGCAGATCCAAATGGAACCTTCAGACCAGGAGGATACTGCTTTCTTGACACCAACAGGTATTTATTGTTATACTGCTATGCCTTTTGGTTTGAAAAATGCAGGTGCAACGTACCAGAGATTGGTGAACATGATGTTTAAAGACAAACTAGGGGACACCATGGAGGTGTACATTGATGATATGGTAGTAAAATCCAAGAAGGCTGAGGAATATCTCCAGGATATTGAAGGAGCATTTGATATCCTGGATCAGTATAACATGAAGCTGAATCCTGTCAAGTGCCATTTTGGAGTGGGGGCAGGAAAGTTTTTAGGATATATGGTGACTAAAAGGGGGATAGAAGCAAGCCCAGAACAGATCAAAGCTATCCTGGATATCAAGTCACCTTCCAACATGAAAGATTTACAAAGATTAACAGGACGAGTAGCTGCCCTGAACAGATTTATATCAAGGTCCTCAGAGAAATGTAAAGAATTTTACGATATCATGAAGAAAAATAAGAAATTCGAGTGGGGACAAAAGCATGAAGCAGCCTTGCAGGAGTTAAAGCAATATCTTTCAACTGCACCCTTATTAATGAAACCCGAAGATGGTGAACCATTATCCCTGTATCTTGCAGTATCAGGGAATGCAGTAAGTGCTGTTTTGGTCAAGGATCATGAAGGTCAGCAGTATCCTGTTTATTATGTTAGCAAAAGCTTATTAGATGCTGAAACTAGACATTCACACTTAGAAATATTGATATTAGCCCTAGTTATGGCATCAACTAAGCTTAGACATTATTTTGAGACACACAGGATTCATGTTAAAACTAATTATCCTGTTAAGAATGTACTTAGAAAACCTGAGATGTCGGGTAGAATGGCTAAGTGGTCAGTAAAATTAAGTACCTTTGATCTAGTATATGAACCTAGAAATGCTATAAAATCTCAGGCTCTAGCTGACTTTGTGGCTGATTTCAGTAGTGATATTCAAAATGAGGTAGACCTAGAAGTACAACAACTAGGAGAAACCTTAGAATCCTGGACATTATACACTGATGGTGCATAAAATGTGAGAGGTGTAGGATTAGGTATACTACTAAAATTGCCACAGGGGGACATATTACCCCAGACTATTAGATGTGAATTTCCTGCCACTAATAATGAAGCAGAATATGAGGCTTTGATTGCAAGATTAGAATTGGCCAAGAATATGAATGTTAAAAATTTGTAAGTATATGTTGATTCCTTGTTAATTACTAACCATTTCAATGGATCCTATGCAATCAAAGGTGAAAGATTAATCGAATATCTTGAAATTGTCAGAAAATTAGCAGGATATTTCAAAGTTTTTACACTTAAACAGGTACCAAGAGAGGATAATGCTGAAGCAGATGCTTTGGCAAACATGGGATCTACAGTCCGGATACCAGAAGGAACTCAAATACCGATACTACATATCCTGTATCATGCGATGGAACACTTCAAGCCTCAGGATAAGGAAGTGTCAAGTATCAAGGATCCTGACGATGAGTATCCTGAGAAGAATCTTGAGTCATGGACAGCTCCGATCATAAAATACCTTCAAGAAGGAGACATCCCTAAAGACGAGAATCCTAAGGCTTTCAGGATGAAGGTATCTCGTTTTACTATTATAGATAATATTTTGTATAAAAAGTCTCTTGCATGACCATACTTGAGATGCTTGGAGGATCCTGAGACCAAGGAGGTACTTCAGAATATCCATGAAGGAGATTGTGGCAACCATACTGGGGGCAGATCACTATTCTCGAAGGTGCTAAGAACATGATACTATTGGCCGATAATGAGGAAAGATGCAATAGAATATGCTCGAAGATGTGATGCATGTCAAAGGCACAGCAATATACTACATCAGCCTGCTGAGCCTTTATATCCTATTGCTTTCCCTTGGCCATTCATGAAATGGGGGATAGACATAGTGGGGAAGTTGCCCAAGGCTCCAGGAGGAAAAGTTTTTATGCTAGCAATGACAGACTATTTTTCCAAATGAGTTGAATCTGAGGCATTTGTCCAAGTTAGAGACCAAGAAGTAGTATCCTTCATAAAAAGGAATATCCTGACTAGGTTCGGGATACCAGCTGAGATAATATGTGACAATGGCTCTCAATTCATTAGCAAGAGAACCACCGATTTTTGCAAAAGTTGGGGAATCAAGATGATCACATCCACACCGGTACATCCTCAAGCAAATGGGCGGGCATAATCCTCAAACAAGATAATTGTCAACAATTTGAAGAAAAGACTAGGGGCTAAGAAAGGAAGATGGGCAGAAGAGTTACCCTTTGTCCTATGGGCTGATAGGAAGACAGTAAAAAGTGCAACTGGGCAAACCCCGTTTCCTTGGTGTTTGGAACAGCAGCGGTGATCCCGACAGAAATGGTAACACCTACAGCAAGATCTGGCCTCCGGGATCCTGAGGCGAATCCTGAAGCTTTGTGCCAAGAATTAGATACTGTGGATGAAACAAGAGATGCGACAAAGTTAAGGATGGCGGCATATCAACAGAGGATATCCAGAGCATATAACAAGAATCTAAGGACTAGAAGGTTTCAAGTTGGAGATTGGGTGTTAAGAAAGGCTTTTCAAAATACTACTAATCCTACTGGTGGAAAGCTTGCCCCGAAATGGGAAGGACCATACGAAGTTGAATCAGAATCTGGGAAAGGAGCATACCGACTCAAGAATATAGAAGGGGATATGCTACCAAGATCCTGGAATGCCATACACCTCAAGCTCTATTTCAAGTGAGTTTAGAATTTGATTTCTAACTCAGGATGGTATGAATTCTATCTCTTTTAAATATGTTTGAATTTATTTATTCTTTTGAACCCAATACTAACTTAAGCATCGGAGGGGTGTTAGCCAAGCTAACACCCACCTTAGTTTAAGGTGTTTTGTAGGATATGTTTCAGCATATTACTCAAGGATACATGCTCAAGATAAACCGAAAGATTAGAGGATTGGCCCCCTCTCTCACGTTTAAGGGATCCTTATCCCTTCAAAGTTTTAAAGATATTCACCTTTCTCCCGAATTGGGTTTAAACACCCCGCCTGGAGTGCAAGTTATTCAGGGATAGTTCAAGATAGCGGGACCAGTTCATGTAAAAGTGGCTGACAATTTCGTTATTATTGGCTATATCCTGAATCCTTAAGATATATGAGGATTGATCACCCTCTCTCGCGAAAGGGTATTTTCATACTCTCTAAGGTTTAAAGGTTTTCACCTTTCTAAGTCTTGGAGTTTATACACTCCCGCCTGTAGCGCATGATATTAAGGGTTTATCCCCAGGATATTTAGGGTTTATCCCCAAAAAAACTAAAGTCTAAAGACAGGTTTCAAACAAAATGTGGCTATGTTTACATTGAGAAATTCCTAAGTCTTCAGATATGCTGAACACAGGGGACATACACCTTAATACAATTCAAAGGATGGACTCAAATTTCTAAATGTGCACTGGGGACATCCATGCGATGGAAGATTGGAATTGTTTTGGTCAAAAATTACCGAAGCAATTTAGTGATCAAATTAGTTAAGTGAGGTAGTGTGCTAATATTATGTGTGAAAAATGTGTTAACCAAATTAGTTATGAAAACAGTTTCAGGATACGGCTCGGGATATCGAACTGTATCTATAATCAAACAATGAGCAAAAAGGTAAAGGTTGACACGTGATGTACGAGGAAAGCCCTTGATCAATCTAGATCGCCGGCATAAAACCTCGGGAGCTGACAATCGCAACTGCTTTGTTCTTCTATTGCTTCAAATATCAGGATACAGTGCAGGATGTGGTGCGGATCGACTATGTGTTACAATGTAATTCGAATACAAGTGTTGTGTGTAGTGTTTGCGATGAGCTAGAGAGAAAGTGTTCGAAAATGTGTAAGTTGAGTGCCTTAATCTGATCTGCCCCCATCTATTTATAGTAAAACAAATGTAACTAACTATCCTACATAACCGGGATCCAACGAATATTCCTTAGTCGAACGTTGTAGACCTGGTCTTTCGGGTTCAACGTCTCTCCTTTAACAAATACGCCCGAGTCTTGAGGAGATGAAGTCCATTTGACCGTTAGCAAGTCCCAGTCTTTAACCTGCACGTGATTAATTCGATATACCTCAGGATATCACCCAGGATGTTAGCAATATCCCCGTCCAGTATCCTGATCACAGATAAACAATTAAAAGCAGGATATAGTTCAAGATATGTATGCTTAGAAAATGAGCCATAACAATTGTCCCCAAATATATCGGTTGGTATACCAATCCAACGGATATATTTTAAAAGTTTCACCTCATAACTTAAGGCAATCAATACGACTAGACCCTTGAAATGACAGTGGTGCAACTTCCAAAGCGTTACTTACTCTTTACCCCCTATATTCAGCCTATATTAACCGAGGGACTCCTCATTATGGTTACCCTTATCTTCAACCGGATATCAGGTACTTTCCTCTCTACCCTTTCTATTTTCCTTGTTTATATCTCCTTTTCTCCGATTGTGTTCTTCCATGGCGACCCGTACCAGATCGCAAATGGCGGACTCTGTTTCCCCCTTCAACAAACAAAATTTGCTTCAGAATCCTTCAAAAGAGGTGCGTTCTTTCGATAATTCCGACATCGCGGCCTTACGAGCTTCCGGTGCCTTTCCCGCCGGGACAATCTTCCGTCCATTCGACCGAGAGGTCCGATCGGATTTTTGTTCCGACGAATAGGTTTGCTTTTTTGCATATCCTTTTTCATTAGGGCTTCAATATCCATTTTCTCCCTTCATATCTCGCTTCTTTGAGCTTACCGGTCTTAGTTTCGCCCAAATCATGCCTATGGTTTGGCGCGTGTTAGTCACCCTGGAGCAGATTAAGGCTCGTCATATGCCTGATCTATGCATCGAAGACCTTCCGATGGCCTACCGTCTAAGGTCACATGGTTCCAGCCGGTTTCTCCTTTTTTCTATTTCCAGCGATCCTCTTATTCTTAAGGCCACCAAGAATGAGGATAAATGGACAAGAAAATTCTTCTTTGTGAAAAGAGACTCCATTGATAAGGGTTTTGACCTCCCTAAAAGATGGTTGACTTCTGGTAGGACTTAGGGTTTTAGGAATATCCCCAATCATATCCCAAACCTCCATCCTGAACCAACATCCTGATATGTTTATTTCTTTTCTTGCAGCAAACTTTAAAGAACTAGCTCCTCCTAGTGCTGAATCGGAAGGGAGAATAAAAGAGATCTACAAGCTTCCAGAGGGTGAAAGAACCTTTAACCTGTTACTCACAAGCTCAAGTCAAAGATCAAGTTCCAACATGTCTGGTAAGCATAATTTCAGGAATTATTTTTATATTAAATTGATTATTATTTTTAGAGATATAATAAGCTTAAAACATCTTCCCATGGGCAGTGCCAGTTATTAACCTCGAAGGCTTCCAACTCGATGAGCTGGACAGTTATTCCAGCCTTGAACCTGTCAAGCAAGAATCTAACCCGAAGTCATCCGTTACACCAAAACTTACCAGTTCAAAGACCGCCACTGCTCCCAAAGCTCCCCCAGCATCCAGGACCCGAGCCTCCAGCTCCCGGAAAAGAAAGGAAGTTGAGCCCTTTGCTCCACCCCACGTGTTCCCATTCGAGAACCACGGGTTCACAGAATCCAGCACATTTATGACCGGCTTCCTTAACCAGGTTAGTATCCTGACCTATATCCTGCACCGTATGCTAAATAGAAATGTTCATTTAGAATAATGCCTGTTTCTTTACCTTGCAGGGCCTTGAACGCCTGGTTTTCCTTTATGAAGACGCATGTGGCTCCAACGTCATGCTTGAAAGCCAGCTAAAAAAGGCCAAGGCCACCATTGCAGATCAAGCAGCAATTGCCACCGCTAAATCAGAACACTACGAAGCTAAGTATAAGTGCTATGACTCAAGATCACCAGTCCGTCATCCAGAAGATCACTCAGGAGGCTCAAGCTAAGTTTGACGCGGCCCAGGTTCAACACGAGCAGGCCATGGCTTCATACCGAGAGAGCCTCAAGAATTCCGTCGTGATCTCCCTTCTCCAGGCCAGGCTGAAAATGGCTTACGAGGCGATGGCTTTGGGTTTACAATGCCCTTCTTGGAACACCAAGGCCTGGGAGGCGAAGTTAAAAGATCTTGGGGGAAATCCTGTGGATCCTCCTGCCAAATCTGCTGTGGAAGAGTCCGCCAAGACAATGGATGCTAGCGCTTCAAAGGATGTTTCTGAGAATGCTGGGGCAAATGTTGGAAAGAATGCTGGTGGAGAGGATGCTGCTGCAGATGCTGAGAAGAATCCCGAGGATGATGCTGGTACGGATGCCGGGAAAGAGGTTGCTGTTCAAGAAGGTGCTGCCCCTTAGGCAGTGGAGTGGGCGATGATGGATATACGTGCTGAGGCCGGAGCCCATTTTTTTTAAATTTCATGGTTGTGGTTGTGAAAAACAATTTACATTTCCTGTCTTTAAACAATTTATATTTCCTGCATTAGAACAATACGATGACCAAAGGTGGATGGGTCCTAGGTTTTAGGATGAAGCCCTTGGTCATCGGTTAGTATAATTTGTTTTGAATTTCGTAGCGGTTGAAGGTAGACAGGTTTCGTTTTGAGATAAAACCTTCAACCGTTACGTAGGTATGGTAAAAACTAATCGTGCTTTTGGCGGATGGGCCTTGGTTTAAGGTGAAACCAAAAGCACAACTTTTGACTTGTTAATAATATAACTATCTTTTGACTTATTTGTTATTGCCTTGCATTACTTAATGTAACTCTTAGCTTTGTAAAAATTTTGTATTGTTATCTTATGAAAATATCCTGATCAATATGCTCAGCGATATATTATAAAAACTTTTTATTAGATAGGACTTCCAAATATTCGTTCAACTTTGTAGAAAGCTTTTTAAAGAGTGAAAAACAATCCACTTTTCCAAAACCTGTTTTGATAATACTTAAATGATCAAAGTTGAAACTAGTATTAGTTTCAAATATTTTAATCAAATATTCTGAGAAGTATTTTGAAAATATATTTTGAGAATATATCAGGATATTTAACCTTTTACCAAACATAGTATTATCAAAAACTTAAACGATGTTTACAAAGGAAAGATCATACCAGGAATAGGGTATAGCCCTATTATCAAACCTCAATCCCTTTGCAACTTTTCCAATGAAGATGTCCCCTTTCTGAGACACTTAGTGCATTAGTTCCGAGCCTTATCCTTTTAGCTTTACACCATTGCTTTAGTAGGAATGTCCCCTGTGTACAATGTCTTCAAATATTTAGAAATCTTCTGGATATCAGTTCCCATTGTATAGACAATTTTTCATGTTACAGGGGTAAAACCCAAGAATGTACTGGAGATAAATTCCTTGTATCCTGGGGAAAATCCTAAATTTTCGTGCGCTACAGGCGGGAGTGTATAAACTCCAAGACTTAGAAAGGTGAAAACCTTTAAACCTTAGAAAGTATGAAAATACCCTTTCGTGAGAGAGGGTGATCAATCCTCATATACCTTTAGGATTCAGGATATAGCCAACAGTAACGAAATTGTCAGCCACTTTTACATGGACTGGTCCCACCACCTTGAACTATCCCTAAATAACTTGCGCTCCAGGCGGAGTGTTTAAACCCAATTCGGAAGAAAGGTGAATACCTTTAAACCTGTGAAGGGATCGGAATCCCTTATACGTGAGAGAGGGGGCCAATCCTCTAATCTTCCGAAGTATCTTGAGTGAGCATCCTGGAGCTATATCCTGGAGCATATACTGCAAAACATCCTTAAACTAAGGTGGGTGTTAGCTTGGCTAACACCGCTCCGATGCTTAAGTTAGTATTGGGTTTCAAAGAATAAATTAAACCAAACATATTTAAAAAAGATAGAATTCATACCATCCTGAGTTAGAAATTAAATTCTAAACTCACTTGAAATAAAGCTTAAGGTGTATAGCATTCCAAGATCTCGGTAGCATATCCCCTTCCATATTCTTGAGTCTATATGCTCCTTTCCCTGCTTCTGATTCAACTTCATATGGTCCTTCCCATTTTGGAGCTAGCTTGCCATCGGCAAGATTAGTAGTATTCTGAAAAGCCTTTCTTAACACCCAATCTCCAACCTTAAATCTTCTGGTCCTAATATTCTTGTTATATGCTCTGGATATTATTTGTTAATATGCTGCCATCCTTAGCCTTGCTGCATCCCTTTTTTCATCTATAGTATCCAAATCCTGACTCAAGGCTTCAGGATTCTGTTCAGGATCCCGTAGGGTAGATCTTGCAGTAGGTATTGCCATTTCCATTGGAATCATTGCTTCTGCTCCAAATACCAAGGAAAATGGGGTTTGGCCTGTTGCATTCTTTACTGTTGTCCTATCAGCCCACAAAACAAAGGGTAATTCTTCTGCCCATCTTCCTTTTTTGTCTCCAAGCCTCTTCTTTAAGTTATTGACAATTATCTTGTTTGAGGATTCTGCTTGTCCATTCGCTTGAGGATGTACCGGAGTAGATGTTATCATTTTGATTCCCCAACTTTTGCAAAAGTCAGTAGTTCTCTTGCTTATAAACTGAGAACCATTGTCACAGATTATCTCGGCTGGTACTCCAAATCTGGTCAGGATATTTCTCTTTATGAAGGATACTACTTCTTGGTCTCTAACTTGAACAAATGCTTCTGCTTCAACCCACTTGGAGAAATAATCCGTCATTACCAACATGAAAACCTTTCCTCCTGGAGCTTTTGGAAGCTTTCCCACTATATCCATACCCCACTTCATAAACGGCCAAGGGGAAACAATAGGATACAGCGGTTCAGCAGGCTGATGTAATATGTTACTATGTCTTTGACATGCGTCACATCTTCGAGCATATTCTGCGGCATCTTTTCTCATTGTCGGCCAATAATATCCTGTCCTTAATACTTTTGAGAATAATGACCTGCCCCCAATATGGTTACCACAATCCCCTTCATGTATATCCTGAAGTACTTCTTTGGCTTCAGGATCCTCCAAACACCTCAAATACGGTCCTGCAAGAGATTTCTTGTATAAAACATTATTTATAATAGTGAATCGTGATACCTTCATCCTAAATGCCTTAGGATTTTCATTTTCGGGGATGTGTCCTTCCTTGAGATATCTCATGATTGGAGCCATCCAAGATTTAGGATTCTCTTCAGGATACTCTGCTCCAGGATCCTGAATACCCGCTACTTCTTTATCCCGAGGATTCGTTGCAGGATACAAGACATGTAATATTGGTATTTGGGTTCCTTCTGGTATCCTGATCGATGGTCCCAGATTTGCTAAGGCATCTGCTTCAGCATTATCCTCTCTTGGTACCTGTTCAAGTGTAAAAACATCGAAATATCCTGCTAATTTTTTGAGAATATCGAGGTATTCGATTAATTTCTCACCCTTAACTGCATAGGATCCATTAAAATGGTTAGTAATTAACAAGGAGTCAACATATACTTGCAAATTCTTGATACTCATATTCTTAGCCAATTCTAATCCTGCAATTAAAGCTTCATATTCTGCCTCATTATTAGTAGCAGGAAATTCACACCTAATAGCCTGGGGTAATATGTCCCCTGTGGCGATTTTAGTAGTATACCTAAACCTACACCTCTTATATTGGATGCACCATCAGCATACAACGTCCATGATCTTGAAGATTCTCCTAACTGTTGAACTTCTAGGTCTACCTCGTCCTGAATGTCACTACTGAAATCAGCCACAAAGTCAGCTAAAGTCTGAGACTTTATGTCATTTCTAGGTTCATATACTAAATCATAAGCACTTAACTTTACTGACCACTTGGCCATCCTGCCTGACATCTCTGGTTTCCTAAGCACATTTTTGACAGGATAATTCGTTTTAACATGGATCCTATGTGTCTCAAAATAATGTCTAAGCTTTGTCGATGCCATGACTAGAGCTAATATAAATTTTTCTAAATGAGAATACCTAGTTTCAGCATCTAACAAACTTTTACTAACATAATAAACAGGATATTGCTGACCTTCATGGTCTTTTATAAGAACGGCACTTACAGCATTCCCTGATACAACGAGGTATAGGGATAGTGGTTCACCATTTTCAGGCTTCATCAATAGAGGTGCAGTTGAGAGATATCGCTTCAAATCCTGCAAGGCTGCTTCATGCTTTGCTCCCCATTCAAATTTCTTATTCTTCTTGAGGATATCATAGAATTCCTTACATTTTTTCGAGGATCTCGAAATAAATCTGTTCAATGCTGCTACTCGTCCTGTTAACCATTGAACATCCTTCATATTCGAGGGTGATTTTATATCCAAGATAGCTTTAATCTGCTCCGGGCTTGCCTCTATCCCCCTTTTCGTCACCATATATCCAAGAAACTTTCCTGCCCCCACTCCGAAATGGCACTTAGCAGGATTCAGCTTCATGTTATACTGATCCAGGATATCAAATTCTCCCTTGATATCCTGGAGGTGATCCTCAGCCTTTTTAGATTTCACCACCATATCGTCAATATATACCTCCATGGTGTCCCCCAACTTATCTTTGAACATCATGTTTACTAATCTCTGGTATGTTGCACCTGCATTTTTCAAACCGAAAGGCATAGCAGTATAGCAATATATACCTGTTGGTGTCATGAAAGCAGTATCCTCCTGATCCGAAGGCTCCATTTGAATCTGCTGAAATCCTGAGGATGCGTCCATGAACGTTAACATTTCATGCCCAGCAGTAGCATCCACCATTGCATCGATATGAGGAAGGGGGAACGGATCTTTAGGACAAGCCTTATTCAAGTCCGTGTAATCTACACAGACTCTCCATTTCCCATTTTTCTTCTGCACTACGACCACATTTGCCAACCACCTTGGGAACTTGACTTCTCTGATAATCTTGGACTTCAATAGTCTTTCAACTTCCTCTTGGATGATCGTATTCCGCTCAGGAGCAAATTTTCTTCTCTTTTGCTGAACAGGCTTGAATGATCTGCAAATTCCAAGCTTGTGAGTGATAATGTCTTTGGATATGCCTGTCATATCCTCATGCTTCCATGCAAATGTTGACATCCTGCATTTCAAAAAGTTAGTTAACTGCACTTCAATATCCTGAGGGATATTGGTTCCTACGAGCACTGAGATATCAGGATTATCCTGATCCAGGATAATTTTCTTCACATCCTGCTCCGAAGCTTCCAAGGTATCCCGGGCCCGCATCTTTAATTGCTATGCTTGATTAGGCTTGGTTGAAGATTTCATCGAAGATGAGTAGCATTCTTTCGCTTCCTGCTGATCACTTTCAACCTTGACAACTCCCCAAGGGGTAGGGATCTTGATGCATTGGTGATATGTTGATGGCACAGCCTTCATATCGTGAATCCATGGTCTTTCCAGTATGATGTTATAGCAGGATAAGGAGTCCATCACACAGAAGCGTTGTATCGAGTTGACCCCTTCAACGTATACTGGTAACTTTATCTCCCCTACAGTATTTCTAGCTTCTCCACTGAAACCAACGAGCATAGTGGACTTCGAAGTAATGTCCATCGGAGATACATTCATCCACTTCAATGTTTCCAGCTGAATTATATTGACAGAACTACCGTTGTCTACCAGTATCCTGCGTACAAAATGGTTAGCCACATATAATGTTATTACCAAAGCATCATGGTGAGGATCCTGAACAGTATCCCTGTCATCACTATCGAAAGTGATCACTTTATCAGTTGTGAGGGTAGTCATCCTGACTGGTTTGTCTCCCCTTTCACTCTTAGCTTCCTTTGCATGTCTCTTAGCCGCCGAATACAAAGTCCCACAAATGTCGGATCCTCCTGAAATAATGTTAATTATCTTGGCATCTGCTGGGGGTGATGCTGCTCGTTCAGGATCCTTCTCGGGATCCTGCCCTTTATTCTTCTTTTTTCCCAGCAAGTCCTTCAGATACCCCTTGCTTAACAGGTAACTTATCTCTTTCCTTAAAGCAATGCAATCCTCGGTCATATGTCCGAAGTCTTCATGGAAGGCACACCATTTAGATTTATCCTTCCAATCAGCTTTCTGCTGGTTCTTTCGAGGCCACCTAGCTTTGTCCCCTAAACCCTGCATATCATACATTAACTCAGGTATATTAACAGAAAAGCAGTATTCAGATAAGTCAGGATATTCTTCAGGATCCTCGTCTTCAACAGCATTCACTTTCTTGTTATCATTTATGCCATATGGCTTGGAGCGATATGGCTTATATGAGGATTCTGATTTCCTGTTAGTTGATTCATAGGTTGAGGTAGAATTCATCCTCTCCTGCATCTTCTTGTCATCTTCCAAACGGATATATCTCAAAGCCCTGTTACGAGCTTCGTCGAGATTCCTGCAGGGATTCATTACAAGATCCTGATAAAACTGAGAATCCTTTTGCAACCCCATCTTAAAAGCTTGCACAGCTGTTGCAACATCAAGATGTGGGATATCCAAGGATTCTCGACTGAATTTGTTCACATAATCCCTCAAGGATTCCTGAGGCCCTTGAGTTATCCTGTAAAGATCACTGGTTAGTTTCTCAAAACTCCGGCTGCAAGAAAACTGACTATTGAATAAATTAACCAAATGAGCAAACGAAGTAATTGAGTGAGGAGGGACATTTAATAGCCATTTTAAGGCTGATCCTGTCAGGGTAGACCCAAAACCCTTGCACAAGCATGCTTCCTTGAGCTCCGGAGGGATAGGGTTAATCTCCATTCTTTCCCTATACTGGGCAATATGCTCTTCAGGATCCGTAGTCCCATCATACAACTTCATGTTGGGAGTCTGAAATCTTTTTGGGATTTCAGCATCACAGATAGGATATGCAAAGCGGGATATCCTGTGGCTATCTTGGGATACTTCCGGAATTGGCTGGACCACTCCAGGTACACTGGATATCATGTCCTTCAATTTCTGGAGCTCCCTGGTAAATGTTGACGTCATACCTGCATCCTGCAAAGAGCCATTGTTGTTAGTAGCAAGAATATTATTATTTGACACATTACCGGTCTGAGGATTTTGGCCATATCCTGAAGCATATCCTGAACTCCTCACAGTCGACATCCTGACCGAGGAGGGTATCTCAGGGGTATGATTCTGAGAATGGCTTGGGACGATATTCCCCCTGTTGTCCTCAGTGTAAACTGCGGAACTGAAATTCAAAGCCCTGGGCTGTATAGGAGTGACAGTTTCTTCAGCAGGTCTACTCGAGCTAGCTTTTAAGAGTTGTATTTCTCTTAACAACATTTGATTAGTTTCCTGTTGCTGCCTCATTTGTTCCTGCACACTTCCAAATAAAGTTAGAATTTCATCATTAGAGGCTAAAACGGGAGCAGATCCCTGAACACTCCGAGTAGGGATAACATCTTGAGATTGTGAAGAAAATGGAATCCTTGGAGGAGGTGGTGGAAGCACCGAACCTGTAGTAGCAGAGGTTGCAGCAGACATAGTGGAGGAGCTCATGTTTGATCTTGAGGCCATTGTAAACAATGTGGCAAAAAATTTTGAAAATAGAAAACCGATTAACGATTTTACAAAGATTTTTAGTAAAAGTAGCACCACTTGCCCCACGGTGGGCGCCAAATTGTTTTGGTCAAAAATTACCGAAGCAATTTAGTGATCAAATTAGTTAAGTGAGGTAGTGTGCTAATATTATGTGTGAAAAATGTGTTAACCAAATTAGTTATGAAAACAGTTTCAGGATACGGCTCGGGATATCGAACTGTATCTACAATCAAACAATGAGCAAAAAGGTAAAGGTTGACACGTGATGTACGAGGAAAGCCCTTGATCAATCTAGATCGCCGGCATAAAACCTCGGGAGCTGACAATCGCAGCTGCTTTGTTCTTCTATTGCTTCAAATATCAGGATACAGTGCAGGATGTGGTGCGGATCCACTATGTGTTACAATGTAATTCGAATACAAGTGTTGTGTGTAGTGTTTGCGATGAGCTAGAGAGAAAGTGTTCGAAAATGTGTAAGTTGAGTGCCTTAATCTGATCCGCCCCCATCTATTTATAGTAAAACAAATGTAACTAACTATCCTACATAACCGGGATCCAACGAATATTCCTTAGTCGAACGTTGTAGACCTGGTCTTTCGGGTTCAACGTCTCTCCTTTAACAAATACGCCCGAGTCTTGAGGAGATGAAGTCCATTTGACCGTTAGCAAGTCCCAGTCTTTAACCTGGACGTGATTAATTCGATATACCTCAGGATATCACCCAGGATGTTAGCAATATCCCCGTCCAGTATCCTGATCACAGATAAACAATTAAAAGCAGGATATAGTTCAAGATATGTGTTAGGGGAGGATTTTCTAACAATTAGTGATCCTTACTTGTTATCCTAATTAATGATCCTCACTTCTGTGACAGATAGTGATCCTCAGAAGAGCTTCAGGATCAGGATCATGGATCACCTTAAGGATCCTCATACTAACGATTGTTTGTTTATGTTTCGTATTATTTTGCAGGAGTAACAAGCTTGACTTGGTCTTGGCAACGTTACTATGGAATATTCCACGGGTATTTCGCACACGTTTGACTAGAAATGGACGTTGTGGAGAACGTGGGAGCATGGCACAAAAGTTGGACAGTTTGTTATTATCGTTAACTTCTATTTTTAAAGGGGTGACGAGCTAGAATTAGAACACTTAGCCATTTTCAGCTACACACACTCTCGTACAATCGCACTCTTGAAGCTCTCGGCAAACACTTAACAGTTTTCATTCACTTTTACACATTTCACCATAGTGATCCTTGTACCTAGCTCGTTACTATCCGAAGTTGTAAACATTTATTGATTTATTTGAGCTTGGTGATCGGTAGTTTCCATCACCCGGGGTTTTTTGTGCCGGAGATTAACTCTTGATCAAGGGCTTTTCCCCCGTATAAATCCTTGTGTCGTTTGTGCAATTTACATTGAAGTGATCCTTGTCATTGTTCTACATTCAAAGCATCATTCCCCGTAGCAAAGAGTTTGGTTGCATTATCCTCATCAGATTTTTTGACCAAAACAGTTTGGCGCCCACCGTGGGGCAATTGGTGCTTCATTCCTAAGAAGTTTTTCTGTTGGTGATCATTTCGGTTCATTACATACAAATATATGGCTTCATCATTGAAGAATACCTCTACTGCAATGTCGGCGGTCAATTCATCTCAGGGCATTCCACCTTTGCCTCCACCACCTTCTGGACCTCAGAAAAATGCCGAGAAGAAACCAACTCCCATTTTCTCCAAACCTCCAACTTCTTCTGCTTCTTACACTCCCACTACTAGTGACATGTTTACTTTGATTTTGCAGATGAAGGATCATATACAGCAACAGGATAAGACCAATGAAAGGATTCTCAAAGAAATCAGAGATCTCAAGAAACAAAAGAAAACGGCAGAGGATCATTCCCCACTGATGCCCAGATCTTTGAATTTTGATACTCCGGTGATTACTTCTCAGCCATCAGTGGTTCCAGATGTTCAATATGTGGGTGGACCAAAAGGAGTGCACTACGGAACAACAACAGTGACCCAGGCATCAGGAGCGCAGCAGATTCAAGGATCCTTCGTTGTTCCAGGATCATCCCAGGTTCAAGGATCTTCCTTTGTTCCAGGATCATCCCAGGTTCAAGGATCTTCCTTCGTTCTAGGATCGTCCCAGGTTCAAGGATCCTCCTTTGTTCCAGGATCATCCCAGGTTCAAGGATCCTCCATTGTTCCAGGATCATCCCAGGTTCAAGGATCTTCCTTTGTCCCAGGATCATTCCAGGTTCAAGGATCCTCCTTTGTTCCAGGATCGTCCCAGTTTCAGGGATCCTTCCAGATGCCAGGATCCTTGAGGAGTTTGCAAACAGGAAGTTCAGATGTCCATCAGGGAGATTTTATTCCGATGCAGACCAATGCTTCTATTGGTCTTTCGATCATTCCAGAGCCCCGACAATATGGATTAACATCCATTCTACCTAATTTGAATCCAATGGGAGGTAGCACTTTTAATAATTCTTATACTACTAACCATGGCCTTATGCAGGATCCAGGTATCAATCATGCCATGGCCAGAGAGTTGCAAAAGTTGAAGGATATGATATCAAGTGTTCCAGGAGTGGTCAAACCTATCCCAGAGATTACAGATGGGAGCCACAAGATATCTCGTTTTGCACCACCAATCTGTGATGCTGAGATACCCAAGAGGTTCCATGTCCCAACTATGAAGCTGTATGATGGTTCGACGGATCCTGAAGAACACATAGCGCAATACAGGGAGAGGATGGAGATCAATCCAATCCCAGAAAGGTTAAAGGAAGCATGCCTGTGCAAGGGATTCGGATCCACTCTTACTGGATCAGCTCTCAAATGGCTACTAAGTCTTCCCCCCTACTCTATTACCTCATTTGCTAATCTAGTTAACCTATTTAATAATCAGTTTTCTTGTAGTAGAAAGTTTGAACGATTAACTAGTGATCTATATAGGATAACCCAGGGTCATAATGAATCATTAAGGGATTACATTACCAAATTCAGTAAAGAATCCTTAGATATTCCCAACTTGGATATAGCCACGGCTGTTGAGGCATTCAAAATGGGATTGCTTAGGGAATCATTGTTCTATGATGATCTTGTTATGACACCATGCAGGAACCTAGATGAGGTAAGAACCCGGGCACTTAGGTTCATCCGGCTAGAGGATGACAAAAGGATCCAGGAGAGGTTAGCAGGATCCTCAAAGCAAGAGAAGCAAGGATCCTCATTCAGGAACAACAAGTTCAGATCCTATAACAGATCTGATAACCAGAACGTGCATGCTGTTGATCAAGAAGAGGATGATGAGGATTATCCTCCAATTTCTGAATATTGTTTTTCTGTTGATAACAATGAACTAATCCTTGCGATGCAGAATCTAGGTGATAAAGCCAGATGGCCCAGAAAAAATGACAGACCAGCTGCAACCAAAGATAAATCAAAGTGGTGTGCATACCATGAAGATTTTGGGCATCTTACAGAAGAATGCATTGCACTAAGAAAGGAAATTGGATACTTGTTGAGTAAGGGGCATCTAAAAGAGTTGTTGGGTAGAAAAAAGCCAAGGACTCAGGATCCTGAAAGGATCCCTGAGAAAGCTCCGGCCCCTCCAGCAGATGCACAAGTAATAAACTTTATTTCTGGAGGATCAGACATTTGTGGCACATCCTTCTCAGCAGCTAAAAGGCATGCAAAGGAAACTAAAATGGATAATGGAGAAAAACCCGTTCGAACATCAAGTGTCTCCGAAGGAAAAGTCATAACATTTGATGAGGATGATTGTGTTGATATCCAGGATCCTCATCACGATGGTTTAGTTATTACTCTTTTCATTTCTAACCATTTTGTCCGCAGGATCCTTATAGACGGAGGAAGCTCAGTGAACATTATCCAGCTTGATGTTCTAAAGAAGATGGGTATTCCTGAATCAGATATCATACCAAGATCCTCCGTGCTAGTGGGATTTAGTGGCGAAACTAAGAATACCCTGGGGGACATTAAGCTCCCAATATACATCGAAGGCCTACATTCTTATAAAAAATTTTGTGTTATTGACTGTTTATCTTGTTGTAATGTTATCATTGGCAGGCCCTGGATACACGATATGAAGGCAGTCCCATCTACTTACCATCAATGTGTGAAGCTCCCTAGTCCTTGGGGAATAGTCAAGATTGATAGTGATCAGCAGGAGGCTAAGAATTGCTATACTTCATCGATGAAACCAGCCTCAAAGTCAAGGGAGCAATAGCAATCAAAGTATCCTCCAAGGGATGTCTTAGAGGCAAGAGAGCAGGATGTGGTAGAAATCCTCATGGATCCTCATGATCCTGAATCCAAAATCTATATCGGATCAGGGATCCTTGGCGAAATGAAAGAAGACCTCGTATCCTTCCTCAAAAGGAGAAAGACTACCTTTGCATGGAAACACGAAGACATGACAGGCATATCTAAAGATGTAATCACTCACAAACCTGGCATTGATAGGTCCTTCAAACCAATCCATCAAAGGAGAAGAAAGTTTGCACCGGAAAGAAATGCCATTATCCAGGAAGAGGTAGAGAAATTGCTCCGGGCAGGTATGATTAGAGAGGTCAAGTATCCAAGATGGTTGGCCAATGTGGTTGTTGTTTAAAAGAAAAACGGAAAGTGGAGGGTATGTGTCGATTTTACAGATTTAAATAAGGCATGTCCCAAGGATCCTTTCCCATTACCCCACATTGACTCCATGGTGGATGCAACCGCGGGTCATGAACTGTTAACTTTTATGGATGCTTCATCTGGATTTCAACAAATCCAAATGGAACCATCCGATCAAGAGGATACAACCTTCATGACTCCAACTGGTATATACTGCTATATTGCTATGCCGTTCGGACTAAGAAATGCAGGTGCAACATATCAAAGGCTGGTGAATATGATGTTCAAGGATCAGATTGGACAAACTATGGAGGTTTACATAGATGATATGGTGGTAAAATCCATAAGAGCTGAGGATCACCTAAGGGACTTGGAGGAAGCATTCGATGTCCTTGATAAATATAATATGAAGCTTAATCCTTCAAAATGTCACTTTGGTGTTAAAGCAGGTAAATTCTTAGGATACATGGTGACCAAGAGAGGCATTGAAGCTAGCCCGGAACAAATCAAAGCAATAGTGAACATCAAATCTCCGGCCAATGCTAAGGATGTCCAAAGGCTAACAGGCAGGATAGCAGCTTTGAACAGATTTATATCCAAATCCTCTGAGAAGTGCAAAGAATTCTATGATATCCTAAGGAAGAACAAGAAATTTGAGTGGACTGAGAAGCATGAAAATGCCTTAAGAGCTCTCAAAGATTACCTATCCTCAGCCCCGGCCTTGATGAAACCAGAAAAAGGCGATATGCTATCCTTATATCTTGCAGTATCCTCAAAAGCAGTAAGTGCGGTCCTTGTTAAGGATCATGAAGGTACACAACATCCTGTCTATTATGTAAGTAAAAGTTTACTTGATGCCGAATCCAGGTATTCACACCTTGAAAAGCTTATTCTTGCATTAATTATGGCATCCACTAAGTTGAGACATTATTTTGAAACTCATGTTATTGTTGTTAAAACTAATTTTCCAATTAAGAATGTCCTCAGGAAACCAGAGATGTCAAGAAGGATGGCTAAGTGGGCAGTGAAGCTTAGTGCCTATGATATAAGATATGAGCCTAGGACAGCCATCAAATCCCAAGCATTAGTCGACTTTGTGGCTGATTTCAGTAGTGATTTACAAAAAGAAGCTGAGTTAGAAGTCCAGCAGCTAGAGGAGACCAAGGATCCTTGGATACTCTATACTGATGGATCCTCAAATGTCAAAGGCACAGGGCTTGGAATACTACTAAAATCGCCACAGGGGGACATAATACCCCACTCTATAGCTTGTGAGTTCCAAACCACTAACAATGAGGCTGAATATGAAGCCTTAATTGCTGGTTTACAAATTGCTAAGCATATGGGGATCAGGTATCTTGAGGTACATGTAGATTCATTGTTAATTACAAACCACTTTAATGGATCCTATGCTGTTAAAGGTGAAAAGCTAACCAAATATTTAGAGATAGTCAAAAAATTGGCACTCTCTTTTGTTTCTTTTAGTCTGACACAGGTACCAAGGGAAGAAAATACAGAAGCTGATGCATTGGATAACTTAGGATCATCCTTGAAGATCCCGGAAGATATCAAGATCCCTATTATCCATATCCTGACCCCGGCTATCGAGGATCATGTGGCTATGGAGATAGGAAATAATTCTGCAATTATCCCTAGTGAGGATACTCAATCCCATTCAGGATCAGGATCAGGATCATGGATCTCACCAATCATGAGATACTTACAACATGGAGAGATTCCTACAGGAGAAAACCCTAGGGCTTTCAAAATTAAGGTATCTTAATTCACAATTTTAAATAATATGTTGTATAGACGATCTCTTGCAGGACCATACTTGAGATGCATTGAGGATCCTGAAATCCAAGAAGTTTTAAAAGACTTCCATGAAGGAGATTGTGGAAACCACACTGGGGGTAGGGCATTATTCTCAAGGATCCTGAGGACAGGATACTACTGGCCAACCATGAAAAGAGATGCTCTGGAGTATGCTAAGAGATGTGATCCTTGTCAGAGACACAACAATATCCTTCATCAACCAGCTGAATTATTGCATCCTATATCCTCCTCTTGGCCATTTATGAGATGGGGTATGGATATAGTTGGTAAGCTCCCTAAGGTACCTGGTGGAAAAGTGTTCATGCTAGCTATGACTGATTACTTCTCCAAGTGGATAGAGGCTGAAGCTTTTGCCCAAGTCAGAGAAAAGGAAGTTATATCCTTCATTAAAAGAAATATTATAACCAGATTTGGAATTCCTTCTGAAATTATATGTGATAATGGTTCCCAATTTATTGGGGGCAAAACCACTAACTTTTGTGACAGTTGGGGGATTAAGATGATAACATCAACACCAGTCCACCCACAAGCTAATGGTCAAGCAGAATCATCCAACAAGATCATTATCAACAATTTGAAGAAGAAGCTTGGATCCAAGAAAGGGAAATGGGCAGAAGAACTACCTTATGTGCTTTGGGCTGATAGGACAACCCCTAAGAATGCAACTGGTCAAACGCCATTCTCTTTGGTATTTGGGGCAGAATCAGTGATCCCAACAGAAATGGTGGTTCGAACTGCTAGAACAAGTACCCGTGATCCTGAGGAAAATGATGAGAACTTGGCTCAAGACCTGGATACTATTGAAGAAATCAGGGATCTGGCTAGGATAAGGATGGCCAGTTATCAACAAAGAATGGCTGGTGCCTATAACAAAAATGTCAGGGTCAGGAAGTTTCAAGTTGGAGATATGGTATTAAGGAAAGCATTTCAGAATACCACCAATCCTGCTGATGGGAAATTGGCTCCAAAGTGGGAAGGCCCTTATTTGATTGAAGCTGAAGCAGGAAAGGGGGCATATAGATTGCTAACCATGGAAGGTGATTTGCTACCAAGAGCTTGGAATGTTGTCCACTTGAAGAAATATTTCATGTGAGCAGGATCCTCATGGCACAGATGATCCTTACGTTAGGGGTATCCTTGAAGGATCCTTAAAGTATCGGTGATCCTTACTTTGGTAACATCCTAATCTTGAACTATTTCATTTCTTTATTTTCTCATATAAGGATAAGGATCATGTGTCCTTTATCCATCTCTCACGTGATTTTAAGTTTTGAAAGTTCAGGTATCCTTAGCAAAATATTGGTTATCTGCAGAAGCAATCCGTCCTTTGGGTTTAACCCCAGTTATTTGGGCTTGCCCCAGTTCCGCCTGTAGCGCATGATGATCCTGGTATAGTTCAAGGCAGTGGGACCAGTACTCGCTTTAGGGGCTGATAATTCCATTGTACTGGATATACCTAGGATCCTACGTATAATGGTAGACGTACCATACATCCGTTCCTAAGGTTTCTAACGTTTTCACGTTAGCTAAGGTTTTGGCATTTTCATGTCACTAAGTTTGGATAGTCGCTAGTTAGGGCCATACTCCAGTTTACATACGATCCTTGGGCTTGTCCCCAGTTATCCTTGGGCTTGTCCCCAGTTATCCTTGGGCTTGTCCCCAGTTGCTAATTCTTATCTTATATTGGCTTAGTCCCAAGTTATGCTCTATTTCAAGTCCTTGAAGATAAGCAACTAGCGATCCTTGATCCTTAATTCTCTCTAAGGTTTATCTTATAGTTATCCTGATTATGGTTAGGATCCTAACTTGGATCCTCAGGTATGATCCTTAACCATTTTCAATTCTATTCATTGTTTATTTGAATAACCCTTAAAATTTGACAACTAAACTTGTGATCCTTAAAATATATTACTTTTTGGGATTTTTTAACTATAGGGTATTTGATCATGGATCATATCCTAAATATTTTCAATCTGACTTATTCAAAATTGTTTATTCAATAAGTGTACATCAAAACAAATGAGAATTAAAGAATCAAAAAGGATAACAATACAAGATAAGCGACAAAAGATTAAGATTTTATTTATTAACAAAAGACTAGCCCTTTAAAGGTTGTCAAAATTACCTACCCCAAGCATCTACCAGCAATACGTGGCCCGTCCGCCGGGGTAGGTAAAGGGTGTCCATGATAATAGGTTCAAAAGCAGTACAGGAATATAAAGGCGGCAGGATCACAATGGCTTCATCCCCCAAACAGAGGATCCCTCCACCATTTGCAATCCTGCCTATTGTCCAAAGGATCATACATGATCCTTAATCCTAAAAACTATTGTTCAGTACAAACCATCAAATTGTTCAACAAACAACCATCAAACCGAAAAAAAATTGGGCTCCGGCTATGTCTAGAAGTTTCCATCATCGCCCAATCATGCATCCTAAACCTTCCCTGCATCACCACCTCCGGCTCCACTTGCTTCACCACCTTCACCCTTGCCTCCAGCCTCAATCGCCAAAACTTCCTCAGCCTCTTCATCATCTTCAAGATCAGCCAACCTTGCTTTCCAGCCCTCAACATCCCAGCTGCTTCTGTCGAAGTTAGGATCTTGAGCTTCCTGGGCCATCTTCAGTTTTGTCTGATACATTGTGATGGCAGCAGAGACCTTTGCACCTTCTATGAGATCCTGCTTTTCATAGTCAAGGTCGATCAGAAGTTTAGCCGTCTTAGTCTTGGCATCTTGGAGTTCCTTCTGAAGATCAGCAATTTTGAGGTCCTTTAGCACTGCAACTTGTTGGAGGTCAGCAATCTTCTTATCCTGCTCCTCGACGCTTCCCACATAGTCCTCAATCTCAGCGAATTTCTGCAAAGGGGATAAAAGATAAGGTCAGGACCAAGTGATCCTCAAATCAGCAGGATATGCCAGCAGGATATACAAGCAGATACAGTGATCCTTACATCATTGAATTACTCGAGGAATTGGTGACGGATCAGAGGCAGACCCTGTAGATCCTCAGCCTCAGAGGTTTTCCTCTTCTTGCCACCCCTTCCTTTAGTGGGTGCCTTGGGAATGGAGATGCTAGGACTGGTAGTGGACCTCTTCTTCCTGGGTCTAACACTGTCAAGGTCAGCCGTGTTAAATTGAGAAGCAGGCTTGGTGGATTTTCCAGCACCTACACAACCAAAACAAGATAAGTATCTTTACTTCACTAATATTTCACTATTTATTTAAATTTTAAACAAAGATACTTACTTGAAATCGTGACAGAACCTGAGGATACCTCCTGAGAGTCTTGGGTTGTTGTCTTGAAAGTTCTTGTTTCAGGATCAAGTTTCTTGAAAGCGATGAGTCTCTCTTTGGCAGCAGGAGACAATCTGAGATATGAGACGGTGATAGCTGCATAACAAGAAAGCAAAAATATATAAGTGATCCTTATATCAAAAGAAGTTCTCTGGTGATCCTTCTCAGGATCCTCCACCCTACCATGGGTAGCCCATTTCTTGGGTAGATCCTTTCCGTCATCAATAGAATCTCTCTTGACGAAAAAGAAACGCCGCTTCCAATTAGCATCATTCTTGGTAGCTTTGAAGATCGGGTGTTCCTCACCAGGCTTACGTTTAAACAAATAACGATGAGAACCAAAGGTAGTAAGATCATATAGCTCTCCCAGCTCTGACATTCCTAGGTCTATCCCTTCCTGCTCGATGATCCTTTCAAGGGTATACAAAACCCTCCAAATCATCGGCATGGCTTGGATATAAGAGATGCCGGTTAGGGAAAAGAAAGATTGGGTGAAGGCTGGAAAAGGATATGTATAGCCTATGGTGAACGGAGTGACAGGAAAAGCAACCCACTTGTCGGAAATGTGATCACTCAGGGCATTGGGATCAAAAGACTTAAACTCGGTTTTCGCCGGGAAGCAGTGGCGGATCCTATCAATCTGTGCATCGTTGAAACAGCAGCGTTCTTTTAGGGAATCTTCGATGATCCCCTGGCTTTTCAGTGGGCTGTTTTTCGGGTGATCCTTAGCTGGGGAGTTCCGGAGCAACATCTTTGATAGAATGGTGGAAAGAAACGGAAAACAGAGCAAAAGAAGGAAGAAGATGAAGAGAGAATACCTGTTTATCTTCGGAATGCAGTTATAAAGGAAGTATCTCTGAAATTTTAAATGCAATCGATCCTATCTATATCTCCTATTTATAATCATGATTGTGCAGGGTTGTCACTTCTGTGACGTCATGGTTGCAACGGATAGTTCTACGATAACGGCTATATTTACGATAGTTAGTTGCGGATAAGATCAAGAAAATATAATTCGCTCATTTTACATATCACTCCTTATATTTTGGGGGCAATTGTTAGGGGAGGATTTTCTAACAATTAGTGATCCTTACTTGTTATCCTAATTAATGATCCTCACTTCTGTGACAGATAGTGATCCTCAGAAGAGCTTCAGGATCAGGATCATGGATCACCTTAAGGATCCTCATACTAACGATTGTTTGTTTATGTTTCGTATTATTTTGCAGGAGTAACAAGCTTGACTTGGTCTTGGCAACGTTACTATGGAATATTCCACGGGTATTTCGCACACGTTTGACTAGAAATGGACGTTGTGGAGAACGTGGGAGCATGGCACAAAAGTCGGACAGTTTGTTATTATCGTTAACTTCTATTTTTAAAGGGGTGACGAGCTAGAATTAGAACACTTAGCCATTTTCAGCTACACACACTCTCGTACAATCGCACTCTTGAAGCTCTCGGCAAACACTTAACAGTTTTCATTCACTTTTACACATTTCACCATAGTGATCCTTGTACCTAGCTCGTTACTATCCGAAGTTGTAAACATTTATTGATTTATTTGAGCTTGGTGATCGGTAGTTTCCATCACCCGGGGTTTTTTGTGCCGGAGATTAACTCTTGATCAAGGGCTTTTTCCCCGTATAAATCCTTGTGTCGTTTGTGCAATTTACATTGAAGTGATCCTTGTCATTGTTCTACATTCAAAGCATCATTCCCCGTAGCAAAGAGTTTGGTTGCATTATCCTTATCAGATTTTTTGACCAAAACAATATGTATGCTTAGAAAATGAGCCATAACAGGAATCAACTCTCTAAGAGCCTTTGGCATGATCTCTCCTTTTTTATCTTTTGAAATTTTATCTAAGTAACTTAAGTTTTTGAGTTATGAGTATCCTGATCAGGATATTTTTCAGAATACTTTTCAGGATATTTTCCCAAAACGTTTCCTAGAATATTTAAGGAGAAATGCTTTTGAAATTAAACACATGCAATAAAAATACAACAACAAAGATAATGTTGAAAAGTTAGTTAATTATTATCCACAAGCAAAAGGTTGCACTATTGGTTTCATCTCAAAACGAGACCCATCCACCAACAGTGCAATTAGTCGTAAACCATATTTACATAAACAGTTGAAGGTTTCGTCTTGGAACCCAAGATCCCTCCGCCTTCAACTGTTGATTGTTCAAAAGCATGCAGGAAATATAAATTGTTCAAGTGCAGGAAAATTTACTAACTATGATATTCAGTCAAGATATAAGCGCAGGATATAGCGTCAAGATATTACCTTGTTGAGGAAAGAGGTCATAGGCTCCAAGCTCTCAGTGAAGCTGAGTTCTTCATAAGAAAACCCTTCAGAACCTGGAATGCTGGTCTCAGAACCCTTTCTCTTCTTAGAGGTAGAAGCACGAGCTTTTGGGTTAGGCTTAGGAGCTGGGATCGGTTTAGAGCTGGTGGTAGCAGGAGTTTCTTTCTTGACGTTGACAGGAGTGGGATAGCTGTCAAGTTCGTCAAGGTCCAGAAGGATTGGAACTTTGCTGGAGTCTGCGTGCAGGGAGTAACTTTGAAACTATTTTCATAACAATATCAAATAAGAACATGTATGCAGGATATTGAGCAGGGTTCTTACCAGACATGTTTGAGCTGGAATGTTGACTTGATGATGCTGCATACGGATTGAAGCTTCTTTCAACTTCTAGAAGAAGTCCGATGGTGTTGATTCTCTTCCGTGAGTCAGCAAGAGGAGGTGCAAGCTTTCTGAAATCAGCTGTATACAAGAAAATAAAGAAATTAGTTCAGGATATAAGGCAGGATCATCCTAAAACCCTGAGTCCTACCCTTTCTCAACCATTTCACCGGATATTCCGCTCCACCAGGGATCGAATCTCTTTTCATAAAGAAAAACTTGGATTTCCATTCCTCCTCGTTCCTGGTGGCACGGAGTATCAATGGATCACCGAAGGTAGAGTAAAACAAGAATCGGCAAGAACCGTGGCATCTTAGCCGGTATGCTAAAGGAAGGTCATGAACAGAAAGATCAGGAATATGGGTATTCTTGATTCGATCAAGAACAAACAACACCCGCCAAAGCATTGGCATTGTTTGACTAAAGCTGATTTTTGTAATTTTGAAAAACTCGGTGATGAAATTAGGGAAAGGAAATCGAAGCCCTAAGGTGAATGGAAAAGCGTTGAAACACAGCCATTCATTAGAGACCATGTCTGATCGGATTTCCCGATCAAACGGCCGGAACACAGTCCCTTCCGGGAAGATGCCGGAGGTTTTAAGGGCCGACAGATGAGCACCGTCAAAGGAACATATTTCCTTCTCCGGATCTTGGAGGATATTCTAGTGGATAAATGTAGGAGTAGAATCGCCGGAGCTAGATCTTGTTTGCCTTGCCATTTTTATCGGAGGATGAGAAAAAGAAAAGGGATGAAGATGAGAGAGAGGATTTTACCTTTTTCTTCTCGGTGAAGATTAAATGAAGACGAGGATGAGAAGTTATAGGGAAGTAATGAGTAAATATAGGCTGAGCGGTTACAAGTTGTCACATCAAAGTCCTATCTCATAATTACCTTGGAATACGTAAAAATATAACCGTTAGGACTCAGGATCCTCAACGGTAACATTTTTGGGGACAATTGTTATGGGTGAAATTCTGAGCCCATATCCTGGATAGTATCTTGAATTATATCTTGATTGTGTGATAAATGTTCATAATCAGGATGCTGAGTCAGGATATTGGTAACATCCTGATGTGGTATCCTGAGGGTCACTAACGGATTACGTGCAGGAGTACGAGTACAAGTTCACAACGGTCATGAAGACATTTTCCCCTGAAGACTCGGTCCAATTTGTTCGAAGAAGGACGTTGAAGCCGCATTACTTGGTCTTCAACGTTCACCTGGGAATATTCGCCGGAATCCCCCTATTTTAGGAGATTTTGTTTCATTTTGTTACTATAAATACACGGATAAACCATATCATCTAGGACATCACATTCACTACTCTCAAACTCTCATACCCTCTCTCGCAATTCACACACTTTCTGAAAAACATTGTAACGCTTAGCAACGATCTGGTCAATATCCTGCACTGTATCCTGATATTTGAAGCAATAAGAAGAACAAGGCAGCTGCGATTGTCAGCTCCCGAGGTTTTGTGCCGGCGATCTAGATTGATCAAGGCTTTCCTCGTATATCTCGTGTCACCCTTTACTTTTTAGCTCATTGTTTGGTTGTTGATATAGCTCGATATCCTGAGCTATATCCTGAAAACTGTTTTTGCAAACACTAAATCCAGATTATTTTCAATACACATTGTTAGCACACTACCTCACTTAACTAATTTGATCACTAAATTGCTTAGCTAATTTTTGACCAAAACATGGACCATTAGCTCATGAGTTTGATTCTCAAGGGGATTTTTTCCAGATTTATTGGATTTCCTCCTGAATTGGTATATAGGCATTATTGCCTAGTAAAGTGGATATGATCGGGTGGTTCCGTTGGTGACATGATGATACTCCAGTTGTCCGTCAGTGATCCAAATTTACCGTTCAAAAAATAAAAAAAATAAAAAAATAAAACTACACTAAAATAACCCTAGTAAATAGTAACTCGCAATTCAATCCTTAATAACATCTTAATTTGAAAGTCTGAAGCCCTAAACGCCCAAAGTCTCAACCTTGTGTGTGAGTTATGATGTGTGATCCACTATAGAACGAGTTTTGACCGACAAAGATGGTGATTAATGAAGATGAATTGATGATATCGGTGTATTCGAGTAGTACGCTATTGTTATTATTAATTTTATTTATATCTTTTGTTGTCGATATTGTGACCTCAACAACCAAAATCTAACAGGATGTCATCACTCACATGTAAACTACATCTGTAAGTAAAACTAGGTTAGTTAATAAAAGATTATTGTGTGGTCGTTATATTGTACCATGTGGTGGCAAAAGGGAAATTATGCAATACCCCTAATTACTCATAAATCATTCACGTACTATGTAGAGGCAACAAAAAAATTATTTTGTACTTTATTAGCCCATAATTAATTATTATTATTATTATTATTATTATTATTATTATTATTATTATTATTATTATTATTACTATTATTATCATATAATGTGTGAGAGAGAGAAAAGCGATCCAGAAACGGATTTTGGTGGCCACCAAAATCTTGGAGTTTTTAACCAGGGTCGTTAACCACGGATTGGTCATCCCACATTGGGGCCTAGCTCCAAAATCTCCCCGGACCCAATATCGTCCTCTCTTATAAGACAACTTTTATGTATTTATCAAGGTCATTCAGTAAAGTTGAATTGGTAAGATTTTCAAAGCCATATACAAACATAGGGTAAGCAGTTACCACAATTATTGAAATGTTGTTTTTTTAATTAAAACTAAAATATAAGGATGTCAGTTGTCAGCCCATCAAGAAAGTAATAAATCTTCTCTCCGTATAATCCGTTCCTCTTTCCTTGTTTCTCACTTCCCTTTCTTGTGTATGTCATTTTTACTCGATGGCGATTTCTCCACATATCCTCTTTCTCCTCCATAAACTCCATCTTACCCGTGCATAACCACAAATGACCTTTTTTGCTTAAAATATTGAATGGGTGAGTGGAGCCCTGTAGCCCACCTTATATGGCTGTAACATGGGCTCACCATAGTATCATACTCTCATTTATTCAATTTGTTGGGGTGTGTTTACACTTATAAAATACAGAATTAAGAAATTTTTATGTATTTTATTTTATTATTAATATTAACTAGGTTATATTTTTTAGGCAAATAAATTATACAATCTTTTCCTAAAGTATACCCTGCTCAGATTTGAACCTGGATTTTTTACAAAGAGATTTTTTTTTGCCAATGAGGTAGTGCCGTAGTGATGGACTGGTTGGGAAAAAGATTTGGTGTTACTTGTGACCCAGGTTCGACTCCCACTCTCCCCATTATTTTCTGCGGCATCTAGGTAAATGGCGAATACGGGTGGCGCCGGTTCGTCTTGGATGGGAAGCAAGGTTTTACTGATTATTCCAATGCCGTGCCTTCGGGCGGGCGGAGGTCGGGTTTCCGCGCATCTGGGAGATCCAAGGGTTGGCGGTGGTCGAGTAGTCGACCTTGGCCACAGCGCCTAGAGTCACGGTGGTTGAAAAATCGTTTCTTGCCGTTCAAAAAAAAAAAAAAAAAAACTAAGTTAGATACACTCGTATTTTTAATGTGTCGGCTAAATAGGCAATTGTATAGATTGTTGTTTACTAGCTCTTACTAGTTGTTGTTTATGAATTAATTTTTTTTTTTGAACGGTATTTATGAATTAAATGGTACTTAAAAAAACCAATACAGGTAAAAAAATATTAAATAATAGGTGGTAAATGAGTCCAATTACTCGTGAACTACTTGAGATCGTCTTGTTAAAACCTTGAATCAAGCCAGACGTAAACAAACTTAAGTCTGAGCCAAAAATTAAACGTGATTAATAAACAAGCTTGAGCTTCATTTACCCAGCTTAGTCGGCTCATAAACCTAAACAATCATACTATTTATCTAACACCAATTCATAACCAAATATGCACAGACAAGTTTTAAATGAATTTGTATGAAAGAAGTCTAATAGGTGAATAGTCTCTCTCACTCATACATAAAGTGCATGTGACACATGGACTATTTGATAAAGGCAACCTATAAGAAAATTTTGATGGTCTCCCAACACCTATTCAAATTATTTTTATTATATCTATAATTGTTGTTATTTTTATTTATCTATAATTGTTGTTATTTTTATTTTCAGAGAAAATGATTGTTGATGCGTGTTCTTGAAATCAGATTGGCTCCATTTGGATATTCTTTGAAATTAGGCTTTGATAACCCCCATCAATTACCCATTTGTCTAATACTTCTTTTCATAGATTATCAAAGTCAAAACATTGTAATTGCATTCAATCTATATTATTTATTTAAACTTTGGGTCTTTGTCTTTGTTCTTTTCACATGGTTGGAATCATATTAATGTTCCACTCTTAAATGATATCAAATAAAACATTTTAATTGTTATATTTGTAAGTTCCCCTTTAATGGTATCAAATAAAACATTTTAAATGTTATATTTGTAAGTTTAGTATCAAGTAAAACATTTTAATTGTTATATTTGTAAGTTCCTCTTTAATGGTATCAAAGTGGCAAAACATGAGAAAGCCTGCCTGGAGAATCAACATGTGTTTGTCCCGTTTGCGTTTGATACCTTTGGGGGTCTCGCTCCTGACGCTGTGCGACTTTTGAATCGGGTTCAAAAAGTCGTTAATAGTAATTCTTCGTCGCTAAAGGTTTCAAACTTTGTATTTAGTAGAATTGGTTTTTCTATTCAAAAGGGGGTGGCGGCGCAACTTGTTGCCCGACTACCTGTCATTGCTTTGTAATTGCCTTTTTCTCGTGTGGAATGATATCCTTTTTCAAAAAAAATAAATAAATAAATAAATAAAAATAAAATAAAACATTTTAAATGTTATATTTGTAAGTTTAGTATCAAGTAAAACATTTTAATTGTTATATTTGTAAGTTTATGGTTTTTTTTGCATATAAAAAAAATGCATGATAGTTGAGATAAAATCAAAGTACGTATTCTTTCAACTTGTTTCATCCCGATCAATTATCCTCGCTTGTTTTAGACGTTAGAAGGTAAATAATAACATCTAAGAAATTCTTAAGAAAAGATAATGATTAATGAAGGTAAAATAGGAAGATTAAATTAGTTAGATTTATATTTACAAGCGTTATGAACCGAGTAAGATCTAAATTTATAAAAATAATTTGTATATTATGCATGAATTCGAGTACAAAAAAATGACTAATGAAAGTAAAATAGGACGATTAAATTAGTTTAGAGGGTAACTTATGGTTACTAAATACTACCTTTATGAATCGAGTAACATCTAAATTTATAGAATATTATACGCATATTCGAGTCACACCCTTTTTAAGCTCGAGTTCAACTCGTATGTTTAGAGGGTAACTCATATGTTACAATTTTTTTTCATTGGTAACAAGTTTTTGTTTACATGTTTACATTTCATTAAACAACAAATTAATACAATGTTCAAATTACAACAATAGCTAAACTAACCAACACCGCCAAGTCGCCAACACCAACAAACTGGTCACGGCCGCTTCCACCACCGTCTAAAGCCACCATCCCCTTAACTTTCATGTACAATACCTGTACAGGAAATCCATCGCCTCCATTGCAGAAGAAGAAATCTATCTTGACTTTTAACGGTCAAACGAGTCATTTCAAATCCAATCATACCGTCATTTTTTCTTAAAACACGCAACCAAAAGTTCTAGTGCTATATATACATCATCACGCCTACCTTTTCTTCCTAGTTATATAGAATTCTCAATGTTAGAACGCCTCGTTTGACCACAAAAGTCAAAACATACCTCATCTGGTGCATCTGGACGAGCTAGTTTCCTGCTTCTGTTTATGCTCAGTTGCATTCAAGTAGCAATGGAGTTGATCCTTCGGATAAAACTGCCCCTAAATGCGCATGAAACAAACTAAACCTTAATCCCAAATACCCAAGCACCCAATTAGAAAGAACAATTGCACTAAAAAGTAACGGTTATATGCGTTTAACCTCCATGAAGGCAACGGTTATAGAAAAGGTAGCCAAGTAGTTTACCTAATGGTTACTACGATTCATAGAAAAACTAAAGTGTGTTACTTTACTGATAATTTTCAAAGTGCTTTGATAGAGAGTATGTTGCTATTTTTCGCAATTATCCCAATAATTCCAGATACTAAAACATTCATTAACATGTATAAAAGACAAAAAGTAAACTACAAGAAGACCGATAATCGCATGACCGGATCAATACATCAAAACTTCTAAGAATAATCCTTCATTAATGTAGAACTTTAACTACATACTTTCTAACAGTTAGATAAAAGATGATTTAAAAAAAAAAACCTTCAACTTGAAGATTTAAGTTGCATACCGGTAGCATCCGTCTGTTCTCTCTTCGCCTTAAGATCATCAAGATAATTCTGATAAATGTAAGTACAAAAACCCCACAAGCCCATTAGCATCGCAATCAGCTTTACACCGTTCATTTTGTCATGAAACACGACTAGTGCAGCCAACGGAGTCAACGCCAACGACAGAGTACTAATCACATTCGAGAACAAAGACGACACCACAAAAATTAACCCCACAACGCCAACCGAACACACCTGCCAAGCCACAGCGGTCCAAACCAATGTCATCACGTAAGCCGTACCCCCCTTACCAAAACCGTCCATTTCACCGTCCAAAGTCCGCCACTCACCGCTAGCAAAAAGACCGATGGTAGAAACACAAGTGGCAAAGAACGAAGTGTAGATTTGAAGCTCGAGAACCACAGAAAACGTTTCTTTTTTTATAACTTTTTGGAATGAAAGTTGCATGATCGAAAGTAAAAGTGCGTAAAGAGCAGACGCACTAAGCGTAGCCACAAAACCAAAGGCGTAATTCTTTTTCGATACCCCAGACGGTTCATCTGAGTCATCGTTGACGGCAAGCAGTGAGGCGGATAATGAAAGAACCACCACAGAATTGAAAATTAAAGCGGTAAATTTCTGGGAATTTAAGAAAAATGAAAAGACTGCATTGAAGGCTAATTGAGTAGCGCATATGAGGGAGTAAGTAGAGGCCGAAAGGTATAATAATCCGACAGAGTATAACATATTGTCACCGGCAATTAGGGCACCGACAACAACATAGAGCAAGAAAATAACACGCGGTGAAACGGATGTGGTGGGTGTAGTTGATGATGTAGTAATCGAAGGAAAAATAAAATATGGGATGAAAAGGATCGGAAACCCGATAGTTTGAACAAGTGTAGCCATCCATTTACTATTTCCACCTTGGTCGTAATAAAATCGACCCAGAAGAACTGCGACAATTTGACCAATAATTAGAAAAAATATGTTGAAGGCAACGAGAACCCACCATTGCCAACGTTTGAGTTTGGCAAGTGGTAATACGCCAGACTGAGTTACCGCAACCGAATCTTCATTATCTGCAAAATAAATGACCAAATATGCAAAAAATTAGCATCTTTTTGGAAAGATTTTAATACAAGAATTTAAGTAGTAGTGGTGATTAATAAAAGAGATAAGATGTGGATCTTGTGTAGCAAAATCAATACCTGTAAGAAAAAAATTAAGCAAGTAAATAACTTTTAACTTGTAAGAGTTGTCAAGAACATACTTCTTGTAATTAAGAGCTTGGTTTAAAAAAGCGCAAAGCGCACAAAAGCGGCGAGGTCTAAAACCGAGACGCAAAGCGCAAAAGCGGTGAGCTTTTCGTACGCAAGGCGTAAAGTGATTATAAAATTTATTTTATATATCCCATAGGTTTTTAGCATCCCCTACCTATGATTTAGCTATTATTAAGCTTTATATATGTTTTAAAATGAAAAAAAACATAAATGTACAACATAAAAAGCTTGTTGTACAACACTCAGCTGCACAAAAACAAGCCATGTACAAAAGGCGCGTGCCTCACCTGTGCCTCGGGTCAATTTTTACCCTAAAAAGCGCGCCTCACCTGCGCCTTTTGTACACAGCCATTCCACAAGTTGTTTATACAGGTTTCAACATCTATACATCTTCACTTAACCTGGCATTCTAATACCTAAATAATTCAGATAAAACTCAAAGAAATCATCAATCAAAATCACATTTTACAAACAAAAAAAAAAAAAAAAGCCAGCATGACAATTTTGTGAAGCTGATGATATCTTTATTCCAAGAGAAGCCAGCATTTGAGGGCCATACAAACTGATAATTGACTTAAAAGCAATACAATTATTTTAGATTCAGAACAACAACTGAGAACCCACATGTATCATCACAGTGGTTATTGATTGCAAAAAAAAAAAAAAAAACAATAATTTTCTAAACCCACTTAATCAGCAATCTTCAATAACTAACAAACACAATCTATAACTAAATACCGCAATCGCATACAAAACCCATCATCACTCAAAAATCAAAACTCTAAAGCAAAAACAGAAGAACCAATAAACAATTCTTAAACTATCCGAATCACAAACATATAAAAACACAATCTTGCTGAATTGGGTATCAGTTAAACCTCCAAACAAAAGGGTTTTTGGTCGAAATTGAGAGACAATAGAGACATAAAGAGTACAAACCTGGCATATTGAGAAGATCCAGGAAGCTCTAAACAAGACGAGACCAAATTTGGGTTTTCTACGATGTTGATGTTTCTGGTCCCCAATTTGCGGGTTTCTCGGGTTGATATGTTGGGTCAAACCCGACCCGGAAGATGTATGACTACAAAAGAGGTCAAATATTTTTTTATTTAAAAGTGGGTATGATAAAATAATGGTTATATAAGGTTGAAGAAGGAATGGTATCGTTGTGTTGGCCTTTCAATGTGGAGATGGGTATCATGTTCTAAGAAGACTTTGATTGAACTTTACGCGAAAAGGTTTACTTATGCGGACGAAATAAATATTCGTGAAAATATCTGTATGTGACGTAAAGTTATTGATGTTTTGATCAACGAGGCGTAATATGGAACATTGAAAGTGGTTTTGAATAGGTATAGGATTATGATTGCATGGTCCATTGGTCCTTTATCATCTAGTGTGGATTCATACCTAGCTAAAAGAGATAAAAAGTTTATTTTACATGTTATTTTATACGAGTAAGATTCATGAGAATAACGATGTATTTTGGGTGGTTTTTTAGAAAATTAAATAAGTTGAAGTATAAGCGGTGTATTGAAAATATGAATAAAGATATGAAATTGTATTGTGTTTCCTGATATTAAAATCTAATTACATGACTCACTGGGTGAAACTTGATTTGAAAGAGTGTGGGTATCTGAAATAGCGTAATTTCAAGTATTCTATATACCATGGTTGTAAAAGTCGCTAGGCGCTCCCTAGTCGGTCGACCGAGGAGTTGAGAGTACTCGGCATAGGCGGAGAGTACTCCGGGAGTACTCGGACATGTTAAATTATAAAAAATTAACTTTCAGAAATTAAATATATGTCTAATAACATAAATTTACTAATATTTATAACAAAATATGTGAAAATGATATTCATTATTTAATATGATAGTCATATAAATTATGTTTTATTATTTTTTAAGTCAAACTCGGCCCGAATTGACCTACTAGATCCGATTTTGGCTGAGTTTGACCGCGTTTGATCGATTCCGAGTAATTGGGCGGAGTTAGAGAAAGTCGACTCGGTAGCCTACCTTGTAGCGACTACTCAGGGAGTACTCGGCCTTGGAAACCTTGTTTTACAACCATGCTATATACTAACAATTCCATTTGGTTAATAGTAGTAATTTACAATTGGTCTAACTTTGCTTTACATGGTGGTGACAGGCTACCATTCAACTGCCTCTTCTTTTATACGATTTACCCTCACCCATTTCAATTTGTGAATGCTTTCTTTATAAGGGAAAAGATCAAATAGGAAGTTTATTTTGGCTAGGAAGTATAGGAAGCAATCTTAGCCGTTCATCATCTTTTTTTAAATTTTTGGACGCGTGGACTTTTTCGTCTTTTTACATTATCATATCTTCGTTCTAATTCGATTATAGATTCTGTTACCTCTTTTCTTAGTTCATCACTCTCATAACATAATTGAAGATTCTATAACCCTAAATCGTCATCGATCGCAAATTCACCTCTTTTCAAACATTAATCTTGTTTCGTTCGTCGATAACTTCAATGTCTTCTTCAGACTCTGCTGGTATGTTTAGCTTCAATTTTGAGTAAATTTTTGTTATTTTTTCCGAATTTCATTGTTTTACGTTTTATAATTCGTGTTTCTAAATTAATATTTGATTTGTCATAAGTTTAATTGTTATTGTTGTATAATTTAACATAATTTGTTTGTTTTGTTTCTTCATCATTTATTGCGTTTTAGTGAAGAGTTGCGTTTTATGATATTAATTATATTATATGCATACAAACTTTTAGTTTAAGATTTATGTAATATAAAGCTATAACTGTTATTGTTATACAATTTTTGTTTGTTCATCATTTGATGCGTTTTACTGAATGTATTGCGTTTTATGCTTTTATCCATAATAGTTCATATACAAACCTTAAAGGTCTGTATTTCTAAATTATTATTAACATATTTTGAGATTTAACACTAAACACATTATTATATAGGTTGTATTGCGTTTTATGATTATTTGTTAAGTGTTTCAGATCACATGATGCGTTTTACTGAACGTATTGCTTTTTATGCTTTTATCCATATTAGTTCATATATAAACTTTAAAGGTTTGTATTTTTAAATTTTTATTAACATATTTTTAGGTTTATCACTAAAAACATTATTATGTAAGAGGTATTGCGTTTTATAGTTTTTTTAATTGTTTCAGATAACATTTCCAAGTGGAAGGAACGTGTATGCATAAACAGTGGAAGAAAGTTTTTCAAACCTAAAGTCAGTGGATCCATTACACCTGCTGTTGGAATGTTTTTTAAGTCATTTGATGAGGCTTTTGCGTTTTATCAGAGATATGCACTTGCTGCAGGTTTTTCTGCAAGAAAAAATACCTCTTGGAAAAATGGTGGTGGTTTAGTGAAAATAAGATATATTGTCTGTTCAAAAGAAGGATTTCATGTTAGCAAAGAAATAGATTCTGGTTCAGTTGAGAATAGTAAAAAGATTGTTAGACGTAATAGAGGTTCAAAAAGAGTTGGATGCAATGCTCATGTGAAATTAATATTAGAGAACAATAATATGTTTAAAATCTACTACTTTGAAGAAGAACATAATCATATCTTTGTTGAAGATGAAGATATTCATTTCTTGCCGGCTGCCAGAAGTATCGATTATGTGAAAGAAAGTTTTATATCTGGATTGTCTGCAATCAATATTGAACCTTGATGTGCGATAAAGTGTCGTATATATTAGGTATATATTTTAAGCCCTTTTTTAACACTTATTTTAGCCAAGTTTTAAATTTATAAAACACGATATTTCACTAACACTAAACACACATATGGGCAAGTGCACCCATCGTTGAGTGTAGTATAGCGTTGGTAAGATACCGAGGTCGTCCAAGGACACAAGAGCTTTTAGTACCGGTTTATCCTCAACGTCTAACCAAAATAAAAGTTTAGAAAAATGTTTTAAACTAAGAAAAAATAAAAAACTAACTAAAATGCTGAAAATAAAAATAAAATAAAAACAGATAGACAAGATGAATCACTTGGTTCCGACTCGTATCTAGTATAACCTTTGATTATTTCCGCACTTTTGCACATAATTAAGAGATTATCTTAGTTATTGTAGTAGGCCCCTCTTTTGAAGGCGACGTTACCCTCACCCCAGTAGTTTGAGTCAGCAGGGATACAATCCTAAAATGGTGGATTATTGGAAGATAATGAATTAAGTTATTAATGCAGTATTGTGGTAGGCCCCGCTTTTGGCGGTGACGTTACCCTCGGCTAAGTAGTCTGAGTCAGCAGGGATATAGTCCTAAATAGCCGGGTTATAGTATTAATAGTAGTTAACTTATGAGGGGATCAAAGAGTTTGGACCCCCGTCATCCAATACCGTGAGGTATTGAAGGAGGTCCTACTAAATTTGACCCAGGTCCATTGCAGGACCTCTAAACGCTGAACAATGGCAAGACCTTTACCAAACCGTTCCCTTAACCCCCTACCAGGTAGCCAACATATCTCCATATAGACCGTGGAGATATGAATGGTGAAAATCCTTTATTTTATATAGACAGTAAAATAATGCCAAGACACCACGGACAAACGATAAGGAAAGATCACCTTCAACATAAGTAACTAGTTATTAAAGTCATTAATACAAAACCAAATAAAAAGTGCAAAAGATTAGAAATAAAAAGTATTATACTAGACACTTTGTCTTCACCAAGTGATGTAAGAGACTTAGGCAACCATGGCCTTGATTGTCAAGAACTCTTACGATCAATCTTGGATCCCGAGACGACTCACACACTCTACGATGGACAATGGATGATGGTGGTGGATGATGGTGTTGTGATGGTGGTGGGTGGTGGATGAAGTGTGAGAGAGGTGGTGTGCCAAGGGATGAGATGAAATGAATCCAAGCACTCCTATTTATAGGCTGAACAGAGAGCTGGACACGGCCCCGTGTCCGCTGGGCACGGCCCCGTGTCCGTCTGACAATCTCTCTCCTCATTAATTGTAATTCGCAATTACAATAAATGCGCCTGCTGTACTTTCGACACGCCCCCGTGTCCGCTGAGCACGGCCCGTGGTGGGCAATAGAAGCTTCTATAGGTTTGTCTTTTCTGCTGCTTCTTGGGCACGGCCCCGTGCTGGCTGAGCACGGGGCGTGTTTAGTCTTCTGATTTCTCTACTTTGCTTTGGAAGGTGCCGTTGAGGGTTCGGGCAGTCCACTAATATTCCTTTTCTTGTATTTATGTTGGATTTAGCTGTCTTTTTGCTTCTTTTGCGTTTTTGAGCTCATTTAATCCTGAAAATACAAAAGGAAGACAAAAACACTCTTTTTCCAATATTAGTACTTAAAAAGGGTTAGTTTTATGCCTTATTTGATGTAATTTATATGTTGCATTTTACATACATCAAATACCCCCACACTTGAACTTTTGCTTGTCCTCAAGCAAAACTCTTTAATATGTGGCTTACACTCCCAAATGGAATAGGTAGAAGAGAAGGTTTTGGGCTTGTCGTAGAGTGTCGAGATTTCCAAGATCTTTTTGGGTTTTATTTTTATTTATTTACACTCCTATTCGTAATGATTTATTTAGAACTTTTCATAAAAGAAATTACTTATTTGGCATAACATGCCTTTTTTTAAAATTCTATTTATATACAAGTTCACATACCTCACGGGGAAATCACTCACACTCGGCCGAAGGTGTATTTTTAGTGAATCACTCGAGAGCGGCATGGAACTTATTCCTACCATAGGCTTGCCAAGAAATCAATCCTCCTCCTTTTTAACTTTAATACCTTTGTAGATATCAAGAGGACTTTGTGGGTTTAAGGGTTAGGCTAGGGTTAAAGGTAGGTGGTTGGGTTAGTGGTTAGTAGAAAAAAGGTCTAAAAGCGTAACAAGTGTCGGTTTTCGTATTTTTGCAACTTTTTATTTTGATGAAGCTTTTATTCAAACTAAGTTATTTTTGATTAACTTGTTTGTTTATTTTCTTTTTGCTTCATCATTATCACACATTTTTTTTTTCACGAAGAACCGAACTTGTTACTAAAATAAAGGGTTAAAAATGAAAAAGGTTTTGGTGGGTAAAAGGGTTTTTGTTTGGGTGATGAAACGAAAAGGTTTAGGCTCAAAGGGGCTAACTAGGGGGATTTTTTTGGGTAGGTGGTAAAAGAAAAAGAAAAAATAATGGTGTAGAAATAAAAAGGGTTAGTCCTAATGCCTCCATCATTTACTTACTTGGGTTTAAGTTGATAAGGACCGGGAATGTATTGTCATGGCAAGTTCTAGAGTCGTAAGAACCAAGCGGCTATTCACACAAGAAACGAAAAATGAGCATTTAGTCTAAAGATGTAAATTTGTATGCTCAATAAAGGCTCAAAACTCACTTTTGTGGGAATGGGTTTTTATGTGATCAAATATATATAATCAAATTTTAACTAAGTTTGTCATGCCTTTTCATAATTTTCTTATGTTGGTTCTTTTTTATCACTACGCTATCGGTTGTAAATTTGTAAAAATATAACCTTTTTGAGAACTTGAATTTCCCGAATTAAACCTAGACAAGTAAAAAAAAAATGAAATTTTTGAAAAAATTTGGGGTGATTAGCGGTTCCAATAGAGTTTTGTGTAAGGCTTGTATTTAGGACTTGCAAAATTCAAGGTTTTAGCATCCCCCCCACACTTAAATTACACATTGTCCTCAATGTGTCTCAAAAATAAATTTTTAGGTTGATTAGATGTGTAAAACAGTGTTTAAAAAGCAAAAATTTGTGTTACTGGGCACTGAACACGGCCCCGTGTTATCCGGGCACGGCCCCGTGTTCAAGTGCCAGTAACAAAATTGAAATAAGAGATACAGAAGTCTGGACACGGGGGCGTGTTGGGTGAACACGGCCCGTGTCCAGGTACCTGAACTGGGCGTTTTTCTGCAGGTGGTTCGGCACGGGGCCGTGTTGGTTGTGCACGGCCCGTGTTGAACCTTCTGGAATGGAGAGAATTGTCGGGTTGCCTTGTTTTTGTGCATGGGATCATTTTTCTCGTTCCCTTTTTCATCCTTTACCACCATGAGTGTGTTTTATTCCTGAAAATTAAAACTAACTAGAAAACATAAAAATTAACCTAAATTAAACTAAGGATAGTTCCATGGAGTGCCTCCATGGTGCGCCACGTTTATAAGGGTCCTTGGCTAGACCCAAAGCCTGGTCATATGTTACCCAAGTGGGATGTGTTGCATCCCATGTTACACCGTCGGAGAGCGTCATCCAAGCTTGAGTCTATGACCTTCATGTAGTTGACCGGATCTTCTTCCTCTACTTGCTTTCCACATTCAAATTTCACTTCCTCATCCCCAAACTTCAATGTTAGAGTTCCGTCATTCATATCCACCAATGCTTGGGCGGTGGCTAGAAATGGCCTCCCGAGGATGAGAGGGACATCGGTGTCTTCTTCCATGTCTAGGATGACGAAGTCGGTTGGAAAGACGAATTTGTCAACCTTGACTAGCAGATTTTCGGCGACACCTTGTGGGAATTTGACGGACCTGTCGGCGAGTTGTATGCTCATCTTTGTAGGGCTTGTTCTTCCTAGGCCGAGTCGCTTGAACATTGATATGGGCATGAGGTTGATGCTAGCCCCAAGATCGGCTAAAGCATTTCGGACGGGGGACTTCCCAATCGAACAAGGGATTGTGAAGCTCCCGGGGTCGATTTTCTTTTGTGGAAGTTTGTTGAGTACTAAAGCTGAGCATTCTTCGCCTAAGTTAACTAATTGCAATGATTCAATTTTCCTTTTGTGAGTGAGGAAATCCCTCATAAATTTTGCATATTTAGGCATTTGGGTTAGGACCTCAATAAAAGGAATATTAACATGCAATTGTTTTAGTAAACTTTCGAATTTTGCGAATTGCTCATCGGTCTTTTGACGATTTAACCTACCGGGGTACGGAATTGGAGGAGTCTTGGTGGGCTCTTGATTTGGTGTAGAAGATTTTTCTGGCGCAGGAGGAGTTATAGGCTGGCTAGAATGTCTTCTTTCATTTGGCGGCAATGGAGCATCCTCGGGACCCACGGTTCGATTTCTTAATGTGATGAGATGTACTTGTGCCTTCGGGTTCGTTTCGGTATTACTAGGTAACGCGCCTTGTGGTCTCTCGGAGAAATTTTGAGCTAGTTGATTTAATTGTTTTTCAACGTTTTGAATGCTAGCTTGTTGATTTCTGAAATTCGATTCCAATTGTTGAAATCGATCCGAGTTTTTCTTTTCAGTGTCAGAGATGAGGCGAGATACAGTATCTTCAAGCCTTTCTCTTCCACCTTGTTGTTGAGAAAAATTTTGCGGTTGTTGAAAATTAGTTCGTTGGTTTTGTTGGTTACTACTATTGCCGGGATCTCTCCAACCAAGATTTGGGTGGTTACGCCGTCCTTGGTTGTAGGTACCCGTTGGAGGACCCGACGGCCTAGGTCTATTATCCACGTAGTTTACCGTTTCAGTTTGTTCATCTAATTCTTTCATACAACTCCAATTTTCATGTGACCCACCACACCCTTCACAAGCCATAACCGAGGCCGTTTTTGTCATTTCTAGCTTTTTGATTTTTGAAGAGAGGGCCTCGATTTGGGCTTGTAAAGAGGTGCTTTCATCAACCTTATGGGCGCCCGGGGCAATGGATTTATTACCTCGGGGAGTGTGCCATTGAAAATTGGTTTTAGCAATTTCCTCAATTTGGTTATATATTTCATTTGGACGACGATTACCTAAAAGTCCCCCGTAGCTTGAGTCAAGTGTTTGTCTTGTGTGTGGCAACAACCCATTGTAGAAAGTGGATACTTGTTGCCACACCGCTAGACCGTGATGAGGACACTTTCTTAGAAGCTCCTTGAATCTTTCCCAAGTTTCATATAAGGATTCCCCATCCTCTTGTGAGTATGTATTAATTTCAGTCATTAATTTAGCCGTTTTAGCAGGAGGGAAATACTTATATAAAAACTTTGGGGCAAGTTCATCCCAAGTGTTTACCGATCCAACTGGGAGGGTGTTAAGCCAAGCCTTAGCTCGGTCTTTTAGTGAAAAAGGAAACATTCGAAGGCGGATGGCGTCATTTGATGCTCCATTGATCCGAAAGGTATCACATATTTCTAAGAAGTTAGTAATATGTAGATGGGGATCCTCTTCCGCAAGCCCGTGGAAGGTTGCGGAGTTTTGGAGCATTTGTATCAAATGCGGCCGAAGTTCGAAGTTGTTGGCCTCGACATTTGGTGCATTGATAGCTGCGCCGAGATTGCCTAGGGTAGGCCGTAGGTAATCCATGAGGGTACGTTGGTCCGCCATTGGAATTGGGTCCCCCGAAGCTTTCTCTTGATTTTTAGCTTTAAGTCTTTTTCTGAGAAAGCGTTCGGGTTCTTCTAAGGGTTCTTTTATGTCTCTACTAGAACTGGAGCTCATGCACTACGTAGGAGGGTCAAATGTGGCACCTGGGTTCCAAGTCCTGCAATAAAAACAGAAAAGAACGTTGGTCAGAAAGTTCACCACGGCCCCGTGCTCAGTGAACACGGCCCGTGGTCAGAGATACAGTAATTGTTTTCTGGATTCCCAGTTACTGGGAGTTGGACACGACCCCGTGTTGCACCGACACGGCCCCGTGTTCAGCTCTCTGTAACTCAGAAAATAAAAACTGCCAGTGATGATGCTGGGCACGGCCCGTGTCTGACCAGGCACGGCCCGTGCTGAGCTCTGTAGAAGCTGAAAAACTAAGAAAAATCCTAAAAAAAATAAAAAAAAATGATTAGGCCGTTGATTCCTAACTTTCTTAAAATCCTTGTGTCCCCGGCAGCGGCGCTAAAAACTTGATGTGCGATAAAGTGTCGTATATATTAGGTATATATTTTAAGCCCTTTTTTTAACACTTATTTTAGCCAAGTTTTAAATTTATAAAACACGATATTTCACTAACACTAAACACACATATGGGCAAGTGCACCCATCGTTGAGTGTAGTATAGCGTTGGTAAGATACCGAGGTCGTCCAAGGACACAAGAGCTTTTAGTACCGGTTTATCCTCAACGTCTAACCAAAATAAAAGTTTAGAAAAATGTTTTAAACTAAGAAAAAATAAAAAACTAACTAAAATGCTGAAAATAAAAATAAAATAAAAACAGATAGACAAGATGAATCACTTGGTTCCGACTCGTATCTAGTATAACCTTTGATTATTTCCGCACTTTTGCACATAATTAAGAGATTATCTTAGTTATTGTAGTGGGCCCCTCTTTTGAAGGCGACGTTACCCTCACCCCAGTAGTTTGAGTCAGCAGGGATACAATCCTAAAAGGGTGGATTATTGGAAGATAATGAATTAAGTTATTAATGCAGTATTGTGGTAGGCCCCGCTTTTGGCGGTGACGTTACCCTCGGCTAAGTAGTCTGAGTCAGCAGGGATACAGTCCTAAATAGCCGGGTTATAGTATTAATAGTAGTTAACTTATGAGGGGATCAAAGAGTTTGGACCCCCGCCATCCAATACCGTGAGGTATTGAAGGAGGTCCTACTAAATTTGACCCAGGTCCATTGCAGGACCTCTAAACGCTGAACAATGGCAAGACCTTTACCAAACCGTTCCCTTAACCCCCTACCAGGTAGCCAACATATCTCCATATAGACCGTGGAGATATGAATGGTGAAAATCCTTTATTTTATATAGACAGTAAAATAATGCCAAGACACCACGGACAAACGATAAGGAAAGATCACCTTCAACATAAGTAACTAGTTATTAAAGTCATTAATACAAAACCAAATAAAAAGTGCAAAAGATTAGAAATAAAAAGTATTATACTAGACACTTTGTCTTCACCAAGTGATGTAAGAGACTTAGGCAACCATGGCCTTGATTGTCAAGAACTCTTACGATCAATCTTGGATCCCGAGACGACTCACACACTCTACGATGGACAATGGATGATGGTGGTGGATGATGGTGTTGTGATGGTGGTGGGTGGTGGATGAAGTGTGAGAGAGGTGGTGTGCCAAGGGATGAGATGAAATGAATCCAAGCACTCCTATTTATAGGCTGAACAGAGAGCTGGACACGGCCCCGTGTCCGCTGGGCACGGCCCCGTGTCCGTCTGACAATCTCTCTCCTCATTAATTGTAATTCGCAATTACAATAAATGCGCCTGCTGTACTTTCGACACGCCCCCGTGTCCGCTGAGCACGGCCCGTGGTGGGCAATAGAAGCTTCTATAGGTTTGTCTTTTCTGCTGCTTCTTGGGCACGGCCTCGTGCTGGCTGAGCACGGGGCATGTTTAGTCTTCTGATTTCTCTACTTTGCTTTGGAAGGTGCCGTTGAGGGTTCGGGCAGTCCACTAATATTCCTTTTCTTGTATTTATGTTGGATTTAGCTGTCTTTTTGCTTCTTTTGCGTTTTTGAGCTCATTTAATCCTGAAAATACAAAAGGAAGACAAAAACACTCTTTTTCCAATATTAGTACTTAAAAAGGGTTAGTTTTATGCCTTATTTGATGTAATTTATATGTTGCATTTTACATACATCAAATACCCCCACACTTGAACTTTTGCTTGTCCTCAAGCAAAACTCTTTAATATGTGGCTTACACTCCCAAATGGAATAGGTAGAAGAGAAGGTTTTGGGCTTGTCGTAGAGTGTCGAGATTTCCAAGATCTTTTTGGGTTTTATTTTTATTTATTTACACTCCTATTCGTAATGATTTATTTAGAACTTTTCATAAAAGAAATTACTTATTTGGCATAACATGCCTTTTTTTAAAATTCTATTTATATACAAGTTCACATACCTCACGGGGAAATCACTCACACTCGGCCGAAGGTGTATTTTTAGTGAATCACTCGAGAGCAGCATGGAACTTATTCCTACCATAGGCTTGCCAAGAAATCAATCCTCCTCCTTTTTAACTTTAATACCTTTGTAGATATCAAGAGGACTTTGTGGGTTTAAGGGTTAGGCTAGGGTTAAAGGTAGGTGGTTGGGTTAGTGGTTAGTAGAAAAAGGGCTAAAAGCGTAACAAGTGTCGGTTTTCGTATTTTTGCAACTTTTTATTTTGATGAAGCTTTTATTCAAACTAAGTTATTTTTGATTAACTTGTTTGTTTATTTTCTTTTTGCTTCATCATTATCACACATTTTTTTTTCACGAAGAACCGAACTTGTTACTAAAATAAAGGGTTAAAAATGAAAAAGGTTTTGGTGGGTAAAAGGGTTTTTGTTTGGGTGATGAAACGAAAAGGTTTAGGCTCAAAGGGGCTAACTAGGGGGATTTTTTTGGGTAGGTGGTAAAAGAAAAAGAAAAAATAATGGTGTAGAAATAAAAAGGGTTAGTCCTAATGCCTCCATCATTTACTTACTTGGGTTTAAGTTGATAAGGACCGGGAATGTATTGTCATGGCAAGTTCTAGAGTCGTAAGAACCAAGCGGCTATTCACACAAGAAACGAAAAATGAGCATTTAGTCTAAAGATGTAAATTTGTATGCTCAATAAAGGCTCAAAACTCACTTTTGTGGGAATGGGTTTTTATGTGATCAAATATATATAATCAAATTTTAACTAAGTTTGTCATGCCTTTTCATAATTTTCTTATGTTGGTTCTTTTTTTATCACTACGCTATCGGTTGTAAATTTGTAAAAATATAACCTTTTTGAGAACTTGAATTTCCCGAATTAAACCTAGACAAGTAAAAAAAAATGAAATTTTTGAAAAAAATTGGGGTGATTAGCGGTTCCAATAGAGTTTTGTTAAGGCTTGTATTTAGGACTTGCAAAATTCAAGGTTTTAGCATCCCCCCCACACTTAAATTACACATTGTCCTCAATGTGTCCCAAAAATAAATTTTTAGGTTGATTAGATGTGTAAGATAGTGTTTAAAAAGCAAAAATTTGTGTTACTGGGCACTGAACACGGCCCCGTGTTATCCGGGCACGACCCCGTGTTCAAGTGCCAGTAACAAAATTGAAATAAGAGATACAGAAGTCTGGACACGGGGGCGTGTTGGGTGAACACGGCCCGTGTCCAGGTACCTGAACTGGGCGTTTTTCTGCAGGTGGTTCGGCACGGGGCCGTGTTGGTTGTGCACGGCCCTTGTTGAACCTTCTGGAATGGAGAGAATTGTCGGGTTGCCTTGTTTTTGTGCATGGGATCATTTTCCAGAAATTGGCTCATTTCGAAGACAGTAATTCGTAGACAATTCACACAGTTCACAGTCATAGACAGTTCCCAGACAGTTTTATATGTCCATTGCGTTTTAGAAATAAGAGAGTTTTATGTGTTTTCTAGCTATTGCGTTTTAGAAAAAAACACATTTTTAAGTGTTTTTAGTCATTGCGTTTTAGGTAAAACACATTTTTGAAGTGTTTTTAGTCATTGCGTTTTAGGTAAAACACATTTTTTAGGTGTTTTCAGTCCATTGTGTTTTAGAATGAGTCATTTTTAAGTGTTTTCTGGCCATTGCGTTTTACAAATAAGATATTTCTTTGTGTTTTTGGTGCATTGCGTTTTAGGTAAAAACACATTTTTATGTGTTTTTGGTGCATTGCGTTTTAGGTAAAACACATTTTTATGTGTTTTTAGTCCATTGCGTTTTAGAAAGTACATTTTCTTTTGAGTTTTTAGGCTATTGCGTTTTAGAAATAAGACATTTCTTTGTGTTTTCTGGCCATTGCGTTTTACAAATAAGTCATTTCTTTGTGTTTTTGGTGCATTGCGTTTTAGAAAAATGTCATTTTTTAGGTTTTTTTTTCATTGCGTTTTACGTAACTGGGGGTTTTTCTATTGCGTTTTACGCAACTGGGTTTTAATTTTTTTTTTTGAAAATATAGCAATAGTATACTCGTTTTAAAGATAAAAAAACGCTCGTTTTTTTGTGCAATTTTTATAAAAAAAATAAATGTCGTATGAAAGAGTTATTAACGTTTAAAAAATGGGGGGGAATTGGAGAAGAGAGAAACTATTGTGCTGGATTGACTAGAATGCCCCTAACAAACCCACGCGCCTCTTTTTTTTTTGCTTCAATTTCATTAATTTAATCTTAGCCATTGATTAACTAAATGGATGGTCAAGATCACTTCCTAGCCTTCCTAGCCAAATAAACTTCCTATTGTATCTCCACCCTTGTTTTTTATGCAGGTATGATTTGGTTTTTGTACCATTTACTGGTATTGATAATCATTTTAGGAATGTCACATTTGGTGGTGCATTACTTGGTTCGGTGATATTCGCTAATTTACACATATTTTAGTCCCCCGTTTTACCCCTATTTTATGCGTTTTCGGCCGTAAAACCGTCATTCGGATGCTTAATCATCTACACTTTTGTTTACAGGCCTAAAACAGCATACCAGACAAGATGATAGCGAAAACGAAGACTTTCCGGACAAAACGATGAAGCTGCGAACCTTCTGTTTGAAAAACTGACCTGGGCGTGTCAATTTTTCGTGTGCAGGTTAATGTCCTATACCCCCGCTCCCAATCCTACTGAGCCGTCAGACGAACCCGAGCGTGATCTGAGGAGACGTCTTCGTGAGAGATCTCGTGCAGTTGGGCTGATACTCGCAGCCGGTGAGCAGGAGCAGGTGGTACCCGCTGAAGCCGAGGGCTCAGGGGCAGCAGGTAACGCAACCATGGCAGACGACGACAGACCTTTGAATGAAACAAACCAGCCCGGAGGAGAAGGCTTGCTACCGAGCATCACCCGACCGACGGTAGCAGCACCGAGTTTCGAGATAAAATCCAGCATCATCAATATAATACAAAACTCGGTGCAGTTTGATGGGAAGGATCACGATGATCCGGGTTGGCACATCACAAAGTTTCTCGAGGTGTGCTCGACTTTCAAGATAAGAGATGTTTCTGAGGACGCGATCCATTTGCGGCTCTTTCCGTTTTCATTGCGAGACAAAGCCAGTGCTTGGCTTTTGTCACTTCCGGCAGGATCTATCACCACTTGGGCCGAGATGGCAGAACTATTTGTGCAAAAATATTTTCCTCCGGAATAGACGACTAAATTGAGGAACCGTATCATGACGTTCAAGCAAGACGACGGAGAATCTCTACATGCAGCTTGGGAGAGGTTTAGAGATCTTTTAATTGATGTCCCACATCACGGGTTGTCGAAAAGGCAACTTGTACTGACCTTCTATCAGGGACTCAATTATGACTCGCAGGAGCGTTTAGACGTGTATGCAGGAGGCGATCTTGGAACAAAAACGCCAACTGAAGCTTACGCGATCATAGAGAAAGCTGCGTTGAAGTCAAGTTCTCGCCACGGTGGAGCGCAGAATAAGACATCATCCACTTCCGGAGTTCATGCTGTGGATACATATACGGCTCTTACTGCGCAAATTGGAGCCTTGGCAGCAAGAATGGATAAGCCTCAGAATGTCTCGCGAATTCAATCACCATCATGTGATCAGTGCGGGGTTGCACACGTGCCAGGTACGTGTGAGCAGGGTGTTATGTTTACAGGTCACGAGGAGGTGAACTATATGGGCAATCAAAGCAGGCCCCAAAATAACCCCTATAGCAATACGTACATTCCAGGGTGGAGAAATCACCCAAAATTTGGGTGGAAATCTGGTTCTGGTAACCAGAACGCACACAGATATGCTCAACATGCTCCCGCGCCACAACAATCTCAAGGTCAATCCTTCCAGCCACAGTATCATAATCAAGGCTCAGGAAGCAGTTCCCAGCCACACGCCTCTCAAAGCAACGCAAAGCTAGAGGAAATGATGGCACAACTGCTGAACAACTCCAACAGTGCTAATCAAATGGCTGAGAAATGATATCAGCAGCATGAGGAGCGGTTCTTGGTCATCGAAGGAGAAATGCGGAGTCAAAAGGCTTCCATTCAGACCATCGAGAATCAAGTGGGCCAATTGGCGAAAATGATGTCGGAGAGACCCCCCAGGTGGTCTTCCGGGCAATACCGAGCAGAATCCGAAGGGGCGTGGTAATGGCCCGCACATGTAACAAGTGTGGGGACATGAGTCTTGCTATCGACTCGCTGACAAAAATTTAGCATGAGTCTTGCTATCGACTCGCCGACAAAAATTTAGCATGGAGTCTTGCTATCGACTCGCTGACAAAAATTTAGCATGAGTCTACGCTACTGACTCGCCGACAAAAATGTAGCAGGAGCGTCTTTGGCGCTATAAGGGTAAAATTGTCCACTTTTATGTTTTTGTAGTTTTAGCGTAATTTAGGTTAGTTACATAGTTTCCGTTAGTTTGTTTAAGTTTCATACGTGCCGAGCGAAGGTTCTGTGTTGCAATATTGTTAGAACAGTTGGTGTGTCGAAAAAATGGCGAAAAACGGCCGAAACAGTTGCTGGAAATAGCTTCTGCGGAAAATTCTGATCTGTAGCTGTTGCACGGTCGTTCCTCGAGTCGCACGACCGTGCGTTTTCGAGGGCTGGAACGGGGAGTCGCACCCCCGGTGCATCTCCGAGAACAGTTGTCTGGGTTTGAGCGATGTCGGTGACGCACGACCGTGCGACAGGTCGAACGACCGTGCGTCAGGCTGAGGGCAGTTTTGTCATTTGGTACTATAAATACCCTCATCTGCAGCCCCCATTCACAATTCGTGAAACCCTAGTCGCACCAAGCCGTTCCAGACCGTTTTTGCTTCAAATCGCACGGTTCTTCGCACGATCTCACACCCTACTTCGCACGGTACGTTCCATCTTGTAGATTATCTGTTTTTCCGCTTTCTAGGTTAGATTAATCCGATTCTTCAAGGCCTTTTAGGGTTCTCTTCATAAACAAATCGAAACCCTAACCCTTGTTTGAATCTTGCTTATCGTGAACACCAGGTTGAGTTTCCGACCCCTGTTTGTACAAAAAAGTTGTTGATTTTGAGAAAATCAGGCTATTCATAGTTCAGGGGTTCGAAATCTGCAGGACAGGTGTCGCACGGACGTTCCTTGGATGGAACGGTCGTGCCATTCCGGGTGATTCACGATATCAGCTTGTTGGTCGGTGTTGCACGGTGGTGCTATTGGTCGCACGCCGTGCAGTTCCGACGATTTGGGCTACTGGTGTTTGTTGTCGGCGACGCACGACCGTGCGTCTCGTCGCACGACCGTGCCATATGCCCAGATCAGAATTCACAGCTTCTTCATAATTGGCTGCTCGTCTGATTTTGATTCAAATTTTTCCTGTTTCCATCTTTATAACGTTATTCCTTATACAAATGGACCATCCTTTCCTTCAATTCGACCCCAATAATGAGCGAGAAGCACTGTGCATTCCGAGACGCGACGCCTTATGGGCAAGGCGGGGGCAATTTGGAGTCCCCCGATGGCTGGATTGGGAAGTCTTGAGGGAGCTGAATCAGTATGATAGACTGGATAACATGATCAGCATCCCGCTTGCAAATCTGGTCGGTATCAACCGACCCGTTTACCTTGAGCTGACAATTGAGTTCTTCGCATCTTATGCCTATGAAAAGCCGGTTGCTCATCGGAGACCCAAATTCCGCCACAAGGAGCGGATAGCTTTTAGGTTATGTGGAAGATGGCATACGTGGTCAGTTGGTCGGTTGGGTAGAAGACTTGGGATTTATACTAGGGACGACATGGATGATACCGATGTCTTCACATATCAGTTCACCTTCCCTTCTGATGCAGCACGGGATGCATTTTGGGCTGAAAACGCTATTGGGGACCCCTACAACCCGAGGATGTCGAAGGCTTCACGACTGAGAGACCCTTTGGTGCGAGTGATGCACCATGTATTTAGCCATACGATATGCGGTCGCATGGACAGTCTTGGTAACTGTCCAACACCAGATTTGATTTTTCTATATGCGTTGGTTGAGAAAGCACCTATCAACCTAGCCGCACGAATGGCTGAATATTTTGTGAAGTGCTCGGGGCGGACTCCCAACAGTGAGATACATGGCGGTCAGTATGTGACCGAAATAGCTTACAACGAACGCTATATGACTGAGGAGGTGCTTCAGAGTCTCACTCTGATAACCGAGGGTGTTCATGTTGATATCAGGTCGCTGAAAGCCATGGGGTTGATTGTAGAGCTAGATAGGGGGGATAGGTTGAGAGGTCTGAACAACGAGGTCTGGGACCCGTTGCCTCCAGCTGTGGGGGAATATGAGGATGTAGAGATGGGGGAGCAGCAGCACCAGCACCAGCCGCAGACACCACCACATTCACCGCAGCACCATGCATTCCACCAGCATCAGGACTGGCCCGAGTTCTACCAACAGTTCCAGCAGATGCGGGTGACGCAGGAGCAGCATGGTACTTATTTCGACCAGATCAGGACTAGCCAGGAGCAGATCCGGGCTAGTCAGGATCAGCTTAGGGCCACTCAGGACCAGCTTCGGCAGAACCAAGATACTTTATACCAGGGGGTGAGTGCGGGATTTTCATATCTTTTCGGGGAGATGCATCACGCATATCCCGACTACTTTCAGCATCCCCCACAGTTCCCACCGTGGAACCCCCTGGTTATGGCGATGCGGGCCCGTCCTTTACGAGAGACGATGATGATGGTGACGAGTAGGAGGCAGTGGTGATGGCAGTTGGTGGTTGTTTTTATTTGAGTACTTTATTTATTTTGGGTGTTTATTTTGACTGTTATTTCAAACACCCCGGTTATGTATGCTTTATTTTTCAGACTCTTTATTTTTTTTTATGTTATGTCTTTGTTGGGATTGCTAGTATTTCTATTTATGTATATTATGGTTGATTTGTGATTTTTCTGTTTCTGTTAGGTTTTGGTGCACATGTGACATGCTTGCAGGTTTTGGCTATCGGATCTTGGACCGGAGCACGTGACAGATACAGCTTCGGAAGTCTCGTTGCATCAACATCATCTTGAGGGGAGTATTGTTATCCTTTTCTCTATATTTCGGGTCTCGCATTGGGGACAATGCGAAGTTCAAGTGTGGGGAGGGGGTTAACTTTGTTTGTCCTCATTAAAAAAAATAATACTTGTATTTTGTATATATTTTAGTAAATAAACCGGTTGGTTGTGTTTTAGAAAGCGTCGGACTTGATGAAAACTCGACAAGCAAAATATTTTTGAAAAAGGAAACCGGAAAGCGTGACAAACAAAGAAAGACTTACATGATAGTTTCCACACTTTTACCCATTCCTTCCGTTACGTGAGCATATTTGAGCCTATTGTTATATATTTGTTCATTTCGGATATAGGAGTGAGCCGGATGTTATGTGTAATTTAGAACTTGTCACTAGTATGCTTGTTAAGACCATGAACTTGTGGATTTGTGTAAAAGTGATAGAGGCACTTAGATTACCCCTTTGTTGTGTACTTGTTCTTTGTGTTGTGCTTCCCGTTCACCTTATATTACCCTTTAGGATTAACCTTGTTGAGCCTTCCCGTTTACCTTTGTTTACCCACTTTATCGCCCACTTAGCCAAATTTAGCCTTTTTATGTTTTAAACCTTTTTAGTGTTGAAACTCGGTCAAAATAATTGTTTACCTAGCGCTTGTTATTGTTTATTTTCATTGTATAAATTAATTTGTTTGTAAAAAAAAAAAATAAATAAATAAATAAAACACCCTAAAATAGGGTGAAGTTGATAGAAATCGAGCAATTTTGAATGATTAAATGTTAAAATTTCGTTGATAAGCTCGATTGCGCAATAGTCGCCTTTTTAAGGCATTTGTATGTATAGTTGTATTGTTTGTTGCTAGTTAAACGCTACTACCGAGTTTTAACCATTTTCGCCACTTTAAATGTCCATTTCCATACCCTTAGCCCAAGCCTAACGTTACAACCCGTAAAGACCTCTTGATTTACACTTGTTAGCATGTTAGTTGGTGGAGACGAGATCTTATGACAAGCTTATGATATTACACATTTCATTGACGAGGCATTGAGTGTTTACACGTACACATTTTATGTATGTTTCATAAATAAAACCGAGTGTGTGTGAACATTGTGAGTTGTGTGTAGATTAACATGTTGAGTCAATTAAATGTGAAGTCACGGCTTTTTGGTTGTCGCTTTATAATTGCATATGCTTGTTGGGTTTGAGTCTTTTGATGTTGTCTTTCGACAAACCGGCTAACCGTTTATAGTAGTTTTCAATAAAATAGTGTGTAAATTATCGTTCTTGTTTGTTTCTATCTTTTGTTGCTTTTTAGTTTAGCTTGCTTGAGGACAAGCAAGGTTCAAGTGTGGGGAGATTTGATATTCGCTAATTTACACATATTTTAGTCCCCCGTTTTACCCCTATTTTATGCGTTTTCGGCCGTAAAACCGTCATTCGGATGCTTAATCATCTACACTTTTGTTTACAGGCCTAAAACAGCATACCAGACAAGATGATAGCGAAAACGAAGACTTTCCGGACAAAACGACGAAGCTGCGAACCTTCTGTTTGAAAAACTGACCTGGGCGTGTGGAACGGTCGTGCGACCTGATGCACGACCGTGCATCTCCGATAAATCATGAAAAGCCCGGCAGTGAACGAGGGTGCGACTCCGCGTGCAGGGCATTGAAGGCCAACCCAGGAATGCACGGTCGTTCCATATCTTGCACCCCGTGCGGATCCGATGATCCAGCCAAACCTCGGAACTGAACGACCGGTGCGACCAAGCGTGCAACAAGAACCCGGCATTGAACGACCGTGCCATCTGAAGAACGGTCGTGCGATATCGAATCTGGTCAACGATCTGATGACGTAATGCAGTATGGTGCACCATACCCAATAATTGCTTAAAGTGCACGGTCGTGCCACAGGAAGAACGACCGTGCGACATCGAAAAAATATAAAAAAACTTGCAGAAACATTCTGCTAAAATTCTGGAATTTTGGGAGCTTCACAGGCGATTTTACAGGCTCTGGAGGCTTTGCTTTTGACCCGGATTCAAGCCACATTGTGCCGTTTAGCTCCATTACTATCCGGATTCTTAATCTTATGCTTGTTTATGGTTTGGTTTTCTAATCTTTCCATGATTTTGTTAATCTTTCAAGCATTTAGATTAATGTTTATGTATTATTGTAGCCTTTGGGCAAAAACACAACAATCCCTTGCTTGATTATAACCATTAGTGTGTTAATCTTTGTTTGTAATGACATTTGGAAGTATTTTCTATGTTAATCTTTGATGATTAGTTTGCAACCTTGTTATTGATATTGATTTCTTGATTATACGTAATCGTGTTGGATGATTGGTGCTTGGTTAGTTAAGATAGTTGAAAAATGAAGCTTAATTAATCTTGTATTAGTAAACTTTGAACTTGGTTAACTAGTTTAGCTTGGTTTAAATGTGTGCATCATGATACTAGAAATGGTTAGTGATTTAATAAAATGTAATTATTGTTAATCAAGAGAGCTTGCCGTCACGTAAGGACCTTAACGGGTTAGATGGTGTCGTTATAAATTCTTGCCATGATTTGTTAGCTTAGTTAGTAGTTTAGGCCAAAATTGCTATCTTGGTGAATTATTGTGCAAGATTTGTAAAATGAACTCGGTTGTTATTTAATCTAGTTTATGCTTGTCTCGGTGGTTGCATTGTGTTTATCGGTGTTGCTTTCCTTGATTAAGTGCGGTTAGAAAACTCCTAACGGATGACTAACTCATTTTTAAGAGATTTTTATAGACATTTATCAATTGCACGTTAAAGAACAATTTTAGGTGGTTAAAGTGTGTTTATCGTTTTAACTTTCCGAATGATTGTCATGTTAGGATTCCCGAAAGGGATACTAATTGTCTTAAAATGGAAAATTGACCGAATGCTTCTAGTGCCAAAACCGACTTAGTTGACATGCTTTGGTTGTGTATTAAGCAAGGCTATTTATCTATTTTATACTATGTTTATTATGTATTTGTTTACGCTTACTTTAGTTTAATTAAAATCAAACAAACTTATGTTTTTACCGGTAGTTTAGTGACAAAGGTCTAGTATTAATTCTCCGCCCATTTCCTTGGATCGATACTTGGTTCTTACCGATACTCTACTACATATATGACGGGGTACACTTGCCTCTTTCGTGTGTGTTTTGATGTTAAAGTAATAATCACTTTTATAAATTTAAAACCGATTCGTGTGTAATTTCATTGTAAAATTATGTATATATACGCACACGTCATTCGGAGACTGCAGATTCTTATAGATGGCTTTTAAGGTGCTTTGTTAATGCTTTTGGAAGTGAGCCTAAAGTTGTTGTTACTGATCAAGATGCTGCAATGAAGAGAGCTATTAAGGATGTACTTTCAAGATGTAGGCATAGGTTATGTATGTGGCATATATGGGAGAAATTGAAGACAAAGGTATTAACTGCGTTTTATGATATAACAAACTGCAAATTTAAATTGTTTTATTATTGCTTTTTATGTATTATACAGTAAGATCCCCAAACATTTTTATCAATAGAATTACAAAACAATTGCGTTTTACCGTCAATGCATTATGTTTATCATTTTCAATATATTGGGTTTTAAATTATTGCGTTTTATGTTTAATAATTTTATTACTTTTTATTCAGGTTGGTCCTGTTTTGTCAGCAAACACTGATTTTAATACAAGAATGACTCATGTTGTTTGGAATGGTACTATTATTCCAGAAGATTTTGAAACTGAGTGGCATTCAATAATGTCTACTTTTGGATTGGAAAATCATGAGTGGTTAAAAGATATGTACGATCTTCGATTTGATTGGATTCCTGCTTATTACCATGGAGAGGATTTGGCTGGTCTTATGCGTACTACGTCAAGATGTGAAAGCGAGAATTACTTCTTTGGTCAGATTTGCAATCCAAGATGTACACTTGTTGAATTTTTCACTCATTTTGAGACTGCAATGGATATTCAAAGGCATGAGCATAGGAGGAATGATCATGATACAAGGTATATTGAGTGTAAGCCCTGGAGTGACTTTGTATTGGAGAAACAAGCATCAGAAATATATACCAAAACAATTTTTAAGGATATTCAGATTGAAATTGATGCTGCCATTACAAAGTGTATGTCAAAGTCTCTTGATACTGTGGGTGATGTTCAATATTTTGAAATAAAGGATTTCAGACAGCCATGCACATCTTTTTTCAAGGTATTTTTTAAATTTATATTGTTTTAAATATCTATTGCGTTTTATTTTTCCATCTTTTTTTGCGTTTTATCATTATATGATCATATAGTTATATATGTATTATATTTATTATTCATTGCGTTTTATATTTCATTTCACTAATTTTATATAGCTTTTTAATCTTATTTACAGGTGCAATACATCAAACAAGAAGATGGTTTAAGTATAAGTCGTTCTTGCAAACGGTTTGAACAATTTGGTATATTGTGCCGCCATATATTTTACGTATTACGGTATGATGATATAACTGAGTTTCCTAGAAGATATGTTCATAGAAGATGGATGAGAGATGTTGTTTCTGTTGGATCAAATCATTCCAATATTCGGTTTGATGAAATTGGTAGGAATAGTGAAATTGATAAAGTTTATAGAGAAATCGTTGTTGCAAATGAGTATGTGGTTAATAGGCTGGTTGGCGATTTAGATGAGCTGTGTCGTTACAGGGATCATATTAAAAGTTATATTGATAAAGCGGATGAGGTTATGGTTGCTGCGCCGCCTCCTAGTCGCAAAGAAAGATTTGCTGATATTGGAGGGAACTTAGAAAAATCAGATTCTATGATTCGTGTCCCGATCAAAATAAGGACCAAAGGATGCGGTGTACAAAAAAGGATCAAGTCTAATCGTGAGATTGCAATTCAGAAATCATCAAAGATCCAGAAATCGTGCCGTGTATGTGGTGGAAAAGGACATAACAGTCGCACATGTAAAGATAAGTTTTCTTCTAATGCTATAGGTTCTAGCAATGCAATGTAATTATGTATACAAATTCTGTCAAAATCAGATATCAATAAGTAAAAAAAAATTTGTCATTGCGTTTTATGATGTATATGTTTCATCTCTTTTTGTTACTGCGTTTTGTGATATCCTTCATAAATATCAGTTTGTTTTGGTTAATTGCGTTTTATGATAACAACAATATATTGTTATTGCGTTTTATACATAGAACAATATACTTTAAATTGTATTTTTTGATTATTGCGTTTTATTGTAACACAGATCATAGATCAAATTAAACAAGAAATGATGACAACCCTAAGCTTCCATCAGGGATTTCCAAATCACTTATCAGCTTTTTTTGGTTAATTGCGTTTTATGATAACAGTATATTGTTATTCCTTTTTATACATAGGACAATATACTTTAAATGGTATTTTTTGATTATTGTGTTTTATTATCACACAGATCATACATAAAATTAAACAAGAAATGCAAGTGGATATAATAAACATTGCGTTATATAGACAATGATAGTTTTAAACAAAGATGATGATGTTTTCAAACCACAAAATTAAATAAAAATTACTAGCATGATCAGCTTCATGGATCAAAGTTTGTTTCTTCATCGGATGAGAACCCTAAGCTTCCATCAGGGATTTCCTCATCACTTTCAGATTCAACCCAAAGTTCAACCTGTGAGACTACTGCGTTTTGAAGCTTCTCTGCAAATTTGCTAGCAGAGTTGTTGATGATTGGTATTTCAGATAACTGCTTCAAAAAATTTAGATCCTCACTGGTAGATATGTCCTTTGGGTCATACATCTCCACATCACCATCGTCCCAAGTCACTGAAACTTTGAAAGTTTCCTCAATGAACTCCCAAGATGTAACCTGGGCATCTTCAGTTGCAGTTTGATTCGGATTACCAAATCTTTTGTGTAGAATTCTGAACAGTGCGGCTGTTTGATCTGTGTAACAAGAAGGTGGTATACCTATTTCGTTCATCCTTTTCAAAACATTTTCATTGCAGTTTTGAAGAACAGAAGCAACGGAATGGTATTTTATTTTTTTTCCATAAAGGAATTGAAGAACGAAATTGCCTCTTTTAACCCACCAAACTGATAGTTGTTGATTAGCCATTTTAGGGTTTGTGTGTGTTGGGTATTTGGTGTATTTTGGTGTATGATGAGAGCAATGTGAAAATAGTTTAGGGTTTCTTTTCTTATATAATCGATTGGTAGAGGAATTTGAATCAACTGTCTTAATAATAAAAATGATTATTTTTTATTTTTTTCTTTGAATTGATTGTTCAATCATACAGTATTTTATATCAGGAATCCAAAAGGCTTTTTAAGGCTTTTGGTCTAATCAATTTCTTGTCATTAAGCTATCAGTTTATTTTTTTTGTTTTATCTACTATTCATATATTGTATATTATTATTTTTTTTATAACATTTCGTTTTAGAATATTATAATATATCATTTTTATGATTGTCCTTATTGTAATTATGTTTTTAATTTGTTTTTTGTGTTATAAAAATTGTAAAAAAAAATTCATTGCGTTATATGTTTGGAAATGAATAATTAGAAAAAACATTGCGTTTTATAATAAGTAGCATTTCAAAACATTGTAATAATTTAAATAGACAATGTTGAGTTATAGCATACTATTAAAATGTTGCGTTTTATAAATTTTATATATATTTTATAAATTTTTTTCAAAATAATGTTTAAATAATTTTAAAGGATACATATTGCGTTTTAAAATAACAAACAAATAAGTGCATTTTAAATATATCATCAAAATATTGCTTTATATGAAAATTATCCCAAAAGAAAAAACATTGCGTTTTATAATAAGTAGCATTTCTAAATCAAAGTAACTAGCAAGATCAAGAAAATAATGAGTTATATTAAAACCATGCTAAATGAAAAAACATTGCGTTTTATAATAAGTAGCATTTCAAAATCAAAGTAAACCAGCAAGAGCAAGCCTGTCTTTAATCCTATCTAAACTAATGTCATAAGATTGTTTTTTAAGTTTCGCACTGAGGTCTCGAAACTTCTTTGAGTCCTCAATAACATAATCTTTTTGTTCGTTGATTTCGTGCAATAATATCTTCGCGATGAACTTTCTTCTTAAATCTTCAAGTTGTGCGGTCTGCTTGTTGACTGGTTTTTTGTTTTTACCCTTCTTGATAATTGCAGGTTCTTCATATTCCACGTTAAACCCACAATCCCATTTTTCGACCGGTTCTCCATGATAACATTCCATATGACGCATAGTGAATATACCACAGTCAATGCCATTATATTTTGTCCTCCATTTCATCTGCATTCTAACAGGGGTTATTCCCTTTATATCATCTGCTTTTTCATGTCCAACAGATTTAAGGTAAGCTGCCAAAGCATTCCTCTACAGAAAAAAAAACAAAACAAAAAGATTAGGTGGTTTATATTTGTGTTTTAAAAGCATAAGTAAGAATACTTACTGTATTTTCAGGCACATTCCCATATTTAGCTTCATTTGTTTCTTCTTTCGCACTGTTGTCAATGATGAATATTTGTTTCTCTTCAAGATTGAAGGAGATCACAAAGAAATGCTGTATATAGAGAATCAGGACAAGGATAATTTTAAAATCCTTTATGCTTTTTAGCTTTGCACCTTGAAGAATTTTTTCTATGTTCAATGTGAATGCTTCTATCATCTTTTCTTTATTTTCAGTTTCTTCCTTTTCACTCGATGGTAAAGCCTGCATAAAATTAAACAAATTAACATATTATTGCGTTTTATGAAGGTAATTAAACATACAGCTGCATTTTATGAAGGTAATAAAACATACAGCTGCGTTTTATAAAACTTCATTCAAACAAAGTAAGCATTGCGTTTTATTAAAGAAATAAAACTGCAATTGCGTTTTATAAAACTTCATTCAATCAAACTTCAAAATACTTCATTATACGAATACAGAAAAATTGCGTTTTATATATCATACCAGCATTTGAATAGTACAGAAAAATCTTGGAGTTTTGTTGTCTTTTGATCTTCTTTTTTCTTCTTCATTTAAAATATATGACCAACAATTGATTACTTCTCCGGTGATTTCCAATCCTGGCCTCATTGTTTCAGCAGCATATCTATATAGAAATACATGATGTTTAATTTCAAAGAGAGTATCCCTGCAAAAAAATAATAATAATAATAATTAAATTATAATATTTTGATTTTTGTTTTAGTGTATATAAATGAATTTTTACATCATTTCTCCTTTTGCATGGAAAGCATACCCAGATATGTTGTTTTCGTGTGCCGTTCTTGCTTCCTTCATTGCTACTTGTCTTAGATAGTATGGTGAACAAAATACTTCTGGTACATTTTTCTCTTGATCTGGTCGTACCATCCTTGTGATTATTTCTTCTGTTTTGCTTATATCACTTGTTGGTTGTTCTTGATGAACTGATTTTGCAGTTGTTTTATACGGATCTTCTTGTGGGTTGAGGAATGATGTGTTTTGAATTAGATCACTGGTTTCCTTTTCAGTATCATGTTCTTCAATTCTATCAAACATTGTTTGTATTCCAGTAATTTGAACATCTTGTTCGATTGTTTTATTTTCAGATTCCGCTTGAATTTCGGTTTGTGCAGCGTGGCGAGTAGCATCAACTTCAACCTCATTTTCATCAACATTTGAAGACAACTGAGAAATTTTCAAATCAAAGGATGGTACCTCATCATCATGAATTTTCTTTTGATTTGATTTTTTTTCTTCTTCATCTGTCTTTTTGATTATCTCCAACATTAATGATGGAGTTTCTTCGCTAAATGATGATTGTACCATTGAAGGTTTTTCAATGTGTGTTTGCAGAACAAATGCAGGTTCATTCTCACTGATTTTTTCTGGATTGGAGGACTGAACTACAGGTGTGCTATCCTCATTGCGTTTTGTATCATCATCATTGCGTTTTACAATCAATGGTGTTGAAATGATTTGATTTTCGGTGTCTTCATTTTGGCCCAAATTTAGAAATCTTGATGGTGTTTCCATCATAGTTGAATCAATATTAACTTTCATGTGCTTTTTTGCTTGATGGTTGAATTTTTCAATCAATGACACCCATTCGTTTACTTTGTTATGAAGAGCTTCACTGTTTGGATATTCTTCGACAATCTCATCTATGCGTGATCGGATGTTTTCGAAAATTTCTTCAAATCCTTTAAAATGATCATCCAAAGCAGTCACAAGATATTCTTCATGTGATTTTTTATCTTCAATGTTCTTCATATTTTCATCGCCACTTTTTGTTAAATGAATGTCAGAAAGACCTTCACTTTGATTTTGTGATGGCATGAAATTACGCAGTCGGCTTTGACTGTCTACCCACATTTTATCTTTATTTCCTATTGATGGTTTAATGAAGAATTGCCCCCATGATCCTTGTCACACCCCGATATTTCCACATATGACCGGTGGGCCCGGCGGGGAGTATCATGATGTAGTTGATATCATCATAGTCAATACACACAATATAATAGCACATCGGAAGTCTTGGTGAATAAACTATTACAAACCATAGTGTCTGAGTATTCGAGTTTATGAATATACAGACTGGAATGTAATAAGATCCACAGGCGGATCATAAATGTACAAAGAAACAAAATAACAGACTGCAGGCATCTTATGGATTTGCAAGATCCTCTAAAGACACCCTATAGCTCCAGCCTATTTCGAGAGGTACCTGTCAATCAGTCTTTAAGAAGATACGTCAGTTTACACTGGTAAATACAATTAACTGACTCTTTTGAAAACATTTATGAAAATTGATTTAGGTGCACATGGCACAAATCTTTTATAACTTGGGACAATTATTTAAATATAATCTTGTATACAGATTTACATGTTTGTCTTACAATTGGGGCCGGTTGGAAGCCGGTCGTGATTAACCGACTCACCACTTATAGAACCCACAAAGGAGTTATCCCCAACATGTGGGTTTATATAATGTTTTAGCATTTGCATCTGTCAGGTGTATGCCTACACCCCGTGCATAGGTCGTGGCCATTTTCAATGAAATGAGCCGAGGACTTCGCGAAGCCAAAACTCGCACTTGGAGAATTTAGCATACAATTTCTCGTGTCGAAGCAATCCTAGAATGCACCGAAGGTGCTTCTCATGATCACCCTGATTACGAGAATAGATAAGTATATCATCTATGAAGACGATGACAAACTTGTCTAAGTATGGTTTGCAGACTCTATTCATGAGGTCCATGAATGCTGCTGGAGCATTAGTGAGTCCAAATGGCATCACTAAGAATTCGAAATGTCCATACCTTGTCCTGAATGCTGTCTTAGGCACATCTTCAGTTCTAACCTTAAGTTGATGATACCCAGATCTCAAATCAATCTTCGAAAAGAAGCTCGCTCCTTGGAGCTGATCAAATAAGTCGTCGATCCTGGGTAAAGGATAACGATTCTTAATCGTTACTTTGTTTAGCTCACGATAATCAATGCATAGATGCATTGATCCGTCCTTCTTTTTCACAAACAGTATTGGAGCTCCCCAGGGTGAAGAACTAGGTCGTATGAAACCTTTCTCTAATAGTTCATCTAATTGAGTTCTGAGCTCTTTCATTTCTGTAGGCGCTAGACGATAAGGAGCTCGTGCTATAGGTGCTGATCCTGGGAGAATGTCTATCCTAAACTCTACTTGCCTCTCAGGTGGTAATCCAGGTAATTCGTCAGGAAAGACATCAGGATATTCAGAGATAATCGGAATATCTTCAATTTTAGGCTTAGGATCATTCACCGTCACTTGTGCCATGTATATGACACATCCACTTTTCATACATTGCGCTAACTTAAGAATAGACACATTGCTGGGCAATCCGTATTGTGTATCTCCCTGAATGGTGACTGATTCGCCAGAAGGGGTTTTGATAATAACTAGATTTTTATCACAGGCAATTTGGGCTTGGTTGTGCGATAACCAATCCATGCCTAAAACTATATCAAACCCAGCCAATTTCATTGGAAAAAGAGATAGCGGGATAGAATGATTCTCAGTGGATATAGAACATCCATCAAGAAGAGTGGAAGCTGTTTCTAAGGTACCATCAGCAAGCTCTACCTCGTATTTTATGTCTAGAGTCTTAATAGGCAGATTCAATAACTTACAGAACTTATGGTCTACAAAAGACTTATCAGCACCGGAATCAAATAAGACTCTAGCATAATTATTATTGACGAGGAAGGTACCGGTTATGACATTCTCGTCATTCACTGCTTCCTTTGCTTGCATTTGGAAAACTCTTGCATTGTTCTTCTTTGCCTCCTCGGGCTTCTTTGCATTTTTGGGGCAATTGGTTTTGATGTGCCCCTTTTCATTGCAACCGTAGCAGGTTGCATCCTTTATATTTCGGCACTCAACAGACTTGTGCCCTTTCTTTTTGCAGATCCCACAAGGTTTGGCTTGTGGATCTTGATTGCATTTCCCAAAATGCCTTTTATTACAAGTCTTACACCTGGGCTTGTCACTCGACTGCCCCTTTTTGGAACCAGAGTTCCCTTTGCCCTTTTTGTTCGTCTGAGGAGACTTGTCTTCCTCTCGTTTCCTCTTCCCTTCATCGGTCGCCTTCTTCGCCCTACTCCTCACAACATCCAAAGTGAGGGATAAGGATAGATCCACAGCGGATCTATAAGTGGCTGGCTTTGAGGCCTTAACATTTCCCTTTACTTCAGGGGCCAAGCCACCAATGAAACGCGCGATGCGTTTGGGTTCAGGAGTGACTAAATATGGTACCAACCTTGACATAGAGTTGAAACTAGTCACATAGGATCTACAATCCAGATCCTTCATTACTAAGGTGAGGAAATCTGATTCAATCCTCTCAACCTCGTGTTGAAGGCAGTAAGTGTCCTTTACAAGATCTACAAACTTCTCCCCATGAAAGATTATACAAGTGAACCTTCCCGGTAGACTGCACTAGGGCTTTCCACCATGTGAGGGCATCACCCTTAAAATATTGTGATACAAACATAACCACATCCTCCTTAGCACATCCGCTGATGTCTATTACAGTCTCCATCTCATCTAACCATTTCATACAATCAATCGCTCCCTTTTCTCCACTAAAATCCCTAGGCTTACAGGAGACAAAATACTTGTAGGTACAACCTTTGGCGTACCTAGGAGTTGGCTTGAGGACTAACTGCTTCTTGGGTTCATTACCCTGGTTAGATGAGTGCTGAGACTCACTTTTCTTATTAGTGTGGGGTTGAGACTGGGATTTCGAATGAGTTTGAGACCTAACAATACTAGGCTCTTTAAACTTAGCATCTACCGCTTGAGAAACTGCTGCGGTGATCATTGCCTGCAGTTCGGCACCAGTGATATTAATTCTGGTGTTGTTGCCTTCTGTAGGATGACTGCTTGCTTCATCCGAGCCAGCCATTTCTGAATACTATATCAAACATAGATGATATATTTAATTTACATATTAGATCATCGTATTGATGAATAGATGGTCATGGTATTATTAAACCATATAGACCATATAAAATAATAATCAAAGAGATAATCATATTATACAAAGCTCGTCTCTAAGGACATTTAAATAGCTTAGAAAGCTTCTCACATGGACGATTAAAATATAACCAACGATCCTCTGGATCAGTGATCATTTAAGGGTCGAACCAAGTTCATCGCCTTTTTGACAAGAAGTTTATAAATAGAACTTTCATTGTCTTTTATTACACCTTTGCTTATATGCATACATCTCTAATGGATGTGTGGTGTATACATCATATTGATGTTTATTAGCCATGATTCATGATGATCATATAGGCTAAAAATAGTGGCTTGGAAAAAATCCAAATATATTAGGAAGATTGTGTGATTTCTCGTACCGCACAATGCAGGATTGTTAACATGTTTTCAGATGTTAACAGAGAGTCATATCTTAAAAAGGTTATACCATCATAGCCATTTAATATTCTGGTTAGGTTATACCTCTAAGAGTTTCTTAGGCGGATTAAATAAAATTTGAAATGAAGTAGCATGATATAATAAATTACATATTTAAAACCAAAATAACTGCATTAAAATCACGATACGATTACAACGTTGCCCGAAAAGGGACTTGAGAAAAACATCACAAATTACCCACACAGGGGCTACTGAAAAACACTGCCCACGCAGGGGCATACTGAAACAGAAATAAGTCCGTGCAGGGACTTAATACATGAAAACAAAATAAACATCCTCGCAGGGACTTTATTACATAACAAGCAAAACAACCCAACATCACCCTATTTCTTTTTGCCCTTGAGAAGGTTCATAAGGCCCTTAACAAAACCATTGTGCTTTTTCTTATTTTCGTGAGCCTTATGTTCAGCCCTCTCTAACCCCTCTAGAATCTCTTGAGTCTGCTGCTGCTGATACGGAGGAGGTTGTTGGTATGGCGGGTATTGAGAATCCTGCGCCGGGTATCCAGTGGGATAGAGTGGAGGGTAAGAAGAAGGGTAATGATGATGGTATTGGGCAGCTGTAAGATACGGATCCTGAGTCCCATAGTCGGATGGGTATCCAGATGGATTATACCCAGATGATCCTGGGTATGTCGGGATAGGGTTGTCGAAACCCAATGGTGGCTGAAATGGTGCGTGTGAAACCGGCGGAAGGTTAACTTCCGTCACCGTGCGTGATGACTCACCCAACTGAGGGACTTCTGGGATAGGAGGATACGAACTAGAGCCACGAGGAGATGCAAACTGTGGTCCCCTACGTACGGACATTCTAGCATTCCTTCTTCGCCTTGGAGGCTCAGGAGGCTGTTGAGGTGGATCCTCAACTGGCAAGGGGGGTGGGGTAACAGCTCGAAGTTGTGGTTCATCCAAGGGAGGTTGGCCAGGTGAGCTATGATCTGAAGGTGTGAAGAACTAGTCATACTGGCCCATCCTCTCCTGGAATGAGTCGGGCCCATTGTACGGTGATCCCAAAAATGGGGAACCGCTAGAGATACTTATCGGGTGCCCTGGTGTCCCTGTTTGCAAATCCGGGTCTGGGTCGTCATCCATCTCCATTTCCTGAGAAAAGTGATCCTCAGGTCCCAAAGGGTTGTAGCCCAAAAAGTCGTTAACATAAGCGTTGGGATTAAATTGTGTTGGGGAGTAAGTGGAATTTGATTGGTGAAAAGGATGAGATTGGTAAGAATGGTATAATTGGTTGGATTGATGAGTTCCTAATGAAAGAGGAGAATGATGGGGTTCGATCGAAATGGGCATCCCAAAATAAGGAGGGTCTGATGGTGAGGACCCCAGCGAGACAGAATGTCTAGCTGGTTGAAAGCTATGGCTCCAATTATCCTTGGAGTCGGAGCCGGAAAGTGAGTCAGATGGTGTACGCCTGTGGGAGGGTCCAGAGCTGTCGGATGGTCCTCCTCGCATGGGTCCTTTGCCTTTTCCTCGTACACGTGGTGGCATTTTCCTGTCAAAACAATTAAATATAATAAAACAATAAAAGGAAAGTTAAGAGTAAAATCCTAGGTCATTTGCCTAGACTCGAGAGTCTAAGGAATGTGCTTGTTGTGTCATTGAGATTAAACACAAAAGGTTAGTGTTTAATTCACTCAATGTTGGCACTGATACCAACCTGTCACACCCCGATATTTCCACATATGACCGGTGGGCCCGGCGGGGAGTCTCGTGACGTAGTTGATATCATCATAGTCAATACACACAATATAATAGCACAGCGGAAGTCTTGGTGAATAAACTATTACAAACCATAGTGTCTGAGTATTCGAGTTTATGAATATACAGACTGGAATGTAATAAGACCCACAGGCGGATCATAAATGTACAAAGAAACAAAATAACAGACTGCAGGCATCTTATGGATTTGCAAGATCCTCTAAAGACACCCTATAGCTCCAGCCTATTTCGAGAGGTACATGTCAACCAGTCTTTAAGAAGATACGTCAGTTTACACTGGTAAATACAATTAACTGACTCTTTTGAAAACATTTATGAAAATTGATTTAGGTGCACATGGCACAAATCTTTTATAACTTGGGACAATTATTTAAATATAATCTTGTATACAGATTTACATGTTTGTCTTACAATTGGGGCCGGTTGGAAGCCGGTCGTGATTAACCGACTCACCACTTATAGAACCCACAAAGGAGTTATCCCCAACATGTGGGTTTATATAATGTTTTAGCATTTGCATCTGTCAGGTGTATGCCTACACCCCGTGCATAGGTCGTGGCCATTTTCAATGAAATGAGCCGAGGATATCCAGGACACGGTCAGATTAACCCCCAATGTTTATGTTATCAAACGAGACATATTAAAACGAGTTATGCAAATTTATTAATCACAATCCGATTAAATGATTTCATACCCGACCAAGTGGTATTATTATAATACCATATCCCAAGCCCGTATAAGGGAAAATAAGTTAAAAGTATTTACCTGATGCTAGCAGTAAGATCCTAAAGCTTTTTGAAGGCACCTTCTACCGAAAGCTATTTAATCTGTATGGAAGGTTTATTAACCTATTAGGATGTTAACGGGTCTTTACTTTAGTCAAGGACTTAGACCGGCTAGCTAGAAAGAAACCTTACGGTTCTAAACGCTAGATTAAGCGGAGACCGGAATAGAATGAGATTTAGACCCGACAAGCTTAGATACTTGTATAATATGGGTAAACTAAACACATTCTGGAAATTGAGGATTTAATGAAAAGGTTTAACCCGTTTCGACTATTTATGTAAACCATTCACATAAGCCGATCCGAACACGTAAATGCGTAACGGGTAACCAAATAAATTATATACAGGTCTTAATCGTTATTATGCTCAAAATATGTTAATACATCAGTAAGATATTAACATATATGCCCAAAAACTAATTTAAACCAAAATAAGTCCCATAAGGGCATTTTGGTAATTTTAATGCCCATAAAAGAGTTTAATTATGCAACTGAGTTTCAGATCTGATTAAATCAGTAAAAATATGTATTTTTATAAGTTATAACAGTAGGATACTTTATATATGTGAAAATTATCTTTTATGGCCAAACTATGTCCCGTATGGGCATTTTGGAAATTTTACATGGGCCTTAAAGGTCAAAATAGACTTCTGAGTTTAAAAATTTAGTTTACTGTATAATTATATAAATTAACTTAAAACATCAGTGGGTAATAAGTTTTATATGTCAAATATAGTTTTGACCCATACTATGTACTAAAAATGCTTAAAAGTCGGTTTAAAGGAGTATTCAGGTTAAAATAGTAAATCTGAGTTTTTGATCAGTTTATAAAGTTCAAAATACTTTATTTATCATATGAAATCAGTAGCAAAAGGTTTGACACTAAAAAGTTATGTAAAACTCATTTTATGCATGAAAAGGGTAAAACCGACATTTACCAAAATCAAGCTTTAAACCTATGTTATGCTCAGTCTAAAAATAATTAAAAATCTTTAAAAATCCTAAAATATTATTTTACATCAGTAGGTATGAAGCTTGGTGTCAAAAATCGGATTTAGATAGGCTTCATACTAATTACGCCATTTAAATAACAAAAAGTTCCTTAATTACGCTATTGAGCATAACTTCAATTCTAGACCTCAAATTGATGTCAAATTTTTAGGACATGTCTAAATATGAGTAGCAAAGGTGTTAGTCCAATCACATTGTTAAAAATCTCAGTTGTATGTAAAAAGAGCGTTTATGGCATTATTAAGCATAATTACGATCAAGTGCATATAATTCAAACCACTAGGTACCATGCAATATAACTCCAGGGGGTTATACTACTAAGTAATGTGGTCCTAATGGAAGCTTAAATCATAGGAGAATTAAGCTTGAACGGGTCAGAACTGAAAGTCAAAGCAAAAGTCAAGCTTTTGTGACTTTCGGTTATAAATTGACCTTAGACTATTAATTGTCGGGTTAGGACTGATAAAACATGTTTTAATATTAATTACCAAGTCATTAGAATGTTGAAATATAATTTAGAACCTCTGGTTTATTAATTTTAATCATATTCAAACATTCTGTCCAGTTTGACTTTTTGTCAAACTACTTTGACCCGACAATTGACCAGTCAAACGAGATAATTAGAAGGTGCCCTTTTAAGGGTTAATCACCTACACTAATGTGGTCTTATAACCACTTTCAATTTGATCAGTGGTTAAGCCACACGTAAATAAAACGAAAGTCAAACTAATTTTATGATAAGTTTGACTTTAGAGTAATTAAGCTAAATTAAACGACTAAACAAGTAATTAGAGGCTTACTTAAGGTCCTAGCAAACTTTTCTACACTTGATTATCCTCTTCTTACTGATGGAAGCTCCAGAACAAGTCCCACAAGTGAATGTTGCAAATGTGTTTCAAAACACAAGAACTAGTTTTCTTATATAGCCAAATTCCATGATGCTTGATCATTTCCAGGTGTAATAGGAGGCTCTGAGATCGACCCAGGTGTCCAAGCTACTGAATTAAACCGACTTACAGCTCCCTAGGTCGATACAACCTAGACTAAGGCGGTGTAATATGCCAAACCCGCACCTGCAGGTATTTGTCTGATCTGGGCGTGCTGAGGCGAGCCGCGTAAGACTTAAGGGAGTCTTACGCGGGCCGCGTGGACCGGTAAAACTGGCAAAACAAGTTTAAATGCTGGCAGATTCAGTCCCTTGACGTTTTTAACCTTTGTTAACATGGTTTTAGGCAAAAGAGACCCTTGTAGTTAATTTCTTGGGGCCCAAGGATGTATAAACAAACCTCGTTAGGCTCGGGTTCGTTAAATATCACTATGAAAGTAAGTTTCATCAAGTTGACACTTTTGCCCTAAAGTCTTGAAAACATGTTTAACGATATCGAAACCTCGTGAAATTTATACCACTTATTCTTAAGAGTATATTTGAATGTTTCGAAGCCTCGGTTTCGTTAAAAGGTCACTCAGAGGTCAGAATCGACATGTTGACACGTTTAACCCTTGTAATTTAATAATCTTCCGATTATTTTTATAAACGGCTTCTTGTATCCAATCAAACACTCGTTTAAGAATATATTCATCATGTAAGGTCATTCAGAGGCACAAGTTTGGCATGTTGACACTTTCAGTCCTTGTGGTTTCATAGTTTCACTGTCCAATAACTTTGGTCCTTCAAACCCAATCTTTCACATGTTTAGAGTTTAGGACACGTGTCTATACATAATTGGACACGTTTTTACGTGGTGTTACAATCCTCCACTTTCTGTATGTGTTTTCTCAGTTTCATTGGTTTTAATTGGGCTGTTTTGAACATTCTCTTGATTCTCTTGATCAATCTAGTCTGTTGCAGCTTTAAGTAAGGTGATTGGTTGTTCTTCAGCATCGTCTTCATCTTTTTCTTCAGATTCATCTTCAAAAATTTCTTCGTTTTCATTCTCGGATTCAGTTGGATAAACATAAAATTCATCCTTTTCATCTTTCTTTTTTTGTTTATTCTTTCTGACTTTTTTCTCTTTATCCATTACAAGACATCTCCCCTCATTTTGCGCAGCAATTTCCAATTCATCTTCAAATTCTTGTAATGTTGTAGAGTCAATTTTATCAAGAGAGAACTCTTCAGTGTTTTCAGCATCGTCAAATCCTTGTTTTTTGTAAGCATATAGTATCTGTATGAATCATTGCGTTTTAGAAAAATAATCAATTCAAATTTTGTTGCGTTTTAAAATACAAATCATTGTAAACAACTTACAAAACTAATGTTTTGTAACTTTAAATATATTGCGTTTTACAAAAACATTGCGTCTTACACAAGCAAAGAATAGTTTTAAACAAACAAAGAATATAAACAAACAAAAATGAAAGATCATTGCGTTTTAAAATATACATTGCGTTTTATAAAGTATAGTTTTAAACAAACAAAGAATATAAACAAGCAGCCTAAACAAGCATTCAGCAAATATGTAGCAATAATGAAAGATCAGATTTCATACCGCTAACAATGCAATAGGTCCATTGAAGAGTTTCTCATTTCCAGGCCATTGTCTTCTTGTACGCCTTAAAACGGTCAGAATATATTCACACCAATTAAAATCCTGGGTTTTTTGTCACTTTTCATTTATGGCAAGAATCTTTGATTAACATTACTACTTTGCATTGCCTCCGCCATGATCATAAAAAATATAACCAAGAAATTTAGTTTGAACAATCTTCCAAGTTCATTTCTTGATTTTAAATAACTAATCAAGTTGTGCGCATACATTCTCTTCAAAATATCTTTGCTGAATTGACCGCGCCAGAATTTAATTATAAGATCAGTGTCTTTTGGTCTCAATTTTTCTTCAATCTCTGTTTTTCCATTTGGTATTTGAAATACCTTTTGGATAAATTCAGCTGTGATCTTAATCTTTTCATCTCCATTATTTATCTCATCATTTTCAGCATCAAAGTTTTTTACCAGCCAATATCCGAATTTGCGTGGAACTGAATGCAGCTTGAATTTTAGTATGCTCTCAAACCCTATTTCTCTAACAACATTCCTTTGCTCTTTTGACAAACCTTCAATATAATCTTTTAGATTATTGACTGCACATCTTATGTTGATTTTTTTTCCGTCGTAATCATAATATGGTTGTTGTTCTGGTTGTTCTTTTGTTTTATCTTACCTCAGTGATCTCTTTGGTTTTGATTCTGCCTTTTCCTTCTTTTGATTTTTTGTCGGGTTAACTCTTGGTTGTGGATCAACAAAATCATCATCTGATACATTGAATTGTGTTAAAAACATATATTTTTTTCATGAAATTTGTTAAATGCGTTTTATGTTACCTGAATTTACTTGTTGTTGTTTGGAAGTATGCAGAACAATAGCTCGACTAGATTTTTCATCCTTTGAATCAGAAACTGTATCTTCTGATGATTCTATCACCACTTTCTTTCTTCTCCTTTTTTGTTTTTCCTCTTGTTTTTTAACTTTAAATAGAATAATGAAACAATGTCAATTAACAAATTTATGATAAAACGCATTAGCTAACACTATAAAGATAAAAAGCAGTGATTCACAGGTTTAAGATAAAACGCAATACTTTACATCATATTATTTAACACACCAAATTAACATTACATACTCTCATTTTGTTTTTTATGATATATTAATATAAAACGCATTAGTCAACAATGTCAATTAACAAATTTATGATAAAACGCATTAGCTAACACTATAAAGATAAAAAGCAGTAATTCACAGGTTTAAGATAAAACGCAATACTTTACATCATATTATTTAACACACCAAATTAACATTACATAATCTCATTTTGTTTTTTTATGATATATTAATATAAAACGCAATAGTTAACAACACATGTATCTCAGCAAATTCAAAGATAAAACGCAATGTTCTAAAATTCGATTACAATTATCATAATCATAATCTCTTCGTTTCTGCAAATTTATTAAGGTAAAACGCATTAATTCACAATATATAAATCCCATAAGAAGCATTAGCATCTTAGATCATAGTTTTAACATAAAACGCAATGTAGTCTCTAGTAACAAAAATGTTAAGATAGGGGAAGATATAACTCATTAACTATTTTTCGGAACGGATATGATATATTAGGTCTATTGTACTTCATAAAACGTAACTTGAATTCAGTTAAAGAGCAAAAATAGATAAATATACCATTGTCTGAAATATCTTTGCGTTTTCTAGTTCTTTGTTGTTTCATTGTTGATTTTCGGCTAATATTTTCTTGTTCATCTATGTTCTCTTCAGCTGATGATGTTTTTCGCTTCTTTGATGATTTAGGGTTTTCAGAGACGGATTTCTTTTGAGTAACTCGAATGTAAACCTTCAAATTATCTCTCGACGACGCCATGAACTTCAATGGAAGTGTAAAACGTAATGCACTTTTTTTGTGTTTGATCGTTCAATGGAAGTGTAAAACGTAATGCACTTTTTTCGAAGCGTTTCTGTGTATATTCAACGGCGGTTATTTTGAAATTTGACGATAATACCCCTGAAACCCCGGAGAGCGTGTTTAAATGACAGTTTTTAATTTGATTTTGATCTAGACCGTAGATTGTGCAATTGGACGGTTATGATTGCTTCCTATCCTTCCTAGCGAAATAAACTTCCTATTGTATCTCCACCCTTCTTTATAAAGGCATTAATCAACGATTTGTTATTTGTATTTTATTTTATGATGTGATGGTATATTTATGTATTAGATTAAACTAGTTATTTTCCGCCCGCGCGTTGCGGCGGGACCCAATGACTACAAAAGGCGTGTCAGCAATGGCAAACAGATACCGAATATCAAAACATAAATAAAATGACGTGGTAAGGATAGTCACTCCGTCATAAAAAACGATTTTAAATAACTTAATATATAATAATAGGACCCACACGTCCAACACGTTGGAAATTCGGTTGTTTTCAGTTCAGTTATTACGGTGCTAACACGTTAAAATATGGATGAGCTCGGTACCGGTAACGGCAACGAAAGTACCGATCCGGAAAATCGTCGAAATTAGGTACCGGCACCGAAAATGCTCGGTACAATACGGCATGGTATTTGAAGGTAAAAATCAATAAATACAGGTATGGTCCGCCCGCGCGTTGCGGCGGGACCCAATAACTACAAAAGGCGTGTCAGCAATGGCAAACAGATACCGAATATCAAAACATAAATAAAATGACGTGGTAAGGATAGTCACTCCGTCATAAAAAACGATTTTAAATAACTTAATATATAATAATAGGACCCACACGTCCTACACGTTGGAAATTCGGTTGTTTTCAGTTCAGTTATTACGGTGCTAACACATTAAAATATGGACGAGCTCGGTACCGGTAACGGCAGCGAAAGTACCGATCCGAAAAATCATCGAAATTAGGTACCGGCACCGAAAATGCTTGGTACAATACGGTATGGTATTTGAAGGTAAAAATCAATAAATACATGTATGGTCCGCCCGCGCGTTGCGGCGGGACCCAATGACTACAAAAGGCGTGCCAGCAACGGCAAACAGATACCGAATATCAAAACATAAATAAAATGACGTGGTAAGGATAGTCACTCCGTCATAAAAAACGATTTTAAATAACTTAATATATAATAATAGGACCCACACGTCCTACACGTTGGAAATTCAGTTGTTTTCAGTTCAGTTATTACGGTGCTAACACGTTAAAATATGGATGAGCTCGGTACCGGTAACGGCAGCGAAAGTACTGATCGGGAAAATCATCGAAATTAGGTACCGACACCGAAAATGCTCGGTACAATACGATATGGTATTTGAAGGTAAAAATCAATAAATACAGGTATGGTGCTAGACCGGTGTCGAACCGAAAGTAACGATTCTGAAAACGCCAAAAGGTGGGTACCAAATTGGTACCGAAAATGATTTGGTATAGTAAATTTGGTACCGATACGATACCGGTTCGTTTATAGGATTTGATACGATTTGCTCATCAATATTCTAAATATCCAAGTTAATTTTACATGCTACAATTCATTCATTAAAGAAAAAGACAAAAAAGAAAGCAAAATAAGTTGTTGTGTATATAAAACCTCATTCACACGAAATACAGTTTACTTACTGTGTGTATGAAAAGTAATCTAAACGGTGCAATTACTTACATTGCTGCATTGCTACAGGATTTGATGAGCTCGGTACCAACCGGTACCGAAAATACCGTTACCGAAATCCCCAAAAGTGGGTACCGGTACCGAATTTACCTAGTCTGGTACAGTTTGGTACTGGTCAGTACTGGTACGGCACCAGTATTTGAGGGTAAAAACCGGTGAATACTTGTGCAAAAACCGGTACCGAAAATACACCGGTTTGGTAAATTTGAGACCGGTACCTATACCCGATACCATTTGATCATCTCTTAATGATGTTACTATTTATTCTGTTCTAATTTTAAATAATTCTAAATTCTAAATTCTAATTCTAATTTAATAATAAAAGACTGTTCATTCTGTTTGAATTTTATTATATATAGATGAGAATGGTTTTATCAAATAAATTATTTAGATTACATACTTAGGTAAAGGATCAAATAGGAAGTTTATTTTAGCTAGGAAGGATAGGAAGCAATAGGATTAGGACATGTGGCAAAATCTATTATATATAATAAATGAAAGTTATTTGGGCCACGTGTCACTTAATTAGGGCATCCTCAGTTCTGTTTTCCCGCCCAACAGTACCACTCTTCCATCCCTTTTATACTCCCTCCGTCTCCGTTTTTTCCTTTTCAAAACCCTGAATCTGAATCTTCTTCTCCTTCTCCTTCTCCTTCTCCTTCTCCTTCTCCTTCTCCTTATCCTGTACTCTTTCTCCCTTCTTAATCAAAGATCAAACCAAATCATCTCATCATGAATCATTCAGCCTTTGTAATTTTCATGTCTGATTATACCATGAAGAGGTAATATCTGGCTTTTGTAATTATCATCCCGAGCTATAGTTGGGAAGATTCTTTCATCTTCTTCGTCGGCAAGGTTCTTCCATTTGAGGTTTGATTTGTATGTTTATAGATCTGTGTTGATTTCTTCTTATTTTCATACAAAGTTTTAATTAAACCCTAATTTCTAATCGTAATCTCATCATATGGTTCCAGGGTTGTTGTCATCGATGGTCATCAAAGTTGAAATCCGCTTACCTGCGGATAGATTTCCGCCATGAACTGGTAAGTTTGAATATGTTCAGAAACTAAGGGTTTTTTTCTTAACGGTGATGATATGAGTACAACATCTGTTGATTATTGATCTTTGAATATGTTCACCGATTATTCTTTTTGAAATTAGGGTTTCATTTGCTTGAGATTTGAATCTTCTGATTGTTGAAGCCTTTGAAGCCGATCCTTTTAAATTTCCAGTTCCTGGGGTATTATCTGTTTGTAACAGCAGTGGTTCAGCATCTACAATGGATTCAACATCTACAATGGATTCAACATCAGGTGTTTGCTATTATTGTTTGATGTTGTTTGCTATTGTTGTTTGATGTTGTTTGCTATTATTGTTTGATGTTGTTTGCTATTGTTGTCAAGTAAGGTAAAAATGGCCATTCTAATTATCTGAATATTGCGTATGATATCCTTTTAATTTTAATCGTGCAACAAGTTTTTTGGTTTGTTTCTTTCATATTTCATTATGATTTGTATGCTTTTAGGGTTTGATTTTATATTGGTCATCACATTAATGGTGAGTACTCAAGAATATTGGATGGTTTACTTAGTTTTATTTTGGCTATTTTTGGATGATTTCATCCATTTCTTTAGATAGTTCATGATTGAAGATGCAGTTGAAGGGATCATTTGAGTGAAATGAATGTTGATTTATCAGAAGATGCAGTTGAAGGTAACTTAAATAAGGTAATAATTGCATTACATCCCTGTTGAAAAATAGAATTGATAAATTTAGGGAAAGTGAGGTTGACAGATGTTAACCCAACAGTGGAGATCTCATTCTACAGTTTCGATAAATTAAGGGTATTCTCATATAATTCTTCCTAGATGCTTCCAATGAAGCGGCACTTTGGACATCTGTTGTCTTCAAACATCTATTATCTATTATGTACTCTATCTATTATATATAATAAATGAAAGTTATTTGGGCCACGTGGACCAAATCACTTTCATTTATTATATATAATAGATAGAGTACATAATAGATAATAGATAATAGATGTTTGAAGAACAACAGATGTCCAAACTGCGGATTCTTTGGAAGCAGCCAGGAACCATTATATGAGAATACCCTTAATTTATCGAAGCTGTAGAATGAGATCCTCCACTGTTGGGTTATCATCTTTCAACCTCACTTTCCCTGAATTTATCAATTCTATTTTTCAACAGGGATGTAATGCAATTATTCCTCTCAATCAAGGACTGTTATAACTAACCACTGCTCCTTATAAAGACTGATGGACTTAAATACTGATGAGGCCTATCCACTGTTGAAGACAAATCCCTGTTAAAGTTAAATGTGCTAAGGACTGTTATAACTAACCACTGTTCCTTATATCATCATTGTTCCAACATCGTCGTTTCAATGAAGCTTCTCATCACACACCAACCTTTCAATATCGATGTTGCAGTATAATTGTTGCAACATCGTGAAAAGTTGCATGTGCTACCTTCTTTGATGGGAGAGTTTTACGTTGAACGGACGATATGTATCTCTTCTTCTCAATACTCGGCATTTGTTCATAAAGGATAAGAGAAAACTGAAGCTCTCTCTAACCCATTTTCAGGAAAAAAAATTTGTTGATATGTGGTTTCCCTTGATAATGGTATTTGTTTTTTATTTTTACTGAAGTTTTGTTATCTGAGTTGTGACTAAATGATGATTGTGAATGATCTGCTGCAGATGATGATGATGATGATGATTGTTCTACGGTTTCCAGTATCATTGTTCCAACATCGTTTAAAGTATGTGTGTTTTGCTACTCCAATTTTGAATTTTTTATTTTTTTATTTTGAAGTGATATACTCTAATTCTTGCTTTATATTTCAGTCTAATCACAGTTGTTTGAAATTCATACAATCTGTTGCGGGTTATTATAGGTTTGTATTAAAGAAGCATAAAGTTAAATTAAACACAGAGAAATATTTTTAAATCTACATTTATAATAATTTTTGTTGGTGACTAAATGATGATTATATGTGACTCTGGGCAGATGATGATGATGTAGAAGCCGCAGTAGTTCCTACTAAACGCAAGAAAGCATCTGCTATTGCTGTAAGATAAGATTTTATCTTACTAGAGTAATGGTCTTTCCTGCTTTTTTTGTATTAAAAGAAGCATAAAGGTTGGTTTAAAGCAGCTCTTTATGAACAAAGTTAAGTATTAAGTATATGAGGACAGGGCTACTCTTCCACAGCTGAAGAAGTGTTTTCATGTACTGCATCTTGGTCTGTTCACGGGAGATCAACTTTCTATAAATCCTGCTGTTGGTGCATTGAGTACTTCCGTGGAGTTTATGGCGATTGTCGAAGATATACTTTGATGGAGTTTAAAGCTAAAAGCACTAAATTTTAAGCTAAAAGCACTAAATTTTTGCTGTTAGGTTCGTAAATTTCTTGGTGTTGTTCTTAGATTTTAAATTGTTGCTTTTAGATTCGTAAATTTCTTAGTTTCGTTTTCTTGAATTCTATGTAATTTTGTAAAGTTCAATAACAAACAGTGGTTTGAACATCTGTTTGCATTGAGGTCAATAGATAATGGAAACCCATGTTAGGTTGAACAGTGTTTTTAAGAGGAAAACAGTGTGAGAAGACAGTAGATCATATTAACTTAAACATATGTTCATGGTTAAACAGATGTTTGGCCTTTAACAGATGTTTGGCATTTTATATCAGAGGTATGGACTTAAATAGTTGTTTGACCTTAAACAGATGTTTGGCCATAAACCGATGTTTGACCTTAAACATATGTTTTACCTTAAACAGATGTTTCGCCTTCTGTATCAAATATTTGGACTTAAACAGATGTTTGACCTTAAACAGATGTTTGGCCATAAACAGATGTTTGGCCTTAAACCAAACATTTGTTTAAGGTCAACATCTATTTCACTATTGTCCAACATTTGATTGACTTTTGGTCAACATCTGTTTGAATTTTGGTCAATATCTTATTTTTTAAACAAGTACAAAATCACAAATCACCCTTTCATTTAAGTGCATTGAAGTATAAGTGGAAATGATATTATTGATGTGGTTCTGTTGTGGTTTTGTTTGACCTCTAATATGGGTTCATGATCTAATCCGGTGATTTGAAGACATTGTTGTTTCATGTTTATACTAATAAATAAAAATCAAGTACACTTGGATGATTATTAAGCTCCTCATTTTGATTGTTTGGGTATAGTATTCTTGAAATTGGTCTTTTTTTTGCAAACAGATGTTTATGGGCAGACTTCTGTTTATGGTCAAACTTCTGTTTATGGGAAAACATATGTTTAAGCTTAGACCTTTGTTTATGTTAACAGTGTTTATATGTAACAGTGTTTTTCACATCAGTGTTTTATAGTCTGTTAGGTTGTTAGATGTCATCACCTCAGTGTTTTATATGTAACAATTTTTATGACATCAGTGTTTATATGTAATAGTGTTTATCCCAACAGTTTTTATATGTAACAGTATTTATCACATCACTTCATTGGTTTGATCTGTACTATAAATTGAACAGTTGTTTCATTTTTATACTAATAAATAAAAATAAAGTACACTTGGATGATTATTAAGTTCCTTATTCTGATTGTTTGGGTATAGTATTCTTGAAATTGGAACAATTTTTGCAAACAGTTGTTTATGGGCAAACATTTGTTTAAGCTCGAAGATTTGTTTAAGGCCAAAAATCTGTTTATGGCCAAATTTCTGTTTATGGGCAATCATCTGTTTAAGTTCAAACTTTTGTTTAAGTCCAGACAACTGATATATAAGGCGAAACATCTGTTTAAGCCCCAACATCTGTTTAAAAGCATGTTACAACCACTGTGTTGGTTGAAACATTTGATTGTTAAAAGTTATCCACTGCTGAAATACAACCTCTGTTTCTTCAATCTTCGTGTTGACCACTGACTTACCAAACATCAGTGCTTAAAAAACTGTTGGGTATCCACCGATAGGAAAAAATAGCCACTGCTCACTTTTTTATTGTTGACATCCATTGATATTGACCATCAACGGTTTTCCTAAAAAACAGCCACTGCTCACATTTTTATTATTGATGGTGTTAATTAGTGATAGATTGAAATTATCAAATAAAAACTAGAATTACAATGAAATTACCATTTTACCTAATCGTTACATTCCAATGAGATAAGAGTTCCTCCAACATTGTTTTCGTGATAAAATTTAAAGTATAATAAAAAAAAAATACTTGATGACTATTTGTTGCGAATCAAATCAGTAATTAATGCTAATTTCTTGAGTTTTGGACATTTAAAATATGCAAAATGTGAATTTCAAACTGACGGTTATTATCTCTTAATTAAAGTTAAAATAAAAATTAGAAAAGTCATCATGACAATTGCTTTCAAATCAGATCACTGATAATATCAGTAATTTTTAAAATTAAAAATATGCAAAATGGTAATTTAAAATTGACGTTCTTTTTTTTCCTACTTTGCATATCATTTCTAATATTTAATTAGTTTAATAAAGCAAGATATAAAGATATACACTACTTACCTTTCAGTTCCCAATAAACATCAGTTCCCAATAAACATCATGACAATTGCTTTCAAATTAGATCAGTAATTACTGATAATATCAGTAATTTTGAAATTCAAAATTCAAACCATATATTCTTATCCTATAAATAAGATATAATTATCTGGTTTCACATTCAAATCTAGCTCGCTAATATATGTGAGCGTATCTTTCTCTCTCAAATGCATCTTTCTCATGATTCAGCCGCTTATCTCCGATTACACTTCTTTGTTCGAATGTTTGTTGATTATGTTTACATGTTATCGTTTCAGTATCATTGTTCCAACATCGTCGTTTCAATGAAAATTCACATCCCACATCAACTTTTCAATATGGATGCTGCAGTATCATTGTTGCAACATCGTGAAAAGTTGCATGTGCTACCTTCTTTGATGGCAGAGTTGCAGCTTGAACGGACGATATGTATATTCTATCTTGAAAAGTTGCATGTGCTATCTTCTTTGATGGGAGAGTTGCATTGTTTGATTTTCGTTAAATCGAAAGTCATGTTTTCTTGCGCCAGGAAGATTTTCTGCTTTTATAGAAAGTATAGATTCGTGCAATATCGTGAAAACTCAGATGTGCTACAACAGTTGAGAAGATACCTTTGGATTTTAGGTTGATTTCTTATTTGTGTTGTCAGTAATATAGAGTGCGGTGATAGAGACGTGCAGTTCATGGCGATGCTGAAGGACATACATCGAGAGGTTCAGCAATCGATGGAGTTGAAACTAAATTTTCTTAATTCTTGCTGTTATTCTTAGATTTGAACTTTAATATTGTTCAGTATGTGATGTAATTATTGGACTTTTAGTTTTAAGGTCATGAATAAATGAATAAATTTAATTTTATGAATCTATGTTGTGTTTTATTTTTACTTATTATTTAGTGTTCAGTAATATTTAGATTATGTTGATGTTGAATTGTGTCTGAACATCTGTTTGGTAACTCAACAGAGGTTTAATAGTGTCAAGGATTTGTTTGATGGTCAACCTCTGTTTCTTCATTCTTCATGTTGACCACTCACTGACCAAACATCTGTGTTTCAATCTCTGTTGGCTATCCACTGATAGTTAAAAAATAGTCACGGCTCACATTTTTATTGTTGACATCCACTGATATTGAGAATCATTGGTTTTCCTAAAAAACATCCACTGCTCACATTTTCAACAGGGATGTAATGCAATGAGTCCTCTCAAATGAATAGGCGGACACTTGCTTCCTCTCAAAGGGTTATGGTGTGGTTATAATAGCTGATCATGCTAAGGACTGTTATAATTAACCACTGCTCCTTATAAAGACTGATGGGCTTATTGACTCATGAGGCCTATGCACTGTTGAAGACAAAGCCCTGTTAAAGACAAGCACTTATATACCTAAATCCTGATCAATGAAAGGAAAACCACTGCTTAGTAGCAGCAGTGTTTCAGCATCTACAGCGGATTCAACTTTAGTATTTATGTATCAGTGTTTCTTATGTAACAGTGTTTAGTGTAGCAGTGGTTCTCTATACTTTATGGGCCAACTTCTTTTTAAGGTTAAACATTTGTTTAATTTCAAACATCTGTTTATGTCCAAATATTTGTTTAACTCCAAACAACTGATATAGAAGGTCAAATATCTGTTTAAGGTCAAATAATCTCAAAATAGTTAAAAATGATAGTTTTCACTAATCCTTAAAAGTCTGTTACAACCACTGATTTGGTTCACACATCTGATTGTTAAATGTTATCCACTGTTGAAAGACAACTTCTGTTTCTTCAATCTTCATGTTGACCACTGTCTATCTAAACATCAGTGTTTCAATAACTGTTGGCTATCCATTGATAGTTAAATAATAGTCATTGCTCACATTTTTATTGTTGACATCCACTGATATTGACCATCATTGGTTTTCCTAAAAAACATCCATTGCTCACATTTTTATTATATACGGTGTTAATTATTGATAGATTGAAATTATAAAATAAAAACTAGAATTACAATGAAATTACCATTTTACCTAATCGTTACATTCCAATGAGATAAGAGTTACTCCAACATTGTTTTCATGATAAAATTTAAAATTAAATTAAAAAAAAAAATCATGATGACTATTTGTTGCAAATCAAATCAGTAAATAATGCTATTAGAAAAGTCATCATGACAATTGCTTTCAAATCGGATCAGCAAACTACTGCCCATCGCCAAGAAAGTATAACTTTGCAGATGTTTCCTTTGGCAAACATATACCATAGCAGTGGTTTTGAAATTGCCGGTAATTTCAAATTCAAAATGCCTTGGGATATGTACTTTGCAATTAATGCACGTCAAGCAATCACTTCTGTCTTATGGTAAAGGCGTCTTATAGGTAAATGAATAGGTTAATTGTAATTATAATTACGTGTTTAATTTTATATTTTTCCCATGTAAATGCATTAAAAGTCTAACGAGTGTCGCATCATATTCTTTCGTCTGACGATGTATTTAGTCATAACCGCCTTCATTGGGTATATAAAATACATTGGGCAGAGGTTTTGATCATTACCGTTTTCATCCATCTACTCAATCATCTTCAAAAAAAATTTTGACGAGATTTTCCCAAGGCTCTCTGCAGAATGGAAAAATTTGGGTTTTAAGTGATTGTTGACGAGATTTTCACAAGGCTCTCTGCAGAAGATATTGGCCGTTTCAAATGTCTTTCGAAGAATTTTTATAGGGAATTGTCAAGTCATGCATTTCAGATGATGCATGCTATCCGAAGTGGAGATTCAGTACAAAAGAAACTACTATCCTTTAAAGACATGTCAATTGTCATTGACGACGTAGTTGGTGGTAATTTGGATGTTGTTAGAAGCAAAACCTTAAGTTTTCCTAACAATGTGCACCCTAGCTTCTTACGTATTCTATCTTCATTTAATGGTTTGTTGTTAGTTTGTAATGAAGGGATTTCCTGTCACTTGATTCTTTGGAATCCAACTATCAGGCGGTATAAGGTTTTGTGTGATGACTACTTCAATTACAATCATCATCGAAACTCTGATACTGGTGGAATTTATTTTGATCAGTTCAATGATCTGAAAGTGCTGAACATCAGATGTTACCGTAATGTAACTGATGCTCGTGTTTACTCACGGCGTCGTGAGTCATGTAGAACAATAAATTTCGGTAGCGTAAACAATTATGGTTCAAGTCATTATTCATGGTCTACAGGAGTTTATGCTGATAAAACCATATATTTTATGGTTTCAAATTATTGGTATCCACTAGGTGAGAGGAACATCGTTGCTTTTGATGTTCTTAGTGAGACTTTTAGAATGCTTCATTTTCCCGAGAGTATTGTAGTCAATCCTTGCCAATGGCATTTTTTGACCATCGGAAAGAGGTTGCATTTGATTGTTATTGGAAAGTCTTCTGAGCTAACTGCTGATTTGCTCAGATATGAAGAAGAAGGCTGGATGAAGGTGTTTGTTTTCAATAATCCTCGTGTAGTTGATTATGTAGATAGTCACCGAAGTACTAATATAATTGAAGACAACAAGTGGTTGATAACAAGCATCTGGGGGGATATGATTGAAGTTGATCTGAGCAATGAACTTCTGAAATACCTCCAACATGTTGACAACTACAATGGTCCAAAAGGAGCTTTACTTATCGAAACTACTGTTTCACCAATTGATTAGGAATTAGGATCCTGTATTTTATTGAATGCTATTTGTTGTTTTGACAATTGTATTTTTTATATAATTAGTTGTGTTAAAATTATTAATCATGTTTGTTATTTAAATTAAGTAAATGAATATTGATGTTTGAGAGTGTAAAAGCTTGTAATATTGGCAAATGTCTGTTTAAATGATCAAAGCTCTGTTATTGGGAACAGATGTTTCAAAATTAAACAGTGGTTGATACATGTGTTGACTTGGGTCAACAGATGGATGAACTTTGTATGTTGTTTGACACTTGTAGTTTTTATATAATTAGTTGTGTTAAAAATATTAACCATGTTTGTTATTTAAATTAAGTAAATAAATATTTATGTTTGAGATTGTAAAAGCTTGTAGTATTGGCAAAGTTATGTTTAAATGATCAAAACTCTGTTATTAGGAACAGAAGTTTGAAAACAAAACAGATGTTTGGAACTACTGTTAAGAAAACCGTGGTTGAAACTACTGTTTGGTTAAAATGGTGGTTTAAACCCACTGTTGAGTTAAAATAGTGTTTTGTGGAGGTTGAAGGGGATTGAAACGACTGTTGGGTTAAAATGTAGTTTTTTTTTTTGGAAAAGGAACATGCTTGAACTACTGTTTATATAATGACTGTTGTTAAAGCTCAGTGTTTTAATCCACTGATAGGCTATCCACTGATAGTTATAGTCAGCTACTGTTTTCATTTTCATCATTGTAAACTACTGATATTGATTCATCCGTTGTTTCCTAACAACTGTCATCCATTATTCATCAGAGGTTGTGACTTGGACAGTACTTGGCCGTCAGATCTTTGTATGCTGTTTCGCGCATTGATTTGGAATTAGTATGTTGTATTCTATTGATTGTTGTTTGCTTTTTTGAACTTTGTTTATTATATAGTTACCTCTGTTTTACACTTGCAGTTTTTATATAATGAGTTGTGTTAAAATTATTAACCATGTTTGTTATTTAAATTAAGTAAATAAATATTTAGGTTTGAGAGTGTAAAAGCTTGTAATATTGGCAAAGGTATGTTTAAATGATCAAAGCTCTGTTATTGGGAACAGATGTTTGAAAATAAAACAGTGGTTGATACATCTGTTGATTTTGGTCAACAGATGGATGAAAACAGATGTTTGGAACTACTGTTGAGAAAACTGTGGTTGAAACCGCTGTTTGGTTAAAATAGTGGTTTAAAACCACTGTTGGGTTAAAATAGTGTTTTGTGGAGGTTGAAGGGGATTGAAATGACTGATGGGTTAAAATATTGTTTTTTTTAGAAGGAAGATTCTTGAATCACTGTTTATATAAGGATTGTTGTTAAAGCTCAGTGTTTTAATCCACTGATAGACTATCCACTGATAGTTATAGTCAGCTACTGTTTTCATTTTCAGCACTGTAATATTGGCAAATGTATGTTTAAATGATCAAAGCTATACACATATCTATATATTCTGTCAATATATGTTATGCATGTTAAATATCTTTTATATTTACTTATAGTTGTCTTTTAGCTATAATAAATAACATTTTTTGGTACAATATCTATACACATATCTATATATTCTGTCAATATATGTTATGCATAATTTTCTAAGAATCGACCCGTGTTTGCACACAGGTCTTACCGCTTCAGTGGTTGAAACACCAGTTGTTCCAACAACTGTTAGTCAGCAACCTTCCACTCAAATCACTACCACTCAATCCATCAAAACACCACCAACCTCTCCTAAACCCAAAAGGAGAAGGGTAACCAGTGTTGTCCTAGATGATGACACTTCACCACCACAATCACTGCCACTTGTACCAATTCCAATGTTTTCCTAGATGTTAAAATGTGTGTTGAAAGCATTTCTCATGTTTGATTGTGTGCAAAGTTTATTTCCATTTTAATTCTGCTGCATTACTTTTTTCATCTTCTTAATTCTTAAACAAAAACACAATCAAAAAGAAATTCAGATCCTAACAACCTCTAATATGGGTTCATGATCTAATTCGATGATTTGAAGACATTGTTGTTGAATCAAATGAGATGGTTGATGTAATGTGGTCGTATTAATAACAAATAGTAATTAATCTAAATAACTTTTCCGAGCCCGGGAAGCAATCCCGGGTAAAAACCTAGTTTAAAATAAAGAGGAAGGGTATTTTAGTCAATCTTATCCTTTCTTCTTCCTTTTCAAAACCCAGTAATTTCAAAACCCACCATCTTCAACCATTTCTTCACTTTCTATCTCAATAATCACTACATTATAGTGTGATATTCGTCACCAATCAATGATTCAAACACCCGATCAACGTGTTCTTCAGCTTTTTTGAAGAAAACCCAGTTTAATTTCATACAAAATCTTGTTTTTCCGGTGATTTTGAAGATAATCACTCGATCCGTTCGATTCGAGCGCTGATAAGTGTTTCAATCACTCAAAATTCGTCAATTGTTGAAGAAATCACTTCGATCCATGTAAGAAATTCTTTAATTTCATTTTTACGATCTGGGTTTTTGATTTAGTCATTGCGTTTTACGATCTTGGCGGGGGTCCTAGGGGCGGCAGCCCCTGGCTTTTGCCATTTTAATATTAATATAGTAAACTGCCATTTTGGTCCTTGTGGTTTGGACACTTTTGCCATTTTAGTCCAAATCTCAAACTTTTTAAATTCGGGTCCCTGTGGTTTCACTTTTGTTGTCATTTTAGTCCAAAAATGAAATCAGACCAGATTCCCCTAATTAAACCCTTAAATTTTGTCTTTATCTTCAGGGGTATTTTAGTCATTTTTGTTTTATTATACTCATTATTAATTAAAAATAATAAACCTAAATAAATCAGTTTGACCAACACATCATCTTCCCCAGATGCATAAACCAAACCCCACCATCACAACTGTTTCTCTATCTCAATATCATCTGTTTCTCTCTAACCTAAACCAAACCCCACCATCACAACTGTTGGAAGAAGAAGATGATGCTTGGAAAGCCACAGTTCTAGGGTTCCGTCACCGATGTTTCTCTATCTCTACTCCAATCTCGCACCCCTCTCTTCACCCCTCTCTTATCAAAACTGTCGCCGCCACCATCTTCCAACAACCACCGTCGCCTCCTCCGATAACCCCCTCCTCGCTCAAATCGCCACCATCCTCGGTCCGAACAACACTCAGTTAGAAACCCTAATCTCTCACCTTATGTTCACCGGATAACATCCACCACCACACTCCACCCTCTACACCACCGCTGCCCTACCAAACCACCACCGCCGCACCACTACTGAACCACACTTACACCAACAGAACCACCACCATCTCCAACCCCCTGCACCACCGCTGCCCTACCAAATCACCACTGAACCACCCTCACCCCACCGAACAACCACCATCTCCAACCCCCTACACCATTGTTGCCCTACCAAAACACTACTACTGTTGATGTTTCATTCTCTCAAACCCACACCAACGACCATCAAGCACTACCACACTTTCATTACCGTCGTCATCATCCCTATCCGCTCAACGATCTTCCGGTTGTGTCAACTCAGATATGAGTGGAGCAACAAGAACTGATGAACAAATAGTAAATCTTGAAAGAAAAGTCGATTCAGATCTGAGTGAGAAGGGTGGGGATGGTGGTGATGCAGTGGTGTTAATGGAGGGGGGGTGGCGGTGGTGAGAAGGAGGAGAGAGTGACAGTGGTTTGGGTGAAATGGGGAAGATGATGTATTTAAATAGGGTCAAAGATTTATTTAGTTTTATTATTTTTAATCAATATTGAGTTATAATAAAAAAATGACTAAAATACCCCTGGGGATAAAGACAAAATATCAGGATTTTAGTTGAGGAATTTGGCCAAATTTAACTTTTGGACTAAAATGACAACAAAAGTGAAACCACAGGGACCAAGATTTAAAAAGTTTGAGATTTGGACTAAAATGGCAAAGTGCCCAAACCACAGGGACCAAAATAGCAGTTTACTCATATTAATAATTCCAAACAAAGTTATGATTTTTAAGTTGCATTGTACATCTTTAATTAATAAGTTTTTGAATTTATGATCCAATGTTAATAATTTAATCTACTAATCAAGATGATTAGAACGCTGAGGATACCAGTATCGATAATGGTTTTTATTTGTTTTTATAGTTTTTGATCGATATAAAAATGTGTCGATATCCTTTGGGCATGTTATGATTTTTTTGGGTTGTTTATTAGGGTTGCTATAGAGAGTGACAATACCGTATTGAACCAAACTGATACCGATTGAATACCCGTCGCGTAACGCGAAATCCTAGTTGTATACATCATACAAAGATGTACAGATTTGAAAACCAACTATTGGTTATGACATTGTTAAGCATGTTGAAAAATGACTAACATGTTTACAAGTAAATGCGCAATATTCACACATCATATGTTAAATTCCAACCCGTTACAAATTACCATATGGGCCATGCGGCAATGGTTGCACGTTGTTGTTGGCTTGGTCACATAGTCCTCGAAGGCACCAGGAATTGTGATGTTTGTGTGGGTGATTGTGGATCGTTTGAAAAAAAAACATATTTCTTGATAATCTAAAGCCCATACTCATCAGATAAAGTGGTGAACGATTATTTGAAGGGTATTGTAGCAGTTGTGGGCACGATTTTTTGTTCATGGGAGGTAATCGGGAGGGGGGGGGGGGGGGGTAATAAAACTTTTAAGGACGTGATCGAGATTTTTGCGTTAAAATAATACTATGTATTAATTTATTTTTTGTAATAATAATTTTCTTGTGGGTGGGGGTTCCCTTCTTAAAAGGTAGGTCCACCCTCATTGTAGTAAGGGATGTGGTGTCGCTGTCTATAGTATCCGATAGAAACTTGTTTTAGATTAAGGTTTTAAAGTAAGTTGTCGGAGGAAGTGAGTATTAAGTTATTGATGAGTACATATTATCTAGAAATAGATTATTAAAGTGAGATAAAGATGCAAACTCATCAACTATGTATTTCGAGCTCGTGTCATAGACTGCGATTGAAACCAGATATGTATTTACCATTGATAGAATTTCTCGTAACAACAATCATCACTAAAGCTTAACGTGACACCTTGTAAACTGCTCTATAAAACTAGAATAAAATGGCAAAGTTTAAACACATTATATACAACGAAACGAAATTTTATATATACATTATAGATAGATTGTTTTTTGGTTAAGTAAAGTTTCTAACTCGTTTTGAAAAACTTGTGCAAAATGTTAATATGTTGAATTTTTAGGAACAATTGAATATCCAAGTTCGACTAAAGGATGTTTTATATTCTAAAAAGGGTGTAAATTACGATGGAGCATAGGGCATAAGCGATTTCAACAAAGGCCCAATTAATAGAATAGACATATTACATAATACACAATATGGAATCCCTTTGCACTTGTTTTTTATTCAAACCAAATTTAGGTTTTTATTTTTAATAGAAAATGAAAACCATATACTGTATTTAGATTTAATTTGTTTACATTGCATTTTGGTGTTCAACTTTTAACTAATTAGATTAAAACCATATGAAATATATTTTGCACTTCTTCATGTTACCTTTTCAAGTTAATAATTATCTTTGGAAAATTGGAAAATAATACTCTCATCTTTCTGAAATTGGCCGATAATAATCCCAAGTCAGTTATTAGCCAATAATAATCCGACCTCGTCCAATTTTTTTGTAAAATAGTTCGCCGTTAAAATAGCTTAACGGAGTTAAGTTTTTTTCCGAATTACAAACCGACGTTTTAGGGCTTTTGATTAGAACAAGGATACGAGTCGATTGATGTAAAACTTACCTCAAAATACTGCCTCCAACCCACGAAAACGGTGCTTCAATTCGGGTGTTTAACTTCCAATTAACAAAATTCAAGCCATTTCGAACACAATTTCGAGGTAAGTTATACATCAATCGACTCGTATCCTCGTTCTGATCAAAAGCCCTAAAACATCGGTTTGTAATTCGGAAAAACACTTAACTCCGTTAAGCTTATTTTAAGGGCAGACTATTTTACAAAAAAATTGGACGAGGTCGGATTATTATTGGCTAATAACTGACTTGGGATTATTATCAGCCAATTTCAGAAAGATGAGATTATTATTTTCCAATTTGCCATTATCTTTTTAGTCATTGATCATGTTAAAAGTTATCACTTTTTGTCCTATAACTTTTGTGTTATAAAGTAAATTTACTAAGAAATCATATTTATTAAATCAACCTTTACCTTTAAAATACATTATCTTCAGTTTCACCGTAAAATCAACCATGTGAGGAGCATTTTAGTTTTTTATATAATAAGAGTTGCGCACCTAAAGTTTTTCACCCATAAAATCAACCATACGAGGAGTATTTTAGTTTTTTATACGATAAGAGTTACGTACCGTAAAAAATAATATTCTTCCACTTCAATTCAATAACTCCATTTCTACTAAACTTCCATACTAAGATATCAATAAAACGTACACTTTGCGAATTTTTCCATAAAAAGGATTGCTTAAAGTAACATTGTGCTATTTAAAGTCCAAATGATTAAGTTGTACACGATAAGCACAAGATAAATCAAAGAAATTTAAACTCTTCATTTTATTAAATCATTTTCAAAACTAAAGTATTATTGATATGTAGCATTGTATTAGTCAATCTATAAAATTTACCGAGTTGCTCTTTATGTCACGACATGCTCATAAAAAAATTTAACACATTAATCTATATTATCGTTCATACGAAAACCAAATGAAAGTTATATAATCCTAGGGGAAGGTTAACGTACAATATTCATTAACGTGTGATGCGTACGATATTAAATCACCCATGTTATAAAAATCAAACCCTAATCACGCGTCAATGAAAACACATAATCACGCATGAACAAAAACACATAATCACGCATGAACAATATCAGAAATCACGCATGAACAAAATAAAAAATCACGCATGTTATAAAAATAATTACACACGTTGTAATTTTCTCGCGTACACATCGCACGTTAAGGAATATTATATTTTACACTTTCACTATAATCCTAATGCCAGAATCAGAAAACTATATTGTCGTACGATAATTTTATTCATTTTTCTTAAGTTAAGGAAATAAGGCTAGAATATACTAATAAACTGAAATGACAATTGCAGAGTTGTACATCTTTGAAATCGTCACCAACACAACCATTCGAGTTTAAACTATATTATTCATGTATTGTTCGAGTTCATGAACACATATATTACAACGAAAAGAAGAGAAAACATAAATGTGGAAGTCCAAAAACTAAAAAAAATGTCGAAAAAAACGTACATACAGAAAATAGTTTTTACAAAGAAAAGATTTCACATGAATTTGAAGTATTGCCTTTAAAATCATTTCAAGCTACTTTGAAGAATATTCATGATTGAAAGTGTTATAGCAGATAGTTGAAAAGTGGCATCATTTCTCTTGGTTAATGGTGAAACAACACCCTTTCTCTCTTTGAACCCATCCTCACAAGTGGTAGTTGCATCCATGACCGCACTTATTTGAATATTCGCATCAAAAAACCGCTTGGAAATGTAACTCTTCATCGCCTGCTTGATGTCCAAAATAGCATCCGAGTAAACCTCAAAACAATCGTCCAAACATGACTTTACATAGGGGTCAAGTATCTTCGTGTTGTTGTTGAGCAAACGCTTTATGTAACACCTTGTATCGGTGATGTTATACCTTGTTAGCCTAATGGAGATCATCCCGAGGCCTTTAAGATCGGCGCAATGGCTAGCCGGTGCAGCTTGGAGAGAAGTGATGCAAAATTGGAGATCCACATTAGGATCTTGTTGTGATGAGGTTTTGCAAGTGTTGTATATGAGGTCTTGCCCATTGATAGATAAGAAGAATAAGGAAAATAAAAGTAGTGTCATAGAGAAAGATGAAAAACCCATCTTTATTGTGTAAATTTGGTGTGTGTGTGTGGAGGGGGGGGGGGGGGGGGGGGGGGGGGGGGGGATTATATTTTTGGGTTTCTTGTTTACAATGAGTGGATTTATACATAGAGGAGGCAAGAGGGTATGTTTGGAGGAAGTTAAATATATTTTTCTTTCAAAAAACACTTAAAATGTTTGTTTAAGGTTCAAAAAACAGTAATTTTTTTTTTAAACACTAAAAATGTTTAAGGTTCAAAAAACAGTAAACTAAGAAAAAGGACGCTATAGAACACAACAATTCAACTGTCAACTCGAGTGTCATGTATGTTATTTTCTAACAAATTTGAAATGTCATGCAATTTTAATACAAATGTTTCCATTTTATTGCAATTTTAGTCCACCATATTAACTCCATCAATCTTCTTGTCAAAACTATCTTCTATTTAACTCCATCCATCTTCTAGTTTCGCGATTTCCGCATTAAGCAACTCGATTGTTTCTTTGTTTTTGTCAAGTTGTCCATGTTGATATTCTACAAGGTTTTTTTTTTTTTTTTTTCATTTAACTCAAATTCTTTCCTTTTTAGCATAACCAACTCCTCACATACAAAAGGAAAAACATTTACCATGTCATTCTCCATTTGAAAATCTGAAATAACTGCCAAACAATGGGCAAGCATTTGAATTTCAGAATGGAAGATATGGTAACTCTCACGTAAAAACGTTGTGTTTTTTTTCAATATAAGAAAGTTTCCCAATAACAGATGTATCGGACAATTCTACGTCACCAAAAATAATTGCAAGAAAAGATAAAACCCTATCCACAACAGCCTCATGTGATATTGATTGTTCACTGACCCTCACATGTAGTGTATGGTTGGCAAAATAACTGGTGGCTGGAATAGAGGTGTAAAAAAAAACGGTTTTAGAACCGAAACCGGGAAAAAAACCGAAACCTGTTTTTTTTTAACCGTTTTTTTTTTTTGTAACCGGTTTTACAACCGAACCGAACCGTCGGTTGTAGACCGGTTAGGATTCTTGATCTGAGAAACCGGTTAATAACCGAAGCCGGTTTGGCAAAAACCGGGTTTTTTTTTGGCAATTTTGGCAAAACCGGTTAAAAACCGATCCCAACCGGTTACACCGGTTATTGTTTTGGACTTGAAAAACCGGTTAGTAACTGAAACCGGTTATAGAAAAAACCGGTTTTTGAAAAAAACCGATTTGTACACCTCTAGGCTGGTAGCTAGTGGCTGCAAGTTGGTAGCTACTAGCCGTAGCTTTTTAGAATATTTGGTGTTTGGCAGAGTAGTTGGAGCTTTTAATAAAATGACCAAAATGAACATAACTAAAAATTTAAAAAGTTTGTGCATTAAAAAGTTTATTATCTTTAGAGGTTAAAATAGTCATTTTTTCCCTAAAAGCTTGTAGCTCCTTCTAAACGCTAATAGTATGAGCATTCAACTAAAAGCTTCAAGCTCATAACCTAAAAGTTTCAAGCTCCTTCAACCAAACAATGTTTTTTATTAAGTATGGGTTTTTTTCTTAAAAACTTAAAGCTAGAAGCTACTAAAAACTCCTAAAAGTTCTATGCCAAACATACCCGTAGTCATAAAGCCCATCCACAACCTTCTCTAACCCAACTTTTTAATTAAAAACTAATTTCTCTCTCTTTCACCTACACAACCCAACCTACCTCAACCTTTTATTTACATTTACAACCCAACCTTTAAAACAAATTTTATTAAATATATATTTTTATGCTTATTATTTATCCATAAATGTGTTAAAAATAATTACAATTAATATTTTCATTTGAAACCGATTTGTTTTAAAAGCAAAATAAATAACAACAATATAAGAAATCTTTTAACTAAAAAAAATAATCTAACGAACCAGTAAGATCAATACATATGGAAAAACAAAGATAATGCATTTTTTATAAAAAAATTAATAAAAAAATATTTTTTTGAAGGAACTCGGTTTTTGATTAAATTTATATCTATATGTTCAAAAAAAAAGTTAAACAACACTGTGTTTTCATATTTTTTTCTAACATATGAAAGAGATTCTTTTTATTTGATTTGTTATAGACAAATTAGTATTTAGAAGCCACATAGTGTGTAAAATGATATGATTTTAAGACGCTAAATAGGAAAAGATATATCAAGGATATCAATGCATACTTATCTACTTAAAGTTATTGTAAAACTATTTATACCTAATAATACGATAAATTTGAGAACATCTGAAAACCAATAAAATAATGATGCACCACTCAAATAGTTCAAAAGTTCAAAAAAGTTTCAAATGGCTTATTTCTTTCAGCCCATACTTGATGTCCTATAAATTAAACTATTTATTTTTCAAAAGGTGCAACCCGTCCACCAAACCCTCTACCTGGATCCGCCCCTATTCATTTCAATTACAATGCTAGGCCGGTTCAAAACGTCTAGTGAATAATGGATTGCATGACTTGGGCCTTTACCTTTCTAAACACCTTGGGCACTTGGGTCTTTCCCCTTGGGCTTAAAAAGCAAACACATGCATTTTGGGTTGAACGGCGGCCCACCATAAAAAGAGTGTTATCTACCACTGTTGATCTTTATTAGGGGGTGTTTGGGCCTAGCTTTTTTATCTAAGCTTATAGTTTTTTGGGTAAATTACATTTTTCGTCATTTATGTTTGTATCAAATTGCAATGGATAGCATTTAACTTCAATAATTATAATCACAGTCCTAAACTCATTACACCTTACGTCCCTTAACACTAACCTAGTTAAAATTTTCAGGTAAGTCAGATCACATAAGGGTAATTCAGTCTTTTTACTATTCTATTATAAAATAGTTTAATAAATATAAAAAACAACCCACCACCAACATCAAACCACCAAAACCTACACACCACTACAAGACTAATTTGACAGATCTGCAGGCTTTAGTTCCACAATCAACAACCAAGTAATTTCCCCAAATCAACAACCACCGTTCAAACTAAACAATTCGAGAAGTCGCCATTCAGTTTAACGAAAACCAGAGAAAATGTCGCCGTTAATGGATCGTTTCAACCGGAGAACTAGAATGAAATCGTCATTCTTCCGGCGGCTAAGCTGCAACTTCCTTCCGATATCAATTTCCAACTGTGGTGGTTGGATTCGATGGTGGTGGTGGGGCTTGGTGGACAAATTTGGTGGTGGCGGTTGCGGGATACGATGTTGGTGGCTAGGATATGGCGGTGATGATGGAGGTTGCGGTTGGAGAGAGATACAGATTAGGTTAGAGAAGACCGAAGGGATAGGGTTTTTTACATAAACAAATGAGTGAAACTACCAATTTACCCTTGTGTGCAAGGCACATGTTTAGACTTAACTGAAAATTTTAACTAGGTTAGTGTTAAAGGACGTAGGGTGTAATTGGTTTTCGGAATAAAGGACCGTGACTGTAATTATTGAAGGTAAAGGCTATCCATTGCAATCCGATACAAACTTAAAGGACGAAAAATGTAATTTACCCTAGCTTTTTTAGCTTATTTTTACAAAATAAGCATTAATGGGTGTTTGATTTAGCTTTTTAAGCTTATACTTATTAGCTTATATAAGCTAATTCCAAAAAGCTTATGGAAAGATGGTTTTTTACTCATTTGCCCTCAAATGGTGGATTAACTCATTTGAATATGATACACACAATGGTATTATAGCCCTCCATAATACAAAATAACTTAACAAACAACTAAAGATTTAATTATTAATTATTTTGACTCAATGACATAATCACATGGTCAGCAGGGTTTTGTAACCCACCGATTAGTTTGTCAACTTGAGTGATTTTTTTTTTCAAATAAAAGGAATATGAGTTAATTTAATATTGCATTTAACCCACCAATTAGTTTGTCACCACTGCTTTGCATTTAATATTGCAGCTACCTCACATGGCTTTGTATTAAACAAGTATAGTATAACTTCATTCCACTAAAAACTGCAGCCAACTTCTCTCGTGAAAACTGCAGCCAGCTACCTCACATTCATATTTGCATTTATACACTGTAACAGGCCACATTGAACTTTTATTAAAAGAATAGATGATTTATACATGAGTGCAGTTAGAGATATGATTGCAGGAGATCTAACCAAACCAAGATATTATGTTTATCGAATATTAATGTATTTTTGTAGAAGTTTTACGTCATCCTCGACATAAATTTATCCAAAAATGATGGTATAACTTATAAAAACAAAGTAGATACATATAAAATATAAGTTATGTGATAATATGTAACCATGCCCCTTTTGGTCATTTTACTAACATAAACTAAATAAAAAAAGCTAACACAAACACTTAAAAAGAGCTTATCAACTTGTAGGATATAAGCTAATCCAAACACTTAAAAATAGCTTATCAAATGAAAGAAAATAAGCATAAGCTATTTTAAAATATAAGCATAAGCCAAAAAAATAAAAGCTTAATATCCCCTTAATTCAAGATTAAGGTCTACATTCTCTCTTTAATCTTGGATTGGACTTGTTTCTTCGCATTGACACAGTTATCAACAACTTTAATTCTTTGATCAATCTTGTCAGCCCTGTTCACGGGTTCTAGAACTACACCGTTCTTGATTACCGATCAGAATAAAAAAAAGCTTACAACTTTGTTGCTTTTACCATTTTCCATTTTTACCTGCTAGGCAAGACTAGATTCAAAGTCTCCTTCTTTGCCGAATCTTTTAGCGTCCGCCTACCCGCAAATCTGATCGGTTATCTTATGTAAAAATCAACCTACCCCGGTTACTCTGTTATTATCCTTGGTGGGAAGGATTAGGTTTGATCTTACCTGGATTGAAAGTTGTTTACGCTATTCATCACCACTATACTGCCATTGAACTGATCACCTGTCACTATCGTCTTCTCAAACGATACTCCCCCACAACACTAGATGACCCGAACCACATCGCCGTCATCGGCGTACAACACCTCGCAACCGGGTTAACTTATGTATTATAGAGTAAAAAATGTAAAAAAGGAAAAAAAAAAAAAAACATTATATTGTGCCCTTCTTCATGGTACCTTTTTTTTAATTTATTATCTTTTACTCATTGATTATGTTAAAAGTAATCAACTTACGTCCTATAACTTAGGGTTTTTTACATATTTCGCCTTGCTAAGCTGGCTTATTACATATTTCCCCAAACCAAAAAAACAATTACATATTTCCCCTCCCTAACCTAAATATATTACATATTTCCCCTTTTCATTAAAATGACTCTTATATATGACTATTTTACCCTTAATGAACTACTAAATAATTATTTACATATTTCTCTATTCTAATATCATCAATCAATTACATATTTACCCAATTCATGTATTACCACCCCAATTCTTCTACTTGTTACTCTTGTCAAAAAATACAAACAAAACCATAATACTCATAATAAAAAAACACAAGCTTTCATTAATATACAATCCTTACTTGTTCATAATCAATTCCGTTCAAGAAACATAAAGTTTCATAAAATTTAAGAAGTACAAATACGATACCAAAAATTCAAAATCACCCGCTCAACTTTAACATGAGTGGTTTTCCATATCATCCGTATTATCATCGTCCATTATGAATCACCTGAAAAGAAAATGAATGATCATATGCGTTAAAACAATTAAATAAGGTTGTTTTCGGCATTGAAACAGTTAAATAAAGCTGATGCATATCCTAAATAGATTGTAGCATTAACCAATATTATATTAAGGCTGATACATATCCTAAATCCTAAATAGATTGTATCACCAATAAACTGTGAAAATAAAATAAAGCTGGTTGTAATTTTTTAATAGAAGTAAACTAAAGGAGAGCTTCTAGAAGACACTGACGGTCGACACCAGCTTTGCAAAATTTTCCAAAAAAAAAATTGCTTAAAGAGTCAATAACCTATTAAAAGAACAAAAAGAAAACCACAAGAAAGACCTACAATCACATGATCAAATCCATACATTAAACCCTCTATGAATAAATCTTCATAAATGTCAATCTTTAACAGCATACTTACTAACAGTTAGATGTCTTAAAAAAACTTCAACTTAAAGATTGGAGTTGCATACCGGTAGCATCCGAATGTCCTCTCTTCGCTTTAAGATCATCAAGATAATTCTGATAAATGTAAGTACTAAAACCCCACAAGCCCATTAGCATGGCAATTATCTTTACAGCATTCATTTTGTCATGAAACACGACTAGTGCGGCCAATGGAGTCAGCGCCAACGACAAAGTACTAATCACATTTGAGAACAAAGACGACACCACAAAAATCAACCCCACAACACCAACCGAGCACACTTGCCAAGCCACAGCGGTCCAAACCAACGTCATCACATAAGCCAGACCCCCCTTACCAAAACTGTGCATTTCACCACCCAAAGTGCGCCACTCGCCGCTAGCAAAAAGACCAATGGTGGAAACACAAGTGGCGAAGAACGAAGTGTAGATTTGAAGCTCGAGAACCACGGAAAACGTTTCTTTTTTTATAACCTTTTGGAATGAAAGTTGCATAACTGAAAGTAAAAGTGCGTAAAGAGCAGACGCACTAAGTGTGGCCACAAAACCAAGGACGTAATTCCTGTTTGACACACCCGACGGCTTATCTGAGTCATCATTGACAGCTAGCAGAGAGGCGGATAACGAAAGAACCACCACAGAATTGAAAATTAAAGCGGTAAATTTCTGGGAATTTATGAAAAATGAAGAGACTGCGTTGAAGGCTAACTGAGTGGCGCATATGAGAGAGTAAGTAGAGGCTGAAAGATAGAGTAGCCCGACGGAGTATAGCATATTGTCACCGGCTATTAGAGCGCCAATGACTACATAGAGCAAGAAAATAACGGGTAGTGAAACGGATGTGGCGGGTGTAGTTGATGATGTAGTTATTGAAGGAAACAGAATGTATGGAATGAAAAGGATAGGAAACCCTATAGTTTGAACAAGTGTAGCCATCCATTTACTATTTCCACCTTGGTCGTAATAAAATCGCCCAGAAGAACTGCGACTATTTGACCAATAACTAGAAAAAATATGTTGAAGGCGACGAGAACCCACCATTGCCAACGCTTGAGTTTGGCAAGCGGCAACACGACAGACTGAGTTACCACAACTGAATCTTCATTATCTACAAGATTGATGAACAAGATTAATGATCAAATATGAAAAAACACTTAGCATCTTCATGGATAGATCTCAATACAAGAATCTAAGGAACAGCTGTGATTAATAAAAAAGAAAAGAAGTAAATCACTTCTAACTTTTAAGATTGTCAAGAACAGACATCTTGCAATAACACTACATGACTATGTAGAATACAGTAACATATTAATGGCAAATACACTATGTTAGAGACGCGGTATTAATGGTAAAATTCCGGTACCGTACCGAAAGTACCGGTACCGAAAACGCAAAACATGGGTACCGAATCAGTACCCAAAAATATTTCGGTACGGGAAATTCGGTACCAGATTACACATAACGCTTATGTAACTGCTCACCCGCTCTCTATCTAACTCTCATTCCAGAAAGTACTTATGCACACTTCCATCATCTACAAATCAATTTCTTTGGATTTACACACTTAACCTAGCATTCTAAAACCTACATATTCTGATAAACTCAATGATTCATTAATCAAAATCATATTTTGCAAAAAAAAAAAAAAAAAAACACGCACACACACAACAACAACAACAACAGTTTGACAAATTTATTACCTCATCTTTTTTACTTTTTTCCCACGAGAAGTCTGCATTCAGCTTTTGAGGGTCATACAAACTGATAATTGCCTTAAAATAAATATACTTATTTTGTGGTCCACACGAATTACGACAGTGGTTATCAATAACATTAGTATTAGTTAAAAACCTTAATATACACGAACCCATTTAACCAATAATTGAGAAACACAAGCTATGATTCCATAAACCAATCGCATACAAAAACTCGATTATAAAGCAAAAACGAAAGAAACAACAAACAATTCTTAAAAACTCCGAAGCACAAACACCATTGTTATCATTTCTGCTAGCAGTAAAACTTTTAAACGAAAAGGTTTTGTCCCTAACTTATGCATGTGATGAAATTTAGGGAAAGAGTAGAAACCTGGCATATTGTGAAGTTTTGATTGAACACAAGATGGGACCAAATTCAGGAATTTTGAAAGTATATGTGAAGAGTGACGACGTTCCTTCCTTGGTTTTCAACTTATAATAATAATAATATAGAAATTAATTAGCCGAATTTATTGCCCATGACTTTATAGCCTAGTGGCATCTTAGGGGTGGGATAATGGTTTGGGATCAATAGGTCCTGGGTTTGATTCCCACAAGAGGGTTTTCCCATATTTATTAGGTTTCCTCCTGAATTGGTGTATAGGCATTATGCCTAGTGGAGATGGATATGATCGGATGGTTCTGCTGGTGGCACGATCAGCAAACTCGAACCTGTTGTATATAAGCTCCACGTCTGCCGTCGACCAGAGGTCGCCGGTGAATTTCCGACGGCAAGTGCCGCCGTCGGCCAGTTCCGACTCATCATCTTCCTCACTCAGCAGCACCATCTTCATAGTTGGCAGCCAGAAATTTGTCGTACAAACACCACCGTCATCAGAAAAACGAGAAAGGGGGGCGCTATTGAGTATTGTGCCGTTGAGATCCACCACCGCCGCCGCCGTGAGCGGCGACGCCACTTCTAGTCTGCTGGTTTAGGGGTAGTGATGGAGAGGGTGAAACCCGGGTGTTAAAGTATCTAAATTATGTGTTTTAGTGCATTTTGGGTGGTTATATATTTCGAATGTGATAACTACGAGTGTTTGTGGTTTCACAGGTAAAACGCGTAATACGGCGAAGTTAGAGAGTTCAGTGATGAAACGGGACAAGCGCGGGGAATTATGAGAAAGATATCAAGTTAAACGAGAGTTGTTCGGGTTGAAAGATAGCTCAAAGGAACAAGAAACATGAAACATTGAAGTCTAGGGACTAATTGGTCATTAAGTGAAAGTTATAAAGTGGTTTCATGCAAGTTTGAAAGAATGGACGTAAGCTACGGAATTTTAACCATAGCCTACGGTTGTAAGAAGTCAGCCAACAAGTTAACAGAAGTTACGGACCGTAACCTACGGTTCGTAAGCGTAGCTTACGGAAAATTAAAAAAAAGGCATCGTTTGATGTGACGCAACAGGGGAATTAAATGTAATTTCAAAACCCTATGTCTGGGTGGCCGACATCTGATCATGGGGGACATCGATACATATGTACACATAACATTCACATAAAGAGAAGACATCATCACGTATAGACTTTGAGATGTGTGTGTGGATTATTATATCATGATCACATCATGATTTTTGGGGAAAACATCACTCAATCACGTGAAGGGAGCACAAAACAATTGTTGGGAAGTTGTGCTTTAAGAATTCTCATCACATCATCTAAAAATACACACACACAAAGAGGAGGCACATGCAAGAAAGAAAGTCACGTGGACTTCCTTGTTGGGCCGAACTCTAAGGATATTGGCTGACTTGTTGGACTTTTGATGGTATTATTAATTTGAATAGAAAAAATATCATATATATGAGATATCTTTGACGGTGGGATCATCAAATGGTCCGACATATTGGAAGTCCAAGGCGCACATCTGGGCTTTATCGACTTTTGGAGTGATACGATAATAAAACAAAGCGACGGCTGATCATCTTGGACGGCAGTAGATGGAAGAAAAAAGGAGGGCTTTCAAGGATCACTCAACCGACATATGAGCGGCTAGTCTTTCTATGGTTTCCTCCGGATGGAGGGTTTTTGTAAGTTAATGAATAGTATGTGTTTGTGACAATCGTTTAACTTTGTGATCTAAGCATTCGATGCTTTTCACCATTGATTTGATTTCTTGATTGTAAACAATTGCATTTATTTAAACCTTAATTTCTAAGCATTCAGTTCCCGAGAGTTCTAGTAATTGGGATATATTTGACATGGGGTTAGGGTTTGTAAATTGTAATTGATAATCATTCGATAACCTCCCGTTATGTATTGACCGGAGTACTTAGTCGTTGGTTATCACAATTAATTAATCAAAATTAACACCTATGTCTATGTAGGTAACGATTAAACACATAATTGAAGTTAATTGCAAAACCTGAAATCTGGAGGAACCATCTTTTCTCTCATTGATTTAAAACACAATTTTTATTCGTTAATTTAGCTATTTCTCAAAATCAAACAAATCGATTTTCTCATTCAGTAATAGTTAATCAATCCTTTTCATTATGACACTTTCCACAGTCCTCCCTTGGTTCGATACCCTGCTTATTCTATACTAATAGTTTAAATAGGTTTTTGCATGTCCATAACGACAGACATCAGGTAGCGGAGAAGGAGAGGAGTAAAGGGGTGTTGTTGTCGGAGGGGGGGGGGGGTGTCGGCTGGATGTTGGCAGGGATGTTAAGGGTTTTCTTCACAAAAGGAGATGAATGAGAAGCATATAGTGTGGCTGGTTTGAGCGGACGTGGAGCTTATATACATGCTGATGTGTGTGTGTGTTGGATCCATCAGCATGCCACATCAGCAAATATTGGCCACGTCAGCAAAAAGAACTAACCCAGTTAGTGTTTATTTAACGACGGGGTGACACAACAACCCAAGTGTTAAGTTGGGAGTGGTGTGAGCCAAAGTTAAAGTTGAGAGTGCCAGCGGCCAAATGGCAATAGTTGGGGATGTTTAAATCCATTAACCCTACTAATAATCCAAATTCCAAACTGATCATCAATATAACAAAAAGCAGAAAAAAAATATACGTTACCTACTTAGCTCTGAGAAATAATTCAAATTTCAAATGTCTAGTTTCACATATATGCACACACATGTGTAGGAAAATAGTTGCTTACCCATGTGCATGTTCAAATTTATTCAAAAATCATATAGATCCTTTCAAGCTACATATGCATTTTCACTCCTCTCTTTCTTCTCCATTGATTTTTGAAGTCATTTCAAAGCAAACACCCCAAATGATCAAAAGCATGAAATAATAATCACAAAGGCTGCCAGGAATGCAAAACAAACATTAAGGAATAAACAACATAATCTATATGTAAAGGTGTAAGGAGTGGTTAAACACTTGAGAGTGGCAAACTAAAAAATCAACTAATGAGAGTATGCCATGTCAAAGTGGTAAACTATGCTCTAAAGTGTTGGCAATGGTTTAGCCACTTGATGAAGTGGTAAACTATTTAAAAAGAAAAAGAAAAATGTGTGATTGGTTGAGATTGAAATGGACCTCACCCCACACTACCCTCTCTCTCTCACATACACTCCCTCCCCGCTCGGCATGCCATCACCGAACGACAAACAAACCGCATCGGCAAAGGGTCGGCGGCGGTGTTTGCCGCGCGGCAACCGCCTTTGCCAGGGGCGGAGGATTTAAGGGGCGGGGAGGGGCGCCCGACCCCCCGAACTTTTCGGTCGGTAGTGTTATATATGTACGTTTTGTATAGGATTTTGTAGGCATACACGTTTTCGACCCCTCCGGTTTTATAAAAAAAATTAGGTATATACTATTTCGACCCCCCAGTTTAAATTTTGTTTTATTTATATAGCCCAAATAAAATATTTAACTAGCCCAAATATTATAGCCCAAATAATTATATTTTGTAGAATACTAGAATGTATATTATATAACACAAATAAAATCATTATATAGCCCAACTTAACAGCCCACCATATAAAAAAAAAACCCAAATTCGTTTACTTTGGGACATCGACCAGAAGAACAGAAGCCATAAGCCAGAACTGCAGAAAGGGGGAAAAACGCAGGTTCCAGAAGTGTTCGACTTCAGCTTCTTGTTCGAGAACAGAAGCCAAAACGCTGCTCGTTGTTGTGGTCTTGTACTCTTGTTCGACTTCTTCAATCTTCATAAGGTTAAAAGTATGTGTTTTTTATCTTCAGGTTTAATTTAGGGCTGCAATTTATGTGATTTTGGTTGAAATTAGGGGTGAAATTGGTTCGAATTTTGCCCTAAACTTGTTGAATCTTTCTGTAACTATGTCTAATTTTATTTGTTTAATCTTATTTTGATTTTATTTAGATAGAAATTAGAGTTTGAAATTTAGGGTGATTTGTTAACTTGTTTTGTTATTAGATTATGCTATGTGGAAGACGGGCATAACTATAATTCTTCATCTAGGAGAACCGGGTACTCACATTCCTCTCTCATTTTTAATGTTTTGGTGTCTTTGTTCGTTTGTTTGTTAAACAATGTTTACGTTTTAATGTTTGATAACGTTTTTTATTTGATATTAATGTTTGACCCGACCCGAATCGAATCACCGACGTCCGACCCGAACATACACTTCGAAACTACGCGATAGAAATTTTTTAGGTCCGTTACCTTCCGACCCCCCGAACTTTTTTTTCAAGCTTCGCCACTGGCCTTTGCCGAACCCTTTGCCGCACCCACACCGGACACCCTAGAGGGCGAGACAAAACAAGAAAAAAACGTGAGACATAATGCATGTATGTGTTTGGTGAAATTTAGTTTTTAAAAGGTAAAGGGCGAGACAAAACAAGAAAAGGCGTGTACAAATAGGTGGAGTGAAGAAAACAACAAACCACAAAAAAAGTATTGTTTGTTATATTAGCATGTATTGTTAACTACCTACTTTAGATATGTTTCAAGTTTGAGTAAAAAGAAAAAAATGTTTCTGTGTTTAGGTTCCTTTTGCAACTTTAGTTCAAAAATAATTTTTTTGTATCTGGGTTCCTAAGGTTTCATTTTTGTTGTCATTTTTCATTCAATTGGCAAACTGGGTTAGAATTTTCTGATGACTTTTCCCCTTTTTGTCGTCTCCCTCATTTAATTAAAATATATTTATTATAGCATAAAATGATGACTATGCTCTTCGTTTAAATCAGGAAAATGACAAAGATGGGAGAAGTTAACACAGAATTGTAACCCAGTTTGCCAATTGGATGAAAATGACAACAAAAATGAAACCTCAAGGATCCAGATACAAAAAGTTTAATTTTTGGACTGAAGTGGCAAAAGTGACATAAACTTAGGGACCATTTTAGCATTTTACTTTAACTATTGTGATGTAACAAATAACAAATTTATTGACCCTCATGACCCTCCACACCAGTGTCATGTAACTCACGTCTAAGGGTGTGGTCATAACCCAAACCACTAGCCCCTTATTTATTTTAATTTATCTTTGTCTAAAGAAAAAAGAAATTGTTTGTTGAAAAATGGAAAAATGGACCATGGTTGCCATGGTTTAATCCATGCAAACCATGGTGGATCAAACATGGGGGTGGTGTAGCCTTCCATTCATGTTTCTAGGTGGCAAATCATGTCCAACCATAACCCTCACACCCTATAGCCTTAATACCAAAATGATTTTTATTTCTTGAAATTTGTCTTCACTATTCCAAAATATTTATTATTATTTATACTTAATAATACGATAAATTTAAGAACATCTGAAAACCAATAAAATAATAATGCACCACTCAAATAGTTCTAAAGTTCAAAAAAGTTTCAAATGGCTTATTTCTTTCCATACTTGATGTCCTATAAATTAAACTGTTTTTTTTTTTTTTTTTTTTCAAGAGGTGCATCCGTCCACCCAACCCTCTACCTAGCTCATTTCAGTTACAAATTCAAACAGTTCTGATTCTAATGCTAGGCCGGTTCAAAACGTCAAGTGAATAATGGATGGCATGACTTGGGCCTTTCCCTTTCTGAACACCTTGGGCTTAAAAAAACATACACATGCATTTTGGGCTGAACGGCGGGTCTGTTCCCACCCTAAAAAGAGTGGATCTACCACTCTATAAATATCCCCTTAATTCAAGATTAAGGTCTACTACATTCTCTCTTTAATCTTGAATTGGACTTGTTTCTTCACATTGACACAGTTATCAACAACTTTAATTCTTTGACCAATCTTGTCAACCTTGTTCACCGTTTTTAGAACTACACCGTTCTTGATTACCGATTAGAATTAAAAAAAAAAAAAAAGCTCACTACTTTGTTGCGTTTACTGTTTTCCTTTTTTACCTGCTAGGCAAGACTAGATTCAAAGTCTCCTACTTTGCCGAATCTTTTAGCGTCCGCCTACACGCAAATTTGATTGTTTATCTTATGTAAAAAAACAACCTACCTCGGTTACTCTGTTATTATCCTTGGTGGGAAGGATTAGGTCTGATCTTACCTGGATTGAAAGTTGTTTACGCTATTCATCACCACTATACTGCCATTGAACTGATCACATGTCACTATTGTCTTCTCAAATGATACTCCCCCACAACACTAGATGACCCGAACCACATCGCCGTCATCGGCGTACAACACCTCGCAACCGGGTTAACTTATGTATTATAGAGTAAACAATGTAAAAAAGGAAGAAAAAAACATTATATTGTGCCCTTCTTCATGGTACCTTTTTTAAATTTAGGTAAATTGGAAATAAATACTCGTTGATTATGTTAAAAGTAATCAATTTACGTCCTATAACTTATGTATTATAGAGTAAAACTTATTAATTTTTGTTTATAGCGGAACTTTTTTAATTTTTGTTTATAAATTTTAAGTTTTTGAAGAACAAACATAGTACAGAAAATAAGCTTATGATGACCTCCAACGATGACCTCCAACAAAATCGTGCTAGTTCTGCCACCGCCCCTAATAAATTCATCTTCTTCGACTTTAAATCCATAACTCCCTTTTGTTCTACCAAATTTCCATAATAAGATACTACTAAAACTTACACTTTGCAAAATTTTCCACAAAAAAAGATTGCTTAAAGAGTCAATAACCTATTAAAAGAACAAAAACAAAACCACAAGAAATACCTACACTCACATGAATACATGATCAAATCCATACATTAAACCCTCTATGAATAAATCTTCATAAATGTCAATCTTTAACAGCATACGTACTAACAGTTAGATGTCTTAAAAAACTTCAACTTAAAGATTGGAGTTGCATACCGGTAGCATCCGAATGTCCTCTCTTCGCCTTAAGATCATCAAGATAATTCTGATAAATGTAAGTACTAAAACCCCACAAGCCCATTAGCATGGCAATTATCTTTACAGCATTCATTTTGTCATGAAACACGACTAGTGCGGCCAATGGAGTCAGCGCCAACGACAAAGTACTAATCACATTCGAGAACAAAGATGACACCACAAAAATCAACCCCACAACACCAACCGAGCACACTTGCCAAGCCACAGCGGTCCAAACCAATGTCATCACATAAGCCAGACCCCCCTTACCAAAACTGTGCATTTCACCACCCAAAGTGTGCCACTCGCCGCTAGCAAAAAGACCAATGGTGGAAACACAAGTGGCAAAGAATGAAGTGTAGATTTGAAGCTCGAGAACCACGGAAAACGTTTCTTTTTTTATAACCTTTTGGAATGAAAGTTGCATAACTGAAAGTAAAAGTGCGTAAAGAGCAGACGCACTAAGTGTGGCCACAAAACCAAGGACGTAATTCCTGTTTGACACACCCGACGGCTTATCTGAGTCATCATTGACAGCTAGCAGAGAGGCGGATAACGAAAGAACCACCACAGAATTGAAAATTAAAGCGGTAAATTTCTGGGAATTTATGAAAAATGAAAAGACTGTGTTGAAGGCTAACTGAGTGGCGCATATGAGGGAGTAAGTAGAGGCTGAAAGGTAGAGTAACCCGACGGAGTATAGCATATTGTCACCGGCTATTAGAGCGCCAATGACTACATAGAGCGAGAAAATAACGGGTAGTGAGACGGATGTGGCGGGTCTAGTTGATGATGTAGTTATTGAAGGAGACAGAATGTACGGAATGAAAAGGATAGGAAACCCTATAGTTTGAACAAGTGTAGCCATCCATTTACTATTTCCACCTTGGTCGTAATAAAATCGGCCCAGAAGAACTGCGACTATTTGACCAATAACTAGAAAAAATATGTTGAAGGCTACGAGAACCCACCATTGCCAACGCTTGAGTTTGGCAAGCGGCAATACGCCAGACTGAGTTACCTCAACAGAATGTTCATTATCTACAAGATTGATGAACAAGATTAATGATCAAATATGTCAAAAACAGTTAGCATTTTTATGGATAGATCTCAATACAATAATCTAAGGAACAGCTGTGATTAAAAAAAAAAAAAAAGAAAAGTTGTAAATAACTTCTAACTTTTAAGATTGTCAAGAACAGACATCTTGCAATAACACTACATGACTATGTAGAATAACATAGTAATGGCAAATACACTATGTTATAGGCGCGTTTTGATACATAATCAATTTTAAGTAGAGAACCGCATAATGCACTTGTACATAATACTTGAGAGATATAATGAGAGTTAGATAGAGGGCGGGTGAGCAGTTACATAACTGTTCTGTGTAATCTGGTACCAAATTTCCGGTACTGAAATATTTTTTGGGTACTGATTCATTACCCATGTTTTGCGTTTTCGGTACCGGTACTTTCGGTACGGTATTTTACCGAATCTTACCTTTAAATACCGATACTGTACTGGACATTTTCGGTCACAAAGTATTTATGCACACTTCCATCATCTACAAATCAATTTCTTTGGATTTACACACTTAACCTAGCATTCTAAAACCTAATCAAAATCATATTTTGCAAAAAAAAAAAAAAAAAACAAACACACACACAACAACAACAGTTTGACAAATTTATTACCTCATCTTTTTTACTTTTTCCCACGAGAAGTCTGCATTCAGCTTTTGAGGGTCATACAAACTGATAATTGCCTTAAAATAAATACAATTATTTTGTATGTGGCCCACACGAATTACGACAGTGGTTATCAATAACTAACATTAGTATTAGTTAAAAACCTTAATAAACACGAACCCAATTAACCAATAATTGAGAAACACAAGCTATGATTCCATAAACCAATCGCAAACAAAAACTCGATTATAAAGCAAAAACGAAAGAAAGAAACAACAAACAATTCTTAAAAACTCCGAAGCACAAACACCATTGTTATCACTTCTGCTACTAAACGAAAAGGAAGCAGTAAAACCTCCAAACGAAAAGGTTTTGTCCCTAACTTATGCATGTGATGAAATTTAGGGAAAGAGTACAAACCTGGCATATTGTGAAGTTTTGAACACAAGATGAGACCAAATTCAGGAATTTTGAAAGTATATGTGAAGAGTGACGACGTTCCTTCCTTAGGTTTTCAACTTATTAATAATAATAATAATAAATAATAATAATAATAATAATAATAATAATTAATTGGTCGAATTTATTACTGACATTAATTAGTCGAATTTATGACGAAAACTTTTATAAAGGGTAATGGTATTTGGACATTCTCAATAGTTGTTTGAACGCCACTAAGGCTTTGTTCCAGCAGTAGCGGAAACTCTCTAGATGTTTACATAGAAAGAGGTTACTGGTTCAATATCCGGCCATCCGGGGAGTGTAACATTTAATTGCTGAAAAAAATAATAATTGTTTGGACACCCACGTCACTAATAGTGTTATATGTGACGTATAAGGTTAATTCACATCTGCCAAGGTTGCATTAGCCATCGACCAGGCTTCTATACGTCACGATAGCGCTATGTGTGACGTATATGGTACGATGTCACCAATCCATTTCCCAAGGTGGTAGGTGATTATGATGGTGGTGGTAGATGATGACGGCTGGGGTGGTGGTAAGTGGTTACGGTGGTCGGTGGGGTTTAGGTGGTGACGCGTTTATTGAGAGTTAACCCGTTTATCGAGACCTAACACTTTATTGTGGCTTGAACATTTATCGTGACTTTAACGTGTAGATAATAAGCCGACTTCAACGTTAAAATAAATTTATAATTTAATCAATAAATTTAAATAAAAAGTCGAATAATTATATATTATACTACATATACAAAAGTAAGTTGGGGGAATAGTGCCAGGCAGCTGCCTGGCACTCCCACATTGGACCAACCTTTTTTTTAATTTAATTTAAAAAGGGTATAAGGGAAAAAAGTCAACAAAAGATGACTTGAAGTTAAGACAACCAATAAGGAAAGTTTACTATTCATTATGATGTGACAGCTACTATTCATTAGCTTTGTTTTTTAATATATGTATAATTTTATTCCCAGTTTAAAATTACGCTTTCGTCCTTCGTTTAAAAATACGTTTTCCCCCCAGCTCAAAATAAATTTATAATTTTGCCCCTAGCTCAAAATTACGCTTTTGCCCTCGGTTCAAAAACTCATTTTTAATTTTGTTCTCAGTTTAAAATTACGATCTCGCCCTTCGTTTAAAATTACGGTTTTTCCCTCAGTTCAAAATAAAATTTTGGTTTACCCTCTACCTGAAAATTACGATTCTGCCCTCAGCTGAAAATTACGTTTTTGCCTACAGTTCAAAATAAAATTATGATCCCCCCCCCCCCCCCCCCCAAGCTCAAAATTATGATTTTTCTCTCAATTTAAAATTATGATTTCACCTCCAGCTAAAAATATATTTACGATTTTGCCCTCTATACAGACATACATGTTATGAGAGAGAAATATTCGTTTTATTGCCCCGTAACGCGGGCGGGGCAAAAACTAGTATTAATACAAATACATACTTGGTATGAATAGTAATTCACGAAGATTTTTTTTAATACTCTTTCTCTTTTCTTAGTTAATAATATTTTGTTTAAGCCAATAAAAAATTTTGTTTTAAATAATATTTTTTGTTCTTAATAATATTTACTTGATGATATAGTTGACAATACTTTTTAATTGATATTCATCTAATAATTTACGCTCATAAACTTTTTTGAAATCTAAATACGTAGTTGTGCTTATAAGAAAAAAACTTTTCATTGGTATTCAACAATAAAAACCTTTCAATGATAGAAAATAAAGATTGTGGAAGTTGATTTCAAGATTTTATAAGAAAAAAACTATTCGAAACTTTATGCTTCTTTCAGATTTTGTTCGTGTGATTTGTTCATATGAAATTGTTAAATAGTGCCTTCTGTCAAAGAGTTTATGGGTGTTAACGAGAAATCTGTAAATAGTATGATTTTTAATAAAGTTGAGTTGAAATGGTGAAGTAGATGCGAATGATCTTAGAAAAAGGCAACAGTGGAATATGTAAATAATTATCCAATAAGTTTATTAAGTGTAAATTAGTAATTTCATAAGAATAATTTTAGTGAAATAGGTAAATATGTAATATATATGGTTTAGGAGGGAGAATATGCAGTGCCGTCTCCGAGAAATCTCGAAACGTTTTGGGCCCGGAGCCACTAAAAATAAATCGGGCCCATATAATTTAAACATAATAATCATATATAAAAAAACTGATTTCGTCATCATGTTTCAATTGTTTATAGGATATTTCAATTGTTGTTTTCGGCTGACTATAAATAGATTTACATATTCACCAGCGTGTTTCAATTGTTATGCTTATGAGGTTCAACATGTAAATGTATAAATCTATTTCGGATGACTATCAGATTTTAACCAAACTAGTGGTATACCCGCACGCGTTGCGGCGCGTAAACTGCCAAAAAAATTTGAGTCCTTTTGATTCATCTTTCTTTTCTAAATAATAGGTGCTTCTATTTTTCTCTTAAGATCAATAACAATTAGCTCTGTTGAGAGATCCACTTTTGATAGAAACTGGCCTTAGTTAAAGTAGTCAACTGTAATATTCTTGTAGATTGTGTCTCCAAGGCTTTCTTGCATAAGTGTTTCGGATAAGGTGTACTGTTTTGAACTTTGACCTGTTAAAAGACCCATTCATCATGGTGAAAACATTTTGTAAAATACATATTCTTCTCCAAAGAACACGTACCTACATAACATTATAAAAGTTAGATGGTGTATTCCTAGTTCAAAAGCCACCTTTGTGTGAGAAGTTGTTGAGGATATTTTTTTGAGCTTACTTTGTGGAATTAAAGAAGCCTCATTAATTTCCTAAACCAATGGTAACTAAATAAGATAAGGTTTCAAGAAAACAAACAGCAATAACTTGAAATTACTTATAAGACCTTGAGAATGCTTATCCTATCTTCGAGAGCGAAGATAGCAGGCCGGTTTTCAAAGGTTCACTTCCTCTTGAAAAATGGCTGGTGCTTCTTGTGTCAACAAACACCTATCAGATCAGTAGGTCGCAAACCTTCCATATAAGTTCAAAGTGGTTTCAGAAATTGAAGTTCATGTCAAAACTACATAATGACATATATAGACCAATTTTGGTGTCATCACCACCTGTAATCGTCTCTGCTTTAATGATCAGGTAATGTAGGTAATGTGCTGCTTTGTTCTAAAAAAAATACATATTGGTTTTGATATGATAATTATTAAACTTAAATGCTCGATCTATTAATTAGTTATCACTGTTTATGGATTTTAAAAGGATAACTTACAGCTTCAAGGAGATTACTTACAGCTTCAAGGAGATTAACTGTTGTATATACAGAACGGACTCCGGATTGACAACCCTTCACATACAAATTTTGATCATTAGAACAAAGTGATCATTATTTAATTTTAAACGGCTCAACACATTCAACTAATTATTTGATACCGGTCCGTTTAGTTTTACGTGGCCATGTGATTAAAATGATAAGAGTAACTTATTGTTATGTTAATCAACAGGCAAATACGTTCTTATTCATTTGATGATCATCTTTGGTACACTCTTTGTAGTACTTGTTCCATACAATTAACCACATATAAAGAGACTGGAACTACTCAGAAATATGGTTTCTGTCTTGCTAATTCAATTTAATGAATGAAATGAACATACAAAAACTGCAATGACAAACAGGTTTACCAGAAGCTTCCCAGCCGTTGTAGTAACAGTAATAGTGTTACATCCAGCACCATTAGGTTGCAATATGGCTCGTTACCAATAGAATGCTTTGCCTGTCACCAAACACCCAAAATTAACAATCTCATCATCATCATCGTACTCAGTATATCCCACCAATAGCAAAAGCTAAGGTAGGGTCTGAGGAGGGTGGGATGTAGACAGCCTTACCTCTACCCCGTAGGAATAGAGAGGCTGCTTCCAATGAGACCCCCGGCTCGATTGTGGTTTTGCATCAAGCCTTGGACATAAGGCACATAACACTCAGCAATTGAGACAAGCGCCAATTGGTGCATGTACCCCCTTGTCTTTCGGCTATCAACGCCACCACATGATGCATGATTAACCATCCCCTCTTTTAACGTTATTTTCACGAAATTAGTAAAATAACGTTAAAAATTAGTGCACTTTTGCTTTTGCCCCCCGAGCGCCCACACATATATACATTATATGTGCATACCGCAAGCATACTTACACATGCATGGCTTAATCTTTTATACATTTTATACATTTATCTTCAAAAACATATATTATAATTTAATGATAATCTCATACACCAACAAAACAGTAGGAAAAAAAACAACTTGCTACTCATCAAAACCCTGAACCCTCACCACCCTGTCTAGGAGACGATTACTGCCGGAAATTCTTTGTGGCGGCCTTCGGCTCAGAAAATGTGAACATCTTCAGCTTTGGTATCATTCTCTGCCGTTGCGGCACCACGTGTTGTGCACTACATACTTCTGCCATTATGAAGCTTTTCATTTTATTGCCAATGCTTTGCCCAAGGTTCTTTATATTAGGACTCATACTCTCTGCTTTTATGAATGACAAACATTAAAAAATGAATTACAAAGAAAGATTCATTAAATAAGAACCGAAAATAAAGGAACATGCTTGCACCTTTTGTCAAAAACAATAACCATGTTTTTTCAACAAACATCGATTTTCTGATATATTTCTGATTCGTAGCGCTCCGCACACCTTGAAATGTCCAACTTAACACAAACTCCAGCCTAGCCGACACCTTAGTCATTGTGGGTCAATCCTTTGAAAAATTAAGAATGCATTCATATGCAATTTGCCCAAATTCTTTAAGACGGTTACTTTCAGCTTCCCCTCTCAAACCTGGATCAATAATTTGACCAATCCTCTTTGATGCATTGTTTGGCTCGTACAAATACGCTATGTTGTTGTTCATCTAATCTTTGGCTCGTACAACACTTCTAATAAAACCACACCAAATCCAAAAAATAGGAATGAATCAACCAAAATTCAGAACACATGCATAATAATCATCAATTAATCAATCATCAAAAGAAAAACCGATTATTCCAAACACATAGAAAAATTACCTGGACCTAAACAGTCTCAACACCAGCAGGTCAGACGCAGCTCTTCCTTAGTACCCTTGTCGCTTCGCGAATCGTGACAGGTGAACAATTCATCGCTAGCGGCTACTGCTACCACCTGAAAATTCCCCAAAAACGTCAATATCGAGAATTGATCTGGACAACTGCGTGAGTTACCTAAACAACCTTTCACTAAAATTCAATTTTTCGGTCCGGTCTGGTCTGATCCAAAACTGCAAAAACCTGCATAGCCTAACTGCCCAATTGCTTCATCGATCACCAATCACTAACCACCTTAATCGACCACCATTGTTTTGCTTAATTGATCAGCATTCCGCTTTCATCCATCACTTTTGAGAGCCTCAAGACATGATAATCAAACAGGTAAACATATAAAATTTTGGAATTGCAAAGTAAGAAATTTCTTGTATGATTCATTAATAAGAAATTCAACATAAGAACTTAATTGTAGCTAAAGTTGTTACTTACCAACAAATCCTAATGATTTGATGAGTTTTTTAACGACATCAATATTGTTTTTATGTATGAATTTAAAATATTAAAATATAATAATATAGGGTATATCAAAGTTGATCGCTTATAAAGAGGATTAAAAGACCTTAGCTATTATGTTTAGAGAAACATTAAATTAAATATAAATAAGGGCATACAAATATAAACTTAGCGAATACAAATACCAAAACATCCATTAAAGATACACTAATAAATAATTAAAACTTTAACACTTCTGTCATGGTTGATTTCAAACACAAAATACCTGAGCACCATCGTTGACGCTGAGGGTTCACGATGGAACCCTGGTTCGTCAAACCCTAGCGACCTCTTTTTCCGAAACGTTTTCCCCGATACCAACCAGATCTTCAAACCGAACGCCTCCTTCGTTTGGATGGTGGTGTGTCACAGAAGAGACTTTGCGAGGTGTGGAGCATGGAATGAATTTAGGGCTGGCGGGGATCGTAAAGTTTTATTGGGAAATCGATGTAGGGTGAAAGTTGAAGCAGGGGGTTCAGTTCCAAACCGCCATCGACGTTGAAACCACAACCATCATGGATGTACGACGTCTCTGTGGACCGTCGGTTGTGGTCGCCGCCGGGTTCAAAACCCGGAACCCTAGAGCCGCCACCACCATGAAAATTGAGCGGGAAGGGGTTTGTCTGTGGAGGAGCGAGTGTCATACGCGAGTCTAAAGCTAGTCGTCGGAGTACTAAGACGGTCTCGTCGGAGAAGATGGATTGAAAGAAATTAATTGGTGGTGATGCGGTGATGATGAGCGTGTTTTGGTGCTGGTTACAGGCCGGGTATGGGAGAAGGGCGATGGTGGGTGGAGATGGTGGAGGTTTTGACGGATGGAGAAGGGGAGTGGTGATTTGGGGGTTTTGATGGTGGCGAACGACGGCGGCAAGGGGCGGCAGGAGGAGGTGGTTTGTCGTCTGATGGTAGCGGACGACGAAGGTAAGGGGCGGAGGAGGTGATCTGAGGTTTTGACGGATGGAGAAGGGGAGTGGTGATTGGGGGTTTTGAAGAAGAAAGAGGACAGAAGAGGAGGTATACGATGTGGGTGGAGTTACTATTCACAGTTTGTCACGTGGCTCTTGTGGGGATGAGGTTAAAGTTACTATTCACAAGGTTCGTTTATTAATATATATATATATATATATAATATATATATAATTGCAGGAATCAACAAATCTATTTAGGCCCAATAAAAAACATATAGTATATAGGATATTTTTTAAAAACTTTGGGCCCTCAAAGTCTTTGGGCCTGGGTCCATTGCCCTACTTGCCCACCCTTATAACCGGGCCTGAGAATATGTAACTGATGTTAAGGAAAATAGATGCTTACCCATGTGCATGTTCAAATTTATCCAAAAATCATATGCATATAGATCCTTTCAAGCTACATATGCATTTTCACTCTCTTTCTTCTCCAATGATTTTTGAAGTAACGACAAAGCAAACACCCCAAATGATCAAAAGCATGAAATAATAATCACAAAGGCTGTCAAGAATGCAAAACAAACATTAAGGAATAAACAACATAATCAATATGTAAAGGGCGAGACAAAACAAGAAAAAACGTGAGACATAATGCATGTATGTGTTTGATGAAATTGAGTTTTTTTAAATGTGAAGGGCGAGACAAAACAAGAAAAGGGGTGGGCGTAGGTGTGTACAAATAGGTGGAGTGAAGAAGCAAGATAGGAGAAAGAAAACTAACGTGCACACCTCCTTAAAAAGACAACAAACCACTAAAAAAGTATTGTTTGTTATATTAGCATGTATTGTTAACTACCTACTTTAGATATGTTTTAAGTTTGAGGAAAATTATGAGGTTAAGCTATTTTTATCACTTCAGTTAAAAATAAAACTTCTTGTATCTGGGTCTTTGAGGTTTTATTTTTGTTTCCATTTTCATCTAATTGGCAAACCGAGTTAGAACTTTTTGATGACTTCTCCCCTTTTTGTCGTCTTCCTCATTTAATTAAAATATATTTATTATGGCATAAAATGATGATTATACCCTTCGTTTAAATCGGGAAAATGACAAAGAGGGGAGAAGTTAACAAGAAATTATAACCCAGTTTGCCAATTGGATGAAAATGATAGCAAAAATGGAACCTCAAGGACCCAGATACAAAAAAGTTTAATTTTTAGACTGAAGTGGCAAAAGTAACCTAAACTCAGGGTCCATTTTGGCATTATACTTTAACTACTATGATGTAACAAATAACAAAATTATTGATAGTCGATATTAATACCAAAATGATTTTTATTTCTTGAAATTTGTCTTCACTATCATTGGCGGGTGTAAAGTGGGGGGTGCACTCCCCCCCCCCCCCCCCCCCCCGAATGTTTAGGTTAGAAGTGTAAAATTTTCTATTTTTTGTTTGAAATTTTTAAAATTATATAGGATTGTCTCCCTAATTATTTTGCCTAAATATTTATACAATATATAAATTGGGTCCCATGACTTTCCGCCCCCTCGGAACTTTTGGTTAAGCTCCGCCACTGTTCACTATTCCAAAATATTTATTCTTATATGCAAATGCTAGAACTCTATTCAGGATTTTAGATATTCCGAATCGTTTATGTATGATTGTAAATTTTTGTTTTTAAACAGAGTTTTAAGAGGAAATTTTTAACCATTAACAAAAACCTATAAACCCGTCCTATGGGTGTATCAACAATAGACCATCACCAATAAGGGTGGAGAAAAAATGGATGATGCCCATCATCTTTCTCACTCTTGCCCACTCACATTCCATCCTCTCTCTATAAAAACAACATCAATTTTTTCTCTCTCCTCCTACACTCACAACACTCATTTTTGCTAGTTTTTTCTCACATACAAAACCTTACTCTCTCTCCTTAAAAACAAGTTCACCCAATAACAAAAACACTAAAGAATTACCACATCACCGAAATACACACTAAAAACATCCCTATTGTGGATGCTCTAAGTTACTAAAGATGTCTAACTTGCAAATGCATTATAGTAAATATAACTTCAGAATATGTAAACAATTTCCCATCACAAAACACACATTGTTTAGTTAATACTATCAACATATTTTTTAGATTGACTCTCTCGAGTCTACCCTTCGTACTCTCTAGCCGCCATTCCATCCATGGCATCGTACAACGGCTTGTTCAAAGTTTCCGGCAAGTAATAGGTCAGAAGCCCGCCCACGATCCCACATAGCCCAAAAACCAAAAACGGAATCCCACCACCCATAACCACCACAAAAGGCGCCAAAATCGCCCCCACTTGTACAACCTGACTGGCACAACCTAGGGCAGCGTTCCTCACCAATGTCGGAAACAACTCCATTGCATATGTGATGTTGTAAATAATCTGATTTGCAGAGTCGAATAGGAACCGGAAATAAAACCGAAACAACTTGGATTCACTTGGAATCGTGACACACTTTCAGATCAAACATTTGATGATACGCTCAAAGATTTGATCAGATAAGACCAAGAGTCGTCAAGAACGAATTTGGTAATTGTTGAGAAGTTGCGTACCTTTTTCTGTTCGTATGTTCGAACCAGTTTTCAAGTTTCAACCAAGATAAAAACTGTATCTTCCTTTTCGTGTACAATGTTTGCGCACCAAAAAACATCGGTTTATTATATTTCATTTTTATCAAATTGACATGGAGCCTTCCACCAAAGCCCAACGGTTTTTTGTTTTGGTTTTTAAGAAACCATCAGATTTATCCATGCAATCTAAGGCCCACATGGAAATTAATAAAACCAATTAAGTATATGAAGGCCCAAGATTAGTTATTAAATATTGAAGAGGTATGGTCCCAATTCCTTGCCCACATGGCAAGGACCACACCACTTTTCCATCCCATGTGGCGCTGACATCAACGAGGTCATCCAGAAGCTTCTGGAAAATATCTAGGTGGCTCCAAAGATGCTCCATCCGACATAAAGGACAACACGTGTCACCAGTCACCAGGCGCCAGGTAGGCCTGTAACAAATCTAAGAGCAGCCCGACAACACCAGTACGACGTCTCCAAGATGGACAAATGCAAGCGCGCCACGTGTACCACTACACTGACCACAGCAGAGGAGACCAAGAGGATATTCCCCTTGGTCGGACAGCTGGCGCGCAACCACGGCTGGCATCGCTGCTCTTCCCTCTCTCACCCTCCGGCTATAAATAGGACCCTTCATCATTCAGGTTGTATCATCTGGCTCTCCATATTCTCACACTTAACACACACTGCTTATCCTTCCTCGGAACAGTACTTATTCTCACGCCGGAGCCTGGTTAAGAGGGAAACCCCCATATTCCCCTCTTAACGAGACTAACGGTGTTACTGTTTTGCAGGAGCCGAGCCATTTCCAACGAGTAAGAAAGGAAATTGAACCCACAGAAGAAATAAACCAACAGATTAACCCTAGTGTTAACCTGTGTTTCATCATTGGCGCCATCCGCTTTTAGCAGAAACCACTCTCATCTCTTTTTCTTTTCGAAAAACACTCGTCAAAATGGCTGAACAAAACCCCTCTCACCCGGCAGATGGAGACGTCTCTTCTTTTGAACTCATTTCGGACAACGTACACGTCCAAAGAGATCAAAGGAACGAAATTATCCAAGAAAGGCCGATGAACAACGAGTTTCCTAGTATCTTTGGAAGTACATCCAGGGTTGTCACTCAAAACACAACAGGTGCTACTTTCCAAACTCCACCTAGGATCATCACTCAGACCACAAACGGAGCTACTTTTCAGCCCCCGTCAGAGGTAGTCCAACAAACACCTCCACCAGTGCAAACACAGAGCCATGGAGCTGGTCCCTCAGCTCCATCGGACCAAGCACAACTGAACTTCTCTGCACTACTAGGGCTACCCGAAGGAAAAACTCTGGCTTCCTGGTATGCCGAACAGGTGGCGTCTATAAACCTTGTTTACACTCAACTCAGTGCGCAGCAAGCTCTGCTTCAGGCACAAGCCAACCAGTCAGCATTTGTCACTCCACCGCAAAGGCCTTTGAGCGCTCCCATGCCTCAACAGACCAATGCATTCAATTTACGCCTTGAATCAGTACCTCCACCACATATTCAAGCGCGCACGACACGCGCGATACGTACGGTGAAACAGAAAGTAATTATGTGCAGTATTCTCACCAACCAAAGAAGCCAATACAAAGTCGTTTAGGTCCGCGCAACATAAACGACGAATTTGAAGATGACGACGAGACATACAAGGAAAGTACAGTGTTTAGCAGGTTGCCACCAGAACACGAAGCGTACAAACCTCGCAAGCGCGCGGGTTATGACCCAAAAGCAGAACATGATTACACATTGAGCTATCGTCCAGACGACATGGCTGAGAATTCAAAATTCATTAAAGAGATCGCCATGGCTGCCATCGACAAAACGAAATTGCCACACAACGTGGGCAAATACAACGGGTTGACAGACCTAGACGATCACCTTCAAGTTTTTAACGGTGCTGGGGCAACAGGTGGATGGAACTTACCGACTTGGTGCCATCTCTTCGCTCAAACCTTCGTCGGCGCAGCGCGCGTCTGGTTTGATAGTTTGCCAGCAGGAAAAATCAAGTCATGGGTCGATTTCCGAGAGAAGTTCCTTGCACACTTCTCTCAGCAACGAAGACACACCAGAGACCCTGCCGATTGTTTAAACATATAGCGCAGAGACCACGAGAGCGTGGAAGATTTCATTACGAGATATAACAAAGAATGTTTGGAGATTGGTGATGTGGGCGAGAAGATGATGCGCGCACACTTCATGCGGGCAGTAAAGTGCGATGATTTAATCAAGCGTGTAAAAGGAAGAGACGAAGGACCCAAAGATTGGGAAACCTTCATTGAGGCAGCCAAAACTATCGCCCAGTCCGACAGACAGTTGACCGGTGACGACCATCGTCAGCGCGGATACAATCATAACGACCGGCATAGCAAGAAAGGCAGAAGCCAATCATGGAAAGCATCCGGTCACAGAGAAAGAAGCCCAGTAAGAGAGGATGCGCGCCACACGATCAATCAAATAGCTCACCGGAAAGAGGTGAAACGAGAAAACAGGGAGAAACAGTGGACACCCCTCACGAAAACTCCTTCAGAAGTCTTGGCAACCGAGAACCACCAGTTCAAACCACCGTTACAAATGCGCAACAAAAGGGGCCAAGACCCGAATCTTTTCTGCGAGTTTCACAAAGACACTGGGCACTTAACTGACGATTGTTTCAGTTTAAAGCAAGAAATTGAAAGGTCCTTAAGAGACGGAAAACTCACCCATTTGATAAAGGGCGGAAAGCGCGATTACCGTCAAATACAAAGAAGAGACGAAGGACCAGATAACAAGAAACTCCGGAAGTTAGAAACCCACATGGTTCAAGGGGGTCCACGAAGGCCAAGAAAAAACTACAACAAGCGCACGCAAGACGATTCATGGCGCGAGAAACAAGTCGTTTTCCCGGTTGTAAGAGGAGGCCCACGAGAAAGAAGACCCATAGTCATCCCGGGCGTAATAGGGCATTACCAAACAGACTACATTTTCATCGATCCGTGGAGCACTGCGGATATCATATATGAACAGTGTTTTAATCAATTCGATCAGGAGGATAAGGCGCGCTTAGAACCAGTTGATTACCCGCTCACTGGTTTCTGCAATGAAGCCGTTTTTCCTCTAGGACAAATATCATTCCCAGTGTTGCTCTCGGACGGAAGAAACTCAAGAACAGAGGAAGTCACATTCATGGTGCTGCCAGCACATTCAAGACACGATATTCTGCTAGGAAGAGAATCCCAAGGTGACTTCAGCATGATCTGCTCCGGCCCACACTCAGCTGTGGGATTCCCAACAGAAACCGGAGTAGCCATCTTATATGCAAGCAAAGAAGTATTGGCAACAGATGAGCTCAGACCTGCAAAAGCGAGTAAACCAGCGCCACGCGCGGAAGCAGAAAAATAGGTATTGAACAGCGCATATCCAGAACAAACAGTTACCTTAGGACCTGCAATGTCCGACCTAACGCGCGCGGCGCTAAAGAAACTGTTGTTCCAAAACATGGATGTGTTTGCCTGGACACCAGCAGACATGGTGGGTGTTCCACGGCACATAGCTGAACATCGATTAAACGTCTCAGAAGATGCAAAGCCGGTGGTACATGCCAAGCGCCACTTGGGAGACATAAAGCATTCCCAGGTAAGCACAGCTGGTCTCGCGTCTGATGAGATGTATACGAAGTGCTTGCCTAGACAGAAAACCCAGAATACAGGCATTCACCCTTCCAGTTTGCACGTGTTCACATTATTTAAAACCCAAAACCTTGACGAGAATTTGAAAACTCAAAGGGGTTCAAAACCATATAACAGAGGGTTCAAAACCTAGTAATCAATCATCCTAGAACAGATTATTAGTTTTCAAAGCGGTTTTGAAATTTATGTTCTTGTTGTGGTCGTCGCCTAAGGATAGGTGACGGTATTGTTTTGTGACTAAACGCAAGTAAACTCGCGTTAGGGTCCTAAGAAGGTTATAGACTAGGTCAAAGCATTACTAATAACCTAATTCCCTATAACCATTGGCTCTGATACCATCTTTTCTGTCACACCCCGACCACGTAGAACATACAAAACGTGGCGGAAATGTCGGGGAGTGTTGTAACAGAATTAATTGTTTCAAATCCATGGCAATTGAAGTTTCGTTTTATTGATTAAAAGTGTTACAATGTCATAACAAACAAAGAAATACAACATTATTAACTAGTCTTGCATCTTTTATTGTCACTAAAGCCCAAGTCTGCCTATGTGTATCTTGATCATCTTATGCAACAGCTCCTGAAAAACACATGTGAAAATAGGTACGTCAGCATAAAAATGCCTGTGAGATACATAGGTTTTGTGAAAATAGGTTTCATGACTTATGTTGAGAAAATGTTTAGTCATGAACCTTGTAATTTGCTTTGTCTTGTAAATCATTTGAAAAACGATAAGATCAGATGATATGTATAAATGTAAGGTTAAATGAATAACCATGTAAAATGAGTTTGTATAAGATAAGTTGTTTGTAAAACAATGTCTTGTGAAAAGTATGTTATTTGTATAAAATGTTATATGTCTCAAACTGAAATGATTCAAATAACGCTACGACATGTAATACCATACAAACACTTATATATAGGAAGTACCAGCGGCGTATCCACCATGCTTGTATCATATTACACACGCCTCGTTACTTAATCACTTACTCAAACCAAACTATCAAAGTAAAATGTTCATGTCTAATGTAAATCATGTAATATGTATCCAAAATGTAACCATGTGATGTATAACAAATGTACTAAGTATGCAACAATAGACATACGTAGCATGTGACCTGTACTAAGTATGCAACAATAGACATACGTAGCATGTAACCTGTACTAAGTATGCAACAATAGACATACGTAGCATGTAACCTGTACTAAGTATGCAACAATAGACATACGTAGCATGTGATGTAATGTAAAACGATGTACTAAGTATGCACACAATGGGCACACGTAGCATAAAATGTAATGAAATCATGTACTATAATGTACTAACGAACATAGCAGGTATATGATGTGAAAACAGGAAAACATGAAAGTAACAAGTAGGCACATGTGTTTCACCCCAAAACAGTTTGGAAAACAGTAAAAGAGGGGTCTATGTACTCACTTGAGATTGCTCAGTAGTCCTTGAGTAACAACCAAACAATGCTAGAGATCGCGGATATCAAACGGCACCTAATTTAGGTAACTATGTTAATAAACCGGACCTAAATCGGAAGATCTGATAGAATGAGGGTTCGTAAACCAAACGAGTATAGAGACTCGTGTCATATGGTTTAACAAAGCCTACATACTAAATGAAACCTTAATCTAAGTGCTTACGACCCGTTACGACCCGTTTAAGTAGCTTATGCTACTTTAACGCGTCGTTCGCGTGAAACGCGTTCGGACCGCCTAACTAGTCCTATGACAAGTGTTATATGCCTAAACATGTTACATAATCAGTTATGTGACAAAAGTTTAGGTTACATATGCTTAATTACCAATTATACATGAAAAGGGTATTCTGGTAATTTACCTAAGGCATATAAACTACCTATCATACAACTATTCAAACGATGTGACCATAGGGTATAACCTCGGAAGGTTATTCCCTACCTACTATGGTCACCTAATGTGTTTGGTCGGATCCTAATGATCGACCAAACTGGGTCGGGTTCGAAGGTATAAGCGATTTATTAGATCGCTTACCCTACGACCCTAGACAACGTGGTAATCAGTAGGCATAGTCCCAAGGGACTATAACCAACGTGATTACACTCACGTTGCGAAGTTCAAACGAACTTCGCATTGACCATAAGCTGGTCAACGCTGAAAGTCAAACAAAGTTTGACTTTCTGACTCGAAAAGCAATAAAAGAAAGAAAAGAACGAAAGAATACTTACGAAGGGTCCCCGAATGCTAATCTCGATCCAAGAACTCAGGTATGAAACAATGGTTTCAACTTAGAGCTCTCAAATCCAGATTCTTGTGAGAAATGAGGTTGGGGTGGATGGGTATTTATAGGAATACCCGAACCGTTAGGATCGTTTCATGGAAACCGTGCTCGAATCCCATGCGTACACTTGTCGGAAACTCATGGTGACTAAAAATGGGTCTAAATGAGCTGAATGTGCAGTTGAGAATGTGTGGGTGAGGATCAAACAGCTGGAATCTGCTGACTGTTCGATATTATCTGTTCTGGGAGGCGTACGCGGGCCGCCTAAGATTTAAGCTTGGCTCACGCGGGCCGCCTAGCTCTTCAGATCAGAAAACAAGTTTCAGAAATGACAGTTTCAGCCCCTGCACGTGTTTAAGCCCATTTCCGGCACTTCTAAGGCCCGTAAAGCCAACTTTAAGGCCATAAAATGATGCCTAAACATTGTGGACATGAAACATGCTCAAAAATATGTCGGATGTTGGTTCGTTTGGTCGTACGAACGCGATGTTCGCTTAATTACGATGGAATGCGCATAAGCGCGTAAAACGATCCAAATGACGCAACGAATGGATTTTTGGCAAGCCAAACACTAAAGAATAATATAGTCATGCTTACATAAATTTTTGGATGTCCGGATGTATTCAGAACGTAAGTTATGCGCGAAAATGCAAACTTGTGCACTTTTTTGACACTTTTAGTCCCTGAATGACACAAAAGTTTATTTTAGCACACCGAACCCCTCAAAGCCTATTTCTAAGCTATGTAAAGGATATTTAAGGTGTGTTTAACTTATGGTCATGTTCCGGAATGTCTGTTACAGTTCAAATTGGCATACTTTCGCAGTTTGTCAAATTTAGTCCCTGTAAGCGAATAGACTTTGATTTCACCACACCAAACCTTCCAAAACTTATATCTAAGTTATGTAAAGGTTATTTAAGGTATGTTAAGCCTATTTCACTATTCCGGAGTGTTCGTTGCATTAAACTGGTTATATTTACGCATCAGTGCGCGTATAACCTTCCAGAAAGCGATATAGAGTTTGAAATCGAACAAGAATTTATATGTGTAAACGATACACATATTTTTACAAATCCCAAGTATGAAATACAATATTTCATTGGCTTGGCATTTGTTTGATGGTTGAAATGACACAGGTGTCACAGGAAATTCCTGGGTTTCATCGTTACAAAAGATGGCTTCAAAGTGAACCCTGATAAAATACAAGCAATTGAACGCATGCCTTCACCTTCGACGATCAAGGAGATGCAAAAATTAGCAGGGCGGTTGGCAGCACTTAACCGTTTCCTGGCCAATCATGCAGCCAAATCTTTCCCGTTTATCAAGACTCTCCGAAACTGCATGAAGAAAAGCCAATTTCAATGGACTCCGGAAGCCGAGAGTGCTTTCCGCGAGATGAAAGATTGCCTCATCAAGTTGCCAACATTAACTGCACCAGTCAAGGGAGAACCTCTGGTGCTGTACTTATCAGCCTCCGACAGAGCAGTGGGAGCAGTGTTACTTGTTGATCGACAAAGTGTTCAAACACCAGTTTACTATGTGTCACGAACCCTGACTGACCCAGAAACCCGGTATGCAATCATGGAGAAACTAGTACTCGCACTGATCCATGCATCAAGATGGCTGCGCAGGTACTTCGCCAACCACGTCATTCACGTGCTAACAAACTACAATATTGGCAACATCCTCGCAAGGCCAGAGATTTCAGGGAGACTAGCAAAGTGGGCGATAGAGCTCGGAGGTCATAATGTGGTCTTCAGGCCAAGGCCAGCAATCAAGGGCCAAGTACTTGCAGACTTCATGACAGAAGTACCGGATGACAAGGATCGAGAATGCAAGGCGATGGAAAAGGCTGAAAGACAACAAGTCGAAGAACCTTGGTTGCTATATACAGACGGCGCGTCCAACGAAGACGGCGCAGGCGCGGGGCTCCGGTTGGTAAGTCCTGACAAACATGAATTCACCTACGCCATACGTCTGGATTTCAAGAGCACGAACAACGAAGCTGAGTACGAAGCTTTCCTTGCTGGTCTAAGATTAGCAATCAAAATGGGAGTTAGACACATTGAAGCGCATGTGGACTCCATGTTAGTGGCCGGCCAGATCAACGGGCAATATGAAGCCAAGGGAGACACAATGGCGCTCTACCTGAGTCAAGCAAAGACGCTGCTACAAACCTTCTATTCCTACAAGGTGCACCACATTAATAGAAGCGAGAACAAACCAGCAGACACGCTGAGTAAACTCGCCTCTACAAGTTTCCAACACCTAGCAAAGGATGTGCGCATAGAGGTTTTAAGCAACCCGTCAGTACCACTGAGAGAAGTAAACGTTATTCAACTAGGAACGACGTCTTGGATGACTCCGATAATCGCGTACCTCCAATCTGGAATCCTCCCGGAGAACAAAGCGGAGGCGAGGAAAATCCAGTACAAGTCAGAACATTATCAGATGGCTGATGGGATTTTATACCGAAAATCATACCTCGGACCCTTGTTAAGATGCGTTGATCCAGAAGACGCAAATTATTTGATCAGAGAAGTGCACAAGGGAATTTGTGGTTTGACCTGTTTCAGGAGCCGCGGGACAGAAATCCCGTGGTATTTAATTAACAGCGGAAGTTTCTTCAGGATCTTTTTAAAACTGAAATATTTCCCGATTATTTTATTTCACAATTCGGGATAAAACCCGGTAATTTACAATATTGAGATTTCACGAAGAAATCTTTTATTTTACAAAACATGTTTCTTTATTTTATACTGAGCCACTTCCTTAAGCTGATAGTGCTTCACGGCACTTTTCCTGGATCACAACAGATCACCTGAAACATGTTTGAAAAAGGTTTTTTATCAGCGGGAAATACTGAGTGAATCATTCTATTTACTAAAACGACACATTTGTTATAATTTACAGTATTAAGAGCAATTACAATGTTTCAGATATCAACCAACTACCCTCGGTATTTGTCACTCGACTCGTTTCTGTGACTATGGTCATATCACCCATTGGCTAACGCGTTGTCCAATGGTGAAGATTATCAAGTAATGTATACAAAACCCCACATACCGGCTGTAATATGGTGATTACAAAGACTTAATCCCTGTAATTATAACTTTGAAAATAAACATGCTTTTGAAAGTAATTTGATAAAATGAGAATGACTCACATTGCAGATTTAACAGAGCTTATCCTACTGATTAGCCTTGATAACCTAGTTTAAATAATCAGGCACACAAATTAGGTTAGTAACTTAATACAGCATTTACGATAACTCACGAGATTAAAACCTTCACAACGAATGACAAAGTGCGATACTTAAACATCCATCGATTTAACGACGAATGACAAAGCATAAACCTTAATGTGGGCAGCACTTAAACATCCATTGGATAGTTTAATCGATCGGACATTGAATCGTATCAGCGATCGAGTTATTACCCTGAATTGCGGCAGCACTTCGTGATCAGTGTGTGTTTTAAACTATTTCTACAATAACTCAGAGTGTAATTGGAATTTAAACGTCGCATCAATGCCCAGAATCAAGTCCCACAGCCTACTATTTATATCTGAAAAATGTCCTCCCCCGCGTGTCGCGACAGGGACATATGTTCCTGTCGCGTGGCGCGACAGGTAACAAAGTAGAGTAGGGTAGGTGCGTGTCCCAGTAGGCTTGCTGAGTTGGTTTTGCATAAAAAATCGATTTACACGTTAAACTGTATGGATTTTACCGAATAGGGTTTACCCCCCTGAGTTTTAGGGGTCCTGATTCTAATTCCAATTATTCTGAAAATTTTAGGGTTTGTTCAGAATCACTTGGGTTTCTCAATTAGGGTTTCCTATTGGACAATTTAATTAAATAAATATAACTTTTAATGAGAGTTGTTACATTCTCCCCACCTTAATAAAAATCTCGTCCTCGAGATTTACTGGAATAAGTGAGGATACTTTCGCTTCATTTCTGATTCCAGCTCCCAAGTGTATTCAGCTCCTCTCTTTGAATCCCATCTGACTTTGACTAAAACTAGTCGTTTGTGTTTGAGAAACTTGATCTTTCGATCCTCAATTTGAAGAGGTTTCTCAACAAATTTCAGCTTTTCGTTTACCTCTATATCTCGAAGAGGTACTACTAGTGATTCATCTGATAAGCATTTCTTGAGATTGGATATATGAAATACATCATGTACTCCAGCTAATTCTTCTGGTAGTTGTAAACGATAAGCAACTGGTCCTATACGTTTGATCACTGAAAATGGTCCTACATACCTTGGACTTAGCTTTCCTTTCTTACCGAATCGAACAACTCCTTTCCAATGGGAAACTTTTAATAGTACTTTGTCTCCCACTTGGAATTCAAGGGGCTTGAGTCGATTATCTTGCACTATTTCAGGACCTGATAATTGACTTTCTCCTATTTCTGCCCAACAAACTGGAGTTCTGCACTTTCTTCCATACAGTGCTTCAAATGGGGCGGTTTCAATACTTGAATGATAGCTATTGTTATAGGAGAATTCAATTAATGGTAAGTGATCATCCCAATTTCCACCAAAATCTATTACACATGCTCTGAGCATGTCTTCTAGAGTTTGGATCGTCCTTTCACTTTGTCCGTCTATTTGAGGATGATATGCAGTGCTTAGATTTAGTCGAGTTCCCATAGCTTGCTGGAAACTTTTCCAGAAATGAGAAGTAAAACGACTATCCCTATCCGAAACAATGGAGAGTGGAACTCCATGTAAGGATACAACTTCATCTACATACAATTTTGCCAACCTTTCCATACTAAAGGTTTCTTTCATTGGTAGAAAGTGAGCTGATTTGGTTAATCGATCCACAATTACCCAAATCGCATCATTACCTTTTCTTGTTTTGGGTAACTTAGTAACAAAATCCATTGTTATAAGTTCCCATTTCCATACAGGCATTTCTAATTGTTGTAGTAGACCTGAGGGTTTCTGATGTTCTGCCTTAACTTGTGAACACGTGAGACATTTAGAAACATATCGTGCTATATCCTTTTTCATTCCTATCCACCAGAAGTTCTTTCTTAAATCTTGGTACATCTTATTGTTTCCTGGGTGCATAGTATACCTAGATTTATGGGCTTCTTCTAAAATCTTAGGTCTTAATTCTCCTTGCTTAGGTACCCAAATTCTACTTTTGTGGAATCTCCAAATTCCATCTGCTCCTTGTTCTAATTCCTTTATTCGTCCTTTCATTCCTTCAGCATCATCCTTAATTGCTGTAGTTTGAACATTCTTCAATTGTTCCATTAAATCTATTTGTAGATTTAATCTGAGAGCACGAACCCGTCTTTGTTTCTCATGGTACTTACGACTTAAGGCATCTGCAACTACATTTGCCTTTCCTTCGTGATACTGAATATCACAGTCGTAGTCACTTAGGATTTCCATCCATCTCCTTTGCCTCATGTTTAACTCTTTTTGCCCAAATATATATCTTAAACTTTTATGATCTGTATAAACAGTAAATTTACTTCCATACAGATAATGTCTCCAAATCTTAAGGGCAAAAATTACGGCTCCTAATTCTAAATCGTGAGTCGTATAATTTTCTTCGTGCCTTTTTAATTGCCTTGAAGCATATGCAATCACCTTTTTGCGTTGCATAAGCACACATCCATATCCTAGTTTTGAAGCATCACAATATACCTCAAAATCTTCAGTTCCTTCTGGTAAGGCTAAGATCGGTGCATTTGTTAATTTCTGCTTTAATATTCGAAAGGCTTCTTCTTGCTTTGGTCCCCATTCAAACTTAACCGCTTTACAGGTTAGCTTAGTTAATGGAACAACTATCTTGGAAAAATCCTTAATAAACCGTCTATAATACCCAGCTAAACCTATAAAACTTCTAATTTCCATTGCTGTTTGTGGAGCCTTCCAATTGGTAATTGCCTCTATCTTAGCAGGATCTACGTGAATACCTTCGTGATTCACCATGTGTCCTAAGAATTGCACTTCTTGCAACCAAAATTCACACTTCGAGAATTTGGCATAAAGCTTTTCTTTTCTTAACAAAGTTAAGAGTGCATGAAGGTGTTCACAATGCTCTGTCTGACTTTTGGAATAAATAAGTATATCGTCTATAAAAACAATTACAAATTTATCCAAATATGGTTTACAGATCCTATTCATCATGTCCATGAATGCAGCAGGTGCATTCGTTAACCCAAAGGGCATGACTGTAAACTCGTAATGACCATACCTAGTTCTGAAAGCAGTTTTAGGTATGTCTTCTTCTTGTACTTTCAATTGATGATATCCAGAGCGTAAATCTATCTTAGAAAAATATCTAGCTCCTTGAAGTTGATCAAACAGACCATCAATCCTAGGTAATGGATATCGATTCTTAATTGTAACCTTATTCAATTCTCTATAATCGATACACATTCTTATTGAACCATCCTTTTTCTTAACAAATAATACTGGTGCTCCCCACGGGGATGAACTAGGTTGTATGAAACCTTTACTTAGTAATTCATCTAATTGCTTTTTCAGTTCTAACATTTCTGTAGGTGCTAACCGATAAGGTGCCTTGGCTATCGGTGTAGTTCCTGGAATTAGATGAATCCTAAATTCTACTTCCCTATCCGGAGGTAATCCCGGTAAATCTTCTGGGAATATATCTGGATATTCTGAGACTACAGGAATTTCCTTAAGTTCTTTACCCTTAGTACTAATGATTACTGAAATCATATATACTATTCCTTGTTTTCGTTCATAATTAGCAACTTTCATTACTGATATGAACTTCATGGGCTTACGTGGTTTATCTCCTGTAATACTAATTACTTCTCCGGTGGGTGATTGAATTTCTATGGAATTCTGATCACACAAGATTCGAGCATGGTTGGTTACTAACCAATCCATTCCTAATACAACATCAAATTCAGCTAACTTCATTGGCAATAAGTTTGCAGAGAATTTATGTCCTAAAAGTTCTATATTTTCTTCCTGCAAAACTTTATCTATTTTAACTGAATTTCCGTCTGCCGTTTCAACTGTAAAAATCTGCCTAATATTGGTTAAAGGTAAATTAAGAGCTTGGCAGAATGAAGTATTTATAAAACTTTGGTTTGCACCAGAGTCAAATAATACTTTGGCGTAAATGTTGTGAACTAAGAACGTACCCGCTATCACATCTGGGATGAGTTCTGCTTCTTGAGTGGTTAGCTGAAATGCCCTGGCATTCTTCTTAATAGTTCCGTCGATCGCCTTAGTTTTGTTGTCTGCTGGTTTGATTAATTTTGGACATTCTGGTTTAAAATGTCCTTTTTCTCCACAGTTATAGCAGATCGTTGTTTTCTTTCTGCAATCTTCTTCCCGATGTCCTACCAATTTGCAAAAATTGCAGGTTACATTACATCTTCCATAATGTTTTCTTTTGCAATTCTTGCAGAATGGCATAGTTGAGGATTTTCCCGTTCCTCTTCTGTTGAAGTTGCTATTATTACCCGTACGAAATCCTTGGGTAATTTTATGAGCCAATTCCTTCTTTCTGTTTTCATCTTGTGTGCGTACCAGTTCATCGGTTAGAGTATTAGCTAATTCCACAGCATCGTCAATAGTGCGAGGTCTCGCAGCTTTAACGATATTGCGGATTTCACTAATCAGTCCCCAAATGTAGCGAGAAATGAGTATCGGTTCTGGCGAAGCCAGCGTTGGTACCACTCTAGCATATTCAAAGAATGTCGAAGTATAACCGCGACAATCTACACTCATCATCCGATGATCTAGGAACTTATTTGTCATCTGTTCCTTTTCATACTCGGGACAGAATTTTCTTTCTACAAAACCCTTAAATTCTTCCCAATTCATGGCGTAAGCTATTATTCTTCCTTTTGATTGTAACACAGTGTTCCACCATTCGAGTGCTCCTTCCTTGAAGAGATTTGATGCGTACATGACCTGATCATCTTTAGCACATTTACTTATTGCAATGACTGCTTCGGTTTTCTCTAACCAACGCAGTGATGCAGTTGCTCCTTCATTGCCTGCAAATTCAGTGGGTTTACAAGCAAGGAATTCTTTGAAAGTGCAACCAGGCGTCGCAGTTTTCATTTTCTTAGGAAATGGAGTGTGATGTGGTTCCGCATTATGATTAACATGATCATTGCTTCCGTTTACACTATTACTGAAGTTATCTTCAGAAATACGTTTACTAGGAACGATTTGTTGCGGTTCGATTGGATTCTTTACAGCAGCAACGATTGCTGGAATAGCATTGGCTATCCCTTGAGCAACAATATTTTCGATATCTTGTCTAGTCATATATTGATCTCCTGGATGTTGCTCAGACTGATTAACCTCATTTACTGGTTCATTACCAATGTTTGCCATCTGATAATTAATTTTATATAAATAATTAGTATAAATACAAATATAATAAAACAGTTTGCACATAATCACATTAACATGTATAAAAAATTATCGATTTCACAAGTTTCATTTCTATATATTATATTATGCCTCGTACACACGATTATCATACAACGTTTTATTGTTAAGTTATTATACATACTGGTTTTTATGATTATTTATTAACACATATTCCTGCAAACTCCCATTATCTGGTCAGCTAATTTCTTAAAAACGACGCTCCCTTTCGTCATACTTCCAAGTAACTCTTTCTCCAACATCCCTAATCCTATTTCCTGCATCAATTAACTCTTCGCCCCAAAGACGAAGTTCCGTCAGATTCTCCGGGCTCATAGTTGGGTATAGTGGAGGTTCTGGGTCAACTTGTGGGAAAAATGTATCAGGGTTGTTTAAAAGATTTTGGTATTGCCAATCAGTTGTCCACCATTCATCTAATTCTACTGGTAGTGGTTGAGGTTGGACAATAGGATCTGGAATAGCAGGTTCCAGATTGATTGGGATTGGAGCTTCTAATGGATAATTGAAAAGATCTTCTTCAGTAAATATAAGGTTTGGATTGGCTGGTTCAAGGTTTCCATCAACAGGTCCGATGAGGTCACTCATTACTAGTTTATGATCTAAAACTTCCCAGGGAGTCATTTTCTGTTTCTGTCTAGAACTTTCTCCGATTTCTCTTTCTGTTTGCTTAAAACTCTTCTTAGCTTCTATCTCTACTTGATTAATATTTTCCTCAATTTCTACCCATTTTCCTTTGTCTTTTGGTTCTTCAGTTTTAGTAATCTTTCCTGTTGCTGGCTTTTTCCTTCGTACACGCCTCCAGCCCACAAATCTGCTTCTTTTCTTGGGTTTAGGTTTTGCCAGTGGTTTAGATTGAAATTCCATGGGTTCTTCTTTATCAGCGAAGTAACCGGTGAATTCCTTGGAAACTTCTATCTTAACGGGATAGAGGTTAAGATTTTCTAAACCTTCAGATATCTCATTCATGCTGTTTAGCGTATATGCAAAATACATACCAAATGTTAAAATAAAATAACAAAATTTTATAGATAACCCGTAAATATTATTGCATACATAAAACAACTGACAAGTAAATTATACTACGATTTACTGTAAACTTATTTATTTACTAAATAAGGTTTCTGGAAAATAAAAGCGCTAAAACTTTTGAGTATTTAGAGATTTGCATTTTCTGCTACTGTGGCTAGCATATAAAGATCTGTCCATTTCTCATCTAATTTGTCCTCCCAAGGTGATTTACTGATTAAGTACTGGGTTTCTTGTTTAACTTTCTTCTCTCGGTTTTTCCTCATTTCCTCCTGACTTTTCCTAATAATCAAACTTCTTTTATTAGGAGAAAGTGGTTTCTCGTAATGTGTCTTTCTCACAAATATTCCTTCTTCAGGAATTACATAAGGTTTTGTTTGGGATGAACTTCCCTTTTCGTTGGATGACCTATCTAGTTTAAGATAGATGTTTGACAGCTTTTGTTTACCCATACTGTAATTAACAAATAATCAGTTAATAAAACACATAATCACATAATTGGCAATCGGTAAAATTAAGTATTTCTAAATACTTAATAGGCTTAGATCAGTGGCTCTGATACCACCTTATTTCTGTCACGGCCCCCGACCCGGTTTGACCCGTTTCAGGAGCCGCGGGACAGAAATCCCGTGGTATTTAATTAACAGCGGAAGTTTCTTCAGGATCTTTTTAAAACTGAAATATTTCCCGATTATTTTATTTCACAATTCAGGATAAAACCCGGTAATTTACAATATTGAGATTTCACGAAGAAATCTTTTATTTTACAAAACATGTTTCTTTATTTTATACTGAGCCACTTCCTTAAGCTGATAGTGCTTCACGGCACTTTTCCTGGATCACAACAGATCACCTGAAACATGTTTGAAAAAGGTTTTTTGTCAGCGGGAAATACTGAGTGAATCATTCTATTTACTAAAACGACACATTTGTTATAATTTACAGTATTAAGAGCAATTACAATGTTTCAGATATCAACCAACTACCCTCGGTATTTGTCACTCGACTCGTTTCTGTGACTATGGTCATATCACCCATTGGCTAACTCGTTGTCCAATGGTGAAGATTATCAAGTAATGTATACAAAACCCCACATACCGGCTGTAATATGGTGATTACAAAGACTTAATCCCTGTAATTATAACTTTGAAAATAAACATGCTTTTGAAAGTAATTTGATAAAATGAGAATGACTCACATTGCAAATTTAACAGAGCTTATCCTACTGATTAGCCTTGATAACCTAGTTTAAATAATCAGGCACACAAATTAGGTTAGTAACTTAATACAGCATTTACGATAACTCACGAGATTAAAACCTTCACAACGAATGACAAAGTGCGATACTTAAACATCCATCGATTTAACGACGAATGACAAAGCATAAACCCTAATGTGGGCAGCACTTAAACATCCATTGGATAGTTTAATCGATCGGACATTGAATCGTATCAGCGATCGAGTTATTACCCTGAATTGCGGCAGCACTTCGTGATCAGTGTGTGTTTTAAACTATTTCTACAATAACTTAGAGTGTAATTGGAATTTAAACGTCGCATCAATGCCCAGAATCAAGTCCCACAGCCTACTATTTATATCTGAAAAATGTCCTCCCCCGCGTGTCGCGACAGGTAACAAAGTAGAGTAGGGTAGGTGCGTGTCCCAGTAGGCTTGCTGAGTTGGTTTTGCATAAAAAATCGATTTACACGTTAAACTGTATGGATTTTACTGAATAGGGTTTACCCCCCCTGAGTTTTAGGGGTCCTGATTCTAATTCCAATTATTCTGAAAATTTTAGGGTTTGTTCAGAATCACTTGGGTTTCTCAATTAGGGTTTCCTATTGGACAATTTAATTAAATAAATATAACTTTTAATGAGAGTTGTTACATTCACCAAATGGGTAGAGGCAAAGGCCCTCGCATCAACCACAGCCACCGTCGTCAAAAAATTCATTTGGGAACAAATCATATGTCGTTTTGGATTACCCCTCAAGATCATCACTGACAACGGAACCAACTTTGCCGAAGACAATCTTCAACAGTGGTTCAAAGAATTACACATCAAGTTGAAGCCGTCAATAAGAGTATTGTCGACGGAATAAAGGCAAGGTTGGGAGAAAAAAGAAGAGGTTGGGTGAAAAAAGAAGAGGTTGGGTAGACGAACTGCCCAGCATCTTGTGGGCCCACAGGACGATGCCCAAGACAAGCAACGGAGAAACACCGTTTAGCTTAGTTTACGGGTCCGAGGCAGTAATACCAGCGGAGATAGGATTGCCGTCACCACGAATGCTCTCAATGAATCTGATCAACAATGAAGAGGAGAGGAGGATCGACCTTGACCTCCTAGAAGAAAGGAGAGAAATGGCGGCAATAAATGAAGCAAAGTACAAAACGAAGCTGGAAAAGTATTACAACTCTAAAGTCCGAGTCTGCACCTTCAACCCGGGAGAATACGTCCTCAGAGACAACGAGGCCTCAAATGCCGAAAAACCCGGGAAGTTGGCTCCCAAGTGGGAGGGTCCATATGTCATCGACACAGTGCTCGGAAAAGGAGCCTATACGCTGCGCACCATCGACAACAAGGAGGTTCCACGAAAATGGAACGCCCAACAGCTGAGAAAGTGTTACCTGTGAAAAAGATTTATGTAACTGCAACGGCTGAATCGCCAACACATTTATAGTAATACAAGAAGTGTTCGGCTATTTTTTCTTTCATGCAAATTTCCTGTCACAACTGCATATATTACTTTGGACATACACGAAAACATCAACGGCTCGACCATTAGGAAACGTTGTAGACCTCCAAGGCCTGTCACAAACAAGTGCACAGCCGGGTCAGATACACAACTAAAGCCTAACAAACGCCAAACAAACACTTCATGCCCACATAAACACGAAAACATCGAACACAGGACAAACAAACATTGTAAGCACCCCCAAGGCTGAGCACAGCTGGGTCCACACAATAACCTGTAATTCGATCACTTCGTATTCACGATCCAACTTGCGCACGTAAACGACAGAATAAAAACGTTGTAATAAACACAACACAACCTGTCAGCGCCATCATTCATTCGTGATACCTGAATCAAAGTAATTATACATGCACATATTATGACGATAACAAAATTCGCATAAAAACAAACAACCATTAACATAACAAATGTCAAAGCACAGCCAAATATCCACAGGCATGACAAGAGAAAATTAAAGTTGTTCATGAAATTGTCAAGTACAAGACCAACCAAGGCCATACACGGCGCGCAGGCCGGAATCCCTCATTCGGGATGACTAGGCCCAACACCTCCAGCCGCACCACCTTCATCGCCAAGAGCCTTTCTGAGCAAGGCAACTCCATTAGGTTTTCATGCCAATTTTCGAGCTGCCTTCACAACAGCAAAATCCAACGACGCGAACTCTCGTCTTTTTTCAGCATAGGCTGCACCACAATCCTCCTTCCACAACTCAAAGTGGTGTTCCTTCTCCTTATTAAGGGCCGCAGCCCTACCCTCGTTATATCCATCCCTGCGCCCGCTATTGTAACCAGCTTGCCCCAACTCAAACATATAATTGGCAAGCTCGTGAGAATTCACTACGCGATCAGCAATCTACGAGAAACACACGAATAAGAGAAACAGTTCACGAAAATCATAAAATAAAGCAAAGGAAGTTACCAGAGGCACCGCGCGCGAAAGCAACCACTTGCAATCAGCTGACGCTTCCTCAGCAAGGACTTCAGAGGCTCTGCACTCGACAGTTTTCTCTTGAAGGAGACGTTTAGAAGTCTCATACTGCCTCGCAAGATCCTCCAGCTTAGCGATACGATCAATGTATTCTTTCTCCTTCTTCTCAAACGCGACGCGCGCTTGATGAGCTTCCTCAGCAATATCCGCCTTTTCACCAGACAAACGTACAATGGTGTCACGTTGAGTTTTAAGCTCCACATTCGTACGCTCGCACGCAGCTTCCCAATTCTTCTGCTTATCAGCATTGATTTGTTTCTCTTGGGCGAGCTTCTCCTCCGCATCAGCTAACCTCCACACCAACCCTTTCTTCTCAGCGTTGAATTTTTCTTTCTCTTCCGCAAATAGTTTCTTCTCATTTTCAAACTCAAGAGTGTCTTCCCCCATCAGTTTCCACTCACGGACAATCTCCTGCGAAGTGGACCAGAAGGTAACCCCGGCTTGAACATGTTCATCCAAAAGTTCTAACCGGCGGCGCCTCTTCTGGAACATCCTTTCAGCCGGGGGGAGAGACAGAGAGAAAAACTCATGACAATTATCCAAATCATTCATCCTGGAACCCTGGGTCAGATTCCAACGGGGGGTATGTGGAAGATCATCACAAGCAGGATTCGTTGTATCAAAAGTGTCAGCATGCACCTTCTCAAACAGAGGGTCGCGAACTGCCCCGGAAGTCACACCACCACCAACACCGGGTGGGCATTTGGTATATATCGTCTGATGCGGAGTGGTCTCACTGGTCTGCATCTCGACTTCAATATTCTTACCACAATCAACACCACCAGCACCACTCGCATCAACACCACCAGCACCACTCGCATCAACACCACCTGTATTACCACCACCTTCCCTAACTTGCTCGACATTCACATCTCCTTCCTTCTTCTCACCATGAGTATCATGAGGAGGAGACAACCCAAATGTCCTCGATGGTGGAGACTCTGGAGGAGTAATTTTCGAAATGTCAATCTTGTGTGAAGCCTTGGCTGGTTTGACACCTGCCCCAAAACGAGCAACACATTTAGAGAAAAGAAAATGTAAGGAAAAAGAAAAGGAAGAAATGGAAGCAGATAAAACGGATACCAGAAGCTTCAAAAATCTTCTCCAACAAATCACCAGTTTTTTCGGTAAAAATTCCCATATCAACCTCCGACTCAGAAGGGGCGGGGGGATCCTCTTTTTGAAGTTTAATCTTCTTCGAAGCAAGCACAGCAGCAGCCTGCTCGTCAAGCTTTTGTTTTTTATCCTCGAAAGCCCTCTTCTGCATTATCTCTGTTAGAGTCGCGCGGTCTTCAGGGTCCGACTCAGATCTTTTCTCTCCAACTCCTAAACCGGGCAACGTATCAGAAACGACAACGTAATCAAGGACACGAAGAGTATGAGGTCGCTTACGAGGAGTCTCGGTGGCAGTTTTCTCAGCTTTTTTCCCCTTCCCGTCAGGCTTGTCAGCCTTTGTTTTTCTCCTCGTCTCCAATTGCACGGGGGCTTCGACTGGAATCTCCACATCATCACCAACAGGCTCGTTCACCGGCTCATGTACAACCCCTTGCGCCGTACCTGCACGCGCGGAACGAGAGGTTAGGTCTTCAAAAGATCTGCCAGACCCATCACTCGAGAGAACGATAACTTCCTCTCGAATGGAATCGAATGCATCATCATCATTCTCACTATCTTCACCTAAGACAGTGTTAACATAAGTGGTAAAACTCCCATCGCTTGGATGCAGAAAGCGGCCACGGATCTGATCCAACCAAGGTCGTTTCTCACGTTTTTGTATCGCCTCAACCATGGCACCCGGTGCCTTAAGATCCAAAACGTTCAACAAAGTGAAACCCACTGCAAAAAACGCGAAGATAAAGAACAATGCAAGAATAATACAACAAACACATATAAAGAGAGAAAAAAGGGGGTGGAGCAAAACGTACGCTTGCCATCATAACCATAAATCGGAACCCCCAACGGATGTTTAGGGACCCACTTCATGCTCATACCGGCACCCACCAACGCCATCTCCTCAAGCTGGATTATCGGAGTGGCTTTACGAGTCAACTTCTTATACCAATCTTGGTCAGCAAAATTTGCAACCACATCAACCTTGGGGATACCCTCATCCACAGACCTGTAATGCATATCCACAGGAACAACACCCCGGCGAATATAAAAAAACTTCTGTTTCCAGTCATGGAGACTCTTCAACGGCACAGAGCAAACTGGAGAAACGCCGGTACGAGCACTAAAGGAGTAAAAACCACTTGTATATGAAACGGTATAGAAGACGTTGAACATCTCAAACGTCGGATCCAAACGGTTAGCCATACAAACGAACTCAAAGTGAGTAATACGAGGGAACCCGATGGCATTGATCTGAGATATGTGGAGACCATAACCCCTCAGCACATCAGCAGTAAATCGAGTCATTGGAAGCCTGAAGTTGCCTTCCCGGAAGAAAGCAGCATACAAAGTCATATACCCGGGAGGAGCGTCCATGGCGGTGGAACCAGAGATAGGGTACTGAGCACCCCACTCAGGAAGAAAACCCATCTCTCTTACCAAGTTGTGGAATTCCTCCTCTCTCCACCCTATTACCGCCTGATCCGGGCCAGGCGGAGTTTTACCTTTGTTCCTTCTTTTCCTCGAAGAAGGATTTGCAGAAGACATTGCAAGAAAACAAACAATAATGCAGATGAATTCAAGAGAAGAAGAAAGAAAATAAAGGAAGAAGAGAGAAATCCGGAATTCAAATTTTGAAAAGTGGTGAAGAAAGAGAAGACCACCGGATACTTATACCCATCGCATTTAATGCGATGGGTAGTGGGCTGTTAGAATGCAAAAAGACAACCAACGGGGAGGAAACACGTCAGAGGAGAGAGAAGACGCCGTCTCTTTTTTCGGAAACATGTGCCACAGACGCCTGCCATCATGACATAAAGTAACTGACATGACTGAAAAGGCGCCTGTTCACCTGACAGCAGACAGTCACATCAGTCACTCCTTCCCAAGACAATAAAGCTTCTTCCTGAAGACAACTTTTATAAAGTGCCAAAACCCATGCGCGGTACGCCATGCGTCCATTTGGCTCAACTTTTATAAAGTGCCAAAACCCATGCGCGGTACGCCATGCGTCCATTTGGCTCAACTTTTTAAAGTGCAAAAACCCACGCGCGGTACGCCATGCGTCCATTTGGCTCAACTTTTATGAAGTGCCAAAACCCATGCGCGGTACGCCATGCGTCCATTTGGCTCAACTCTTTAAAGTGCCAAAACCCATGCGCGGCACGCCATGCGTCCATTTGGCTCAACTTTTATAAAGTGCCAAAACCCATGCGCGGTACACCATGCGTCCTTTCGGCTCAACTTTTATAAAGTGCCAAAACCCATGCGCGGTACGCCATGCGTCCTTTTGGCTCAACTTTTATAAAGCAGTCAACATCCATGCGCGGTACGCCATGCGTCCGTTTGGCTCAACCATACAGGTATACCAAAACCCACGCGCGATGCGCCATGCGCCCATCAGGGGCAAATCTGTGGGAGAACCTATAAAAACCCCACGCCATAACAAACACTACATTCATAAGTCCAGAATCCCTCCTAGACGATCAACTCAACTAGAAGGCACACTGGACTGGGGGGACTTGAAGAGGTATGGTCCCAATTCCTTGCCCACATGGCAAGGACCACACCACTTTTCCATCCCATGTGGCGCTGACATCAACGAGGTCATCCAGAAGCTTCTAGAAGCTTCTGGAAAATATCTAGGTGGCTCCAAAGATGCTCCATCCGACATAAAGGATAACACGTGTCACCAGTCACCAGGCGCCAGGTAGGCCTGTAACAAATCTAAGAGCAGCCCGACAACACCAGTACGACGTCTCCAAGATGGACAAATGCAAGCGCGCCACGTGTACCACTACACTGACCACAACAGAGGAGACCAAGAGGATATTCCCCTTGGTCGGACAGCTGGCGCGCAACCACAGCTGGCATCGCTGCTCTTCCCTCTCTCACCCTCCGGCTATAAATAGGACCCTTCATCATTCAGGTTGTATCATCTGGCGCTCCATATTCTCACACTTAACACACACTGCTTATCCTTCCTCGGAACAGTACTTATTCTCACGCCGGAGCCTGGTTAAGAGGGAAACCCCCATATTCCCCTCTTAACGAGACTAACGGTGTTACTGTTTTGCAGGAGCCGAGCCATTTCCAACGAGTAAGAAAGGAGATTGAACCCACAGAAGAAATAAACCCACAGATTAACCCTAGTGTTAACCTGTGTTTCATCAAATATATACATTTAATTTACAAGTTTATAAATAAAATCAAAACCGATAATACGCCATATCTTGTTAATATCACACGAGCATGCACTCCCGCATCTCCTAACTCGTCCAATTATTAACAAGATTAACTTGGTCGACAAGTTAATCCCATATCACGAAAATACGTTGATAACACTAAAATTACCAACATTTCTCCCCCATTTTAGTGATATCCATGATTAACTTAAAACACTTCTCAAACAAACACAAACTTATGCATAAATGAAATATCGCGACGATTGAATTTCACATTAGTATATTACACATTCCAAATATTCGAATATTAGGGTGTCGCTATGGATTGAACCCCTTCTATTCATAATGAATACATGAAGATAATATACACATAAGTTCACAAATTCATTGTTCTTACTTGACACAATATTTTACTAGCATGTGTCCAATCCTTCAAAGAGTATATCAAAGCCAAGTCCAAGCTTCTTGAAGCGGCTAAACTTCATACTCTTATAGGTAGTTCTTTTATTCTCGCACCTGCAAATGCAATTTTTCAAAGAGCTATTAAGAAGTTATACTTCAACCTCCTTTATCTTGCAGTCTGAACACAACCTTGGGATGGTTTTGATCATGTGTTCCAATATCTCTATGACAAGCTTTCCACATTGAATTCTGCATCTAACGTTGTATTAGATGGGAATTGGGTATCTTGACATAGGATATTAAAGTGTGGACTTTAAACCCATCCCTATGACTGATTTATTCACGAGATCTCTCCTAACTCTTTAGTTAGCTAATCAGTCAAATTAAACTCAGATCTTACAAATCCAACAAATATCACTTTTTGCATGATGAGCTCATAAATCATGCTATGTATAACACACAACCGTCTAGACTTTCCATCATACACCTGGCTATAATCCTTAGCCAGCACTATCACACCTGATAGATATTAGTGATATCGGTTTTGACCACAAAGAATCTCAAAGATCAAATTTCTTAGCCATTCAGCTTCTTTGCCAGCTGCCGCTAAAGCTACAAATTCATATTCCATTGTTGAATTTGTGAGCAAGTCAGCTTCTTTGAAGCCTATGAGATAGCACCTCCAACAAGTAGGAATACCATCCATTTAGTTATACAACTTGCTTCAAAATTTCCTTCTAAAACTGAAGGAAAATCTTAATAAGACAAACCATAGCTCATGGTTCTTTTTAGGCATTCAAACAATTTATTCACCGCTTGTGAATGCCAATTACCTGGATTACCGGTAAATTACTCATTTTCCCACAACATATGATATATCAGGCCTTTTGCTAATCATAGCATACATCATACATCCTATTGTGTTTGAATATTTCAACTGAGAATTGAGATATAAGATCACCTTTATTAGACATAAGTCTAATATTAGGATCTATGGGAGCAATATGTGAACAATCCATTGTTCCTACGTGTGATTCTAATGCCAAGAATCACTACCACCTCTCCCATATCCTTCGTGGCAAACTTAGAAGACAAGAATTCCTTGGTTTCATCCACTTGATCTTGTTTAGTACCAAAGATCAACATGTCATTCACATATAGACAAATTATGACTCCTTAACTTGAAGCGTCAAAATTGTTGTACAGACCTTGTTTTCACTACCAGGCATAACAAAGCCTTAGGCTCTTTCATATAAATCCTTTTATCTAATTCATCATTCAAGAACGCGGTCTTGACATCCATTTGGTGATTTACCAAGTTATGAATTAAAGCAAGAGCTAAAAGAAGCCTTATGGTGGAAATTCTTGCAACATGAGCATATGCATCAAAGAAATATATCCCTTCCTTTTGTCTAAAGCCTTGGATAAACAACCTGGCTTTAAACTTATCTATGCTGCCATCAACTTTCTTCTTTCTTTTAAAGTTCCATTTGCAACCTAATGGTCTGCACCTAGGAGGCAAATTACTTAAATTCATTTTTATTTGCATAATAGAGTCCATCTCATCCTTATTGTTTCTTTCCAGAATGCTACATATCAAGATGCCATCGTCTCACCATAAGTACTTGGATCTTCATCAATATTAAAACAATATTGATATTAAGTTTGCAACTTACTCCTAGATCCTTCAACTAAGTATAGTCGAATATATGATCCATAGTTCTTAGTTATTATTGCTCTACTGCTTCTCCTTGGCTCAGGAGGTGTAACACTAGCTTAGTCAGTCATTTTCTAGTTACTAGAGCTTAACTATATCATTAAGTCTAGGTATAAAAGAGAATCTATTCTCATCAAAATAAGCATGTCTTGACATATAAATATATAGTCATTTGGTTCTAAGGCATAGAACTTATAATCATAGGAATGTTCAACAAACCATAGGAATGTTCAACAAACCCTATAAGTGTACGCTTTATACCTCTTTCACCTATATTCCTCATCTTAGATTGAGTGAGCCTTGCCAAAACTTTACACCTTGGACTCCTAGGTAACTCAAATCCAATGGCTTTTATACCAAATTTCACAAGGGGTAATCTATTCCTTTTATTAAGAATCCTATTTAGCAAATAGCATGTTGTTAACATAGGCTCACCACAAAACCCTTCATTTAGACCATTATACTATGAAGTATAAGGATATGTGGTTTGATAAATAATACCCAGTTATTGGAGGTGGCTTAACACATAATACTCACATCCCCTATCAGGGCGAATGTTTTAATCAAACCATTCATTTGAATTCCCCCTCAATCTGAAAGTATTTTGAATTATACAGGAAACCATATTTAACAATTAACATGCATTAAATAGACATAGCAAAATCTAAATGCATCGTTAATAAAAGCGATGATATACCTTTTATTATCCAATACAGGTGTATAGTGAAAGACACAAATCCCTATGTACAAGTTCTAGAATTTCTACCGAAGGCAGGAAACAAACCATCCTTAAGCATATATCATATACTTTCCAAAATTTACATGGCCTAAACAAGCTGCCATAACATGGAAGCATGGTTTTAGATATGCTTGAAGTCATATAAACAAATCCTTTACCAAGCAGATTAATGATTTTACGTTCTATCTAAACATTTTTATTTCTACTACAACAATATCTAAAATCAATAAACATACCACATTGACATTCATAAAATTTCTTATTCTAATGACAACCTTCCAAAAACATTTTATGTGATTTTATCTCAGTTAGAGAATCCCCAAAAGATTTTATAAGCATGTACTGCCCCTCTTTTCTAGTGTTTGTGATCTCTAGTGCAAAACCAAACGGTTTTTATTTTCCTTTGAACGATTATCAATATTCATCATTCACCAAAATTAATTTATTAATTTTAAAATATCCCCACTTCAAAACCACATGAGACCTTTCCATGCATGTTTCGATTAATAACATTGCCAGTCTCATAAACTTTTGAGTTTAACACTAGAAATTAAAATTAATATATAAATCTAATATTAATATTAATTATCTAGATAAAATTCTTGAAAACTATATGTTCTTAAAATTGATTCTCACTAGATAGTTATTCTATCTACTTCACATCAGTGGAGTCTACTTATACAATAAAGGAGGAATCAAATTTGATATGAACAAGAAAAATTGATTTCATGGTTCATCAAATCCACATTGATGTATTTTCAAATTCAATGAACTTTGAATTTATAGCTAGGAATTAATAAATAAATAGAAATTTACCTATTAAATTTTTGGATTATAAATAACAATCTTTACCCACACTAATTATCAGAATTAAAACGTCATCAATTCAATCAATCATGGTTCATATAATACAAATGAGTCACTTACTTGTAGGGTAATATATCTGATGTAGAAGTCGACATTCCGTTGTCAAATTCGGCCATGAACATGAAATTGCAAATAAAATAGAAGAACCGAAGATAACCTTAAATAACAACGAACAAAACCTTACCCTTCCTTTACTTGAACAATTGATCGAACAACTAAGCACGTTAACTCGCTGCCTTAGAGGAAAACTAAATTAAATAAACATTTGTTCGCTGGAACTCTAAGTCCAAGAAGGACATAGGAACCTTTCTTTCATTCTTGGTTATCACAAACCCAAAGAAAAAGAAATTAAATTGAAATTCCATGAACAAATTAAAATCCTTCACTGACTTCTCTTTTATCCTCTTATGAACCGCAACAACAGCAAGAACGTAGAGAAAGGCAACGGTACAGTTCGATCAATTTGAAGAGTAACCCAATAAATCAAACCATGTAGATCCAACACAAGTCACAAAATCATCGAATTCAGTACTCTAAATCGAACCGAACAGAACCGAAACAACAATATCCAATTCAACAATGGAAGCCCATTTAATAGACCAAAGAACAGAACCATCACCCTTAACCGAACCCAATCCATAAACAGAAAACCCAACAAAGATAGTTGAACTTTCCGAAGAACCGAACCCAAAATAACTAAATCCGTAATCAACTACGAAACCCAGCAAATCGAACCGAAAATCAATTCAATCGAACACAACCACGAAATGTTTGATCTTTGTTGTAAATAATCTGATTTGCAGAGTCGAATAGGAACCGGGAATAAAACCGAAACAACTTGGATTCACTTGGAATCGTGACACACTTTCAGATCAAACATTTGATGGTACACTCAAAGATTTGATCGGATAAGACCTAAAGTCGTCAAGAACGAATTTGGTAATTGTTGAGAAGTTGCGTACCTTTTTCTGTTCGTATGTTCGAACCAGTTTTCAAGTTTCAACCAAGATAAAAACTGTATCTTCCTTTTCGTGTACATTGTTTGCGCACCAAAAAACATCGGTTTATTATATTTCATTTTATCAAATTGACATGGAGCCTTCCACCAAAGCCCAACGGTTTTTTGTTTTGGTTTTTAAGAAACCATCAGATTTATCCATGCAATCTAAGGCCCACATGGAAATTAATAAAACCAATTAAGTATATGAAGGCCCAAGATTAGTTATTAAATATATATACATTTAATTTACAAGTTTATAAATAAAATCAAAACCGATAATACGCCATATCTTGTTAATATCACACAAGCATGCACTCCCGCATCTCCTAACTCGTCCAATTATTAACAAGATTAACTTGGTCGACAAGTTAATCCCATATCACGAAAATACGTTGATAACACTAAAATTACCAACATGTGAGCATCAAATTATAAGTCACCGCCATCCCAAAAATCCCCAAAACACCACACACCATCCTCACCACCTTCCACGCCCCTTCATTTACGAACAAGACCGGATGTGAAGCGGGTCCAAATCAAAATTAAGGGGGCGAATGAAGAGATAATTCGGATTTGAAGGATTATCTAGAAAGTTTAACAACAAACCTTAATCCACATTTCAATTAAAAAGAATAACCTGTTAATCCCACATTCTATTAAAAAATTAACCCATTTAGCCCACATTCAATTGAAAAGGGGAGACAAAGGTTCAATCATTGGGAGGTGTAAGTATTTAACGGGAAAAATTAACCGTTAAAAAAAGTAACTTATTAAGGCCACTACATAAGCCCTTAAACCATTTAAATCCAATTTAAAAAGGTAACACATAAACAAGGAATGCAGAGCGACTACTCGAGACGTTTAGATTACATGGGTTTAATTCATTCATTGAGGAAGTTGACTCTTTTTGAGAAAAAACATGAACTTGAGATAGTGAATGATCCATATGTTAACCCAAAAGTCCATGGCTATATAGCCTAGTGGCATCTTGGTGGTGGGATAAAGCTTTGGGACCAATAGGTCATGGGTTCGATTCCCAAAAGGGGGGTTCTCCCATATTTATTGGGTTTCCTCCTGAATTGGTGTATAGGCATTATGCCTAGTGGAGATGGATATGATCGGGTGGTTCCGCTCATGGCACGATGATACTCTAGTGGCCCGTCAGTGATCCAAATTTGCCGTTCAAAAAAAAAAATATGTTAACCCAAAAAAGCTAAGAATAAAAGACAAGTACCACATTGCGCCACTATTATGAATATAATTGTTTCAACGCGATGCTAGATAGACAAATCCAAGAGTTTAGAAACCATTTTTGCAAGGTAAAAATCTAACTTACTTTTTTCGTATAAGTAGTTTTAGCTCATATGATAGTTCTTGTCCGTAGTTCGTATGATAATTCTTTTTTTAGGAAACATCCGAATTACTTATTTGTATAATTAGTTTGAGTCATGTGATTGTTCTCGTGGGTTCGATATATCGAAGATATTGCACTTAGCCGATATGTATCCTTATGATTTTGATGAAAAGGATAAAGATAGTCTCTCTACGAAATTCAAAGTCTATCTATACTATATTATAATGCATGAGGGAGGGATTCCCAAAAGTTAAGAACTTCTTCCCCCCTTATTTATAAATAAACCCCTAAAATGAGGGTAGTTTGGTCTTTTAAACACTATTTATTTTTTAGCCCATAAATTTATTACACTTTAATCCTTAATTTTAACAAAATTATATGAATAACTATTTTTAGTTAGTTGCAACAGATACGCACGCGTTGACCATAGGCGGGACAAACCAAAACCTAATTCTCATTTCAAAATTTAAACCCAGCTTTTTCTTGCTATAATTTCTGCTCTCTCTCTCAAAATTCTAGATCTGATTACTCTCTAGGTTCAAATCCTCCCTTCTTCTACAGGTTTTTTTTAATGATTCTGAGATTTTAGTAGAGAGATGGAAAATCTGGTGGGATTCATCTGCCGTCGATTTGAGCTTTAGCTGAGTACAAGACTAGATCATCAAGAGTATTCAAGAAACCATCAATCTCCACTTTGTGATTTACTTTTGTTTTCTTCAATCTCACATCCATATTTGTCTCCATGTAATATTCATTATATAGGCTTCAATCCCACTGTCTTTGACGGCGACGATACATTAGGTAAGTTTTAGACATCGATTTTGCTTTATGTTCTTTGATTCTTCAGTCTGGAATGTTATAAATGAAGGGTCTGTTTATATAATAGGATTGTTGAATGGAACCAAGAATCTGTTGCTGTTTTTAAGTTAGATGGGGTTTTCAGGGATGCTGCATTCATGGTGTTCGATGTAAGTCCTCAACCAAACAACCTAATCATTTATCATTGGATTCAGTTAGTTTATCATTCTGATTGTAATTGTATCGCGTTTATGTTTGATTGTATGAATTTTTATGTGTGATTTGACAGAGGAAAAGGCACGGTTAGCGTCGGCACCGCCTTATCTGTCTCTAGCACCAAAATCTAAAAACTTGAGTACCACGTCGCGGTTACCGGATTGAGTTTTGCATCAGAATCTTCAACGGAACCGATAGAACTTTTGGTAAGAATAGATATACATAGGTGGCTTTTAATTTCGTAGTTGTTTTTTGAATTATGATTTATGCTCCATTGGGTGTTTCTTCTAGAACCTTCTTAAATCTAACCAGTTTTATCAAGTTTCATTAAAGTTATTGTTTTATGTGTGAAGATACGCAAATAATGGAGATTCTTACTGGACGGGTTATTTTACAAGTCGCCCTGCCCTCAAAGGACACGTACGATCATTGAGCGGATATTATTTGGTAAAACTATAAAAATAAGATGTTTTACTAACTTCCCATTTGTAGAAACAATTGCAAAATAAAAAGTTAAACATTTTTGGTGAGAAATAAATCAGGCATCAAGGCAGCTTGAGTTTTTGGTTGGAAGGCGAAATAACGGTCCGAACACTTTCAGTCTTGGGGATGCTTTAGGAATTGCGCAACATCATGATGCTGTTTTCGGTACTGCTAAACAACATACAACAAATGACTACCAAAACGCTTAGCAATTGGAGCTCTCGAGGTAATGTTGTATATTCTATTCTGTGGAAAAATGCCAAAATTACCCCTGGAGTTAACAATGACTAAGATGCTTATGTATTTTTTATGTTGTCTGATGAGGGTGTTCTGGACTTCTTGTGGTTTATTTTTTAGCAGAGATAGTGTTAGAGGGAGCTTAAACGGGTCTGAGAACTACATCACTCACAAAATGGAAAACCTCTTATGTATTACCCCACTGGTAATACGGTCTCTGTGTGTTTTGTTACAGGGTATGGGTGGTAAGGGTTGGGTTCGAACTCTTTTACACTTACATTCTTGGGTTGGGTGTGCCTTGGGTTGGTTTTGTTTTTACAGGTGTGCTGTTCCTGTTCGGGTTACTGTGTGGGAGGGCAGGTTCCTGTTACATGCTGTTTTGATTCGCAGGAACCAACCCATGTTCAACAGGTCCTGTAATCATGTAATTTTGTTTTAATCTTGAGTATTTTTTTTCTGATTTACTTCTTTTCATTTATGTTCTTTATTGTATAGATTTAATGGTGGGGTATTATGGAGTTTTTTTTAAATGTCTTGGTGTTCTATGGTTGTTTCTGTACTCATGAAAGGTCATTGATGTGAATATTTGTTATGAGCAGATTCATCTTTGGTAGTTCTTTATGCAGCCGCAGCGAGCGCAGCTTAAACGAGCCAAGTTTAAACGGGTCTGAGAACATTCGAACGAGCCGAGCTTAAACGAGCGCAGCCGCAGCGAGCGTAGCCGCCGCGTATTGTTGGACAGATAGCGCAGTTTGCTGAAGGTTTTTTTAATCAGTTATTTTTTTGTTCAATTTGTAGTTTGCTGAAAGTTTAGTGTGATAATGACAATGTCTCAAATGAAGACATTGGATTTGGATGAAGACAAACATTCCCACAACAAAAAGATTTGGTTTGAATTCTAAGGTCATTTGGTGGTTGTAGGACTCTGACTCAAGGGCATGATCCGGTGCAAAAAGTGACATTGATCACTAGGGGACAAGCGTGTGGATTAACGTGGTTTACGCCTAATGAAGATCCATCTCTAACGTCTAAGCAGCAGCTTTTCGCTAGAATAGTAGCTGGTCTAGGAGGTAGGCAGCCGAAGAAGTTATTTTTGGTGAACCAGAGATCACTACTGGTGCAGCAGGGGACTTGCAACAGGTTACTCAAATAGCAAGACAGGTATGACCCCAACATTTTGGAAAATCTGTTCATTTTGACTTTTATGCTTAACAATACGTAAACCTCATGAGCGAAAATGGGCATTTGTACATGTTCGGTTGTCTAACTTTAACCAAACAAAGGAACAAACACAAACATTTAAAAGGATGGTTTTCTTGTTCTTGTCTGTTTGTTAAGAAAATGAATGTGTTCGTGTTCGTTTATTAATATTATAAACAAATGGTTCACAAACATGAACCAACAAGAGTTAAAAGTAAACGTGAACATCCAAATTAAAGTCTAAAATACCCACAGCATCATATCAATAACGTCATATCAAACGTTATTGATCCGGGTATAGAGTACTTATTTAGTGTTTCTTTCATATTCTAAAATCACACATGAATTGTATTTTTCAGTCTCAATATGAAAACCAGATCAAATGTTTCAAGAGGAAAGCAGAAGTGAATCATGAAATTCAACAGTTGAAAACAAAAATTCGTGATTCACAGGTATACTATATGTGCATGTGCATATTTATTAGCAAGTTTAATTTTTTTTTAAAATCTTTTTAAGTTTATATATTACATTAGTTTACATGTTGCATATTCCTGGTCACATCAAAATTTCTTAAACAGCTTCAAAAATTCCGCGATGAGCTTAAAAACCGATCACGCGTTCTAAAGAAACGTGGACATATTGACGCTGAAGGAATAGTGCAATTAAAAGGTCGTGCAGCATGCTTTAATTGACACAGGAGATGAACTCATAGTCACCGAATTAATGTTCAACGGTGATGAAAGAAATTACTTTGACATATAATAACTAAACGTGGCTGCAAGAAATATATTCCGATTTTATTAATTTATATTTCTCTTAACGAATCAGGTACGTTTAACGATCTCGATCATCATCAGATTGCAGCTCTTGCAAGTTGTTTTATTCCCGGAGACAAATCAACAGAACAAATACATTTAAGATCGGAACTTGCTAAACCGTTGCAACTGCTCAATATAAGTTTTTGCCCACCAGTGGAAAACATTCCATCTGGGAAGAGTTTGGTAATGCAGCCTCAGTCTAGATGTGCAGGCTAAAAAGAAGGTTATCCATGCTATTTTCTTAATGACGGTGTCAACACATCACAATCAAGGATGTTTCTAAGATATTAAGGAGAATACTTTGTGGTGGATATGATGCAAGTGTGTGGTGTCTGGTCTCTTCCCAGCTCCTTGCTAGGTGGTGGCCTTAACTGTTTGGTTTGAAAAAGTCGGGTTTGGTTGTTAAAAAAAAGAATAGTGCCTAAGTGGTTCACCACCTGTGGGAATAAGACAATATTTGAAGTTTTCAAGTTGTGGTCACAAAAGTAAAGCAAATCCTCTTAGATATAACATAAACAAAAAATTTAATATGCATTCTACTACCTTCATTGGACATTATTGACTTTTCAAAGTTGACCAGACTTTTAAAGTCAGCATGAATTTACAAATAAATATGAGTTTTTGATGAGCTAGCCTAAAGTATACAATGACGTTAAATCTATTAGTAACTAGACATGTGTAACGCTTATTATGTATATTCACCATAATGATGCGACAATAAATATTATACGAATAAGAGAATTACAAGAAACGGGTATTACAATACAAAATGTCACCCCCGCCGCATCGCGCGGGCACCCTGCTAGTATTGATAATTTGAAAGAAATACAAGGTTTGCCAACTTGAACAATATATCTAGTTTTGTGTAATTGATGGTTGAAATGAAGAAACACATTAATTTTATGTTGGTTTACCGATCATTTAAGTTAGCTCTCGTTTTACTCGTCGTGACTGCAACTATTGAGAGATGCTTTTTAGTAATGAAGCATGTGAACTCCAATTTGTGTAATCGGATTTGTGATGAACATTTAAGTGATATTTTCAATTGTTATATTGAAAAAGAATTGCTTAGAAAGATTCTGATAGGTTTCAAAACACAAAACCCCGTATTGAGAACTTTAATGGATTTCTATTATTTACTTTAAATATCGATTGAAGTATTTTTTTATTGAAAATCTTCGTTTTAATTTGATTTTTGGTATTTTTATTATCTGACTCGACCCGAACTGCTTAACCGGACTAGATAGAAAAAGTCAAAACTCAGTGATAGACAATCAATCGTCCATACTTCGAAAGTTTTTGAACTCGAAAGAAAAAAAAATCCTGGCTACACTACTAACCACATCAGCTCTGGGCATCCAAGACAATTAACGAGAAGGCTAGGATTTAGCCTATACTTTTTGCAAGACGACTGAATAGTTGAGTTGACTAAGCCTCGTTTTTCGACAAAAGTGTCAACTGAGCCTCCGCTTTTGAGGAAAGCACTTACTCAACCCTCGCTTTTAGATTCAGACTAAGGGGCTGTTTGACAACTTCTGAATGGATAAGTGCTGAACTAGTAAGAGGTTTCAACCATTAAGTGGTGAACTAGTAAGAAGTCTTGAACAATTAGGATCCAGTATAATGCTTAACCGTTCAGAGGCAAATGTTTGACCAATTCAGATAAGAGATCTTAACCATTCAGACTCGGTATAATGCTTAACCATTTAGAGACAAATATCTGAATCATTCAGACATCTGTTCGCGAAACAAACAGTCTGAACCATTAAGTGCTGAAGGTCTGAACCATTAAGAGCCTTGTTAAAAGCTAAACAATCAGCCCCTAAAACTAGTTTGAAAAAAAAATCTTCATCAATGGATGCATCATTTTAATCCAACAAAATTTTATTTTGATAATTTTCCTAATATCAATCCAAAAAAAAAAAAAATCATGTACTTCCAAATAAAATTCTTGAAATGGCCTGCAACTTTTTCATATTTAATTTATTTGCATCACAATTATGTGCTATTTAGGGTTTTACAACTCATTTTCTTTTTAAATTTCCAACTTTTATACAACAAAACCCTCTGTCTGGTAGATACAATCAAACAAACCCCTCATCTCTTTCCCCCAAACCCCCTTTCTATTCTAACAGTAACAGATAAGAAACACAACAATGGCTAACTTAAGAACATCAATGGATGCATCATTTTATGACCTCAACATCGCCACCCCACAAACCCTTCACGGCACCGTACGATCAATTCCCGGTGAGCCTACACCGTTGGATGGAGCATGTGCCAGTAAACTTCTCAGAATGCAACAATTATCACTTTTGGGACATGGGTTTCCGTTGGGTATCATTCCTTCTTATGCCCCACCTTTGTTCTCCTCTTCTTCTTCTTCTTCACAAAAAGAATCTGGTTCTTTATCTCTTCAGACTCTTTGGTTGAAAGAACCTAAAGAAAAGTGGTATGTTTTTGTTTATTGGTTTGGTTTATGAGATGGGTTTGATGTGAATACCTATATTTTGTTGTAAAGTTTGTAACTTTGTTGTGTATAGTTTGTGGGTTTGACTTAGTGAAGTCAATATTAGGAAGTAAAGATTTCAGCTTGATGTGAGATTAGATAGGTTATGTGAATTATGATGATAGTAATTATCAGCTCATTTCATGATGTTTAGGGTCTCAGTTATTCTTTGTATTAAAATTAATGGATTTATGTTGGTTAAGATTATCAGGAATTCATAAGTTGACTTCTAAAGGTCAAACTGTATCCAACTAAGCGGTTAATGCGGTAAACAAATCGGATATCGGTTTAGGGCCGATATTTGAGATATCGGTTATCGCGGTGGGATATTGGTAATTTTAATATCATGCTGAATTTATATATATAGAAATTTAACACTTACAATTCAATATACTCTCCTACCATTAACAAATTAACCTTTTGCAACTTGCAAAACACTAACAATTGTAGCAAGTAGGAACTCATTAAGACTTAAAACACTAACAATTAACAACTAAGACTTAAAACACTAATAGCAGCAATAAGAAGAAAGACGAATGCTAGAACTAAGAAGAAAGGTACTTATATCGGGAAAATCGGTGATATATTGGTCAAATATCGGTCAATATCGCCGATAATATTGGTACCGATATTTTGCACCGATATATGAACAGGGGACCGATAACCGTTATATCACTATATATCGGTGATGTATCGCGATATTAACTGCATAGATCTAAGATTGGGGGTATATGGGTTGAAAGTTGTCTTTTAGCTTTGATTTTTGTTTTATCATGTGAAGGTGGCTTGGGTTGGTTTCGCAGCTTCGTCCAATAAAGCTGTTATCTTCAGTTAAAACGGAAGCTTTACGAGCGGATTCTGCGATTCCTAGATTTAAACGTGCTGTCAAGAATCTTTTAGACCCATCATTTTATTCATTTGGCTTATGTTCCCACCTGGATTTGAGTGAACCAACTTCCGTTTTGCTAAATGTTGAACACGATGGTCAACACAAGAAGCAACGTACCAAGGGCATTCTCCATCATAAGGCAAGTCTTGATTGTGTATTTATAGAGAAAGTGATCATTAAACTTGCTTGGTTTTTCTACTTGTGTATCTCAACAAAAGGATTTATGTATCATATTATGATATTATATCATTGTTCACTAATTGCCCACCAGTTGATAGGTTGTGCTTTAGTTCACAAGAAAATAATCTTCATTCTATTGACTAAGATGATGTGTTCAAGTTGATTTCATTTGTTATTTTTTAGCGGGTACTTGAAATGAGGGAAAATGGAAATAGCGCTCTCAAAATAAATAATGGAACGGGGAAACTTTTAACTGTTAAACTAATAACATCTTTGGATTTTAGCGTATATTTTTAAAAAAATGCATTACTGTTAAGTTTGCTTAAATGGAGGTCTGATGTTTTATATCTTTCTTGTTCTTGTATATCACACAAGCCCAAATAGTGGGTATACCCTTAAGGTCTCAACAGTCTTTTGAGTATAGTACATCATATATAATGAAGATGAATTAAGTTGTAACCAAATGTTCTATTCAATTGACATTTGGATGTTTGGACGTGTGTTTTGAAATTGGTTATGTGAATATGTGATATTAAATAATGAGGAATCAGATAATCATGTTGCATGAATTAGTGTTTGGATTTGCTTATGCTGTTTAAAGTTGTAATAGTTAGATGATTAATTGTTTGATAATTTTTTATGTTAAGAAACTAATGAATAAAATAACTAGAAAACACATTTATTTGAATATATTTTTTAAACAGTAGAAGATAGTGTATGGTTGTTCTTCCGCCGTTTGAAGCTGTAATAATAAAATTACCAGATGTTTTGAGTGTGCCAGCGTGTGACGTATTTGATTATTTTAAGAAAAATAACAGACGAAATGGTCAAAAAGCGCATTATAGTGAACAAAGAAGAGCCGTTTTGTTAAATCGGAGCACAAGTTTCTCAAGTTATGTGTAAAAAAGGGTAAACATGTAATATATTTCACCCTTGGATAATTATTTTATTGGACCTCATATGAAGTTCATAACTGATTATTGACCCCTAAAAATGAGAATTAAATTTAGTATCTTTATTTTTGTATGCTTAACTAATGTCTATACCTTTTTTATTCATAGTGCAGCTTCCCAATCATGATATCACGTTGGAAGCTGCTTGGCCTGAGCTCTTTGTGGACCGCAACAATAAATATTGGGAAATGCCAATGTCATTATCATTGGATTGTTTGTCTCTTGTTTCTGAGTCGGGTTTAAGGTATCGTTTCGGCATTCATCAAAACGGTGGTACTGCGAAGGCCGTTGACTTGGTTGACGGTCAATCTCCAGCTTCTTTGACCCCCGGGGTTTGTGCAAAAGCTGCTTTTTCATATGAAAAAAGTAAAGATCTTTGGAGAAAACCTGAAACAAAAGAGGATCTAGCTTTAGTTAAAACAAAAAGGGGTGAATATCGCAATACGGCTTATGATCTACGTATGAAGGAACCACATGCTACAGTATCTGGAATTTTTGGTATACTTCTTGATTTTAGTTTAGTGTGAAATAACGTAAGCTTTTATCATTATTGTTTAATTTAATTTTGTGGGTTTTCTTACCCAAATATTAACGTAAAATGGCAGGTGGTACCTGTGAGGCATGGTTAAGTGGACAGAGAAGCCCGTTCGGTGCAGATTTGTTTGGGTCAATTTGCTTTGCAATTCAGCACGGAAAATTCAGAAAAGCGTATGGCGATCTCACTCGTTTTGATGCTCGTTTGGACGTGTCTTCGGCTTCAGCTTTAGTCAGAGGGGTTTCAAACAATTTAACGTCTTCTTCGGTTTTGCCCCGACTAAATTTGAGTCTACAGCAACAGGTACTACCTTTTACCCAAAACTAAAATTTTCTGTATGTTTACTTTTTTGGTCAAATGGGCCAACTTTTTGTTTTAAAATTTGTAAAAGAGTAAACTGCCATTTCGTCCCTGAGGTTTGGCCAGTTTTGCGACTTTCGTCCAGAGGTTTGTTTTTCGCATCTGGATCCAAAAGGTTTAATATCTTGCCATTTTCATCCGGCTCGTTAACTCCATCCATTTTTCTCTGTTAAGTCAGGGGTATTTCCGTCTTTTCTGTTAACTTAAAGGCCGATTCGGTCTTTTTCACTTTATGTAAAAAGACCGATTTGCCCTTTAAGTTAACAAAAAAAACGGAAATTCTTCTGACTTAACGGAGAAAAATGGATGGAGTTAACGAGTCGGATGAAAATGGCAACATTTCAAACCTTTTGGATCCAGATGTGGAAAAACAAACCTTTGGACGAAAGTCGCAAATTTGGCCAAACCTCAGGGAAGAAAAATGGCATTTTACTCTTTGTAAGAATTATTCGTTGTTTGGCAGTGCTTTCTGTTTTAAGTTTAATTTTTAAAAAGTGAGAAAATTGAACAGAGAAGGGTATTTATGTCAAATGCTTACATTTATATGTCCAGATTGCAGGGCCTGTTGTTTTTAGGGTAAGTTCAAAGGTTGCACTAGATTCACGGAGTCCACGCATAGAGGATGTAATATATAGCTTGAATTACTCGTTGAGGTACCTTGGGTCCGGGAAAGTGGTGGCTTGGTATTCCCCCAAGAGAAACGAGGCGATGGTCGAAATGCGGGTTTTTGAGTTCTAGGTCTAAACACAGATAAGTTTATTGTTGTTTACTTGGTTAGGTGTTCAAATTTGTTGAAGACCTTGCGTTTTCGGGATTAATTTTGACTTTGGATTTTGTGATTGATTATGATTTACCAAGGCAGAGAAACATTTTAGTTAGTGTTATTTAAGTGAAATTTTATATATAAACGCACAAACAGATATGTATTAAGACGGCATGAATCCGAAAACCTGTGGAAACCCATCTTTGGCCAAAACATGCATAATCGTGGTTCACTAGTGACGAATCAGTAAACGATCTATGTATTTATTCGTGTCAGAGATACTGAAAATGACATGTGTAACCCATTTATCTAAACAGGCGGTTGTGATTAAGTTGTAAAGGGGTCATGAACAGGTCGGTCCGTTGTAATAAAGCTGTAATTTTTCTAATAAAAAACAGGCTCTGTTTATTTTTTATACAACTCGAATGTAACCCGTTTAATTAAAATGTCAACTCTAGCATGACATGTTTATTAAACGGATTAAATATGACAATCCAAAACGTGACTATTTTCGTGCACTAGAGGCGTTCGCGAGGAAGACACCACTACCTGCCGCCACGTCGCCTACCCGACGACCACTGGCCAAAATCAGGGTGCTCCATTGGGTACCCTTGCAACACACACACATCTATCTCTCTCCTCTTCCCATTCGGTAAATACCACCCGATTTCGGTACCTGATACCCGAACCGCCGACGTCGGTGTTCCTGATCGGGTAGTGGGTACCCGACATCACTACCCGAGAGCGCTCCGACCCCCAAATGATTTAACACGAATTGTATATGGAAGGTTACCTACCAGAATGACAAGTCATGTACACCAAATGTACACCAAAAATGATTGTGCATTAAGCTATACAAATATTGACCACAAGATCATCAAAAAAAGTCATTTAATATTGAATACATTATACATGTATTATCACTTTACTACATTCCTATCATATGTAATCAAACCTTAAGAAAAAATCATCAAAATCTGTACATCATGTATCAATCATTTTGTGTCCTTCCCTTTTATGCAGCCATTTGAAAACCATACTGTTTCAAGGGTTAAACCAGAAGGATACAGAGAGATTTACCTTGAAAAATAATAGCAATTTTTATTTTTTTGAACGGCTTAAAAAATAATAACAATAATATTAATAACAATATCGAATCGTGGTTCATTCTCTAACATCTTCAGATGTCTTTTGAAGCAACTTTTCCAAATCTTGAATCTGCTTATCTTTTTCTTGAATAATATCATGCGCGTTTTGTAACGCTTCGTTATCATACTCGGCTTGTTCTTCCATCGTCCTCAAACATTGTAAAGCTTCCGTATAAAGCGCAGCCTTTTCTTCTTGTAACCTATTAATCATAGCCATTGCTTGATTCGTAGCAACAGCCGACGCGTTTCTTTCTTCTTCCAACTCTTTATATAAAACACCCATAACTTTTTTATCATGTTCAACCTGTCGTTTCAATCTATCAACCACCGTTTCTCCTTCGATTTCACTCACAACACTTCCATCAAATGAAATGTTCGACTCGTTTCTTTCCAAAGATATTCGACGTTGAAGGAACTGCATTCCCGATAATTCATCGCTGTTTAAAGATAACTTCGGGCTTATTAAACTATCGTTAGATCTGTGTGATAATAAGATCTTTAAGTCTTCACTGACTCTTGTTGAAGAATCTTTGAAGGATTTCTGGTCTAGAAGCTTTCCGGAGAGTTGTCTTCCTTTAGTGCTTATAGCGAGCTTATACGCATCACCAAGATCCAGATGGTTTGATATTTGGTAACCGTTTGTCGTTGCAGATTGATCATTTTCGGCAGCCGGGTCTTTCATCTCTTCATTTGTTATTGGAGGGTTGACTACATAACAAACAAATTGTTAGCAACTTGTTTAGTTTATGATAATGAGTTTGGCGTTAATCGTGGAGTCGAATCCACTTTCCATATTCAATACTAGTGAGGTTTCAACACCTTTATGGCTTTATGTATGAATGCTACTTTTTTTTTTCTCAACGGGTCAATGGTTTTTTTAAGTTAAAAATGGGCTTAAAGTCACGGCGTCATGTGAGTCTATCTATAATGCATGCAACCTGCTATATCGTTTTACTTATAAAAAATAGATAATTCCCGTAAGAGTAAAGTACACTGATAGTCCCTGTGGTTTTCCAAAATTTTGGATTTGGTCCCTAGCTTTCCAAAAGTACACGGATGGTCCCTGTGGTTTGCACTTTGTAACGCATTTAGTCCCCAGCCAACAAATCTAAAGGCTTCAAGAGATCCAAGTTAGGGACTAAATGCGTTACAAAGTGCAAACCACTATGACCATCTGTGTACTTTTGGAAAGCTAGAGACCAAATCCAAAATTTTTGAAAACCACAGGGACTATTCGTGTACTTTACTCTTCCTGTAATAATATAGTTCTGGTAATAAAATTATCGGAAGCATTAATCTGTTTATCCGAAGTAAAAGTAATAACTGCAATTACAAGTATCAATAATCCAATCATCACTCTCAATACGCAGCTACGTACATCCAATTATCCAAACACGCTTTGAGAAGGAGATCAAACTTACTTGTGTCTAGAAATGCATCAGCACGAGTTTCTGCATTATTGGATGACGGAACCTCATTATATGACATTTGATCAGTAATCTGAGATGATTCTTCCTTATTTTCATCATTCCGCAATTTAACTTGATCTATATCACGTGTTGCAATGGTTGCAGAATCATTGCGAAGATCATGAACTTCAGACTGTGAATCAGACTTCAAATGAACCTCAGGAACGATATCAGATACCGGGATTTCTAATTCATTATCCGATCTAACATCTACTTTCTGATATTCAAACTTTGATGAACAAGCAATTTGATTATTTCTAGTGTGAGAAGATTCAGAAGATTCAAGAGACTCATCCACAAAAATGTTCTTTTCATTCTTAGCATGCTCACCGTTTACATGTAAAGATTCGGAAGCATGAAATTCTATCGAATTATTTGGAAGCGAGTTTTTCATATAGTCTCTCGAAACATACCGCTCATTTCCCACTAGTAATCTAACAGTTTCATTGTTTAACGTGTCCTTTGTCTTGTTGGCTAATGGCAAAAGACAATTTTCGCAGATTCCACGAACATTGCAAAGAATTAGAGAAGAAATCTTGGACTTGTGATGATTACAAATTGAATCCCAGTAAGATTCGGTTTTATTCATCGCTAGAACATTATCATATCTTGAGCACAGTACACATGGACCTTGAAGTTGACAATAAGATGCAAATTTTGAAATAAAGCATGTGAAACATGCATCAATGAACAACAAAAACATGAGTATCCATTCGGAAACTGCGAACTCCAAAGCCTTTGAAAGCTTGTGGAAATAATTTGGTGACTGTAAAGACGAACTGTTCTTCTGACCCATTTCAGAATACGCCGATTTCCAACCAAGTAACAGATCGGTAGTCCCGAAATCACGCTGAAAAAAGTATTTTTTAGGAAAACACAGTAAATAAACCAGTGATAAGCAAGAAACATGTATAAAAATTAAAAACACAAATCCAAACACACCCTGAAATATTAATCAATTGTAAATGTTTCAATTATGAAGCTACTAACAGAAATCAATCTGGACAAGAAAACAAATTCAGTTGAGTAACTTGATCACAAACAGTCAGAATTTGACTTCTGGAGTCAAAGTCATCAGCTTTAGCCTTCAAGATTTATATTTGTCAGTAGAATAATCAAATTCAGAAAAAAAAATGAAACATATACTCAAGGATATGATATACAGAGCAGAATCACTAACAACAATAATAAAAACTATAAAATATCCACAGATTTAGAACAAAATGAAACAGATTAACAGAAGAAAAAAAAAGTCAAACTTGACAAGAACATGAAACAGATTCAGGCCTAAAACTGAACCATTTTCACCCAAATCAAAAGATAAGGGAAACCCACAATCAAATAATGGTTTTTTTTTTTGTCAAATAAATGCAGAACATAAATAAAACTACATGCATACTAATTGGTGATCAGAAGTGAGAAGAGCAGATCAAACCTGATGAATAGAGGTTGAACAGTTGGAATGAAGTGAAGAAATCGATCTGCAGTGAGATTCAAAACTGTGATAATTGTTGGTTTATGTGAGCGATGATGAAGAAGAAATTGACAGCAAGTTGTGTGTAGGCCTGAAACTCAATAGAATCCAAACTTGGAAGAATTAAAAGTCGGTGACCCAAAGTCGCATTTGAGACATGAGTCGATGAATGATAATTAGGTGAGCCGTTATTAATCTTCCATTTAAACAAAAATTAAGATTGTTCAAACGGGTGGTTCCGCTCGTGTCACAATGATACTCTAGTGGTTTATCAGTGATCTAAATTTGTCGTTCAAAAAATAAAAAATAAAAAATCCAACAGGGTTGGTGATCCATTGATAAAGACAAAACCTTTAAAAACACTTAGATTTAGAGGTCTTGGGTTTAAGTCCTAAGTGGACGACATTACAAAAATTCACCTTAAAAAATCATTTTGAGTACTGTCTGGGCACTCAATCTTTAGTGTCCGATTCAAAAATCGGGTTTTTTTCGTAAAAAAGAAATAATATTTTTCTACTTAGGATCCACTAACATGATACGAACTATTTTTAATATAATTACTAAAAGGCATACAACTCTTTAAAGTGTACCCTTTTAGCATTGTACTTGTCAAAACGTGAAAATTAAACAAAGTTAAACTCTAAATCACCTACGGAAGGCGTAAAAAAATCAGATTGATAAATGGCAGAAAGTCTTTGTCCCAACGCTTTCTAATATGTTGAACCATCTTAAAATAATTGAAAAACGATATACGGATTTTAGCATATAATCAATTGAACCATCTTATAATAATTGAAAAACAATATCCGGGTTTTAGCATCTGGGGAGAGCCAAGAGCCTGACGGGCGACGACCATCGAGTAGTCGACCTTGACCACAGCATCCGGTGTCACGGTAGTTGGCACGTCGTACCTTGCCGTTAAAAAAAAAAAAAAAAGAGAGGGAGTTTTGTCACTTTGTGTCTTCCAAAACCGACCATCCAACTCAATGACGGTGACATTTAATATTTATATTTTGTGTCACCTTGTCATATATTATATATTTAGGTGCTGTTTGTTTTTTCTGCACGAAAACCTCTTCTGCTGCATGCCACATCTGCAGGAGAAGAGGTGGACCAAATGTCTTCAGTCTGCAAGGAGAAGAGGGTTTGTTTTTTTTTATATAAAACCTCTTCACACACAAACACACACACACAGATCTCTCTCTACTCTCTCTCTACCACCGCCATCTTCACCACCGCCACCACTTCACCACCGTCATCATCACCACCACTTCACCACCGTCATCATCACCACCACTTCACCACCGTCATCATCACCACCGCCATCATCACCACCACTTCACCACCGCCATCATCATCACCACCACTTCACCACCGCCATCAAAACCCACCGCCACCGCCGCCCCTTCTCTCTCTACGATCTCTCTCTCTCTTCGTTTTTAGGGTTTTCGATTTGGGGGTTTTCGATTTTAGGGTTTTCGATTTGGGGGTTTTGTTTGTTGATGATGATGTCGGAGGTGGTGGCGGAGTGGAGGTGGAGCAGATGTCGGAGGTGGAGCAGAGGTGGTGGCGGAGCAGAGGTGGTGGCGGAGGTGGAGAAGATTTGGGGGTTTTGTTTGTGACGTCGGTTTGGGGCTGGAGCAGCAGAGGTGGTGGCGGAGTGGAGGTGGTGGTGGCGGAGCAGGGGTGGTGATGATGATGGTGGTGGCGGAGCAGGGGTGGTGGTGGCGGAGCAGGGGTGGAGGTGGAGGTGGTGCCAAGAAGAGGTAAACCTCTGCTTGGAGAAGCTTACCTCTCATCTCTTCCCCAAGAAGAGGCTGTGGAGAGGTAAAAAGCACTTCTCGAAAAAAAAAACAAACACTCTTCTGAGGCTAAACCTCTTCCCGCGTCTGCACGGTGCAGACAGAAGAGGCCAGGAAGCTCTTCTTCCAAAAAAACAAACACCACCTTACTCATTTATAAAAACTCAACGTTTTGAGAGATTTGTAGTAGTTTTGACCTTTTAATTCATTTGAGAATCTTCAAAAACCTACCATTCAACAAAAGGTCAACATCTTTATATATGAGTGCACAAGATTCATGCCATTAAGCGATGTATTTTCTATTTTTTTTTTATTGTCTATAGAACATCTTCTAAATTAGTTAATAACTAGGATTGCGACCCGCCGCAATGCGGCGGGAATTCTTTAGTTATAACTAAGTCAATCTAGGACTCGCACGTTATGTTAAACCTGTTAAACGGGAAAAAAATAGACGATGTAAAAACGTTCACCCACACACGCACGTTGCGTCGTGTTACCTCGCAAAATTTAGAACAAAACGTAAAAACGTTAAACCAAAGACGCACGTTGCGATGTGTTAAGTCACAAAATTTAGAACCAAGCATAAAGCGAAAAATTTTGCGGAAAATGAAAACTATAAATGATCAAAGTTGAAAGTAAAAAAAAGTTATGAGAATAGATTACAAAAGATAAAAAGTTTTTGGTTAAAAGTAAAAAAACAAATAGTTTTGGGTTAAAAGTAATTTATGAAATACTTTTGTGTGAAAACTAAAAAAAAACTTTTTTTTTGAAAACCCCCAAAGCCAACGTTACGACAACCATATGCATAACCATTTTTTCTTTGAAAACCCCCCAAAGCACGCCCCGCGTTGCGGCGGGGCGTAAAACGGTGTGTCAAATAGTACTAATGTCACACAACCGTCATCGACCATCAACACTGACTCGACCTAGGATATGCGTATTGTGAAGAACCTGTCAAACATGGAAAAATAGAGGTAAAAACGTTGAACCACACATGAACGTTGCGTCATATTAACTCGAAAAATTTAGAACTATACGTAAAACGAAAATTTGCGAAAGATGAAAAGTATAAGTGACAAAAGTTGCGAAGTTAAATTGCAAATAATGAAAAGTTTTGGGTTAAAGTTAAAAAACAAATTATTTAGGGTTAAAATTAAAAAAGGTAAAAACCTTTTGGTTAAAAGTAAAAAAACAACTTTTTTTTTTTTTTTGAAAAACTCACAAAGCACAATGTACAAGTAGTTATGCATAAAAAAGTTGCAAACTGGAATAATTTTCTAGAGATGAAAACTAGAATGGCCTGAAACAGAGCTAGATAAAAGAAGATAACATTCAGTATCTGTCTTCAATATTTACATACTATGGTAGTGTTGAAATGTGCATATGTATACGAAGTCGAGACCGAAGGAGCGTCACAAAGTTGCACCTGCATATCGGACACACGCTGGAACAAAAATAAAAGGGTTGCGATTAAGTTGTTGATTATGATTAAAAATTGGGTATATTCAATGGGTAAATTGATCATAGGGGGCGTTTGGATATATGTTTTGAAAGTGATTGTCCAAAATATTTATACAGTATTTTCATATTTAGTTAAAAAAAATGTGAAGAACGGGCTGTTAGTAAGTTTTTATAATTGTTTATAAACTTAAAGTAAAACTTTTTCTATATACAAGAACGGGTCCTTTGAATGAATGAAGATTATTTAGTTTTATTTTGAATTATTATTGTTTGATCCGATTCGAATCGAATAGCCGACCCGAACATATAACCCGAAGCATAGCAATAGGAAAAAATACCCATTAACTTCTTTAAGCCATTTATCAACACAAGGGGCATGATATTCATGTTGGCATGGAAGAACTCTAATTTTATCTCCTTCATAATCAACCAGACAAATGTAACACCTGTTCCACAAACACTTTCATTATCAGCACTTCGTCTCAAACTTTTAACCGATTGACCCATTACAAACCTGTTTCGGTCCAGTTTCTGAAGCATTCATCTTCTTGTGACTTTAAGGGGAAATGAATGTACAACAGACACTGGTGCAGCCCAGATGCACAAAAGCTAGCTTGGGATTCCCCCTCATCGAGACCACCTAAACCTCTTTCTGACATCTACATGTATAAAACCATGAGTTGCTATTTAATCAAAGAGGGGAAAAACAGTATTCTAATAATGGTTATTGGTGTGTGTGTGCATGCATGTTTAACAAACACATATGACATACCTGTGATCTTAAGTGCCTTGGTTCTTCATTTCCACCATGATTTCTAGAATAACCATGTGCACGCCCTTGATGGTGATGACGATTACCACTATTATCAATAAGCCAGCAATCACGGGATCCAAAATTATCGAGACTTGTTGTCAAAAAAAGTGACGGAAAACCACTTTACCTTCTATACCTGTGTCTGGATGAAGTAGCCCCAGTATTCCTTCTTCCTTCATGGCTACTAATATCAGAAACACCACCCGAAAGCACATCAGGTGATACACTCCCTAATTCCACAATAAGTATACCGGTACCAGAAGTTTCAAAACCACTTCCAAACGTACGAAAACTTACAAAAGAATCAGAAAGACCCAATAAAGCCAGTGTATCAGAATCCAACCTTCTGGTTACATCACTATGATTCTGTCCTGAACTTTCACCAGAATCAAGATTTTCTAGAATTATATTGTCAGATGAGCTCATGGGCACACCTTCATTCGCTACACGTTGTTGGTCAAAAGCAGAAGCTGCGTCTGGCCCGTTATTTCCCAACACAGGTTCTTCGACCGGTTGACTTGCATAAGAGGTACTGGCATTCTTTGCACGACAATTACAGCTTTCAGATTCTTCAGGTTCTGACTCAGAAGTTTTAGAGCTTGTGCACACGGGTTCAGAACAAAAGAACGAATATTCAACACTAGCAGGAGGGATAATTTCTATAGAGTTGATTGGTGATCATTCCAACTGCAAGTGTCGGATGAAATATGATTGTCAAAGATATCAAATGACCAAACACCATCTTAGTCAAACTGTTCACTTAACGTATAAAAAGTTGAGACGCAAAGTAAGCAGTTATATTAATTAGAAGCATACCCCCTTATGCTGCTGATGTGAGTCATATAAAAATTGGAACCACACCCTTATGATTAGGGCTGCAAACGAACCGAACGAACACGAACAAGACCTTGTTCATGAACATTTCTCTCTAGTCTCCGACCCTCGCTATTCTTCCATTACACGGGAGCAAAAGGCGGTTTTTTCCCCCTTATTTTGGAACAAATTTCAGGTCCTATTGGTATGCACCATTTAAGAGTTAAAAGTGATATTTTTCATCCAAAAGAATCCTAAACAACCTGACCCATTTCACTATTACTGTATTACATAACATAATCCATAAATGACTTGACTTATAGGGTGTTTGGATGAAACTGATCATTGCAACTTCAATAACTAGATCACATGATGGGTTAACAACCAATTGAACAAAATAATTAAAAAAAATTAGTATCATAATCATCTGGGGTGTTAAGATGAGCCTTGTGGAACTCATTAACATGACTTAAAAATCAGAATAATTTGTCCAAAAATGCTTATTGTAGTCTAAATAAAGCATAACTCCCAAAAAAAAACTACTAACTTAGATCAAAACAACCATCAGTTTAATACAAAATGATAGAGATGATGATCAATTAGAAAATGAGACATGCCTCAAAAAGAAAGAGTGGCGAATGAAAATTGGAATTGGAAGCAGAAGCACGAGCACATACTAGTAAAGCGGATAACTTTCGCATGGTTGGATTGAATCTTGGAGAACGATTGGAGTATTGGACCCAACTCGACTACTGCTGGAACCCATTTCAGAGCAATAATGAAGCTGCTTATTGCTATTTTTTGGGACGACAAAGATGGATTCTTTTCTTTTTCTCGAGTTTTCTTGGGAGATAAAAGTGATACACACTCCATTTTCTTTTCCTTTCATTTTCGTTCTTTTATTTATGTTTTCTATTTTCTTTTTACTAGATGTAAAACCCGGCTAAAAAAATTTTAGAAATTTTACATACGACATTTTATTAAACAATGATTTTTTTCAGCTACAATACAAATAATAAACTATTTAATCATATGATTGCAGCCAATAAAACATCAGATCATAAGTCGATATCTTCTCAATTGAAACTTCAATACTATAAAAAGATGAAAGTGGTAATAATTAGTATAAACCAAAATCGCTATAACTACAAGCAACAAAGTCAAGTCCATATGTTGACCCTGGTACCTTATTAGCTTCCTATCATTTTCATCTTTTTTCCCACACCGCTTGCAAAGAATTGTCCTAAGAAAAAGAGTATGACATTACGAACCTTAATCATAACCGTGTAATATAGGGGTGTTGATCTAATCGAATATCGAATTTTTGAATTATTCGAATCAAATTACTCGAATAATTTTTATTTTCCTTTGAATTCGTATTCGATTCGTATTCGATTAAAAATTCGAATTCGAAACGAATTCGAATAAATTCGATTTGATTCAGATTCTTTAAAAACATGTAAATAACTATTAAAATGAAACATAAATTTTAAAGCAGCCATAAAGCACAATATCACATTAAAAAGTTCCAAATAAAGTACTATAAGTCTAAAATTCAAAAAGAGAAGTCGGGAATAACCACTTCACATTACAAGCTAATATTTTTAGGGTTAGAAATCTACTGATAGATTTGTTACTTAGGTTTTAGTTATAGGCCATGTAGTGGGTTTGGTAATGAGTAATTTTAATACTTAAAATAAATTTTGGAAATAATTTATAGTATAGCCTAATAAAAGTTATATATGTATTATATATAAAAATATAAATAAAAATGTATAGTTTTTATTCGAATTTCGAATCGAATTTGAAATTATAAATTCGTATTCGATTTACTTTATTCGAATTGAATCGAATTCGAAGTCTTATAATCGAAACGAATTCTTGATAATCTAATCGAATTTAAACGAATTTCGAATTTTTCGAATTCGAAACAAATTCTGAACACCCCTAGTGTATTAAAGTTAATATTCAAACTATAATTTATAGAATAAATATATAATTATAGAATAAACTTTTTAGTTTTTACTAGTACCTTATGCTTAATACATATAATACAGAAACATTTTCCTTATCTATTTTGCAAATATAGAATTGGCCATATACCATCGTATGACTCAACTCCACATATGATTTAACATCTAAAATAATAATAGTGAATATTCCGAAACACCACTTGGATATTTTAGTCATTTATTATTATTGTTTGTATATTATTATTGTTACAACTTGTTTGTTTCTTTAGATTTACATAATTGAGTTTATGTTTTTTATTTGTATTATTGGTGACATAATTATTGTACATAATGCATGACCTCTATTATAAAACTTAAAACGGAATACAATAAAAAAAAACAGAGAACAAACAAAAGTGGACAAACCAGAAAGGAATTGAAAAGTTTCCAGTGTAAAGGAATCGTGTTTTGCTAGTTTAATTTGAGAGAGAATAGACCTTTTAATTTAGTTTATACTCTATCAATTATAACCTACCAAAAAATGCAATTCAAGGTTATGAATTTATCATACTTATGTGCTTTATGGGGTTGGAATATGATCTAGCCTAATAATATTTGATAGGGGTGAGCAAACTGATATTCGAATGGGCATGATTTTGTAATTTAGATAAGAGAGTGAGCAAGTATGTTTGTAAGTGAAATGCGCGTAAGATTATGCTAAACCAGACCAACAATTTGATAGGGGTGAGCAAATAATGATATCTGAACCGGTATGATTTTGTCATTTAGATAAGCGAGTGAGCAAGTATGTTTATAAGTGAAATGAACGGAAAATTATGCTAAACCAGACCAACTAATATTGCACAATCCAATCACTCTATAAGACCATGTGTAGTGGTGAAGAAAAATAATGCCTCCACTATGGGGCATTATCCGACACGTGGCAGTCCAGTCAGCATGGGGCGTTATTGCAAAAGTGGCGTAGTGGGAATAATGTCTAATAATGCCCCTTCCAATCATTAAACAAAAAAAAAAAAAAAAAAAACACAAACTAGTTGGTCATTGGCTAGTCAAACTCTCCTCCACTCCCATTGGCCACTTCAATAAACCATTTGACCACTTCCAGCGTTTTAATTAAAAGGCCAAGATCCAATTTTTTCAAAAATAACGCCTAATAACGCCGGGTGTAATGGGGGTGGGGGCGTTTTGGGGTGTTTTTTTTCAATTTTTTTTTAAAAATACTGCCCCACTACGGATGGTCTAAGTCATGTGTCGTTGTACCATGTGACGCCCATTTGTTGACGATGGTTTGGCATGTCATCCATTGTTATGTTGATGTGGTCTTCCATGTCGCCCACATACTCAGCCCCCTCGGTTAGCACACTCGCATATCAGAAAATAATAAAATGTAGCTATTCATAAATTTTAAGTTGAGATGTGTGGAAATCATCGAAGAAATTGATAATCAAACGGAGTGGTATATTCTTAGGTAATTTATTAAGTGTTCCATCAAATCAAAGTAGGGTATCCATATAACAACATTTCTTTTGAACGGCAAATTTGGATCACTGACAGACCATTGAAATATCATCGTACCACCAGCGGAACCATCCGATCATATCCATCTCCACTAGGCAATAATGCATATACACCAATTCAGAAGAAAACCCAATAAACCTGATAAAAAAACCCCTTGTGAGAATTAATCTTATGACCTAATGGTCTCTAAGCCTTATCCAACCCCTCATATACCACTAGGCTATAATCTTACGGGCCATATAACAACATTTTAAGTTCCTCCTTTAGGTGCATTCGGCTAGCAACCTACATCATCTTTAATCCCTTAAGGAGACATTAGAGTTGTAAGTGGTGTACATCCAACGTTATAGGTGAATATAAAATATTTAGAGAAAATCAAAATAATTTAAGTTGTAGTTGCATGATGTATGCACCAACTAAAAGTCCTCCTTCTAAAACTAACAATTAAAATTATCACTAAACCTTTTCTTATACATACATGTATCACGAAAGCCTATCGCTTTATAGTTTAATGAAATTTTGGGGGTGAGATAAAGTTTTGGGACCTATAGGTCATGGGTTCGATTCTCACGAGGAAGGGGGTTTTCTCATATTTATTGGGTTTACTTTTGAATTGGTGTATAGGCATTATGCCTAGTGGAGAATGATATAATCATGTAATTCTGCTCGTGACACGATGATACTCCAGTGATCCGTTAGTTATCCAAATTTACCTTTAAAAAAATTGCATGTATCACGGAAAAAAATAGGACCCTTAAAAGTCTTTTGGTGCTTTTAAAATAGTTACTACCACCTTAATACTACTTTCATAATTTTCTATTTTTGATTATTATACCTGCACTACATCCCACTTAATATTTTTGAAATTCTTACGGGTGTCACTTAGTCAGCACACGTGTCAATAATTTGCAATAGGGACCAACACTATTTCGTATTCTACGCCTCACTCAATTATCAACCCTTCTCAATAAATATTCCCACTTTCTCCCCCAACACCCTTCCTACAAACACTTTCCTCTTTGATTCACCTTAGCCTACGCATCAGGCTCATAGTAGCAACCATATCTCCATTCCAACTTTTTCTTGTTCCATTCCTTGTAGCTATGAGGCCTGCCTCGCTATCTTACGCCGGGTTTGAAGAACCCCATTTTCTTGAAGCTTGTCATCTTTGCTCCAAATCATTGGGTCATAACAGTGACATCTTCATGTACAGGTATTTTATTTTTCATTGCCACCTTTTTCTTTCATATTTTTTTGTATTAAAAGATTGTACCTTGTGCATTGCTATTTGTACCATGATGAACTTGCTTCTAGTTGCAAGATGTATAAGCCAATAAAGAGTTGAACCCATCATGAAAACTTTAGTGGTTCTTCAATTATAGAGGACCAAAACAAAAACCATAAGGATTTGAAAACCTCCAACTTGAAAATGTATACAAAGGCCCCAAAAAATAACTAGATGCACAACTAGTTGTACCTTAATAATTAATGGTTGTACTACATGCAAAAGAAAAAATTGTGCCTTGTAGCAAGATCTACATTCAAAATAAAAAAAAAAAAAAAAAAAAAAAAAAAAAAAACTTATTACCCAATGAAAGAAAAAGAAAAAAAAATATACTTAAAAAATGCTAGCTTTTTATGATTCTTGTTAAAGCAACAACATACTTTATGTGACTTTTAAATTTTTTTTATTATTTTTTAATGATTCTTGAAAAGGGGGAATTTTATTTTAATCACAAAGGGTTGTGCTATGTGCATAAGTTTGTGTAGCAAGTGAATATGTTATTGAGATATGCTTTTATTGTGGTACAGAGGGAACACCCCATTTTGTAGCCAAGAATGCAGACAAGAACAGATTGGAATTGATGAGGCAAGAGAGAGGAGATGTAGAAGAGTTTCCAAGAAATCAACATCAGAAATCAAGAAATCTTCAACTATACAGTCTGAAACACTTATTGTGGCTTGAAAACTTATTAAAATAATTCAATTCTATAAAATATTAATGTGAGATTAATTAAGAGTCATAAACCCAACTCTGGTCATGAAGTTAAATGGTGAATGTATCATGTATGAGAAATTTCGTGTTTGTAAAGAACCTGTGAAATGTTATGAAGAAATAGAACATGGAGGCTTGAGGGAGGGTTGGGCCTTCATTGTTTATTTATTTAAAGATTTGATATTGGAAATTGTGAGTGATCACCAACTGTATCTTGTTGTTGTTTTTGGGAACCAAATTATTTAGGAATCAATAATTCTTCAACAATGTATGCTGGCATTTGTTGTTCAATTTGCTGTCATAGATCTGTCATTTGTTTATGTTACTTGTGAATCTATAATTGCAAATAGGAACCTTAGAACATTCATACATCAATCACTAGCTAGGAAAAAGTTCCCTTGATAGGGATCAGTTTAAAACTGAGCCGACTCCGCTCGTAACGAACCAGTTTGGGTCGGCTTAGCTCGGATTATTTTATTTTTAACATATTTTATTTTTATGTACACTATAATATATCACAAAATACTGGTTATTATTTATAATTTTATATGTATTTAGGAGTGTAACTTGATATGTATAACATATTTGAATGTTGATTACCATCTTAATGAAGTTATATTGTATTTTGTTGAAATTTAAACTTATTTTGTGTTGTTAAACTTGATTTTAGCTTGTAATGTATTAGGTTGAATTATCTTGGATATGTTCTTTTGAACTATTGAAAAATATTTTAGACGACTGAATTTTAAGAGCTATGTATTAATTTTTCTTTTCAAAATAGAGTCAAACCAAGCCGAGCTAGCTCGGTTTAAAACCAAGCCGAACCAAGCTGAGCCCGAATTTGGACTTCCAGCTCGGTTTCAAATTCGAGCTAAGCTGAGCCAGCTCGGCTTATTATTGAGCCGAGTCCGAGCTTAACCTGGCTCAGCTCGATTTGGCTCGGCTTGTTAACAACAGCCCTATCAATCACTCATCACTCTTGGTAGAAATTTGTAAAAAGTACTGAATTTAATATAATAATAGTTAAGTTTAAACCAGAAGAGTTGATGGGCATAATGAGTAACGGAATCGAGGGTTGTCCTTTGCCCCACGACCATCCTTTATGTCTTTGCTTTTTTATACAATCAGGTCAGGCAGATAAATGCAGATTCAAACTCTCATAACGACCTGTCTAACGTCCCCTAAGTCTGTGTAGTGTAGGTTTTCTGAATATTTTTTTATAGTTAACTGCCATTTTAATCCATGTGGTTTGGGATATTTTGTAAGGTTAGTCCAAAGGTTTAAAACGTTGTTATTTTAGTTTAGATAGTTTCAAACGTTGCCATTTTATTTTACTAGGTTAACTTCATCCATTTTTCAATCATTTCATATGTAATTCTGTTAACTAGAAGGGTAATTACCAATCAATCCATATGTAGTATATAGAGGCCTAAGTTTGTGATAGTCCTAATTTATGCATTTCTTTATGTCTTTAATTTCAACATTTAATTATTAGCCGTTAATTTTGAAGATTTTAACAATATTTATCAGATTTATAATTGTAATACATTTCTTCGTTTAGCAATACACTATTTTCTTTGACAAAATTCTTTGTTATACATTTTGTTTTCATCTGGGGTCTGTTTGGTATGAGGCAATGAAATGTATCGCGTAATGGAATGTACAAATGAATGAAATGGGTCATTCAATTCAATGGTCTTGTTTGGTTACCATGCGAGAATGTAATGAATCATTAACGTGTGATGTTTGGTAGGAAGGAAAAGAAGAAGTAATAAAATCAACGAAGGGTGGAGGTTGCGGGTGGTGGCAGTGGTCAATGGCAGCGCGGTCGGTAGGGTTGTTCATGAGCCGAGCCGAGCCGAGCCAGGCCAAGCTCGGACTCGGCTCGATTATAAACCGAGCTGGCTCGGCTCGGCTCGGATTTGAAACCGAGCTGAAAATCTAAGCTCGAGCTCGGCTTGGTTTTAAACCGAGCTAGCTCGGCTCGACTTGGTTTGGCTCGATTTTATAGAAAAAAACTAATATATACCTCTTAAAATTTAATAGCCTAAAATATTATTCAATAATTTAAAAGAATATATTCAAAATAAGTTAAACCTAATACAATTCAAACCAAAATCAAGTTTAACAACGCAAAATAAGTTTTAATTTCAATAAAATACAATATTAGTTCATTAGTATGGTAATCAATCTTCAAATATGCCATAAATATCAAATTAAAAACCTATATACATGTAAATAATAATCAGTTTTTTTGTAATATATTATAATGTATATAAATTAAAACTTATTATAAGTAAAATAATTCGAGCTAAACCGAGCCGAGCTACAAAGCGAGCCGAACCGAGCCAGCTCGGCTCGTTATGAGCCGAGCCGAGCTAGGCTCACTTTCTAACCGAGCCGAGCCGAGCCGGCTCGGCTCACTTTTAAACCGAGCCAAATCGAGCGAGCTTTTTCCGAGCTAAATCCGAGCGAGCTCCGAGCCGCAAGCTTTTTGAACAGCCCTAGCGGTCGGTGGCGGCAACGACCCCGGTGTTCAGTGGCGGAGGTGGCGGTGGTCGGCGTGGTGCCGGAGGGTGGGGGTGGTCGACGATGGTGGCGGCAGTGGTCGTCGGCAACGACGGGTGGTGGCGGCGGCGGTGTTCGGTGGCGAAGGGTGGTGGTGGCGGTGGGTGGTTGTAGTCGGCGGTGACGGGTGGCGGCGGCATGGTCGGCGGTGGCACTAGTGGTTGATGATGTAGTGTGGCGGCGGTGGTGGTTTGCTAGCGGTGGAGGTGGTGGGAGGTGTTGGTGATGAAGGTGAGGGAGTGAAAGGAATGAAAAAAAAAAACAAGAGGTGTGAATGAAATAAATTTGAGAGAATAGAATGTCTTATGTAATGGGTGATTCCGTTACCTTAACCTCTAGATAAGCTACTGGCGAAAATCACCATATCGGGATACACTCACCTCCGAACCGGGGAAAACCCTCACCTAGGGCTGAAGCCCGTAAACACTCGTCCGAAGGCACGACAATGCGGTGAGATAAAACCCGTTTAGTTAAAGGATCGAACTAGCGATCTCCACCTATTCTCCTTGTCTCCCATCATCACCAGGTGTCGCAAAAATAATGGGGAGGGCGGGAATCGAACCTGAGTCCCTTAGAACACCAAGTCTCGCACTTAACACTCCACCAAACCTGATCGGCTATTATATACGGTACTATTATTATTGTAGTGTTGTAATTACATCATCATCATTAAGAAAAGTAGCACTACTATAATGATAACTAGTGATAACAGTACCATTATAATATATATGCACTAGGTTAGAGCCCGCGAGCTTCGCGGGTAGAAAAATTTAATTTTAATTAATAGATTTATGTCCTAAAACACTTAAATATGTTTTTACAGATGTTTTATTGAATTATGTATTATGAAAGACATAACATAAGACGCAAAACCAACAACAAATTTTATGAATGTTTGAATAAATGGTTCACTCCATTCCATCTATCATCATTAAGGCACACTAAAACTACTCTAGATTTTTTCAATTATCATCTTCTTATTAGGAAAATAAGTAAAGATCGGTTTAAAAGGATACAGTAACACTTTTGCGGATTAAAAGATTCTTTACAAGCGCTATCTATATGTAAGTGTATTTTTCTTCAACCTCTTATTCCTCGACTGTGGGGCGACCTCCGGAGGATTTTGAGCTTATGTAAAATTGTCATTCTTAGTTTTGAAGCTCAATTTACATTCCATCTTTTTAAGAATTGGATTCCTGGAAATTTAATACAATTCATATACCACTAATTAATAATAATTTACATTCCATGAGAGATTTGGACACTCCTGCACAAGTGAGTAAATATAATGCAAATTCATTTTAGAAGGGCAGAACCATCGAATAATTTTAGAAAGAGAATAGCATGCCGTCTGCAGAGGGTGAGCAGACCCTTTTTCTCTTGTTTCACCCTTTTTCATTAACCGTTTAGGACCTTTTGCAGTCTATAAAGGCATATTGGTTCCTGTGAGAAAAAAAAAAGTAAAAAAAAAAAGATTAAAACTAAAAAATACAAAGTAAAAGCCGAAAATGGGTCTGAAGGATTTTGGGAAAAACAAAAGTTGGTGCAAAAAAACCTCAAATACATTTAATTCTTTATCGTATTGTAAGGGTGAAACAAATATAAAATGGCTTAAAAATTACGAAGCATGTTGCAAATAGTCAATGGTACTTTAATGCAAAAACCTATTACATAACCTTATTTAAAACATGGTACAGAAATGACACATTTTATGTAATTACAATTGGCACATTAATAATTATTAAAAATATAAATTTTGAAATAAAAGAGGGCCAACCAATACCAAAGGCCTGTAATTTCACTAACTGACTCGATCAATATTGACCCATTAACCAACCCACTCATACGGCTACTTCTAATGCAACCCACATCAACCCACGTTGCAAATTTTCAAGAAAACAAATGCAACTCACATCAACCTTGACCTCAATAAGGAGGTACAGCTAAAGTGCACTCTATCTTGCTTTAACTTGACCTATTTTTTAGGTTAGATACATGGACCACCTAAAAGTTTGAACCTTTGAAGAAAACTTACAGAACGCACATCGGTTTATCGGCTTCAAAACTCAATATCCAATGCTGAACCAAATGCAAAATATGTAGCGATCACATTAACGGGTCATTGCCAAGCTAACCAACCGCCTGTTTACCTGTAATAATAATGATATTAACTATATCTGATAAAATGGGTGAGGTGCGTAACGGGTCAAAACGGGTATATTTTTTGCACCTGTAATAATACCAAGCACACCCTTATGCCATTTATTTCTGCATTCCTATTTGCAGCTACTTCAGATTACTTTTCAACTTCATGTTTCTAATAAAAAGATCAGATTTTGCTTCAACTTGAACCAAATTAATATATTTTTAAAACGACCAGCCTATCTATAAAAATGAAAATCAAATGCTATATAAGTAAACTTGTTCGGGATATTTATATGTTTTAAAAGGATTTTAAATGATAAAACAAAAATCAAACCATGAAGAAATTACCTCTTGTTATAGCAAACACCAGATAAGGTTACCCTTGTTATAGTTTTGCTCTAATTCTTCTCGGAACATCATAAAAATTTTTCTTCTAGCCATCAGCTGCGAGGCGAATTTTTTTGTAAATCTGTCTTCTATGACGTCGTAATGGCACCTTGGTATATTCGCATCAGCCATCATATCCCAGGCGGCAAATGATCCCTAGAAAATAAAGAAAAACTTTCTATCCAAGTTACAAAAACGCATATCATGTTATTTGAACCACCACTTTTTGAAGTACTTCGATTTGACCCGTATCAAGTTGTGGATATAATTATATAAACTTTTGTTCTAAATGAAGAAAAGTTTTGTACCTTATCATATCTCTCAAATTCATCTCTTTCTTCTTGGCTGCAGTTTCGCCCGATTGGTGAAACGTTAATCATCCCACTTCGAAACTCAATAAAGGTCCCCCTATAATTAAGATTTAAAAGTTCATTTATGATGATGCTAAAAAGATTATTAATTGTTGCAATAATTTAGGTTTTCACTCACCTTTTTATTGGGATATCTAAGTCAGCAATGTAATGAAGGGTAAAATTGACAAAGTCCTGCATCAGAGTATGTAAGTATTATCATTAAAACTTAAAAACTACAGAAGACATATGCTAAGATTTTATTTTGCATGGACATCATATAACGGGTGTTTGCTGTTCATTAAGACTAATTATGGTCAATTGTAACTGCATTAGTCAGTTTGTAAGTGTTTGAATAGAAAGTTATTATGATTTAACCTTGGGTTATCTTGTAACTGCATTAGTCATGTGTAAATTTGTTTTATTTACACATGTGTAAAAAAAAATTATGAGAAGTGATTTTAAGAGGAGAGATTAATTAGTTAAAAAGCAATTTCTTTTTTTAATGTTATTTTAATTAAAATGAGATTTGTATTAAAAAAATTGATTTTGATTGGTTTTTTTCATTCGGTCTCACGGATCTCGCAATATTTAGCGTTTTCAAGATAACCCTCCCCTTGATTATTTAAAATCAAAATACTCATATTTGAAGAAGCACATGATTTTTTTTTTTTTTTTTGAAAACTAATTATTAAGATGAATGTCAAATTACCAAACCTATTCTTAGGTTCTTAAGCTTCGATTTACTAATTTTGATATTGATCAATTAATATAAAATAAGGTACATAAAGATAATAGTTTTTAAGATCTATAATGTGTGTAATGGTTGAAAAAAGTTCTTTTCTAGGAAAGATTGAATATATTGTTTTCTATGTTTTATTGAAAGTACCTGTGTTCCAACTAATTTTCCATCCTTGTAGGCCACAAGGCTGTTCTCAGCAAACACATAATCATAGTCATTTATAACTGTATAGATATAGAAGCTAGATTCTTATTTACATGAAATATTTTCTTAAAATATCTTATAAAAAAGGTCATCAAAGAAGCTATAACTTATTTGCAAAATTTTGAAGAAATAGGCGACATGAACAAAAGAATCAGAGATTTTTATAAAAGCTGGCCTCAAGAACTTGGTTCAAAAGCACTGATTAATATTTTATATGATCAGTAGAGAAATATCAAATACATCTAATATTATTATATGTTAAGATTTACTTGAACTTCAACATTATTGTGTATTCATTATAGATAGAAGAAAAACAGAGCACACAGTTGACCTGTTGACCCTAGCTGTTCCGAGATCTTAACAAGATCAGATCCTCCAACAATGCCAACGTTAACAACCTGCAAGCGGAAAATAACCAAGGCACTGAATAAAGCAAAATAACAAAACTCGAGTTATTTCACACATACACTCAAAACTTGGAAACCTTGATTTAGCTATGTAATGACGGTCCGTACGCCACCGTCACAGCTCCAATGACGGTTCTCTTCTGGTTGAGTCTAAACAACAACAAAGCAGTTGTCTCCCAGCTCGTGGCGAAACCCTAGCCGCCGTCACACAAAACAGAAAATCGTGAGAAACAAAACCCTAGGTACAGGGAATCATATAATCGTGAGAAAAAAAAACTAACCGATTTCTTGAGAGCAAGGCAAGCCCGTCACACAATTGCTCTCATCATCAAAACCCTCAAAACCCTAGATGAAGAACAAACTCAGATCCCACACCGGCTCTGTATCAAGTCGGAAGATGAAGATGAAGATGAGGATTTTGATTCCACTCTGATATTGTAGATCAACAACACATCTCTACATCTCTGATTCCTTTTCCTTTTGAATCCACAGATCCAAATCCAGATCTTTGAGGGAGAGAGAGAGAGAACGAAAATGAAAAGGGCTGTAGTTTGAAATTTGAAAAGGGTTCACGTGATGAGTTACAGAGCTGCTCAAAAGAGTTTTTGTCTCTAGCCTGTTCTCATCTTCTCACCAGCTTTAAAAAAAATTGCAGCAAAAGAGAAGATGATACTCTCTCTCTTCATTAATGCCGTTTGACCTTTAGCAGCTCTTAAAAATAATAATAATAATAATAAAATCCGGAAATGGGAGGATGGCTTTGGAGTGACACGTGGACAAAGTTAATGAGGGTGTGACAAGTAGGAGAGAGGTAATGGAGGGTGATTGTGGGAGTGACACCTAGGATTTTTCAACACTGATTTATTATAATAGGTAGATTGGTATTATCGTCTTTGTTGGTGTCTATTAAACAGGTTAAATGATATGGTAAAATATAACCTTCAATTATTTTGTTAATTAACGTAAATACATCAACAACAAATAAATAGCTAAGGCCCGTAGCTTTGTCTTTAGTAGGATACGGTTTGCTATTCAAAAGTAGGTTGCAACGCAACTTGTTACTCGTTTACCTACCATTTGACTGTGGTTGGTTGTTTTAATATAAATTTAAAAAAAATAAACTTTTTTACAATTTCTTTTTTAAGCAGTTTATAATATAAGTTGAAAAAGAGGTAAAAGATGGCCTAAATTTATAATATAAGTTGAAAAAGAGGTAAAAGATGGCCTAAATAGTTAAAACTGATGAGCCGAATTGGTTGTAGATGATTTGAACGCTTCAATTAACCTAGCCAACAGGCCCAACAAGACCAATCTGATTTAGTATATATGTTTTCGGATTTAACGGACTTTAATCACTTTCTGAAGTTTTAAATTTTATGTTCTAGTTGGTGCTCGTGAACATGGCCCACTCCAAAAAACCATAGTTTGAATCTTTATTTAGGCTAATAAAGGTTTTTCTCCCGATATTGGTGCAAAATTCCCCCGATCTTCGCTTTCGAATTCAAAGATTTATTGGATCTGCAAAACTCATATCAGGGGGCAAAAAGATGAAGAAGATTATCAGTGGGCTAGTGATTATATCGTGTTGGTGTATTTGGAAAAGCAGGAACGATCTGGTTTTCAATCAGACCAGGAGAAGCTCGCAAGATATTTTGATAGAAATTAAATCGAGAGGATTTGAGTGGTTAAATAGTAGATCGTCTTGTAAATATTTGAGTTGGAAGGAGTGGTGTAAATATCCCATGTATATGTTGTAATTTGGCCCTTTGCCCGTTTGGGTCGGGGTGGTGTTTGTTGTTGGCCTTTTGCCCGTTTGGGTCGGAGGTTGTTTAATGAAGTTTATTTTTCAAAAAAAAATAAAGGTTTTTCTCGGTTATTCTAGACTCATTGACACTGTCTTTTAAAAACCTAACTTAATCTTTTGAAAACCTAATTTAGCCACTAATATAATTTGTGCTTATAATATCAAAGCATTACTAACATCCGGTTTAGGATAAAATACAAAGGGTCCTAAAAATAAAAATAAGAAGTCATACAAAGGGTGTCAAACGGACTTCGATTGACCTCATTCAAACGACATCGGAACCGTCTCATCGAACTATACGATGTGAGATTTTAGGTTTTCACTTCTAGATTTATAGGTTATAGATTTTAGAAGTTTTATTTATTATCATTGTGTCTTTTATCTATTATTGTGTCTTTTTTTTTATATTTGCAACTCATTGTGTCTTTATTCCTCAACGTTGTGTTATATTTTGTGGCATTGTGTTATATTTTGCTGGCCGTTGTTTCATCTTTTGCGATTCATTGTGTCATCTTGTACAATTCATTGTGTCTTTGTGCATTTCTTAATTTTAGAAGCCTTTGTAGAATAACTTAATCAACCAACATCCACCGTTTATGATACATGTATACACAATCTCTACCTAAAAAATAAATAATTGGTTGCGTCACACGTCACAATTTTATAAACCTGACACTACTTTTCTCGCTCATGTTATTTCACTCATACATATTTTATTTTCAGTCATATCTTACCGATTTTTTATAGTTATTAAATCTCCATTACTAATTATTTAATATTTCTTTTATTTACATGAGTTTCTAATGTGGTTGTTATGACACCCGACCAATTTAGCATGTACCGTACTAATGTGACACGTGTACTGAATGACTAATAACAATGTTTTATTAAATATGGTGTTAATATATGGTATTTAATGTGTTAGAAAATCCAGACCTTGTTAAATATTAAGTTGGCAATAATAAGATAAACGTTTATCGCATAACGACAAAAAACAAAACGAACGTTGGTGACCGCTCGAATAATGTTAAAATCCTAAAAATATTATGTTATGATTAAAATTTTGTTTTAATCATATTCGTGAAGAAAAAATAATTAAAACGTTTAAAATCATTATTTTTGCGAATTTAAACTCATACTGTGCAATGCAACGTGAAGAAAAAATAATTAAAACGTTTAAAATCATTATTTTTGAATCTGTTTTGTTTTGGGTAGTTTATTTGGATCATAGATTATAGTTTGATGAGATGACATATCCTATCTATAATGTTTGGTTATAGAATATTATTCTTGTTTGGACCGGATAGGTTTTAAACCGGACCTGGATTGATATTTTATAGACTCAAAATTCTATTTTGTTTTTATTTTCAAGTTGCTATTTTGTTTTTATTTTCAAGTTGATATTTTATAGACCAAAAGAAGTTTTCAAGATATCCTTAATCCCTTGATACTCATACATGAATACATAAACAGACAGACTGATTTCCAATGGAAAACAACAAGATTAACTTTGGTAGATCACTAATTGTACCAAGTGTTCAAGAACTTGCCAAGGGGCCTAGCACCCAGATCCCACCTCGGTATGTGCACCATGATCACCACCCTGCATCCGATGATGCACGGGTCCCATCGGTGCCGGTCGTTGATCTTCACTGCTTGCTTTCTGGGTCTTGTTCTGAGCTTCATAAGCTTCATACAGCTTCTAAAGAATGGGGCTTCTTCCAGGTCAGTGTTGTTGATCTATCTACGTGTTTGTCACAAAGTGAAACATGCTTGTTTAGGGACCATTACTGTTGCTACTTTGCAATACCTTTATTAATTTACTTGGATAAATGATTGGTTTTATGCTTTTATTGGTTTTCCTTATGATTTTAGTGCCATCAATTACTGACTACTGTTCTATTGATCCGGATTTTAGGTAAGTTAAAATATGGGTTAGTAGGTGGGGTAGGGATGGCAATCGAACCCAAACTTGAACTTGATGGGCGATGGGTGAACCCGTAATCCGAAGCATTCAGGAAGGGTATTCAAGCATGAGATTATATTTATAATTTTATATGTATTTAGGAGTGTAACTTGATATCTATAACATATTTGAATGTTGATTACCATGTTAATGAAGTTATATTGTATTTTGTTGAAATTTAAACTTATTTTGTATTGTTAAACTTGATTTTAGCTTGTAATGTATTAGGTTGAATTATCTTGGATATGTTCTTTTGAACTATTGAAAAATATTTTAGACGACTGAATTTTGAGAGCTATGTATTCATTTTTCTTTTCAAAATCGAGTCAAACCAAGCCGAGCTAGCTCGGTTTAAAAACCAAGCCGAACCAAGCTGAGCCCGAACTTGGACTTCCAGCTCGGTTTCAAATTCGAGCTAAGCCGAGCCAGCTCGGCTTATTATTGAGCCGAGTCCGAGCTTAACCTGGCTCAGCTCGATTTGGCTCGGCTTGTTAACAACAGCCCTATCAATCACTCATCACTCTTGGTAGAAATTTGTAAAAAGTACTGAATATAATATAATAATAGTTAAGTTTAAACCAGAAGAGTTGATGGGCATAATGAGTAACAGAATCGAGGGTTACATGTATTTAGGTTGAATCTCTTAAACTTTTCTCTTTTGTAATATCCAGACGCAAATATCCGGTTGTCCTATGCCCCACGACCATCCTTTATGTCTTTGCTTTTTTATACAATCAGGTCTTGCAGGTAAATGCAGATTCAAACTCTCATAACGACCTGTCTAACGTCCCCTAAGTCTGTGTAGTGTAGGTTTTCTGAATATTTTTTTATAGCTAACTGCCATTTTAATCTATGTGGTTTGGGATATTTTGTCAGGTTAGTCCAAAGGTTTAAAACGTTGTTATTTTAGTTTAGATAGTTTCAAACGTTGCCATTTTATTCCACTGGGTTAACTCCATCCATTTTTCGATCATTTCATATGTAATTCTGTTAACTAAAAGGGTAATTACCAATCAATCCATATGTAGTATATAGAGGCCTAAGTTTGTGATAGTCCTAATTTATGCATTTCTTTATGTCTTTAATTTCAACATTTAATTATTAGCCGTTAATTTTGAAGATTTTAACAATATTTATCAGATTTATAATTGTAATACATTTCTTCGTTTAGCAATAAACTATTTTATTTGACAAAATTCTTTGTTATACATTTTGTTTTCATCTGGGGTCTGTTTGGTATGAGGTAATGAAATGTATCACGTAATGGAATGTACAAATGAATGAAATGGGTCATTCAATTCAATGGTCTTGTTTGGTTACCATGCGAGAATGTAATGAATCATTAACGTGTGATGTTTGGTAGGAAGGAAAAGAAGAAGTAATAAAATCAACGAAGGGTGGAGGTTGCGGGTGGTGGCAGTGGTCAATGGCAGCGCGGCCGGTGGCGGCAACGACGCCGGTGTTCAGTGGCGGAGGGGGCGGTGGTCGGCGTGGTGCCGGAGGGTGGGGGTGGTCAGCGATGGTGGCGACAGTGGTCGTCGGCAACGACGGGTGGTGGCGGCGGTGGTGTTCGGTGGCGAAGGGTGGTGGTGGCGGTGGGTGGTTGTAGTCGGCGGTGACGGGTGGCGGCGGCATGGTCAGCGGTGGCACTAGTGGTTGATGACGTGGTGTGGCGGCGGTGGTGGTTTGCTAGCGGTGGAGGTGGTGGGAGGTGTTGGTGATGAAGGTGAGGGAGCGAAAGGAATGAAAAAAAAACAAGGGGTGTGAATGAAATGAATTTGAGGGAATAGAATGTCTTATGTAATGGGTGATTCCGTTACCTTAACCTCTAGATAAGCTACTGGCGAAAATCACCATATCGGGATACACTCACCTCCGAACCGGGGAAAACCCTCACCTAGGGCTGAAGCCCGTGAACACTCGTCCGAAGGCACGACAATGCTGTGAGATAAAACCCGTTTAGTTAAAGGATCGAACTAGCGATCTCCACCTATTCTCCTAGTCTCCCATCATCACCAGGTGTCGCAAAAATAATAGGGAGGGCGGGAATCGAACCTGAATCCCTTAGAACACCAAGTCTCGCACTTAACACTCCACCAAACCTGATCGGCTATTATATACTGTACTATTATTATTGTAGTGTTGTAATTACATCATCATCATTAAGAAAAGTAGCACTACTATAATGATAACTAGTGATAACAGTACCGTTATAATATATATATGCATTGGTATTATCGTCTTTGTTGGTGTCTATTAAACAAGTTAAATGATATGGTAAAATATAACCTTCAAATTTTTGTTAATTAGCGTAAATACATCAACAACAAATAAATAGCTAAGGCCCGTAGCTTTGTCTTTAATAGGATAAGGTTTGCTATTCAAAAGTAGGTTGCAACGCAACTTGTTACTCGTTTACCTACCATTTAACTGTGGTTGGTTGTTTTAATGTAAATTTAAAAAAAGAGTAAACTGCCATTTTGGTCCATGTGGTTTGGCCAGTTTTGCCACTTTAGTCCAAATCTCAAACTTATTACATCCAGGGCCCTGTGGTTTGCATTTTGTTGCCATTTTAGTCCAAAATGCAAAAAAACCCCTTTTTTGACTGTTGAGAGCTGCCTTTTTTGTCCTTTAGTGCAGGGGCATTTTGGTCATTTATGAGTTATTATAACAAATAAAAAAAAAACTCAAAACATATCTCTCTCTTTAAACTCTCTTCACACACTCTCTCTCTAAACATAACTCACATCTGACTCTATCTCTTCTCTCTCTCTCTCTATAACACCACCGACCAGGAACTCCTTCATCTTCATCCTTAAAGCACCATAACCAACCTGCCACAACCTTCACCATCACCCTCTTCACCCCCGCAACCCTCACCCTCTTCACCGGTCTTGATCGGCGGTTCACCGGCAACCACTATCGCCTTCTATTTTGATCAGATCATCATCTTGCCAAAACCAGAGATTTCTCCGGCGTCCGCATCTTCATCATCGGCATCAATCGCATCACCGGCGTCGAAACCCTAACCCTAACCCCCAATTTCGCATCGAAACTGTTCTCCACTGTATCTCATCCTGTAAAAACCCTAAATTCAATCCATTATGGTTGCTTCTTCAACAAGTATGAAGATGTTGATCTCGTTTCTCTTTCTATGCTGCCTCTCCAGTTTCCATTTCAGGTTTGTTTGTTTGTTTCTGGTTTCTGATGTGGTTTTATACTCTTTTTAGGTCAAATCAACTTCTGATCTTCGATTTGTGTGTGCAGATGGTGTCTTCACATCTGAACCTTCAATCGGACGGAATCTTCTTCAGGCTAAGAAACGTTTGTTCTTTAATTCTTCTTCTTATTTGTAGTTGATTTTGTTTCGATTATTGTTTTAGTCTGCTATTTGTGTTGGCGGCAGTGGGATGGTGGTGGTTGGGATGATGCGGTGGTGGGGGTGGTGGTGGTGGTGGTGGTGTGGTGGTAGTTCAGAGAAGAGAGAGAGAGAGCAGCGATTTTAGTTCAGAGATGCGGTGGTGGATGATGATGAATCGCCGAAGTTCAGAGATGCGATTTTAGTTCAGAGTGGCGGTGGTGAATGACGGGTGGTCCACGGGACAACCCTTAAGTGTGTTAAAAGATAAGTTAATCCCCCATTTGATCATGTAATTGTCTTGAATTAGATGACTACGTTTGCTTGTGTTTCAGGTACATTTGGGGCTTAAAAGTGTGGAAATTAAGCTTCGAATAGGCGCGACTTAATTAGAGGATTGAAGACGGAGAATAAATGAAAAAAATAAAATTTTGGAATTGAAGAATTAAGAAGATAACATGATAGAGGATGAAATTACGAGAACGTAGGCGAAAACGGTGAAGAAAACGGAGTTGAAACGAGAAAGTTACGAAGAAAACAAAAATTGATTGCTGAAGCCTACCGTAACTTACGGAGGTACCGTAATTTACGGTAGACTCTGACAAAAATTGATGCCGTAACTCAGTTTAACTCCACCGTAAACCATTTTAAGCCACCGTAACTTACGGTGGTACCGTAATTTACGGTGGAGGCCAGCGTGAAACTTGTAACTCCCTCATTTAAGGTTGTTTATGGTGCCTTTTCCTCATCTAATCATTCCCATTCATTTTGTAACTCCTAAGGGGCGAATTTGGGGTGTTCTAAGGTGTTCTTGAGTGATCTAAACATGAAGACTTTGTTTTTTATTCCAATGGACAAAGGTTCGATTGTGATGATGGTTCATAACACTATGAGCGGCTAGGTTTGCTTGGTGATCGTCTCGGATGTAAGGTTTTATTTGTGACAATTATGCTTGTTCTTTAATTTCTGGAATATTAGACTGTGCATGTGTTGTTAGTTTATTATGGTGTTTGATTGGTTGTTTGTAAATTGTTGATGTATGTTTGATCATAGTTCTAAACCATACGTTCTTGGTGCCGTTGGCAATCGAGATATCATGGGAGGGATTAGGGTTGGATATGTGTTGATTGGTCATCGGGTAACAACCTCGCGTTCTAGGAATCCGAGTACTTAGTTCCCTTTCATCACAAACAATTGATCTTACATGAGCCATGTCTATGTGGTTCTTTCCAGTTGAACATGAACGTTAGTTGTCACTTAAAACTTGAAACTCGGGATGATCACTATCCTCTTATCTGTTACAAAACTTGACTTTGATTTGTATTCTAATTTAGTAATTCTAGATAATTAAAACCAATCAACCCAAACATTGAAATTTACATTTCTTGCAATTTAGATTAATCTAGTTAGTTAGACATACATTGAGATAACACATATTCCACAAACTCCCTGTGTTCGATACCCACTTACCGCTAGCTAATTAGTTGTAATTGGATTAAATTTGCGTGAGACCACGACAATCACGTCAGTGAAAAGGGGGAGGAGGTGGCGGTGGTGGTGGTGCTATAGAGAGAGAGAATAGAGAGAGATGGTGGTGTTGTCGATGATGATGATGATGAACATCTGCATATCAAGATGAGATGCAGATTTTTTAATGTGTTGAATAATCTGGACTAATGTATTAAATGAAAACATAAATGACCAAAATACCCCTGCACTAATGGACAAAATAGGCAGCTCTCAACAGTCAAAAAGGGGGGTTTTTTGGATTTTGGACTAAAATGGCAACAAAATGCAAACCATAGGGCCCTGGATGTAATAAGTTTGAGATTTGGACTAAAGTGGCAAAACTGGCCAAACCACAGGGACCAAAATGGCAGTTTACTCTTAAAAAAAATAAACTTTTTTACAATTTCTTTTTTAACCGGTTTATAATATAAGTTGAAAAAGAGGTAAAAGATGGCCTAAATTTATAATATAAGTTGAAAAAGAGGTAAAAGATGGCCTAAATAGTTAAAAGAGTAAATTACACTTTTCGTCCTTTATGTTTATATCGGATTGCAATGGATAACATTTAACTTCAATAATTACAATCACAGTCCTTTTTTTTGTAAAACTCATCACACCATACGTCCTTTACCACTAACTTGATTAAAATTTTCAGTTAAATCCTATCACATAAGGGTAGTTCTATCTTTTTACCAATTTAATTAAATTAAAATTTAAAACAAAGCTTTAATCTATCTATCTCACCTCTCTCTCTCTCTCCTTCTCCCTTCAACCAAACCCCACCACCACACCACTGACAACCACCACCACCACATCCAACTTCCATAGCCAGATTTGTGGGTTTCATTCGAAGACGAAGAAAGCATTGCAGATCTCCGTTTGCTAGCTGTAGATATATGAACAACATTCGCGAACAAGATCTGTTACCGCCATAAAGCATTGCAGATCTCCGTTGCATCGCTGAACGCTACTGGTTACTACAGAGGGTATGTTTGGCAAAAGTAGCTACTGGCTGGTAGCTGGAAGCTGAAAGCTGGTAGCTGGTGGCTGGAAACTGGTAGCTAGTAGCTGTAGTTTTTTAGATATATTTGGTGTTTGGTAGAGTAGTTGGAGCTTTTAATAAAATGTAAAAAATGATCAAAATGGACATAACTAAAAATTTAGAAAGTTGGTGTATTAAAAAGTTCCTTATTTTTAGAGGTTAAAATAGTCATTTTTTCCCTAAAAGCTTGTAGCTCCTTCTAAACGCTACTAGTAGTAGCGTTCAACCAAAAGCTTCAAGCTCCTAACCTAAAAGCTTAAAGCTCCTTCAACCAAACAAGACTTTTTATTGAGTATGAGCTTTTTCTTAAAAGCTTAAAGCTAGAAGCTCCTAAAAGCTCCATGCCAAACATACCCAGAGAGTGCGTTCAGGTGTACGGAAGCGTACTTGTCGCTAGCGAAAAGAAGCTCTGCAAATAAATATTTGAAGATCTCGGATCAACGGCTGTAGATGATGCATGTTTCATGGCAACGGTTAAATCTCCAGCGAATCAGCTGTTTAATTTCGCGGAAACGATTAGTATCAGCCGGAGAAGCTGTTTAAGATATTAGATTTACACGATTCGTTACTCGATTTGTTGCCTGATATTGATGATGTATTTGATTCGAAACTAGCCGAATCAGTTAGAATTCAGGCACCGGAGATATTATCCAGACTAGTAGAGACTGCTAGAGGAATGATACCCGAGTTTGAAAATGCAGTGCTTCGAGAACCTTCTAGCAGTAAAGGCACCGGAGAAGTACCATAAGATATTAGTTCTAGGGTTCCAGTTCCTGGAGGTACAATTCATCCATTAACTAGGGGCATGTTTGGCTAAGCTTTTCAAAACAACTTATTGGCTTATTGACGTATCAAAAAGCCAATAAGTTGTTTTTGTGTTTGGCTAAGCCAAAAGTCCTTTTAGAAATGGCTTTTTGCAAAGAAGAAAAAGGAGGTTTCAAGAAGTCACAATATTGTGACTTCTTGGCCAGCTTTTAACTTTTCAAACTACAAATTACCAATATACCCCTTCTTTACCCCCCTTATATCTAAAAGAATGTCCATTTTAGTCATTTTACATCAATAAGCTAATCCAAACACTTTTTTTAAAAACTCCTTTTCAAAAAGTCCTTTTCCCAAAAGTCCTTTTCCAAAAGTCCTTTTTAACTATAATAAGCTTAGCCAAACATGCCCTAGATATGGAAGTTGGATTTGGTGGTGGTGGGGTTTGGTTGAAGAGAGAAATAGAGGTGAGATAGAATAAAACTTTGTTTTAAATTTTAATTTAATTAAATTGGTAAAATACAGAACTACCCCTATGTGATAGGATTTAACTGAAAATTTTAACCAAGTTAGTGGTAAAGGACGTATGGTGTGATGGGTTTTACAAAAAAAGGACTATGACTGTAATTATTGAATTTAAAGGCTATCCATTGCAATTCGATACAAAAATAAAGGACGAAAAGCGTAATTTACCCTAGTTAAAACTGATGAGCCGAATTGGTTTTAGATGATTTGAATTTTGAACGCTTCAATTAACCTAGCCAACAGGTCCAACAAGACCAATTTGATTTAATATATATGTTTTCGGATTTAACGGACTTTATGAAGTTTTAAATTTTATGTTCTAGTTGGTGCTAGTGGTGCACAAATCGGGTTTTTTTTAAAACCGGGTTTCGGGTAGGATCGGGTTTTACAAAATCGGGTTTTTTTAAAAACCGGGTCGGGTCCGGGTTTTCTACAAAAATGTATACCCTATATACCCGGGTTCGGGTAGGGTTCGGGTCGGGTTTTATAAAACCCGGGTATTATAATACCCTATTTCCGGGTTCAGGTCCGGTTCGGGTATTCATCGGGTAGGGTTCGAGTATGCATCGGGTTGGGAAAAAACCCGCACCGGGTATTAAAAAAACCCGACCGGAACTATGCTTATAAAATGTATCAAACATAACTCTCACACATAGACATCAAATCTATTGATAAACAGAGGCACAATTTATAAACAGACGCACAATTTATAGTTTCTTCATGTGGTTATTCTTGAACTTTATAAACAGAGGCATAATTTATTAAATACAAAAACTAATAATGATATTAAACAAACAAAGAAAATAGAAGGGCAAACATATATTGGCATATTTGTTTCCACTTGTAATGAAATATACTAAATAATTAAGTAGCGGTGACAAATATCATTAGAAACCTAATAATTAAACAAGATTACATCAAAATGCATACATAATTTTGTTAAATCATAAGAACTAGAAGTCTTAATGCATGCATAATTAAACAAGATTACATCAAAATCGGGTTTTTTTAAAAACCGGTTCCGGGTATTTATAAAACCCGGTTCCGGGTTCGGGTATTTATAAAACCGGGTTTCGGGTATAAAAAAAACCGGTTCCGGGTTCGGGTTTTAGATCAAATATGCATACCCGTCGGGTTCGGGTATAAAAAACCCGGGTTTTATAATACCCGGTTCCGGGTTTTTTTTTTCGGGTCCGGGTCCGGGTTCGGGTTTTTTGTGCACCACTAGTTGGTGCTCGTGAACATGGCCCACTCCAAAAAACCAAACGAGTAAGTTCAATAGAAATTTAGTTTGTGTTATAAGACCACTGTGAAATTAGAACTACTCTTGTGTACAACTGATCAAACAAAGGGGATAATATGTTTGCAAATTATTCTTCTTCTTTTCTATCTCATTGTTATTGATCGATATCCGCATACATATATATATACAATTAAATTACTATTCACATGTGAGTGAATGATTAAAGTTGTTTGTCTGATCAATTATTTATAACACTCCCCCTCAGACATATAACTATCATTCACTTGATCAATAATTCATACGTTCATTGTTGGATGATACTTTTCATCCTTGGAGTTTGGCTTTGACATGCTGCCTCGTTAAAAACCTTGCTAGAAAAACCCAGTGGGACAAAAACGTAGCTAAGGGAAAAAGAGTGCAGTGTATAGTCTTCTCCTGATATTTCGGGATCATGTATGTTGCCTCATTAAAAACCTTACTAAGAAAACCCAATGGGATAAAACTTAGTTAAGGGAAAAAGAGTGCAACTTGTATAGTACTCCCCCTCATTTTAGTATGTATCATTTATGTGACTTGTCTCTATCTTCCTTGAAAGATGATCAAAGTTTTATAGACAACAATTTTTCGCTTGATCCTTAGGTAGGCAATCTTTTGCCGATCAGTGTTATATGATCTTCATATTGGACTTCTAGTTCCCTTTGGAAACAAATATCATAAGATCCACAACTGTGTTTTGTTACATTACCTGCATTTACAAAACTAACCAAACTTGTTTTAATGGGTTAGTAAAAGTATAAATTATATCTTACATATCTCAAGTATATCAAAAATTTCGTTTCACCTTATTACATTATTTTCTTATTGTATATGATCAATTCTGGGTCTTTGCGAAAAACATTTGAGCCATCAAAAAAAAAATTCATATCATGGTTTTGCATCAGAAGACCCATTTAGCATATTTCACAAAATTTAGTTGTATGGACTACCGGTCCTAATAACTTTTCATTTTAATTTATATCATGTCTAGAAATATATCAAATCGAATATCGACGTCGATGATAGAATTGTGTATATTATATAGCGCTTGAAGTGAAGAAAATATGCCTATATATATATATATATATACAGAAATGATGTTAATGAAAATTTTCTAAATTTGTATGGTAATAAAAATGGTGAAACTGGCCGTCCCCTGGATTGAACCCGGGTCTAGGCCACACCCTTTCGCGCACCTAGCCAACCGAGCTAGGTGCCTAGTTTGTGAGATTTCCGTTTTGATTAAATATAAGCATATGTACAATAACTTCCTATTTTTCAAGAAATTTAATGTTTGAAAAATCAAATGGTCTATTATGCTTCAAACTTTCTATTTCATCTTGATTCCATAATATATGTGTATGACCATAATTGATCGACAATTCTTTGTTGGAATCATTTACTTCTTCCTGAGGGAAGGTATTATCATTCACTCCTTCCTAAGGGAAGGTTTTATCATTTACTACTTCCTGAGGGAATTGAATTTACCATTTTTTTTCTTTTATGGTCAATTTCCCTTTCAGTGCCTTTTCTTTTTCGAGGATGTTTTATCCTTTGAACCCAATTTCCTTTTCAGGGCCTTTTCTATTTCGAGGATGTTTTATCCTTTGAACCGAATGGCCTCCCATGTTTCAAACGGGATTCAATAGCCATATTATTATTATCCCTTTGCTTGTCTGTAATATCAACTCGAGCTAAAACATTAGCATCTGGTATATAAGATTCTCAATATGTCTTTGTCCGTCTTGGACATTAATTTTAACTGGAGCAATTCAAAAAAAATTTGGATGAATTTTAAAATATCTTTTAAATATTTTACTCGAGGATACAGATAATACAATGATAATTTCAAAATTTATTTCACTTTTAGAAAACTTCTTAAAATATCTTTTAAATATTTTACTCAAGGATACAGATAATACAATGATAACTTCAAAATTTATTTCATTTTCAGTTGTTTTCTATCTCCCCCTCATGTTGGGATTTATAATCAGCAAATGAAGCCCATAAGAAATCTCCCATTTATGGCTATATATTATTTATTCCCAACATGTCATTAAATCTCAACTTTGTGCGTTGTGTTGTAACAATTTCAGTATATATCGCACACCCAAAGATGATAAATATTTGGTTTCTAAAAAAAACTGTAATGGGGAGTAAATGTTTCAATAATAATACCTGTTCCAATGATCATTGATAATTTAGAATTTATCAAAAATAAATTTTCCAGTCTGAAATAATATTCTTGCTATATTAGCTAAGCCATATGTGCAAACTTCAAGTTGCGAATTGATAACCATTTAAACGATGCATCGATTTAAACACTAAATGGTATCATGCTAGGATATGTGTATCCTTTAATCCCTTTTAGGATCATTATATGATATATGAATCCTTTTCATCATAGTATATCCTTGATGGCTTAATCTGTCATGCCATAAGTTTAATATCATCATATCCTTATATGACTGTCACATGTGCATGAGGCACATATTTTTGGGAAAAATAGAGCGTCCTCTATTTAAAAGCTTTGTACCATTAGGTAATTAGCTTTTCCCATTCTTTCTATTAATTTTGAATGTCCCAGGCAGAACCGTTATTTGCATTGTTCATATACATATGTTTGTATGTGTGTATGTATGTACAACCCAAACTTGTATGTTTATCATGCTTCGTCTTTACAATTTAATATATTTTGTAAATATAAACTTGTTTTTATGAATCAAATAAATCTGACAGTTTTCTAACTTCCCAAAAAGAGTTTATAGTTATAGCCAACTCTTTATGATGATTCATCACAAGAATCCATACACTTGAATACAAATATATATTTGTTCCGTAGTGCAAAATAATTCAATCACATAATTATTAATATGGTGGTGGGATCCATCTAACGGTGATGGGAGTTGCTGTTGGGATGACAATGCTCATGTAATCTTCCATATCAATGTTGTATGCAAACATGTTTCAATTCATATGGCTACTTATCCAGATATGTAGCCTTTAATTTATGCTTATTCACAGACTTACGAATTGGTTTAGTTTCAGCTATAGCAAGTAAGTCTTTTAGTTTGTATGTATTTCCCAGATACTTGAATAGATATATTAAACTAATTGAATCGTAGTAAAATGATTCTAGTACATTGTTATGTTTGCAGACCTCTGTCTGTGTATACAACTAAAATTAATCAAAATCAGAATCAGAATCATGAGGTGATGGAGGTGGCGGAGTAAATTGTTTTGAGATAATACTAGCTACTTGTCTTAGCCTTTCTTCCTGCCATTCATTCTTTTTCGTTAACCACTCTATTTGTCTGGACATTTTCCGGTTCTTTTTTATTAGTTTAGCAACCTTCATTGGATCTAAAAGTGGATTTATTAGAGGCACCGTACTTGGTCCGACTTCAACAATTGACGGTTGTTGTTGCTCCGGATGTTGTGAAGACTGTTGCTGTAATAGTGGTGATATGGGTTGTTCTGTTGTTAACAACTCTTGGAATGTCATGTTATCATTAAATATGGATTGTGGCATCATTTCTTCTTGCCCAAAAGGTAAAGGTGAAAGTGCCTGGTAGATGCCTGGTGTTTGTGGTTGAGTATGCTGTGTTTGAGATGTGTTAGTTGAAATATGTTCAAACACGGGTGGTATTGGCTGTTGTTGAGACAACAAATCAAACTGATAAAAAGATGGTGGAGGAAACTGCGACAGTTGCTGTTGTATATTTTGTGATGTATTTTCTGGGATAACCGGTGCTGCCTCAGATTGAAACGATCGTGTTTGTGTAGGAATATCAATAGGTATTATATCAATATTGGTAAAACTTACCACTCCAGGTAATCGTGGTGGGGATAATTCTTGAATAATCTGATCGTTTATGACACCTAGAGATTTAGCTATTTTTGTTATGTATGATCCTCCCATAAGGTTTTTCGGGAGACGTGTTTGGTATTGCTCAAAGTACATAGCAAGAGAGTAAGCAATATTACAATGGACTGACTCGAATATACTGTATAAGTGGAAGAGATCGGTACCACTAACCCTGTGTAGATTAGACGTGCGCCCCCTGATCGTGTTGGCTAGAACACGGTGCATATATTGATAAAGAGGATCTCTAAATGTTCTTGAATTATTATTTCTACTCCACACTGCTGGTGTAAGTGTAGACCAATAATCTTGTATGCGATCAGGATATTCGGTTAATGCGTTTATAAATATAGGTGATCTAACCTCTTCTTCTGTATAAATACCTAAATGTACTGCGAACTCAGATAATGACAAATTAAAAGTTTTTCCACCGAGTCTAAAATCGATAGAGGGCTCAGATAGGTCTTTATTTCGTGTGAAATGAAAAGTAGACCAGAACTCATATACAAATTCATCGTATGAGGGTTCTAAGATATCAAAAAAACGACGCCATGGTGAACCAATTGGTAGTAACCTCGTCAGTCGATCATCTTTGTCTAGAATCCCCGTTATGTTCCAGTCGATACTATTAATAGTATTAACTTTAAGCCTCCTGAGGGTTAGACATTTCGTATGGGTGCGTGCATCCCTAAACTGAAGAAATTTACGGACTTCGATCTGGGCACGAATTTCTGCTGCGTTTGAAGATTCAGCGTGTGAACGAGTAGAAAACTGAAGACTCATGATAGTAATATTGGGCTTTGTTTGAGTTCTAAAAAAATAGAATTTGAGTATGAGTTGTTTTGGGTATGTGTCGAACTATATCAGAAGTTCAGTTGGTTTGAGGATTTACATGAGTGGTGGGTTACTTATATAGATAAAAATTAAGCTTGCACAATACGCTTGGTTAAGGCTTCCATGATACACCTTGAAAATAGTTTTACTGTATTAGGTTTGAAAATTTCGGTAACAAACAAAATGTTTAAACTAATATTAGATTCGGTAGGTATCGTGGGTAACGTGCTGAGTATCACTTCTAAATGGTTCCGATAACAACAGTGATGATATTAATAATTGGTAATTTTATAGTAAAATATCCATAGCCATTTTTTACGGATATATATATATATATATAGGGTAGGGTTCCAGCGTGAACAACCTCTTAAGCGTGAACTGCGTGAACTGATCTGGACCATTGATTTCCTTTTTAGTTGTTAAGGGTATGATTGTAATTATATAAAAATTTAGATTTAAATAATTATTTTAATAATTGAATTAAGTTACATCTTTCCTATTTTAAATTCATTATCCACAATATCTTTTATTTCATTTTTATTTTTCAGATTTCACCACGAGAATTCGGATTATGATTTTTAAGATCCACGTAACATTCATATTTCAACGGTGTACACATGTGTACTTGGATATGAATTGAACAGTACACATGTGTACTCAGCATGGTACATATGTGTAATTAGCTACCTAATACATACATATAAACAAAACCTGTAAAACTAGTTTATATTAAGCAAATAACAAGTTACATAATGTTTGCCAAACCAAAAAAAAAAAAACATACAATTACAAGTTTCAGTTTCGTGAAAACAATAAACGCAACATAATCGGAAAAATAAAAAAGACATAGTCTTTTACAACTATTCGCCGCGTTGTATGCTGAATCATCCTTATCGACCAAGCAAACAAACATATGTGAATCATCCTTATCGACCTCATACGTGAATCATCCTTATCGACCTTCCATCTCCACTTTTCTCGTTTACGACGTCTCCTATAATAACACAAAAAACTCAGCAATTAGTACTTTGCATAATTCACAAGGGTGCATCAACAACTTTACACATTCAATACACAAAAAAATATGAGATATCACAAAAACAGACGCTATACACATGTGTACATCGCATTAAAAACAGAGCAAAATCAGAATACACATGTGTACAACGCCTTAAAAACATAGCAAAATCAGAATACACATGTGTACAGCGCCTTAAAACCAGAGCAAAATCAGAATACACATGTGTACAACGCCTTAAAACATTGATTAACCGAGAGAGTGATGTTGATGATGAACAACTGTTGATGCGATTTGATTTGGTGATGTAGAGCGGGAGATTAATGCCTCTTGAAGTTGCAGTTCTTCGGCATTTTTTGTCATCGGAAATAAAAAAGATTTCAGTACGTCGTGCTTCAATTGGGTTATTTGCACTATAATTTATATTATTTTAAATGCATATTGATTGCATAGGAAAAGTCTAAAGACATTATTTGAATAAAGAGATTTAGAAAGTAAATAAATGCATATTAATTGCATAGATAAACTCCAATAATAAACAAAATAAATAATTAAAAAAATATTAGACACTAATTAATCACTTAAATAGTTTTGTCAAACTAGCTGTTTACTTACTAAAATGAGAAAATGGTAATGAAAAACGTTCAAAATAAGATTGAGATTTATTTTGATCAACTAGCTGTTTACTTACCATTGATGAAGAGGCGTGTGATGGCGGCGGAGAAGTGAGGATGGTGGTTCAGATAGCAGGCCACGGTGGCCAGAGAGAATATGCGGCGGCGACGAGTCAGTCGTCGACGAAGCAGAACGCCCCATCTGGTGCTACAAACACACAATCAGTTGATCTCAACATTCACACAAACACAATAACAACATAAAGCAACCATTACAGATACTGAATTAATTAATTTCATAACAGAAATGAATATAAAGTTGAAAATCACCTGGTTCGCTGAGCAATCGTTGCGTCTCCTGGATCAAACACGAAAGCCAAAACCCTAAGTTAGGGTTTTCGGATACAGATGAATGATTACCGGAAAAGAGGAGCGTAAATGAGAAAGAGATTAACGATGATACCTTGATGATTCTTCGAGGTAGGTTGCTGTTCGCCATGGATGGAAGCTTAGGATTCACGCTATGGGGATTTTAGAGAGAGAAAGAGAAAAAAGTTTGGGGGAAATGATGAATTCGATTGTATTTATTTATTTAATTATGGGGTTATGCAATCAATTTAATATGGAGAATTACACAAATACCCTTATTCCCTTAATTAAATAGTAACAAATAACCAAATAATTACCATCTTGCCATTTACTAAAAATCTCAAGATCATAAAAATCAATGGCCCAGATCAGTTCACGCTGGAGAAAATGTTCACGTTTGAACCTAATCCTATATATATATATATAATTAGTATGCACAATAATAAATAAATTATTATGAATAGTGGATGACAACGACGCGCACAGTAGCGCACATTAAATGAAATAATTCGAACGAATTATTATGATATAGGCCCCACCAGTTTTGTTTTATTTCTTTTTCCTTAAAGAAACTGCAATAAAGGAGCTCAAAAGGAGCCTAAGTCTCCATCACACAAAATGCTTTTAGGCCAGTTTTATAACATAAATAAACGTTATTAAACATTAGAAAATAAATGTTGGATAACATAAATATAAATATTAGGTGCATAAATAAATGTTAGATAACATAAATGTAAATGTTAGGTGCATAAATAAATGTTAGATAACATAAATGTAAATGTTAGGTGCATAAAAGAAATTTAGTTTGTTAGTAGTCCCAAGCTATTATATATCCATAGTATGAGGTTCTCTGCACTGATTTAGATTGTTAGTAGTCCCATAGTTATTATATTCCCATAGCAATAGGTGTCTCGTACTCATTTTTATTATTAAGTATGGGATTTAGATGTTTTTATGATAGGAGTGTCTGGATAACTGAGTCTCCTAAAGGAAAACAATCCCACAGTATAAAAGAAATATTACGTTTATCATAACAATTATAGTTTATATAAATTAATCAAACACTTACTTTGATTATAATTGCTTGAACGTTTCCTTGGCTAGAACCTCGTGCTTGGCTAAAACCTCGTGCTTGTCTAGAGCTTCGTGCTGATAACGTGTTATAAGACCACTGTGAAATTAGAACTACTCTTGTGTACAACTGATCAAACAAAGGGGATAATATGTTTGCAAATTATTCTTCTTCTTTTCTATCTCATTGTTATTGATCGATATCCGCATACATATATATATACAATTAAATTACTATTCACATGTGAGTGAATGATTAAAGTTGTTTGTCTGATCAATTATTTATAACAGTTTGAATCTTTATTTAGGCTAATAAAGGTTTTTCTCGGTTATTCTAGACTCATTGGCATTGTCTTTTAAAAACCTAACTTAATCTTTTGAAAACCTAATTTAGCCACTAATATAATTTGTGCTCATAATATCAAAGCATTACTAACATCCGGTATAGGATGAAATATAAAGGGTCCTAAAGTTAAAGAAGTCATATAAAGGGTATTAAACATAATTCGATTGACCTCATTTAAGCGGCATTGAAATCGTCTCATCGAACTCTACGATGTGAGATTCTAGGTTTTCACTTCTAGATTTATAGGTTATAGATTTTAGAAGTTTTGTTTATTATCATTGTGTCTTTTCTTTATTTGCATCATTGTGTTTTTTTTGCGACTCATTGTGTCTTTTTTCCTCAACATTGTGTTATATTTTGTGGCATTGTATTATATTTTGCTCGACATTGTTTCATCTTGTGCGATTCATTGTGTCATCTTGTACGATTCATTATGTCTTTGTACACTTCTTGATTTTAGAAGCCTTTGTAGAATAACTTAATCAACTAACATCCACCGTTTATGATACATGTCTACGTACAATCTCTACCTAAAAAATAAATAATTGGTTGCATCACACGTTACAATTTTATAAACCCGACATTACTTTTCTCGCTCATCTTATTTCACACATAAATATTTTATTTTCAATCACATCTTACCGATTTTTTTATAGTTATTAAATCTCCATTACTAATTATTTAATATTTCTTTTATTTACATGAGTTTCTAATGTGGTTGTTGTGACACCCGGCCAATTCAGCTTGTACCGTACTAATGTGACACGTGCAATGAATGAATAATAACAATATTTTATTAAATATGGTGTTAATATATGATATTTAATGTGTTGGAAAATCCAGACATTGTTAAATATTAAATTGGCAATAATAAGATAAACGCTTATCGTATAACGAACAAAATGCAAAACGAACGTCGGTGACCGCTCGAGTAATGTTAAAATCCTAAAGATATTCTGTTATGACTAAAATTTTGTTTTAATCATATTCATGAAGAAAAATTAATTAAAACGCTTAAAATCATTATTTTTGCGAATTTAAACGTATGCTGCGCAATGCAATGCGTATACTGCAAAATACAAACAACGCAGCCAGTCTAAGAAAATAAAATATTATTCAACAATATTTTGATGAGATTATTTTTATAAGTTGATAAATAATTTTAAAATGCCTTAAAACGCGATAAAATGTGAGATAAAATATCCGGTAGTCAGTAAAATACCTGTTTTTAGTCTAAAATATATATGATACATGTATGTATATATGTGGTGTGTGTATGCATGTGTAGGTGGCGGCACCAAGGGTGCCCACCTTTCTCTTTATTCTTGCAAATATGACAAGTGTTAGCCTTAGGATGATCATCATCGTTACAAAACAAGGATACCATTTACTAATAACTTTTCAACAAAATCAAAAATACATTTCACTTCTTCTTCCCTTGCTCTCCAACACAATGGACAGATCCAGCGTGGCACGGGCGACTAGTGGCAGGAGTTGGCGGAGGTGAGGGTGGCGACAACGACTAGTGGTGGTGGCGGTAGTTAAAATACGGACACGCTTCAGATATGGTGGTGGGTTGTTGGTGACAGGCTTCAGATCTAGTGATGGTGGCGGTGGTGGGTTTGTTGGTGGTGGCTGCTGTTTGTTTAGAGGGAGAGATAATGTGTTCAAAGTGTGTGTGTGTGAGAGAGAGTGAAAAAGAAAAAGGGTATTTATATTTTTATTGTCTTTTATTTATACTATAAATAATTAAGTAGAAAGACTAAATTGTCCTTAAGAGAATAAATTTAACTGAAAATTTTAATCTTTTTAGTGCTAAAGGACAAAAGATCTACTAAGTTTTATAAATAAAGGATTGTGACTATAATTGTTGAAGTTAAAAACTATCCATTGCAACCCGTTACAAACATAAATGACATCATCATTATCATCATACTCAGTAAATCCCACCAATAGCAGGAGCGGAGGCAATGTATAAGGATGTGTAGCCCGGGCTACCCCTCAACTCCGTCTCCGTAGTGTAACAATACCCTTCAACTCTGTCTATGTAGTGTAAAACTAATTATTTTTTATACAAATAATACCCCTGATCCTAATTTTTTCTTTATTTTAGGATACTCCTAAATTTTTGGGCTAGCTCCGCCACTGGGGAATAGAGAGACTGTTTCCAGTGAGACATCCGACTCGATAATAGTTTTTTTATCAAACCTTGGACACCTATATATTATATGCGCATACCACAAACAGGACGAAAACTACTGTAATTTACCCAAACATTATTATGTATATCAAATGACAACACCACTTTGCTACAGTGGTGTTGTCATTTTTTTTTTCTTTCCTTTTTTTTTTTTTTTTTTTTTGTGTTTTTTTTTTCTTTTTTACTTTTACCCTTTAATTTTCAGCATTGATTCTTACAACCCCTTAGCTTTCTAAATACTTTTTAATCGAGTTTTACGTCTTTATTTTTATTTATGTGTCGATATAAACTTAAGTTGATTTACATTTCGACATGATTTTTTTTGTGTTTATTTACGATTTTGCCCCCAGTATAAAATTCGTTTTAATATTTCTTTTAGAAGACTATGGTAGTGTTTTGTTTTAAATGGTTGACTCGATTTAATTTTTATTCGTCATGCCAAGCGGTAGTTTTTCCATCGTTTTAGTTTTTTAGCAAAAGTATGGTAGTATTTTGTTTACTCAATGTATTTTTTTTGAGATCGTGTTATGAGTAGTATGTACAAGTAACTAATATACAGACGTATATGCTATGAGAAAGAAATATTCGGCTTAATGCCCCGCAAAGCGGGCGGGCAAAACCTAGTTTATAGCAACACACCACTACTACAACGCGGCTCGAACTCGTTTCTAACCAAAAATGGAATAGAAAAACAACAAAAACAAAGGGAGAAAAAAACCCTAATTAATTAATTGCTCTTAATTAATCACCATTTTCCTCTTTTGAATCCAATCCAAACTCATCGTCATCATTCATCACTCAATCAGGTTAACCATATCTCAAACCAGATCTACAATTTCGAACATCATCTATACATGTACAGAGGCTGAGGTGAATCGTCGGCAAGCTCGGCGATGGTAGGAGGAGGTGGACCGTTGGATCGGAAACGAATCAACGATGCGTTGGATAAGCAGTTAGAGAAGACGTCATCTTCATCCACTTCTAGGTTTTTCAACAAGGAGAAAGACAGAATATACATGCCGTCAACTTCCGCCGCCGGTGCCGGTGGTGGTAAGTCGCATCAATCGGATCACCGCCGTGACATCCTTTCCACATCTACTATCTCCGCCAACAAAAACAATAGCTCAGACGGTTAGGTTTTACTTTTTTTTTTCTTTAATTTTGAAATTATGTATGTGAAGTTGTTTCATGTTGTTGTATTCAGTAGGTTAAAATGAAGTTTAATGGATATAGTTGCAGTTTATTGAGTATTCAGTGTCTGTTAATGTTGTTTTAATCTTTTTATTTATTTTTATTTGTGTTAAAATTATATATGTGAAGTTGTTTGTATTCAATAGAATAAAATGAAATCTAATGGATATAGTTGCAGTTTAATAGAGTATTGTTGTTTTACTTTTTATTTTATTTTTGTTAAGGGATTATGTATGTGGAGTTATTTCATATTGTTGCTTGCATCAAGTAGATTAAAATGAAGTTTAATGGATATAGTTGCAGTTTAATGAGTATTTAGTATCTGTTAATGTTGTTTTACTTTTTATTTTATTTGTCTTAAAATTATATATGTGAAGTTATTTCATATTGTTGTATTCAGTGGATTAGAATGAAGTTAATGGATACAGTTGCAGTTTAATGAGTACCCAGTGTCTGTTAATGTTGTTTTACTTTTTATTTATTTTTATAATTGTATTATATTTGTGTTAAAGTTATATAGGGTTGGGTTCATTTCAGAACTCTAAATAACTACAGACCTTTCAGAACTCCTAATAAACAATCATTTTATATATATATATTTTTTGTATTTAGGATCTTTTTATCATCTGTTATATGTATTTCTTTGATTACATACATGTTAAAAGTTGTTTACATATGTGTAATAGCCAAATTATATATACGTGTCATAACTAATTACATATATGTAAAAAACTAGTTTACATATGTGTAATTATAAAATTACATATAAAAATGATAAAATTACTCTTAACATGTATGTAATCATAAAAATACACATAATAAACGATAAAATTATCCTAAACATAAAAATATATAAATAAAAAGATTGTTTATTAGGAGTTCTGCGAGTTCTGTAAATATTTATGGTTCTGAAATGATCCTTACGACCTTACCCAAGTTATATATGTGTAGTTATTTCATATTGTTGCATTCAGTAGAGATTAAAATGGAGTGTATTGGATATAGTTGCAGTTTAATGAGTATTTAGTGCCTGTTAATGTTGTTTTACCTTTTATTTAATTTATCTTAAACTTGTATTTGTGAAGTTATATCATATTGTTGTATTAAGTAGGTTAAAGTGAAGTCTAATGGGTATAGTTGTAGTCTAATGAGTATTTAGTGTGTGTTAATGTATTTTTAGTTTATAAGTGTGATGTCACTTATTATTGCTTTATGGTTGCAGTGGAATCTGAAACCGATAGCGAGGAGTCTGATGTTAGTGGTTCTGATGGGGATGATACATCTTGGATTTCATGGTTTTGCAATTTGAGAGGAAACAATTTCTTTTGTGAAGTTGATGATGACTATATTCAGGATGATTTTAATCTTTGTGGATTAAGCAGCCAAGTTCCTTATTTTGACTATGCACTTGATCTGATTTTGGATGTCGAATCTTCTCATGGTAAGCTTATTTGAAACTAGCTTCAGTATTTAATTGGGTTAAACTTTTATATCGTTTGTAGTAGCACTAATTTGAATGATGTGCTTGAGAAGAATCAAGAAGATTACTAGTCAAAGCATGTTGTTTAAGGTTGTGATTGGTAGTTATTAAATGGTTGTTTATTGAAATAGATTTGGGCATATATGAATTTGATTACTGAAAATGATATCCGAATTGGAATCATGTGGGTGCGAAAAGATTGTTCATTCTCAAATGCCATTTTTAAAGCGTTCAAGGAAGTAATTCAATGATTTAGTGAGCAAAAATATTATGAAGTAAAAGCAGAATCTGTTTATGTATTTGAATTTACATTCATAAGGTTTCTAAAATTTGAACTTGAATAATTGAATTTTCATTAAGTTGTGACTCATGGCTTTTGGCATGTGAAGAATTCCGTGTGATCAAACGTTATACTACCACAGGACATGTGTACCGTGTACGTAGATGTTATTTATTTTATATAGATATTATCATGAGTTTATGTTTTATATGAAGTATGAAGTATTGAACCAGTTCGTATACATTCATTTGGAATTATGATTGATTAGATATATAACTGATAATCAAGTAATGTTTAAATTTTTGCTAAGTTAGGAAGATGCATACTAGTTTGGATTCAACTTTATAAAATAGATATTGCAATTATCAACGGTTATGTTTACTCTGTCTTATTAAATAGCAAATCTTATACTAATGAACAGTTTTCACTCTCACACACTTCTCATATGATGTATCACATAATCACATATTATGGGATTTATCAGTTTAACAAATGCTATCTCAGGATTTTTAAAATTGTTCCTTTGAAATGATTGTTTATATGAGCAGACGCCTTCACTGAAGAACAAAATGAACTGGTTGAATCAGCAGCAGAGATGCTGTATGGCTTGATTCACGCTAGATACATCTTAACCAGCAAGGGAATGTCTGCAATGGTGATAGTTATATCCCACTTTGTTTTTTTATGTGTCTCGTTACAACCTTAAGATAATTTTGCGGATTTTTACAGTTGGAGAAGTATAAAGACTATGATTTCGGAAGGTGTCCTCGTGTGTATTGCTGTGGTCAACCGTGTCTTCCTGTTGGTCAATCAGACATACCATGCTCCAGCACTGTGAAAATATATTGTCCCAAATGTGAAGATATCTATTACCCTAGGTCAAAGTACCAAGGCAGTATCCTTACCTAACATCTTATGCTTGTAATTGTGTTTTAAAATTGCATATGATGTGATTGTGTTCAAAATGCGTATTTATTGTGGTCGAGGTTGGGTAACGGTTCAGGTCCATTTTAAGTGGATGGGTTGGGTGGCCCATTAACACTATTACCACTTATTTGACCATTTTCAATCTGTTTTGAAATTAATAATCTATTGAGTATGATTACCAAAAGATTATCTCATCAATATAATAATATAAATCAAAACAAAAACGCTTGAAAAGATGGTATGCATTTGACCCTCTTTCTTCTTTCAGTTCCTTTTACTTTTTAATCATCTGACGTGTTTGGTCTCAATTTTTTGCAACTCGAATTGATATGAATTTGTTGAAATGGGTTAACGTTGCAATAGATATAGGCAACTATAAATGCGACTGTTTATTCCTTAACTTTTCGTAGATATTGATGGTGCTTATTTTGGAACCACCTTTCCTCACTTATTCTTGATGACTTATGGGCACTTAAAGCCACAAAAGGCGACACAAAGCTTTGTTCCGAGAGTATTTGGCTTCAAGCTGCATAAACCGTGACCATGGGTCAGTTCTCATCCTCCCCCACAATATCTGAGCTGCAAACAAGCCAGGTTGGTTACTTAACGCTAAAATGTTATCTGTTTCTTGTGTTTTTTTTCTTGTTTGTAAAATTTGTATGAATAAACTTGTATTAATGGTACAATGTTGGTCAACATGTGTCCTGTTAACTGATAACCTTCAAATAAACTGCTTATGTTAAGGTTTTTTTCAAATGTATCGTTGGTTACGACTTTCTGATCTTAATTTCAGGTTTGGGAGGAAAGCTTGGCGAATCAAACCGTCTTTTGCTACTAATAAATCACCTGCATTTTCAGCCGGTTTGAAGAACTTTGAACTTGAACGTATTTATTGCCATCAGATACACGGAAGGATTGGAACACGACCCAACAAAAAGATATCGTTATGTCAGATCATGGAAATCCAAGCAATATGCAGCCATAAATAGTCAGCTTGCACCGGTAGATTTGTTCTGTAGTAAAATAAAAAAACTGTCTTGATGAATTATAAAGAAAGTCTTTATATTATTGCACCATAAACGTGCGAATCGGTCGATGGTTGTAGGACATCAATTCAAAATCCTCAAGGTCGAATTGGTGGAAATCTATTTGAACCTTTGTTATTGTATGTGATTTTAAACCTTCTTTTAAACCACAAAACGATAGGGTTTTCTATCTTAAATAAACACTGTAAATTTAAGAGTTAAATGTCATTTTAGTCCAAATGTTTTATTTTTCGCCATTGGATCTAAAAATGTTTCACCGTGGCCATTTTAGTCCACTAGGTTAACTTCATTCGTTTTTTCAGTTAACGAAAAGGGCAATTCGATCATTTTATATGGTCGAATTGCCCTTCTAGTTAACAGAATTACATATAAAATGACCGAATTGCCATTCTTGTTAACAGAAAAAATGGATGAAGTTAACCCAATGGATTAAAATGACAACGGTGAAACATTTTTGGACCCACAGGTAAAAAATGAAATATTTGAACTAAACTGACAAAATAGCCTAAACCACAGGGACTAAAATGACATTTAACTCTAAATTTGAAACTATAACACACTTTTAAGTTTTAAACGTTTAATATCTTTACCTAGAACAACAAAATGAGAAAAATGAAAGGTAGCTCTCATTTTTCAAAACGCCTACACCATTAAAATTGACCACAAAATCCGCACTCTTCTCCCACGAATCTCTCCATTTGTGGTAAAAAATCAGAACCCAAACTCATCAAAATCTTGTTTCATCCAAATCTTTCCAAAAAACATTCACAATGAACAAATCCAACAACTCTAATGCATAACAAAACACCCCAAATTCACATCGGAAAAGATAGCAACCTTGTCTCTTCCGATCTAACCACAAATTCATCAACAATAGTGTTGCAACAACCTACCAACAACAACAATTGCACAAATGAAAACAATAACCCACAACACAATATCACAATCCATGATGACTATATTAATCCAGTCATTACACAACATAATTCAAAACCACATAAACGCCCCATTTCCCCACAAACCACAACCAATTCACCTCCCATAACAACTTTCTCACCCGAAAAACTTCATCGTAACCGCTTTTCCCGCTCAAAAACCGTTGCATTTCAACTCCTTACCCGCCTCAAACACCTTCAAACTCACCTCAGATTAATCCTTTTACTATCTATCCCCTTATTATACTTCTTCATTCCGCACCCGACGTATTCATTGGTGCTTGATTTCTTATCCGCTTTAGCGTTTTCGTCCGCGTTGTTGTTTTCGTTGAACCTGGGCCTGCCGAAACTCCCTTCGTTTCGAACGTTACTCGCGCGGTCATTTCCTGTGAAGCTACATTCGTCGACCCGAGTTTCCAGAGTTTCCAGAACACCGTTACCGGTGTTCTGGTCGATCGGGTCTAAAGCAAAGGGTAAAACCAAGACAAAGAGGGTGAACTCTGGGTGTTGGGTGCAGGCATATAGTAATGGGGATGTGTATGAGGGTGAGTTTCATAAGGGAAAGTGTTCTGGATGTGGGGTTTATTATTATTATATGAGTGGGAGATATGAGGGTGATTGGGTTGATGGGAAGTATGATGGGTATGGGGTGGAAACATGGGTGAAGGGGAGTCGTTATCGCGGGCAGTATAGGCAAGGGTTGAGGCACGGGTACGGGGTTTATCGGTTTTACGTTGGTGATGTTTACGCGGGTGAGTGGTCTAATGGTAGAAGCCACGGGTGTGGTGTGCATAGTTGCGAAGATGGGAGTCGGTATGCAGGTGAGTTTAAGTGGGGAGTAAAACATGGTGTTGGTTATTACCATTTTAGGTAAGATGTTTAGAATTTAGATAAAGTGTTTTGTATGTGTTGTTTGATTCTTTAGATCATTGTTTGATCATGTGGTTATGTGTTGTAGAAATCGTGATGCGTATGCTGGAGAATATTTTGCCGACAAAATGCACGGGTTTGGAGTGTATAGTTTTGCGAACGGGCATAGGTACGAAGGATCTTGGCACGAAGGAAAAAGGCAAGGGTTTGGAGTTTACACGTTTAGAAATGGTGAAACGCGATCTGGGCATTGGCAGAATGGCGTTCTTGAGTTATCACCGCCGTGTCCTGATTATCGTTCCAAAGTTCTTAATGCGGTTCTGGTAATTAATGCATTTTTTTTCATTTTTATGGTTGTTAGTATCTTGCATTTGAGATCATACTTTCTAAAATTGGTAAAATCTATGCGTTTGATTATGGATCAGTCGATTAGGTTATGTTTTATCTTTAACAGATCAAATGGGTAATTTGCTATAAAGGAAAAGTGTGAGACAGGTTGAAAGTCACCCACAATGCACACCGATTTTTCACTAGTATTGTTAATTTTACTGAAAATTTTCAGAAAAAAAAAATTGTAGTGTAAAATATTGGATTTTTAAGAGTCCGGCCTCCACCGGTTTGGATTTTGATAGTCTGGCTCCCACTGAGTTTCTGTTCAAGCTCCGCCACTGTAACTCATTGTACACGGGTCAACACCTGATCCGATGCAACATTTTCAACTTGAACATGTTTTAAAATTGTTACTAGTATCTTGCATTTGATCACATTTTCATTTTGGTTGTTGATTATTATTACAGGAAGCAAGAAGAGCAGCAGAGAAAGCATATGAGGCAGCCGGAAAAATGGATGAAAGAGTGAACAATGCGGTGATATCTGCCAATCGGGCAGCCAATGCTGCTCGAGTAGCCGCCATAAAGGCAGTACAAAAACAAATGCACCAAAGACGAAATAGCGATGAGCTTCCTGTCCCCGTGGTGCAAAACCTCCATCAGCTGCCAACTCAGTTGACAGCTTGACTTGTTCATCTTGCTATGCATTTTATTCCAAAAGATACATAGTTTCAACCACCTTAGTGTATCAGTTTTACTTGTACAGTTAGGTAGATTATTACTAACTACTCCACTTGAGTTATATTGGTTTAAAAATGTCATTTATAAGATTATTATTACCTAAATCTATTCGTTTAATTAAAAATAGCCAACAATCTCATTGCACTCGTCATGACACGTGACAATACTCCAACATTCTCACAGACTGGCGACAAATATCACGCAGCATCTTGAAACGTTTTTCACGACTACAAACATCACCCGCTATGGCATGTAACAATACTCGAACATTACTGTTTCTTCTTTACTGTCTTTCTCATGACCTACCATACTTATTCAATATGTATGTTTTAGATTACACACAAAGTAGTATACTTTGATAATTGTTAGTCTTCTTCAACTTTAACACAATATATATTTTACTTTTCTAGTGAATTGTTGGAAAAATGCCATTTTCAAGTGTATATCGAAATGTTGATCCTCAACAATTTTTATTTTACAGTATGGTTTCAGGGATGTAAATATTTGTATAAATTTTAGAGGACTTTCGACTCGTTAGATCTTTTATAGATTCGACCCTAGTTAACAACATTTCATTCTACTGCAAGTGTTTTGATTGTTTTTTTAGTATAAGTAAGCAGCTAAGCCCAAAATATTGAAAACCAACACTGAAAGAAACAAACACCAAGAAAACTGGATTATAGAATTGAAACAATTATTTTATTTTTTTTGCTTTTTTTATCTTTAATTTTCTTGAGTAATAAGATTATATAAAAATTTAAACGGTAAGATATATATTTGAAAATACAAATAATCATACATGTATATAAATAAAATAAGGAATATTGGATTTTAATAATCCTAACTATTCGCCGTAGGCCGATACCAGTCTCAACTTTAAAAATAACTACCGGTAGTCCCAACTATTGATATATTGGCTACCAATGGACCCTGACTGACAGAACCCTAACGTCAATAGTCTCCAGTCGCCGAAAAACCGTTTTTGGCCGGAAAACTCATTTTTTGGAATTCATCATTGCCATTGAGACAAAGGCCACTTGGCCTTAAAATAATTTAAAAGGCATGCAAGTATCTGAGTTTGGCTCGGATAAAGAACAGCCTAAATATAAACAAGTGGACCAACTACAGCATATAAAAATTGAGAATCCCACTTGCCCCTGATTTCCTAATACACATTCTGCTTTGATATTTATTCTACAACATAAATAGCATAGCCATAGACTTTAATGAATATAAAGAAAATTATCCTATAAAAGCACATGACTGCTACCAACCTGTAGTAAGAAGAGAAACAGAGAGAATGGAAGCCAAGGGAGATACTTCATTTACCAGTGTCATGGCACTTACCGAAAAATGCCAACAAAATATACCCGAGCAGTACGTTCTTCCGCCTTCCCAACGACCAAACCCTACACTTGTTCCTACCAGCCTCCCTGTGATTGACCTTTCCATGATGGACCACCCTGCACACAGGTCCCAACTAATTCTTCAACTTCATGCTGCCTGCAACCAACTTGGCTTCTTTCAGGTACCAATTTATAAGAAAGGTTTGCATATAGCAATATATATACATACATCAGTATATAAGATGACTTATTGGCTTTGTTTGCATGAGCTTTCCAGGCTATACATGTTTCACTTCTCATGGTACCAAAAAAGATAACAACGCGGGGTTGACTTGCGTCATTCTTTAAAACTTTATTTACAAAAGGAAACGGTTGAGAAGGACTTTCGACGTATATATAGTCCAAGTATTTATCTTTGAAATTATATTTGGCTCGGATAAAGAACATTGTCTATTGAAGGTGATAAACCATGGGATTTCTAGCTCGGTCATGAAAGATGCACTAGACTCTGCTGAACAATTCTTTGATTTGCCAAGTGATGAGAAGATGTGTTTTGCTTCGGCTGATGTTCACAAGCCTGTAAGATACGGCACCAGTATGAATCATGGAGTGGATAAAGTGTTCTACTGGAGGGACTTCATCAAGCATTATGCTAATCCCATATCAGAATGGATCCATTTATGGCCATCCAATCCTCCAACTTACAAGTAATTAACTTCAGTTCTTCTGTCACCACCAAAAATGGCAACATTTGTTGGTCAGAACCCTTATGAACACGAACACAATGATAAACTACCACCAATCGAACGAATAACTATATTGAATGTGAAAGTATAAGTGATTCTGATGATTACAATTGAATCATACAAATCCTATTTATACTAAACGAACAGGTGCGATTGTAGAGACGTGTCTCTTCACCAACGGTTGTGACTCTTGAACCTGTGGATGCGATTAAAGATGAAGAGATGTGTCTCCTTGTTTCTCCCTTGCTGCCGTCGATCAACAGGTGCGACTCCAGAAGGAGTCGTATCCTTTTATTTGAGTTGGTTACAATCTTCCATCTTTCCACCTTTGGCCTTTGTACTTCATAACTACCCTAATTCTAATATAAACTGTCTATAAACTATTTACATAACGACCCTTTAACTTAGGATGTGAGGGATTAGAACTTCAACGTTAACTTTGTATTATGTTTCATACAGAGAGAAGATGGGAAGCTATGCAAAGGCGGCGAATACTTTACAGAAGAAGTTGATGGAAGTGGTTCTAGAAAGCCTAGGCCTGATGGTCAATTACTTACATGATGACATTAAAGAAGGTTCTCAAGTGATAGCTGTGAACTGCTACCCATCTTGCCCTGAACCAGATCTTGCGCTAGGAATGCCACCACACACGGATTATGGTACCCTGACCATACTAAATCAAAGCCATCAAGGACTTGAAATCATGGACCATGACAAAACATGGCACCATGTTCCATTTATAGAAGGTGCGCTAATAGTTCAGCTGGGAGATCAACTTCAAGTGATAAGTAATGGTAGATACAAAAGTATCCCACATAGAGCACTTGTCAACGTGCAAAGGAAGCGGTTGTCAATTGCGAGTATTCATAGTATGCAGTTAGACAAAAAGGTTGGACCAGCACCAGGTGCAGTTGATGAACAACACCCTGTTGCCTACAAAGAAGGGAGCTTTGGTGAATTTCTTGATTACATATCTTCTAAATCTCTGACAGAAGGAAACTACATTGACACTTTGAAAATTCCATGAAGAAGGTGACTCAAGTTTAAAATAAACATTTACTTATAAAGACCTCTAGCCCTGGAGATGCATTACACTGTTACTAATTAATATTTGTATGTCACTACTAGTTTAGTGACTAACTTATGTTGTATTCATCAATTCACAATATTATGCAATTTATTTACTACTTTCCTTCTAAGACAATGCGTAGTGGGCATGATTCACCCTTGGGCGTTTTGTGTCATGTGGCAGCCCAGTCAGCAATGGGGCATTATTGGGCGTTTTCTAAAATGGATGTAGTGAGGATGTGGACATTGTGGGGCATTATGTTTGTAATAAAATTAAATAAAAAAAACATCAAAAAAATTTGATTGGTTTTCCAAAAATGGAAATGAATCTGATTGGTCAAACCTTGCCCCTTATAGCGTTATTTAGAACACGCCTGACCAAAAAATTGGCCAAACACGCCCACGGGGGCGGAGGTGCCGGCGTTATCTGGCGTTTTCGGGCGAGAGTCCGGGCAAAAAACGCCCCACCACTGTCCTTATGAAGTTGGACCAATCAAAAGTTCCAATTGTGCATTAAATACTTCATACAACTATTATATATATTAGGGGTGAAGGGCCATGAATAGTAACATGGCCCTTATTTTTTAATAATTATTTTTTTCCCAAATGTATTTTCTTTTTTTAAATCACATTTTCTTTATAATAATTTTTTTTCCTTTATTAAATCATATTTTCTATTTTGTATTTTTTAATGTCTTACTTTCGTAAATTTTTTTAATATTCTTTTTTATTTTAAAATCATGTTTCCTTTTGTTTGTTACATAACACTTCATTTTTTAATAATTGTTTTTTTTTTCAAATATATATATATTTTTTAAATCCCATTTTCTTTATAATAATTCTTTTTTCTTTTTTAAATCATATTTTCTTTATCGTTTAATTTTGTTTTTTTAATACCTTACTTTCGTTTGCTTTTTAAAAATTTTAATGTTTTTTTATTTTAAAATCATGTTTCCTTTTCTTAAATCATATTTCCTTTATAACGATTCTTTTTTTTTTTAAATCATGTTTTTCCTTTTTTTTCAAATCATATGTCTTTTATTATTTAATTTGATATTTCTTAAATAAATTACATTCGTTAACTTTTTCTAAAAAACCTAAGTACGTAGTTTTGCTTGGTTTTTTTTCGACATTCAAGTATAAGTATTGTCAAAAATGAATTTGTATTCAAATTAGAGTATATATTTGGTATCATAAAATGGTATGATAATGAATTGAACCGATTATGACGATTTGGCTATTTAAACAACAAACTTCAATCTAAAATAACTTTTGTTTTACATTATCATTTACTCCGTTTGAGATAAAATAACTCACAGTCCTCACCATGTCCCACCAGAATCAACTTGTAGTTATGTGTTCTGTCACTCAACATTTTGGTGTCAAGGGCCGATATTTGAGATATAGGTTATCGCGGTGGGATATCGATAATTTTAACATCATGCAAAACTTATATATATAGGGTAGGGTTCATTTGAGAACCACTCTTATTGCAAGAACCCCGAGAACCAACGTGAACACAACAAAATAAATACACCCACCACCACCCAAAACCTAAACACCCGCCCCACCACAACCCAAAAACCTAAACAACCTCCCCCCCCCCCCCCCCCCCCAAAAAAAAAAAAAAAAAAAAAAAAAAAAAACCTAATCCCTCCACCCACCCCACCCAAACTAAATGCTAAAAACTAAACCATAAAAGCTAAACCACACAACTAAATGCTAAAAAAAATAATTAAAAATTGCTAATTTTCGTCCCTAAAAAAATAACGATTTTTAGGGACAAAAATTAGCGATTTTTAATAAAAAATGTGTTTTTAATTTTTTTTAGGTATTTTTTGTTGTGTTCACACTAGTTATTGTATCCTAATTATATATATATATATGTAAAACAACAATCTATACACCACAAGCATATGGAGTTTATGATAAAAAGAAAAAGATACGAAAAAGCACATTATATGATAGAAATTATAGAAAACATTATAATACAAATAAATATGTTAAAAAACCACAATCACGAAAATGTAGATGTTACACTTGTGGAGAAACAACACATTTAGCTAATAATTGTCCAAATAAAAGAAAAAATATGGAAAGAGCTAATTTAGTAGAGCAATTACAAGATTATGAAATAGAAGCTCTAAGAACAGATGATGAATCTGATAATGAATCAATATATAGTATTTACAGTGAAGAAGAAAACCCAACAGCAAAAGTAACATATACATATATGAATACAGAAGAAATTTGTGAACATGATTGGAAACAAAATAAAGGAAATAATCATATAAGATGTATATATATATATATATATATATATATATATATATAGGTTTTAGTTCATTTCAAAACTCTAAATAACTACAGAACTTTCAGAACTCCTAATAAACAATCATTTTATATATAAGTTTTTGTATTTAGAATCTTTTTATCATCTATTATATATATTTCTTTGATTACATACATGTTAAAAGCAGTTTACATATGTTTAATTGCCAAAATTATATATATGTGTCATAACTAATTACATATATATAAAAAAACTAGTTTACATATGTGTAATTATAAAAAATGATAAAATTACTCTTAACATGTATGTAATCGTAAAAATACACATAATAAATGATAAGATTATCCTAAACATAAAAATATATAAATAAAAAGATTGTTTATTAGGAGTTCTGCGAGTTCTGTAAATATTTATGGTTCTGAAATGATCATGGCCCTATATATATATAACACGTAAAACATATATAATATTAATAGTAATATCAAACGTCAAACTCAAAAGCACCGGTATTTGAAACAAGATCCAATTGTAATCATGAAATCTTCATATGTGTCCACATTAACCAAGGCATCCAAAATAACGGTCAATATGGTTAAATATCGGTCAATATAGGCGATAATATCGGAATTGATATTCCAGACTAATTAATATTTGACACCGATAATGTTGTTGAGGGTCGATAACCGATATTAACTGCATATTATCTATACAAGGGGGTAGAGTGCTATGACTTAGGGGATGCGTATCTACTATGTATACAATCAGGCAATAATAAGATCAAAGGACCTGTGTTGAAACAAATAACCATAAAAGGCACAAATCTATTGTAAATTCATTAATCTAGAGTTTTAATTCACGAGTTGAACCTGATAAGTATGATTCGCCATGTAAGGTGTTGAGGAAGCATGGATGGTGGTGGGTGTTCAGGTTTTAGGTTATTGGACACTTATCATTCTATAATGTCTTCTTACACTTCTTATTTTTAGGAGTCTTTGTAGAATAACGTAACCTTGAATATCATATGATTTTTGTTTTTTATACAACACGCAAAAATGATAAAAGAAATTGAATGCATACGTTTTAGGTGTTGGTGAATGATGTGAGCTACAAAGTCAGGATAGAACTTGTATATATAGCTATCAACTTGGCTTATCCCAATTCCCCATTTTTTGATGATTACAATTATTTGGTTGAACCATATATATAATAATTAAAAGAAAGATCTTCAAATCAATCACTATGTGCATGCATCAGTTTTTAAGTAATTAAAATAATTTTTATAACATAAACCACGAGATGTGCCTTGAGCTTTGTACTTTTTATTTGAAAATGTTAGCAAACCATCACACATAACAAAAAGATAACGGTACAAAGATAAAGACGTTCTGAACAACGATAAAATTTACAACAGAGGAATTATCTATTGAGACTTTTCGCCGTTAGTGTCACGATTCAAGTGGTCACGCAAGCGTATCAAAACCAAACTTAAAAAGTGTAACGGTTGCATTAGCAATAAGGATGTAAGCTAGTCGTATCACGATGTTAAAGATCGTAACTCGTAAGTTATTATTCTATAGCATCAACCCTCCAATATGTCTTCCCATTTTAAATAAGTCTTTTATCCATACATTGTCTATGTTTATAAACAATATACGCTCGTTACCCTCTAGATTGGTTTTGCACTTTGATGCAGGATATCTTTTTGTATCTAATCAAAGTTTTTGGGGGGTTTCTTTAAATACAATAAAGTAGGATAAGCAGCAAGGAATGCAGAATCAAAGGAAATGGATAAGCACGCTAAAGCTTGCGTAGAGAACCAGCATGTCTTTGTCCCTTTTGTCTTTGATACATTTGGCTCCCTAGCGCTAGAATATCCACTTCTTGACCAGGGTTCAACGGGTCATCCACATCAATTGTTCAGCCCCAGGGGGCAAGGGTTTGTCTTTGGAAGGTTAGGGTTTGTAATTCAGAAAGAGGTGGCGACGCAGCTTGTTGCCGGTCTAGCTTGTGTTTTGATGTAAGTTGACAACTTTTTTTGTGAAATAAACGAAATTTCATTTCCAAAAAGTAGGAAACAAGATTCGATGAAAACTTACATTTGTCTTTTTATGCAACATAGCTGACCAAACAATAATAAATAATGCAAACTAGTGGGTTCCAGCCATGCTTCACAGCGGGGCGACCTGATTTTTGATTCGATATATCAGTCGAAAGAGAAAACTTACAAAATAAAGTCGTCGTACGTACAAAAATATGTCGACACGTGTTTTACATCGACCGGAAAACTTTATTACAAAAGTACTTAGAAATTTAAAGGGTTGTCAGTGTCAATGCTAAAAATTGAGAAAATACAAAAAAAAAAAGTTATGTCGAAATGTAAGTCAACTTAAGTTTATATCGACACGTAAATAAAAATAAAGACGTAAAAGTCGATTAAAAAGTATTTAGAAAGTTAAGAGGTTGTAATAGTCAATGCTGAAAATTAAAGGTTAAAAGTTAAAAAAAAAAGAAAAAAAGAAAAAAAAATCACCGACTACAAAAGTATTTAGAAAGTTAAAGGGTTGTCAGTTTATATCGACACGTAAATAAAAATAAGGGAAATTGGTTTTTAATAAACCAACCTTTGCCAAATTGGTAAATAATAATCCAACCTACAGACTTGGTACCTAATAATCCTACGTTTTAACTTGTTGGCTCTGAACGAACTAATCTTGTTAAAAGTTAACAGAGTTAATGTTTTTGATGATGTGGCTCTTTTTTTTTATTATGTGGCTAATGGCTGATGACTAAGCATAGCTGATGTGTTAAAAAGACTACCTAGTATTGAAATTACCATTTTAACCCCAACCCTTATAAATCACCTTCTTCTTCGATCGTATAAACCCTAAAACACCAGATTGAAAGAAGATGTCTTCTTCATCTTCTTCAAACACATCTCAATCGCATAAACCTAGGATTTTTAGTGTTGATTTGGAAGGCAATGTGTACTGCCATCATTATCGGCTCGCTGTCAGGAGGGTTGCAGGGCATCGTAGTTCAAGACCAGGACATGAGTTTTATGGATGTCCACTTTGGCCTGTAAGTTTAGTAATTCTTCTTCAATTTTTCAATTCTAGCAACTGACAACACTATTAATCCTCGTAGAGAGAGGATTGTAAATTTTTCATCTGGAAAGAACAGGTGGATGAAACACTATCATGTGGGGTGAACATCGGTCAAACAAACAGGCACATAATCCAAAAGAATGAAGCATTGGAGATGAAGCTTTCGAATTTGGAAATGGAGAAGTTGATGTTGGAAGACGAAAACAAAAAACTGAAGCACAAGTTGAAAGTGTCAAAATGCCCTGCTAGCCCTTATGTGATAGTATTAGTTCTGTTGTTTGTTTGTTTTAAATGCATCTTTGGTCATTGAAGTGTATCACAATTAGGTTATGGATTGTCTTTTGAAATGTAATGGTTATGTAATGTCTTTTGAATGGTAATGGTTATGACCAAATGTACAGGTTAATGAATTGTCTTTTGAAATGTATTGAATGGTGATGGTATATGACCAAATGTAGAGGTTAATTTACAACTTGAATGCTATATGACCAAATGTACATGATAATCGACCAAATGTATGCTATATGACCAAATATACATTAAACATCCAAAACATTGAATACCATTCCATTAAACATCCAAAAGTCTGTTAACATTACAAACATCCATTGGTTTAAAACAGTACAAACTGAAATTAAAGGAGGCATTCAACCAACAAAAACATCATTAAAGGAGGCATTCAACCAACAAAAACATCCAAAACATCCAAAACATTCATATCATGCAAGGTGAACAACTCCTTGACTAGGCTGCTGAGTGGACAGAGTAGACTGCTGAGTAGAATGCTCACTTAGTGTTACTTTCCTTGGTCTACCCCTTCCTTGCTTCGGTTGACAACTCTTTCATTTCTTCTATAGCAGCCTTGAAGTCTGGTTCACAATATGCTCTAACTGCCTTCCAAAATACCTCCTTTAATTCATCACCCTTGTGTTTCTTGTGCCAGTTTGCATATATATGCCTGGCACAATTTCGATGTTCAGCCTTTGTCCACTGTGATGCAACAGCATTCAGCAACCCATGTTAAACATTAAGCTAATTAGAACATGTACATCATCAAATATAAGTTACATTTAGCTAATTCAGAGAAACATTAGTTTTATACCTTTTGTTGATCAGATACTAGAGTCCATCCATTACCATCATCAGTTACATCCAAGCACTTCTTTAATTCTTGCATAAACCATGTCCAACTCAGTGTATTCTCTCCTTCAACCACTGCCCATGCAACAGGGAACATTTGGTCATTAGCATCTCTACCTATTGCTGCTAATAACATGCCTCCAAGAAAGGTTTTTAGAAAACAGCCATCTAAACACAATAGTCTTCTACATCCAGCTAGAAAACCTTGCTTCACCCCATCAAAGCATACAAATAACCTGAAAAATACCTCAGTGTCTGATGTGTAATCATCATGAAATTGTGGTGATACCGTTAGAAGTTCAAATGTTGATGCTGGGTTGGCAACCCTCAATGCTTCAAGATAAGAACCAATCTTACAGTAGTGGTCTTTCATTGACCCATGCAACTTCCTGTGTGCACTCCATGTTAGTTGTCTATTCTTGGCCATGTTTCTCTGACAACTATGAGTGCTGGTAACAGTTCTAACCAAATAACAACCCTTCCTATCATAAGATGTAGCATACACCTTAAATGGACAATTGTTGCTGCAAGTCACACCTATCCTACCATGCCTTTTCTTATCACTGATAGTTATTTTCAGATCTCTACCATTTGCTACTGCATACAACTTAATTGCAGCCTTGAAAGCCTCTCTACTTGCAAATCTAGTCCCAGGCACCCACTCCCACTTAGTCCAGTCTGTACATTCAGTTGCAACTGGCACATTTACCTTGTGTTTCTTACCAAGGATATCATCATCTTCACTTTCACCTGGGGAGTTTACTTCACCTTCAGAATCCTCATAACTACTGTGGTCACTTGCTTGGTCAACAGTTCCTTGTTCTGTTAGATCTTGCAAGGCATTATCTTCAGGTGCATACAACAACTTGTTTAGTAATTCATTCTTCAATTCCTCATCTTCTTGTGTTACTTTTCGAATAGTTGCAACAGATTCTTTGTACTCATCATCATCTGTATCTGCTTCAGAACCAATATCATCTTCAACATCATCATCTTCAAAACCATCATCCACTTCTACACCAACATCATCTTCAAAAGCATCATCATCTTCAAAACCATCATCATCTTCAAAACCATCATCCACTCCTACACCAACATCATCTTCTTTGTAATCCTCATCATCTGTATCTGCTTCTGAACTAACATCATCTTCCACTACTGTTGGTGTTACAGGTGGTGTAGGTGTGACAACTGCAAGCCTTCTAGCTAAGGATTTGGTTAACTTACCTGTAGGTCTGGAAGTTGTAGTGGGCTCATCTGGGCTTCTGGGCTAGGGTTTGTTAGTGGGCTCATCTGGGCTATTTCTTGGGGCTTTTCATTTGCCTTAACAGAACCACCATCAGCATAAATGTAAAGCATACGGCTGAAGTCACCACCCAAACCATTTAACATTTCCATCACATCTTTGTCGTTCTTCAGCACAACTAACCCATTATCCAATTTCTTTCCAACAGGCAAGTATTGCAGTTGAAAATCATCTTTTTCATATGATTTGAAATCCATTACAAAACCGGTTAACTCAAAGTATGAAATTTTATCAATCTCAACTTCAAAATAGTCAATTAACCCTCCTACATAACTTAATTTTTTCCCCTTTTTTTTGAACATACCTCCATGCCATAGTTGTACCCACATACGGTCACGAGCTGCCATTAAACCCTAAAAAAGGATAGAACGAGATGATCAAAATTACCTTAGAAACCGAAAATGATGGAACTCGTTAATGGCGAGAGTATTACCTGAGAGAAGGTGAAGATCGCTCAGTTGCAATGAAGGTGAATCGTTCGATATTGAGAATTTTAGGGTTATAAAGTTAAAGTCAGATTTTATATAGGGGAGGTAGTCTTTTTAACACATCAGCTATGCTTAGTCATCAGCCATTAGCCACATAATCAAAAAAAAGAGCCACATCATCAAAAACATTAACTCTGTTAACTTTTAACAAGATTAGTTCGTTCAGAGCCAACAAGTTAAAACGTAGGATTATTAGGTACCAAGTCTGTAGGTTGGATTATTATTTACCAATTTGGCAAAGGTTGGTTTATTAAAAACCAATTTCCCTAAAAATAAAGACATAAAACTCGGTTAAAAAGTATTTAGAAAGTTAAGAGGTCGTAAGAGTTAATACTGAAAGTTAAAGGTTAAAAGTAAAAAAAATAAAAAGACAAAAAGACAAATTCAAATATCAAAAAAAAAATAAAAAATTACTGTAGCAATATTCATTTATATGTTTCAAATTAATACATATACTAGGTTTTTACCCGTGCTGCGCGTTGCGGCGGCAACATCAGTTTGTGACTTCATTACATGCGATACGATGATGACATTAACGTGCGGTGCCCACGCATGACTTGACATGCGTTTAACTTTGTCATACACATTACGTTAGTGGGATTAACGTGGTTAGACATATAGATAAAAAGAGTATAATGTCTCGCACATTGTGGTGTAAAGTCGTAAGAGTAATTTAAACAAAAGAATTGAAGTGTTGGAGAAGATGGTGTGTGAAGTTATTAAGTAGAAATAAATCATGGGTCAATGTGTCACTTACCAAAAGATTGGGGTGAATATGTAATGTCTATAAACTTGAGGGTCAAAAAAGAAAACTTAAGACCATGGTTCACCAACAATGGTTTTTAAGTTTATACCAGTTATTTAACCCGCGCATTGCGACGAAGGACACATTGAGAACTTAATCGATATTGACTCGGTTTGTTACAGAACTGGTAAGGTACCAGTACGGTACCACCAATCGCAACAACAACCGAATCAACACGTATTCAGTTCGTTAGCTTTTAAAATTTGATGTTTCTTCATATCAACGAACATTATATTCATCAATTACAAAGTTATTTAGTTAACTAATAAAAAAAACTCTTATAACTTAGTGGTATGGTATTCAACTCATTACAAAAGTAATGTCAATTCAAATACTTGCAAGTGTAAAGTTAGGTGAAATTTTGATGGAAAAAATAATTGTTAAGTAATAAGAAAATATAAAATAGAAAACCTAAATATAAAATAAAACTTCACGTTAAATAATAATAGGGGGGATGGTGCACGGTCCTCCCAACCGCCGGAGTGATCTCACTCCGGGAGCCGCTACCCGACCAAGCTAGCTCCGCAGTGACTTCCCCATACCGACTTCTTACCCTGGGCGACATATGCCACTCCCAAGACTCGAACCCGGTACCTCTGGGAAGAGGTGGGTGTCGGTGGCTGTAACACCCATGCATTTAATTCATTAATTAATCGTATGAAATATGAATGAAATAAATAAACAAAATATTTAACTAACAAAAACTTAGTTGGTAAACTAAGTTATACTACATCATAGTGTTTAACATAGTCAAATAACTAGTTTAAAACATAAGTCGTTCAGTGGTGATTACACGTCTACATAGTTTAGCTAGATTTAATTAGTGCGGAAGCATCCAAAAGTTTTGTGTTCGGTTCTTGAAGCATCAACTTGATCGTCGTCCACATACTTGCAATACCTAAAAAAAACTGGAAATTTTGGCAATTATTAGTATTAGAATTCTTGAAAAATGTCATTAATCAAACTATAATCAAATACGGATTTGATTATCTGAGATATGCCAACTTCAGCAGTTTTGGCAGGGCTCTACCGTAACTTACGGTAGCCACCGTAAGTTACGGTAGCTCCTGGGCAGCACTGGTTCTACCGTAAAACAGTAGGAATCTACCGTAGCCTTTTTACCTCTACCGTAACTTACGGTAGACTCTGAAATTTTATATTTTGACTGATTTGTTTGTTTTGCCCAAACCCAATTCTCGGATTTCTCATTTTGAACATCCACGCTCCCATCACCGGTTTGCGTATTTAGTAATTCGTTACCCGACACTCGGGCTCAAAATCTACCAGTAAGGTACTACCGTTATTCGATTCATACCCTCTCTTAATGACCCGTTTGGTTTACCCTTATGGACTTCATCATTCTAACAAACCAACACGTTAAATTCTCGTATTCTAATATGTCATTTATCGACAATAACAAAAGACCAATTAACTATATTACGAAGCATTTGCCACGCATTAATCGATTATTCGACCCGTTTGGCTCATCTACGGAATCCTCCATTTTGATGACTACCAACAAGTTCTAACCAATTCTTGTCCTATTATTCAATATAGTGAACATTATCGCTTTAAATCAACACAACCTTTATGCTACAATTCACTATACACATGCAAATTATCAAAATTTACCCAATGTAACGAATCAAGTTACATACCTTTAGTGCACGCCCTTCAAACGCAAGTCGCCACCGGCTTGTCCGCTTGGAGCTCCGGTATCCTTTCCTATAGAGTTCAACCAAGACATGTTTAGAACTCTTTTCAATTCATAGTTCACATATTTTGCCGAAACATCACAATCGTGCGGTTTAACTCAAATTTTCAGATTTAAGCCTTTTTTGAGGCATTTATGCAAACACTTTAAGGGCAGAAATTTACACGATATATTATCAAGTTCATAACTTGTCATATAGCCCTAAATTTTCATCAATCAACTACCTTATATGAACTTTAGCCTCTAGAATTCTGCAATCACTTCACATATGTCAAATATTACTAGAACAACCACTATAATCCTAGTGTTTATCAAGTTTCACAAAAGCCACTTATCACCTTTAATGGTGATTATGAATTTCACCCAAAATAGGCATAATTTCATCAAGTAAATGGACTAGGGTTTGTCCCTAGACATTATTTCATCCCAAACAACTAACATGCAATCATCAATTCGAATTTTCTATGTTCATTCAGAAATTTAGATGAGAATTTTCTACAAAATTCACATACCTTATGATCCCTTTCACTGAGGTGATCACCAATCTATGTTCGGATTTTGATTTGGGACTGAAATTGGCCTTTAATTGATCAATTTTGTGGAAACTAGGGTTTGGTGAGGAGTTCTGGTCGCTCCCCTGCGTTCCTGATCGACCAGACACACTTCTTGTGTGTTTGGTTTTTTATTTGTTTTGTTTTAACCAATTTAAGTTTCAAGTTCTACAACATAGGTCCCTCCACTTTTGTTTAACTTAAAGTTTGGTTGTTTTAACCCTATTATAAGTTACTTCTAGACTTGTAGTTAACTAGGTTAAAAATTCCTAGTTAGTAAATTCTGGTTTATTTATACTTTATAATTCTAATATAAAGTTTAATATTTTTGGGGTGTTACAAGTCCACCCCCCTTAAAAGGGTTTCGTCCCCGATACCGAATTACGTACCAAATAAAGTAGGGTAGAGTTGTTGCATCTCCTCTTCGGATTCCCATGTGGTATCCGCACCCTTTCTGTGTTCCCATTTAACCTTTACTTGATTGATCTCTTTATTCCTTAAGGTTTTTACTTTACGATCCAAAACCGCAATGCGCTTTACCACATAGTTTTGCCTGTCATCCACCTCGATGTCGTCGTAGTGGATATAAATTGTCTCATCTGCTAGACATTTCCAAAGATGTGACACATGAAATGAGTTATGAATTCCACTTAGTTCCTCCGGTAGTTCAAGGCGGTAAGCTACATTTCCTATCCGTTCTACGATTGCAAACGGCCTGATAAACCTCGGGCTCAATTTTCCTCTTTTTCTAAACCGGATAACCCCCTTCCATGGGGATACTTTGAGCATGACTTTGTCGCCAACCTGGAACTCGATCGGTCTCCTCCTTTTGTCAGCATATGACTTTTGTCTATCTTGAGCCGCTTTCAAGTGTGCCTGAACCACATCAATCTTTTCATTAGTGGCTCGTACTATATCTTGGTGGGCGAGTTCACGTGGGCCCACTTCACCCCAACATACCGGGGTTCGGCATTTCCTACCATAGATCATTTCGTACGGTGCCATCCCAATACTAGCATGGTAGCTGTTGTTATACAAAAACTCGACCAATGGTAGATAAACATCCCAACTTCCTCCAAAGTCGATTATACATGCCCGTAGCATGTCCTCCAACGTTTGTATTGTTCTTTCACTCTGTCCATCCGTCTGAGGATGGTACGCAGTGCTGATGAACAATTTGGTTCCCATTTGCTCTTGGAAATCTCGCCAGAAATTTGAAGTGAACCGGGTATCCCTATCGGACACGATGGATACCGGTACTCCATGGCGTGCTATTATCTCATTAGTGTAAACTTCTGACATCTTTTCTGACGTATAAGTCTCACGAATCGGAATGAAGTGAGCACTTTTCGTCAATCTATCCACCACTACCCATGTAGCATCGAAACCACGGTTCGGTTTTGGTAGTTTGGTTAATAGGTCCATCGTAATATGTTCCCATTTCCAAACCGGGATTTCTAACGGTTGGAGTTTACCGTATGGTTTTTGGTGCTCCGCCTTGACTTGTAGACATGTCAAGCATTTTTCCACGTATTTCACAACATCTCTTTTCATTCTGGGCCACCAATAGTTTTGTTTTAAGTCGTTATACATTTTGGTCGCTCCCGGATGGATGGAATAACGGGACTTGTGAGCTTCATCGAGTAGAAGCTTTTTAACTCCACATGTGTTAGGAACCAAATTCTATTGAAACGTGTTTTCAAACCGTGGTTGCCTACTTCGAGATCTTTAACTTGGCCAACAATCATTTCCTTTCTCCAGTTTTCCGTCTTTACTGCTTCATCTTGTGCTCATCGGATTCGTTCAAGTAAGCCTGAGGTCACAATGAGCTGCAATGATTGTACTCGTATCGGGGCATAATCTGCCTTTTGGCTCAACGCATCAGCCATTACATTGGCTTTCCCGGGGTGGTAGTGTATTTCACAATCGTAATCCTTGACCATTTCTAACCATCGTCTCTGGCGCATATTTAACTCCTTCTGATCGAAGAAGTATTTTAGGCTCTTGTGGTCGGTGAATATGGTGCACTTTACCCCATATAAATAGTGTCTCCATATTTTTAACGCAAATACCACCGCAGCCAATTCGAGATCGTGCGCGGGATACTTATTTTCATGTATCTTCAATTGCCTCGAGGCATAAGCTATAACTTTGCCCTGTTGCATCAAAACACATCTGAGCCCTGATAATGAGGCATCCGAGTAAACCACTAAGTCTTCGACTCTGTCCGGCAACGTTAATACCGGAGCTTGAGTTAATTTCTCTTTTAGCGTCTGAAACGCCCTTTCTTGTTCAACACCCCAAATGAACTTTTCCTCCTTCCGGGTTAACTTTGTTAGTGGCGACGCAATCTTGGAGAAATCTTGAATGAATCTTCTATAGTATCCCGCAAGCCCTAAGAAGCTTCAAATTTCCGAAGGGTTCTTCGGGGGATTCCATTTCGACACGGCCTCAACTTTTGACGGATCCACCAATATTCCATCGGCACTTATGATGTGGCCGAGGAATTGCAACTCTCGTAACCAAAAGGCGCACTTCGAGAATTTCGCATATAACCTTTCTCGTCTGTGTGTCTCTAACACCTCTTGTAAGTGGTGTGCATGCTTAGCTTCACTTTTCGAATACACCAAAATATCGTCGATAAACACGATGACTGATTTATCCAGCATTGGCTTGCAAACCCGGTTCAGAAGGTCCATGAAAGTCGCGGGTGCATTTGTTAGCCCAAATGACATCATGAGGAACTCGTAATGTCCGTATCGCATGCGGAAAGCCGTCTTCGGCACATCTTCCTCCTTGACCTTTAGTTGGTGATACCCCGATCTAAGGTCAATCTTTGAAAACCAGTTCGCACCTTGTAATTGGTCGAATAGATCATCTATCCTCGGAAGCGGGTATCGGTTCTTTTTCCGTGAGTTTGTTTAACTCCCGGTAATCGATACACATGCGCATGCTTCCGTCTTTCTTTTTCACGAACAGTACCGGTGCGCCCCAAGGAGACACACTCGGCCTTATAAATCCTTTGTCAAGCAGGTCTTGAATCTGGGACATCAACTCTTGTAATTTCGACGGCGCGAGTCGGTACGGTGCTCTAGCTACGGGTTTTGCGCCCAGAATCAATTCGATTCCGAACTCTACTTCTCGTTCGAGCGGTATCCCCGGTAAATCTTCCGGAAATACATCTTCGAAGTCCCGTACTACCGGTACGTTTCCAATCTTCAGTGATTCTTTCTCGGGCTCATTCGCGTATATCATAAACGCCTTACATCCTTGCTTCATAAGCTTGTGTGCTTTCAACATCGAGCATAGTATGGGGTTACCTCCTTTTTCGCCATAGATAGTGACGTGTTTTCCGCTCGGAGATGTTAGCTTTATCTCCTTACGGAAACACACAACCTTTGCGTGGTGCTGAGATAGCCAATCCATCCCAACAACTACTTGAAATTCCCCCATTGACATCGGGATTAGGTCTATCAAGTATTCTTCATCATCGATGCTTAATTTGCAGCCCCGACAAATATCACAAACTATAAAACTTTTGTTGTCCCCTATTTCAACTTCTAAGGGCACAGATAATTTCGTCAATACAAATGAAGGATGTCGAATAAATCCATGTGAAATGAAGGATTTATTCGCACCCGTATCAAACAATACACGTGTAGGAATTAAGTTTATTGTGAATGTACCTGAGACCACATCGGGTTCTGTTTTTGCTTCAACTGCTGTAAGTTGGAAGGACCTAGCTTTCGCCTTTAGGGCTTCCGTTGGAGATTCTTTAGTGTCTCTCTTTCCAACCAATTCTGGGCATTCAGACTTTTTGTGGCCGGGCTGATAACATTTATAGCAAACAGAAACCTTTCCGGGACATAACGATGCGGTGTGTCCCGTCTTCCCACATACCGGACACGGCTTGTCTTTGAAGCGGCACTCACCCTTGTGCCCCTTTCCACACACCTTGCAACTTGGCGACCCGCCTTTAGCATCCACTTTCTTTCCCGGTTCCACAGTTCGAGCTTTCTTTGTAGGGCTTGGATTCACACCATGTGCCCTTCGTTCACCTCTTTCAACTTGTTTCTTCAATTCAATTTCCCGTTCCCGAGCAACGTTTATGATCTCGGTAAGGGTCTCGTATTTTGAAGGAGTCATAAAATCCCTATACTCGGCGCTCAACATGTTATAGTAGTAGTAGATCTTCTGTTCTTCATTCGTCACCAATTCGTTGCAAAATTTCATCTTATCCATAAACGTCGCCGTGATCTTGTCTATGGTCTCGCCCTTGTGTAAGACCCTAATTCGTACATGACAAAAGTCGCAGCGGAAAACACGTACCATAAAATTTCTTTCATTACAAACAACTTGACTTACTTGAAAGTTCGTTTTAGTATGAATCTTTTACAAAAATAAGGTATAAGTCATGTTTACTAAAGTACATACTCAAATAAGTCTCCGTACAATCTACTTTGTGACTCGATCTTTGATCTCTATTCCTCGTGATAACCGCCTGTGAATTGTACAACCTGCACTCACCACATACATTCATAACATTAGTATACAATACATAAATAAGGTTCAATCTCGTACACTTCCCATTCCATTATTTATCTTATCTAACTTTAATCATTTCGTCCGCGTATCCATATCTTGGTGAGGCTTCGATAATGTACCTGCATGACGTATCATTCTCAAGGCGCACCATTAATAACGTAATACACGACGTATCTAATTCACGCATACATACATCCTTACATGCATACATACACTTCTACAAACGTACATGCCTTCTTATATATCTACATGCATGCATACACTCATATGTACCTTCGTATATACCAAATACCCATCTACATATACATATATATTACTACGTTTCTACATACGTACATATACACATACGCATCTTCGCATATACATCATTACATATCTACATACTTACATACATTACTACCTACTCATATACAAACTTACATACTTCCATTCACATATATATATTCATACCTACACACGTGTATACCTTCATACTTAATTACCTAGAGCTCATGCTCATACATAGTGACTTGATTACATGCATACACCAATACCTACATATAAACATACATGCATACATAACTACATGCTTACATACATTCAATAAATGAATGTAGCTATACATATACATGCTTTCACTCACACGTACATATACTTACGAAATTACCTAATTACATTCATACATACATATTATCTCATACAAGGTTAAGGAGCCTTTCGGGAGTGTTACGGGTCAACCGGGAATGCATGACGCGAAAACAGAGAAAACAACAGAACAAGCCGTCGGCGACGGGCTATGAACCCGTCGGCGACGGGATCGGGAAATACCCGTCTCACACATCAACCCGTAGGCAGAAACCTAAGGCGTCGGGCGAAGACATCATCATATGAACCCGTCGGCGACGGGCTCCATACCCGTCGGCGACGCCCCCTCTAAAACCTCTTTTTCTGCAGATTCGTTTCGTCGTCCGAACGCACTAAAACTCGCGTAACTTTCGAACCGCTTACCCGTTTAACCTCCCGTTTCTTCCTACATGCTTGTAAATTCAACTTCTATCATATTAACTTAATATCCCACATCCGGATTAAGGAAATTCTTATCTTACGCTCTATCGACTTATTGACATTTTCTAATTATTTGACCCGTTATGGGTATTTGCGCATTAATTGATTTAAGACTAACAAAACCATACTTCCCGCTTCCATACTTGTCCAAAACATTACACTAATCGTATAATTTGTTTATAAACCACCTATCAAGATCGTTTGCCCAAAATACCCATCAAGGGCATTTTGGTCAACTTTAAATCCCATCCCTTACGACGTAAGACTACGACACATAAATGACCTCATCCATCATGTTTAGTTACTTAAAACACCATATAACTTAATCGAACATAAGAAGTGATTACAGAAATCACTTACCTTACGCGTCCGTGCTCGTATCCGATTCCTTGCCTCTTCTTGACCCGTTAGCCTTTCTCGCTTGAGTCCGTCTTGACATGATTCCTATACTTTCATGTCACCCATCACATTCTCGTTAGTATACACAATTGTACGCATTAACGATCATATTAACCACATATTTCACATTTAACTTTCTTTAGTCACAACTAACAAGCATAAAACATATAATCTAATTCATATCCTTTCCAATTCATGAAATTTATCATATAATCATGGATAACGCATATTAACATAACATGTACCATACGACTTCCTACAATCCTACCTTTACGACAACGAGTCAAATCATGTAACCTATACTTAGTTAACTTTTGAGAGTCAACTATTAACCATACTTAACTATCGACTCATCACCATATACTTGTAACATCATAATCGACTATACGGGCGATACTATTATCATACGCTTGGTGTGCGTACCACCTTCTAAGCATAACGTACAACTGATTTATGCATGAATCTTCTAAGCTCATATATAATTCATCAAATCCTACTACTAATCAACATATAACATTCACACATAAACATCAAACATATCACCACCACCTTTCTCTCAATTCAACTCACAAGAATTCATCATATCCATCATAATTCATCAACAATCAACAAGAATTGAACATGGATGATCATCCAAGTCATCATCCTTACCAAAGCAAGTGGGTTTCACCTCTAAACATCAAATTAACACAAATCGTACATAACCTATGTTCTATATGATGATTCTAACACTTATACATGATCAATTTCACCTTATCTTACGGATTTGAACATAACCCACTTCACCCATGATCACCAATCTTAGATTTAAAACATACCTTATGATCCTCTCGTGTTGGTGATCATTAATCCATACTCGGTTGTGAATTTGGGCCTCGTTTTATCCTTCAATTTGATCATTTAAGGTTGAGCTAGGGTTTGGCTCAAATGGGAGCTCCTGATCGATCTAGAACACACACGAATGTGTGTTTGTGTGTTGTTATTTTCTTTTAATAACTCATCTTTCATTCTATACCATCTAGCCCCTCATGTTTACCATTTAACATACTTGGCCCAACTTTCATGATTTAATAGTTTTGGCCATACACTTTAACTAGGTAAAATAGCCTAATTATTTATTTCATGACGTGCCACATAAGAACATACGACAATTATTAACATTCAAATTTTGGGGCGTTACACCTTGTGTCTAAGTTGCATGAATTCTTCTTTGATTTTATTAATGACCGCCTTGGGACTATGATGTTTAAGAAACGGCGTTTTAAACTCCTCCCATGTCATGGCCCTCGCCGCTTCGGCTCCTATTTCCTTCTTTTTATTGTCCCACCAATCTTTGGCTTGACCCCTCAGCTGACCCGTTCCGTAAGCAACAAAGTCACTTTCGTCACAATGGGTCCTTTCGAACACTCCTTCAACATCACTTAACCATCTCTGGCATATTATCGGGTCAACCTCCCTGTTGTAGATTGGCGGTTTACACGCCATAAACTCTTTATACGAACATCCCTTACGTTCTCCCGATTTATCTTTCATATGGTTGACACTATCTTCCAACCTTTTGACTCGTTCTTCGACAAGTGACAACAGCGTGTTTTGAATTTTGTCTATAAACCCGGATAGACTACCTTCAATTGCCTTTCCCACTTCTTCGGCAATTATCTCTTTCATTTGTTCGGTGCTTGTCGGCACCGGATCATTATCGTTTCCTTTCGACATCTTGAAACTGAAATGTTTACATTATACATTTCATTTATAACATAGCTTTATTTGCTTTGGTTTAGCCAAGTTCATAACTTTCTTTAACCGTTCGCTTTTGGTGCACTTTTCGGGTTTGAGTGTGTTAACACGCTCTTCCCATGCACATTAATTCACATCTCATTTCTCACATAAGATAGGATCTACTAAAATAATTAATTAATTCTTACCGGACGATCGATCAAGCTTGAACCGAACACTTTGTTGACAACCTTAAGCTCTGATTACCAACTTGTAACACCCATCCATTTAATTCATTAATTAATCGTATGAAATATGAAATAAATAAACAAAATATTTAACTAACAAAAACTTAGTTGGTAAACTAAGTTATACTACATCATAGTGTTTAACATAGTCAAATAACTAGTTTAAAACATAAGTCGTTCAGTGGTGATTACACATCTACATAGTTTAGCTAGATTTAATTAGTGCGGAAGCATCCAAAAGTTTTGTGTTCGGTTCTTGAAGCATCAACTTGATCGTCGTCCACATACTTGCAATACCTAAAAAAAAACTGGAAATTTTGGCAATTATTAGTATTAGAATTCTTGAAAAATTTCATTAATCAAACTATAATCAAATACGGATTCGATTATCTGAGATATGCCAACTTCAGCAGTTTTGGCAGGGCTCTACCGTAACTTACGGTAGCCACCGTAAGTTACGGTAGCTCCTGGGCAGCACTGGTTCTACCGTAAAACAGTAGGAATCTACCGTAGCCTTTTTACCTCTACCGTAACTTACGGTAGACTCTGAAATTTTATATTTTGACTGATTTGTTTGTTTTGCCTAAACCCAATTCTCGGATTTCTTATTTTGAACATCCACGCTCCCATCACCGGTTTGCGTATTTAGTAATTCGTTACCCGACACTCGGGCTCAAAATCTACCAGTAAGGTACTACCGTTATTCGATTCATACCCTCTCTTAATGGCCCGTTTAGTTTACCCTTATGGACTTCATCATTCTAACAAGCCAACACGTTAAATTCTCGTATTCTAATATGTCATTTATCGACAATAACAAAAGACCAATTAACTATATTACGAAGCATTTGCCACGCATTAATCGATTATTCGACCCGTTTGGCTCATCTACGGAATCCTCCATTTTGATGACTACCAACAAGTTCTAACCAATTCTTGTCCTATTATTCAATATAGTGAACATTATCGCTTTAAATCAACACAACCTTTATGCTACAATTCATTACACACATGCAAATTATCAAAATTTACCCAATGTAACGAATTAAGTTACATACCTTTAGTGCACGCCCTTCAAACGCAAGTCGCCACCGGCTTGTCCGCTTGGAGCTCCGGTTTCCTTTCCTATAGAGTTCAACCAAGACATGTTTAGAACTCTTTTCAATTCATAGTTCGCATATTTTGCCGAAACATCACAATCATGCGGTTTAACTCAAATTTTCAGATTTAAGCCTTCTTTGAGGCATTTATGCAAACACTTTAAGGGCAGAAATTTACACGATATATTATCAAGTTCATAACTTGTCATATAGCTTTCATCAATCAACTACCTTACATGAACTTTAGCCTCTAGAATTCTGAAATCACTTCACATATGTCAAATATTACTAGAACAACCACTATAATCCTAGTGTTTATCAAGTTTCACAAAAGCCACTTATCACCTTTAATGGTGATTATGAATTTCACCCAAAATAGGCATAATTTCATCAAGTAAATGGACTAGGGTTTGTCCCTAGACATTATTTCATCCCAAACAACTAACATGCATTCATCAATTCGAATTTTCTATGTTCATTCAGAAATTTAGATAAGAATTTTCTACAAAATTCACATACCTTATGGTCCCTTTCACTGAGGTGATCACCAATCTATGTTCGGATTTTGATTTGGGACTGAAATTGGCCTTCAATTGATCAATTTTGTGGAAACTAGGGTTTGGTGAGGAGTTCTGGTCGCTCCCCTGCGTTCCTGATCGACCAGACACACTTCTTGTGTGTTTGGTTTTTTATTTGTTTTGTTTTAATCAATTTAAGTTTCAAGTTCTACAACATAGGTCCCTCAACTTTTCTTTAACTTAAAGTTTGGTTGTTTTAACCCTATTATAAGTTACTTCTAGACTTGTAGTTAACTAGGTTAAAAATTCCTAGTTAGTAAATTCTGGTTTATTTATACTTTATAATTCTAATATAAATTTTTATATTTTCGGGGTGTTACAGTGGCCAACTGGGCTACCCCAGTTGGTTACGTTAAATAATAATAAAATGTAATTAATTGTAAAAATATCAAATATGGACCGATCTATATGTAAGTCATGATAATAAGCTTATATTATTGTTTTGGATTAGAATGAAAAATATATTTTGAGAAAGTTAAGAGAGATTAGTTGTAACAATAGTAAAAGAAGAAAAGAAAAAAGTAAAAGAAAAAAAGGAAAGAACAATGATTAAAGGAAAAAAGGGTGAAAGGGGGTCGAACCCCTAACCTTTGCTTCAAATATGTCACAACCAACCACCAGACCAAATTAGACTATTGGCTTCTGTAATGCCGAATATTAATATATATAAAAGAAGGCGGTGGCTGTGATGTGACAGCCACCGACCTTCTTCTTTAAGATTATATAAGAGTAAACTGCAATTTTACCCCCTGAGGTTAGGGGTCATTGGCACCCTTACCCCCCCCCCCCCTAAGGAAATAATTGCAATTTTACCCCCCCCCCCCCCCCACTGTTTGCTGTTATGTTGCAACCTTACCCCCCGGCCTCAAATTTGTTGACTAATCCGTTGACTATAACTTGAAATGACTATAATGCCATTTCATATTACCCCCTGTATTTTGTGCATTCTGTGATATTACCCCCTGCCACCACTGCCACCGCCATTCACCACCACAACCACCACTGCCACCTCCAACCACCACCCTCAACCACCTCCAGCCACCACCCCTCTTCACCCACCCCACCCCCACCACCTCCACCTCCACCACCGTCCACCACCACTCTTCAAACTCCACCACCACCACCGCCCCACTGGGTCAATCATAACCTGCGTAAGCCACTATCGTTGCAAAAATAAGAACTAAATTTCCACTACCTTCCAAAATCAATTACCAATTAGTAAAGAAAGAGGATGTACACACTAATGAAAATCAGTAAACGCTCCATTCATCCAACTGTGTGTATACAAAGAATACAACACCAAAATCATACAAGATCCAATCATCCAAACACCTTTTCTGAACAACAAATTAACTTAAAATTTCAACAATCTACAACACCTGATCTTAAACAATTTAACTTCAAACATAAACAATTTAAAATACCTAATCTCAAACAGATTAACTTCAAACTTCAACAATCTACTAACAGTTAATAAACCTAAAGCATTATCAAACACAATCACAATATTTGACAAACTAACAGTGATATACCTGTCATGAGAACAGCAGCTTCCAAGTAATCATCACTGTCTTCATACTCGTAGTCTCCAGATCTTCTATCACGAGAATAATTACAAGATATAACAATCGGTTTCAACGATCGGCGACAATAATGCTTCAGTTGAGAAGCGGAAAACGAAATCGAAAACGGCGATCGTCGGAGGTGATTAGCGAATAATGTTTGATTCCGAGCACACAATTGAAGTCGGAGCATTATGCAAAGACAGATTCCAGTGTAGGTGAGGTAGAAACGAGGGTGCATATAGGCGTGTTTATATTATAATAAAGAGTAAACTGCAATTAGTATAGAACCATCTTCCCACCATCAAGAACTTGTTCAGGGTTCAGTTGCAGGACAACATTGGGGATCTTGATCTCTGGCCTCTTGTACCCACCTGGTGGAGTTTGACGAGTGGTGGTGGAGGTGGTGGGGGTGGGGGTGGGTGAAGAGGGGTGGTGGCTGGAGGTGGCAGTGGTGAATGGCGGTGGCAGTGGTGGCAGGGGGTAATATCACAGAGTGCACAAAACACAGGGGGTAATATGAAAGGGCATTATAGTCATTTCAACTTATAGTCAACAGATTAGTCAACAAATTTGAGGCCGGGGGGTAAGGTTGCAACATAACAGCAAATAGTGGGGGGTAAAATTGCAATTATTTCCTTAAGGGATAAGGGTGCCAATAACCCCTAATCTCAGGGGGTAAAAATTGCAGTTTACTCATTATATAAATATGAATGGCGGTCAACAACTTCATTAAAATGTGTAACAACAGGCATTATGAATGGTGGTCAACAACTTCATTAAAATGTGTAACAACAGGCATGAAAATCAAGTTCATTGACCTTTCCATGATGGACCACCCTGCACACAGGCCCCACCAGATACATCAAGTCCATGCTGCCTGCAACCAACTTGGCTTCTTTCAGGTATCAGTTTATAATAATAATGCATATAGCAATACGTATACATACATCGGTGGTATATAAGATGACTTATTTGCTACGTTTGCATGAGCTTTCCAGGCTATACATGTGTCAAATTTAACTTCTCATGGTATCAAAAAAGATAAAGGAAACGGTTGAGAAGGACTTTCGACGTATATATAGCGCCAGTGGCGGATCTAGAAAATCTTCGTAGGGGTAACGTTTTTAAAAAAAGAGGTAACGAAATCAAAAAACATCAACAAACGTCAAAATTTTCCAAAATTTACACCATCGTCGGAGCGCCAAGGGGTAGCAAGCGCTACTCCTTATCATAAGGTAGGTCCGCCCCTGTATAGTGCATGAATGCATGCATATGTCTTTAATATAATATTTTGCCCGGATAAAGAACATTGTCTATTGAAGGTGATAAACCATGGGATTTCTAGCTCGGTCATGAAAGATGCACTAGACTCTACTGAACAACCGAAAACTTCGATTACTGAAAGAACGATACAATTAACCACATTCGAGACAGGTCTGATCTCCAATTTTAGAGTAAAAACCCTAATTTTATATAAACATAAACATCGATACCCTAATCTAACACAAAACAGGCATTAAATAAAACCCTATCTAACTGATTACCCCACTAACAACCCTCCCCACTAATACAGCTTTCCCACGTTCATAACTTCTAAGTGATTGGGTCAGCTGGATTCTCCAATTAGGCCCAAACAGATTCAGCCCATAATGATTTAAAGTAGCGAGGATTATATCAATGCTACCCGCCCGGAGACACGACTTGTCCTCAAGTCGAAACGTGGGAAACTGTTCTTCCAGGTGATCGTACTTTTTTCCAAGTCTTTTCAAGGACGGTTGCCCCAGTAACAAAGTAGCTCCAGAATAGGATGGCCTACGTCTGAGACTGAGCAATAGGCGAGGAGTGTACCGCGTTAGGGGTCAAGTTTTGCCAAACTTTTCCGGCGATACTGTTGAATCTTTATAGAGATAATAACTTTATATACAAGGAGGATAAAAACATAATTTTATGAAAGTAATTACAACTTTTAAAACATATAATAAAATCCTTTAAAACATATTGCCGACCTTTAAACCTACTTTTTCCCATAATTTGTAAACGACCATAACTTTTTCATACATTAATATTTTTTTAGATTAAACAATAAAAACGAGCATTTCATTATCTTTAATTAGTATGATATTGTTATAGTTTTTTTTTAATTTAAAAATATACATATTAGACGATTAGTCGGTGTCTCTCGCTGCATCGTGCGAACACCCACTAAATAGTAAATCCTCAATGCTTAATGCACATCCAAAAAACTTATCAAGTGTTATCCATCTATTCCAAAAAAAAAACTAAAACTGTTGCCCTAAAATGCTTTATAAAAAAGAAATAAAAATTCCAGAAGGTCTCTAAATATAAGACTTTAAGAAATACAGGAAAGCACATGAAAAAAAAAAGAAGAAATATACACTTCTGAGACTTTTTCGAATACATAGGGCTCGGTTTTTCTAACATACTTGCTTCTGCCATCACTAAGAGTGTTGAAAAGTTGATGGCGGTCAGAAGGCGAAAAGAACAGCTCACTTGCCACCTAAAGTGGGGAAGTGACCCGGATCTTCAATTTTTGGGGCTTCAGGGGCATAGCTTGAACCTTGGTTGTAACGTCCATCTCCACCTCTATGGCCACCACGCCCACGCCCCCCATAGTTTCTTTCACCAGCAGCAGGTTTTAAAAACTCGTTAATGTTGAGTGACTGCAAACACCAAAACAGACTCTCAACACATGGACTAAATGTTATGCTTTTGACCCATTTAGTTATCAATGGGCCTAATATCACTAACATGTACAGGTAAAAACTATAAAAGAAAATTAACTAAAAAAGGGTCAAATAGGTGAAAGTATCAGAAAGTTTAATTTGCTAACGTAACACACCCGCCTATATCACTTGATTTATAAAAATATTACTATCATAATAAAATTTTGTAGTATTGGTGTTTTTGGTCATCTCGGCCTGAAATGTTTCAACCCATACAAAATTATAAGGCTGGAGGGTGTGGTATAATGCCACTAGGGGCTTTATCACGCCACGTCAGATCCACCTGGGCGCCACGTCATATGAGGGGGCTTTAAAGCCCCTCTCTTTAACTTGCATGGTGTGATATAAAGCCCCCTATTAAACAAAATTAAAAAAAAAGATTTTATTGGTTGAAATTAGGTGGGCCCACCAACACACACCGTTAAAGCTCGTTAACATGCTGGCGAGACATGGATGGCACCCCCCTTTGAAATCGATGGTGTGGGGGATGGCGCCCCGGGGGTGCTATGGAGGGTGATGTGGCGGGGTGGCGCCATGCCACACCCACCAGCCTAACCATTTTGACGTGCTACCCATGAGATATGCCACATAGGATGCCTAGAAAGACTACTTTATGCCTCTTTTCTTTTGGTTAGATACAAAAAGTGAGGTGCCTATTTGCTCTTATTGCACCTTTTGTATTTACAAGTTTTTTTTTTTTGAACAGCCAACGAATCCTCCAAATGGGCTACTGGCGAAATTCACCACATCGGGATACACTCGCCCGTGAACACTCGCCCGAAGGCACGACAGTGCGGTGAGTGACAACAATCCACACACTATGTAACAAGCATTACCTTCTTCGCTTTCTCTTCTTTCTCAGCAATCTCTTTACGCTTATCCTTGTCAGTCCCCTAAGAAAAATAAATTAAAATACAATGGTTAAAAAATTAAATGGTAAAGAAAAATAAATTAAAATATAATGGTTAAAAAAATTAAATGGTTACAAAATGTAGCTTTAAAGAATTCACAAATATTTATTAATATATAAATTTGTCACCAATTTAACGAAGATCTCATCACTGCTCTTCTTGTTGGAGAGCTGTTGCATGGATGCAAGCTCTTTGTCAACTTCCACCTTCCTTTCTTTAGTCTTAAGTGCCTCTAAAGCTTTCCTCTTTTCCTCGAGAACCTTTTGATATTCTTCAAGAGTCATCTCCTGTAATAAAATTAAAAAAAAATAAAAAGTCAGTAAACATGCTTGGTTTACCTTAAAAACGGTAAAAGGGTTATATTTTTATACCTAATTAATCTCATGTAAAACATTAACTATTTATATCACTCAAAAGAAACAGTCAAAAAAGCGTTGGCAGGTCATCAAAAAGAGCCGAACCCAACCCACTGCAACCCGTATTGGCCATCACAAAGCTACCCAATTTGATTGTTAACATAGTAAAACATTTTCAGTAGATCTTGCATTGTTTCTCCTCTAAAAGTGGATTTCCACATGTTAGACTTACGTTTACCTTATCCTCAGGCTCCTTCTCCTCGGACTCATTTACAGCATTCTCCTTTTTCTCATCGTTTGAATCTTCCTCGTTCAACGGCTTATCAGAAACCACCGTTTTCTCCCCTTCATTCACCACTTCCTCAGTCTCCCTGTGAGGAAGCATAACAAGCATTACTAACTCGAAGAAAATAAAAGTACCAAGTATAGGCGAAACTTTCAAATCATATACCTAATAATGGGCCAATTTGGCTCATCTTTTATCTCCCAACGGGTCAAATGATATAAATTACTTAAAGGGAATATGGCCAAAGTCACCTGAAGTAATCGCCCTATTAAAAGTTTATATTAGTTTAATAGTATAGTATTTGCAATCATGTGTAGCACATTAATTATTTTTAGAACATAAAATCTGGACAAAAAGTGTTTGAGCGTCAACCCAGCCCACCCCCACCAGTTCCAAGTTGGGTTGACGCGCAAACACTTTTAGTCCAGATTTTATGTTCTAAAAATAATTAATGCGCTACATATGATGGCAAAAACTACACTATAAAATAATATAACTTTTTAATAAGTTGATTACTTTAGGTGACTTTGGCGGTTTGGCCATATTCCCTTTAAGTAATTTACATGCTTTGACCCAAACCCGTTTTAGCTCATTACCCAAGCCACCCCTTTACCCACCTCTAAATTTAATAATTATATAGAAAGTCAAAAAAAAAAAGATACCGAGCAATTTCATCAGCCTGACTTCCCCAGTTCCCGCGACCTGCTCCCTCGCGTTTGAATTCATTCCTATACGTAAGATAGCAAAGAATTCACAAAATTAAAAAAAAATGATGAGCATTTATAAGCCAATGATCCAAATATAGAAAAAAAGGTCTAATGTATCAAACAGACTAATAAAAACTACCCATAGCCTGTCCCGCTGCGGCGTTCATATGGACGGCGAGGACGATCACCATCCTCCACATCTCCATTAGCGAATCCGCCACGACGACCACCACGGAAACCGCCACGAGAACCACTGCCACCACGTCTCCCGTAACCTTTCTCACCATTAGACTCCTCAATGACACCTTGATCACCAGATAACCCTCGGTTACCAAATGATTGCTCATTGCTTCCTGAGTCTCTATTGAACCCACCACCACGACCCCGTGCGTACCCACGGCCACCACCACGTCCTCCACGCACACCTTCATTTCTAGCCTCCTTCACTGCTCAAAAAATAATCCTTTTATACGAGAATGCAGAAAAACAAACGCCACATGATGAAAAATCATCAGTGTATATAAAATTCTCCAACCTTTACTAATACATACACCGTTGTTAATTGACACCAAGGAGACCTTAGCATTGTGCAAAAACGGTTGATTTATTTCATACTGGCAAAATACACTTGGAAACGTGAAAATCAGCTTCGTTTTTTCACAAGATAAAAGAGTAAGATGAATAACAAGTCAAGGAATAATAGTCAACAGCACCGTCCCTCTTAATGTGGCACCGTTTAAAAAGCTTTAAACTTGTTACTTGTTTTATTTATGGGAATATGGGATTCAACATTCATGAACTTCAAATGTTGTATCTCTATGGGGTCATTATGTATCAATTAGTGTTACGAGCAAACTCAAATGCCAGTCAACCTAGTCATAAAAATAAAAAGCACAATATTTTGCACCAAGCTAAACAAGAGCATCTATCTTTTTATGATTTCTACATAAGTTCCTCATGAAAATATAAAACTTTAAATTAAAGGGAATTCCCATTTACTACAACTGTTAGGGTGGAGGGTATAATAGTCAGTGAGTGGGTGATTGAGTGGGAGTCACCGATCGGTGACCACCCCCACTTGTTTGAGTCACCGAAATTTTGAATGTTTTCGGTGTATATTCACCGATGCGGGAAGAGGAGGGAGGGAGGTTTAATGGTGGGTCCCAACCCCTTTCAACCAATCACAATTTTTTTATTTTTTACCTACTCAAAGACCCTAGAGTGATTAACCATACCCCTTGATTGAGTGCAAAATGGGGAGTGGAATGGGGAGTTGACATGGCATAATATTATTGGGTAGGATTTCACTCAATCACCCTAGAGTGATTAACCATACCCTCCACCCTTAGGAACTTTCGCTTCCACCATGTCTTCCAACTTCACTTTGTTCGTCTTACATTACGATAACCGAAAAAAACACAAGATGTTGAACAAACTTTGTTCGACTCTTTTATAACGGTAACCGAAAAACAAAACCACACATCTTACCGATAACAAGCTCCCTATTTAATCTAAACCCAAACTTAAACCTATTAGGACCTAAATACTTAACTAAAACATTAAAAAAACTAAACAAACTCCTAACCAGTAACTCAAATTGTTTAAACAAATATGAAATAAACTCCTAACTTATCCTTTTCCTTTCCTTTATTACCTCGAAACCTTCCTTTGATTTATCTCGAACCCGCTTCTCATAATCTCATGTAGACCCAAACCCAGTTAGGATTAACTATTTAACTTCCAATCATAGTTGTTAATGGTGAATAGCGACAAATAGCGATAAGGTGTATTTACATGTATATTTAACAAAAACCTAAAAATTCAGCTATTTTATAGCTATATTTAATTGTTATTATATTTAAAAATAATAATAATAATAATAATAATAATAATAATAATAAGGTGTCGCTATTCTCGCTATCCATCGCTACAACCCTAATAGCAGTACCATACCCATACGCTACATAGCGCGCTATAGCGATCGCTATTGACAACTATGCTTCCAATAATTAGTTAGTTACTAAATCCCAAAACAGCTTAAACATACAACAAAACCTGACCCATATAAACTAAAATCTTGCAAGCCCATTACTTACATATATTATCATTTCAAACCTCTATAATCCAACATTATTATACTATACTAATACTAATTCTATCTAAAAAAGGATAAACAAACTGCTGGTTCATTTTATTGTTCACTGCTTCTACACTTTTCAACTAATAACAAGAACAAGTATTAATAATTAAAAAAATAAAAAAAAAAACTAGTAACAAACTTACCGGCTTGCGCCGGAGGAAGAGGCTTAGAAGGAAGCTTAGCCGGCTGAGCCGCCGGTTTACCGACAGTTGAACCGGTTTGAACCTTTTTGACCGGTGCAGAAACGATCTTCTGCAGAAGCTGTGAAGGATCATCGTTATCGTCATCTACAAGCAGATCGAAAGGGTTTGTTGTAGCCATTTTTTTGGTGATAACAGAGAAGTTAGTGTTTTGCAATAGCTAAAGAGCTTAATTCTGGTTGAAATCCGCCATATTTAGTTGAAAATGTTAACTGACAACACACTGTAATCTTAGAGATGATTGAAGAGTTGGTAAGTGATTGATGAAACCCTAGTTGAAATGCAGTGTGAGTACTGAGATGAGAATGCCCAATTTATTTGACTAACTACCTAAAAAATTATAAAATAGGGGGTCGAAAACGTATATACCGGAAAATTATAAAACAGAGGGTCGAAAACGTATATACCTAAAAAATTCTATACAAAAACTACATGCCGAACACTACTGAGCGAAAAGTTCGGAGGTCAGGCGCCTTCCCCACGGCCCCTACAAAGTTGTGCCGCCCTTGTGCGGTTCTACTTCTGGCGTTACCTCATCGTTACGTTAGATTTTCCGTCACACGGTACCAACCAGTACCGGTACCGAAAATCCCAAAAAATGGTATGGTACCGGTACCGAAAATACTTGGTACGGTTCGGTACCAGTACCGGTTACGGACGATATTTGAAGGTAAAATTCGATAAATACCGGTACCGTACCAAACCAGTGCTGAAAACGCTAAATGTTGGTATCGAATCGGTATCGAAAATCAACTCGGTACGGAAAATTCGATACGTGTTCCAAACCAGAACCCGGTATCATTTACCCATCCCTACTGTTGTAGAAGAGTGGTTTTTCTATTGTTGTCTCGTTTTTATCTTAACTTTTTTATATAGTAAAAACAAGATTACTGATAACAAAAATTACATTAATTAAAAACTAGTGGTTGGCCTATGATGTGACGAGATGTTCAACCAAATCCCTCAAAAGATTATAATATGTGTCGCATTGTTGTATTTGGCAATTGTAATGTGTGTTGAGGTTTGATAATTGACGAAATGAAAAGATTCTAAGGTTTGAATTTTTGATAAATGAATGATGGGGTTTGTTTAAATAGATTTTAATTTTTTTATAAAAGTAATGGTCGTGTGATCGTTTGAACCAAACCCACACCGCGTGGGACTACCCATCATCACCATGTCGTTACACCATGCCACCTTTCCATACCACCACACCCCATCAGTTTAATCAGCTTCACGGGCATATGTTAATATGTTATACAATTTAACCTCGCCAGTTTTTATTGATTTTACATTCACCACTTGTTAGTGTTTTCTTTTAACCACAAATACACACCCTTTAAATTAAATCTATATTTGTCCACCGTGAAACTTATATTATTAAACTCATGGAAAATGACACTTTTCAATACACCTTTAACAGGAAACTAACAATGCATTATCTACATATACAGAAATCAAATGGGAGAATAGTGCCAGGCAGCTGCCTGGCCCTCCCCCATTAGACCAACACGTTTATTGTTTTATATCCATTTTAAAATTACGTTTTTATCCCCAGCTCAAAATAAAATTACGTTTTCGTCCCCAGCTCAAAATAAAATTACGTTTTTTGTCCCCATCTCAAAATTACGATCTTGCCCTCAATTCAAAATTACGACTTTGCCTGGCACTCTCCCATTGGACCAACCAATTTATTATTTTATATCCATTCTAAAATCACGTTTTTGTCTCTCTCTAAAATTACGGTTTTACCCCCAGCTCAAAATAAAATTACGCTTTTGTCACCAGCTCAAAATTACGATTTTTCCCTCCATTCAAAATAAAATTGTGGTTTTGCCCTCAGCTCAAAATTACCTTTTCGCCCCCAGTTCAAAACAAAATTTTGTTTTTGCCCCCACTTAAAAATTACGATTTTGCCCTCTGTTCAAAAATGTGATTTTTCCCCGTTTAAAAATTGTGATTTCGCCCTCAATTCAAAATTACGTTTTTTCTCCTGTTCAAAATAAAATTATGTTTTTGCCCCCAGCTCAAAATTACGATTTTCCCTCGGTTCAAAATAAAATTGTGCTTTTGCCTCAAGCTTAAAATTATGATTGTGCCCTTAGTTCAAATTTATATTACGTTGTTACCCCAAGTTAAAAATTACGAATTTGCCCCTGTGGAAATTTACAATTTTGCCCCAGGCTCAAATTTACAGTACTGCCATTACTTTAGCTTTTGTCAAATTACGATTTTACCCCAGTCAAAAAATACAACTTTCCCTCAGTTAAAAATTACAATATTGTCACTGTTTTAGTTTTTTTTTTTTTTATCAAAACTATAAAAGTGTTTTGTTTTAATTGGTTGACTCGATTTAATTGTTTTTCGTGTCAATGAGCTGACTAACACTCGCTCATTATTCGGTCGTCGCCCTGCAACGCGGGCGGGGCACCAACTAGTTTTGATACAAGTCCTTAGCACCTCTCGCTAGTCCTTTAAATTATAAAAGAAGTTCTCTGTAAAATTAAAAAAATGGAAGGTATAAAATTTAGAGTTAAATGTCATTTTAGTTCCTTTGGTTTGGACCATTTTGCCAGTTTAATACAAATGTTTCATTTTTCGTCTGTGGGTCCAAAACGGTTTCACAGTTGTCATTTTAGTCTACTGAGTTAACTTCATCCATTTTTTCTGTTAACGAGAAGGGCAATTCGGTCATTTTATATGTAATTCTGTGAACTAGAAGGGCAATTCGGCAATATAAAATGACCGAATTGCCTTTCTCGTTAACAGAAATAATGAATGAAGTTAACACAGTTGACGAAAATGACAACGGTTAAATCTTTTTAGACCCACAGAAGAAAAATAAAACATTTGGACTAAACTGACAAAATAACCCAAACCACAGAGACTAAAATGACATTTAAGTCTAAAATTTATGAGTTAATGGATTTTAATAATACTAAGTTTCACCTGTTGGCCGATAATAATCACAACTTTAAAAATTCACTCAAATGATCATAACTTGTAAGAATTTGGCCACCGTTGATCCTTTTCCAACATAGGTGCACTTAAATCATTTAAGGAGTCTGCAGGTGCATTTGAATCTATTGAGGAAGCCAAATTCTTATATGTTAGAAATTGATTAATGAGGGCCAAATTTTTATAAGTTGGGATCGTTGAAGAGAATTTTTAAAATTGGGATTATTATTGGCCAAATGGGAAAACTTAATATTATCAAAATTGAATAACCCAAAATTTATATACAAGGTTACAATCTACCATATGCAAAGTTAGACTCAATGTTTTAAAGTTTTTTTTTTCTTCATTTGAAGTTTTTTCGACCAGTGTATGAATTACCAAGTAAACTTAACTCAATTATATTATTATATTTGTATTTATATTTATATTTACAATTAATTAATTTTATTTTCAACGCAAATTTACGACCAATTGTATCCCGTTATCAATCAAAATGATTTCTTTTGGGTTCCGTTCATCTCTTGCCGAGACAGTGAAACTGATATTATGCCTACATGCTTTGAGATGAATATGTTGATAATGTTTTTATTTTTTAACATGTCATGAATTATTAGTTGTATGTATACAAACTATGTAAAGGCATATTGCCCACAAAATATATACCTAAAATAAGGTTTGCGGTGGGTAATAGCAAGAGTTTGGTGCTTATCCACAATGTTGGCATGCACCCAAGATAATGAAAATTAATACATTTTATAATAAAGAGATTGTGACATTTAGACAGCCATTCACAACATGCCAAAAACACATGATTGAGTGACCATTTCCCTCGTATCACAATCAAAATGCACCTTCTGAATTTTCATATATTTATATTTTGAGTAAACTTCCGTTTTGCTCCATGTGGTTTGATCACTTTAATGGTTTTGCCCCAAACCTTTAAAAATAGCCATTTTACTCCCTGATGTTTTGGTTTTGTTGCTAGTTTTGTTGCCAGTTTGCTCCCTGCGGGGAGCAAAATGGAAAAACAAACAATTTGAATGGAGTTAGAGGTGGGGAACAAACTGACAAAGAAACCAAAACATTAGGGAGTAAAATGGCTATTTTTAAAGGTTTAGAGCAAAACCGTTAAAGTGACCAAACCACAGGGAGCAAAACGGAAGTTTACTCTTATATTTTTAATGAAATATTGCAGACTATTTTCATGCAAATTTGAATATTAGAGCACAAGTTAGCATTGTTTTTAGGCAATGTTATATATGTTATCAACTAGTAATAAGTTTTAATTATTGCTCATTTCAACCAATGTATTTTATTACCTTATACAAAACAGCAACATGATTTGGATTTCTCTTATTTATAATTCAATAATGTATTTTCTTTATGTTGTAAAGATGGTCAGACTATATGTAATTGTTTTGTATTAAAACATGAAATGAACATTTTTGAAGCTATGTATGCCAAGGTGTCACACACACATTTTTTATTGTCATTAATTGGTAAAAGAAGATTGATTTTTCATGTTCCAATCCTTCAATGAAAGCCTTCATAAAAGCTGCAAGTGGATAAAGTATATCATCTTATTCGATTTGTCTGCTTATTGCCTTATATTGAATCGATTGGTGCCAGTTCTTCTCTCGAAGATAGGGCAAAGGAAGCCATTCAATGTAAGTGATTGAGAGCATGTCCATTACAGTATCGGTCAGGTAAGAATGTGACGGACTCAGAATTTTTTTCCAATGGGGTCCACTTTTTTTTAGGGTTATTGGATTTTATCACCCGCAACTATTGGCTTTTGGCCGATGACACCCGCAACTAACACTTTGACACCCGGCACCCCCAACTTGTCTTTTTGTTTGCACTGGCACCACTCAGTTAAATATTCTCTAACTTGGTTAGTTATTTGTCCGACGTGGCACCATTTTGCTGATTGTACATGCTGATGTGGATGATGAGGTGTAATGTCTCATTTATATACCCTACCTTACATCATAATCTCAGTCATCACCTTCACTCATCATCGCGATCACCACAGCACACACATGCTTACATGGATATCCCCTAAGTTCCCACTTTCTACATGTGCAGGTTCTCTTATCCAAGTCAACAGATACATCATCAATCGGCAGATTAGGGCTCCATTGGCTTCATGTGATGATCGCGATGATGAGTGAAGGTGATGACTGAGATTATGATGTAAGGTAGGGTATATAAATGAGACATTACACCTCATCATCCACATCAGCATGTACAATCAGCAAAATGGTGCCACGTCGGACAAATAACTAACCAAGTTAGAGAATATTTAACTGAGTGGTGCCAGTGCAAACAAAAAGACAAGTTGGGGGTGCCGGGTGTCAAAGTGTTAGTTGCGGGTGTCATCGGCCAAAGGCCAATAGTTGCGGGTGATAAAATCCAATAACCCTTTTTTTTATTCAGATTTTTCACACCATACATTAGAATTTTCGGGTCGGTTGTCATTCGGGTCGGGGCGGTGTAACACCCCAAAACCCGAATGTTTATATTCGTTAAATGTTATGCTATGGTACATTAAGAAATAAATGCCTAGGTTATTTAACCTAATAAAGTGTATGATAAAAACTATTTAGAAGATGAAAGTCGTGCCAAACATGTTTAAGTGGCAAACATTGAGGGGTTAAATGGAATAGGGTGAAAGTTTGGTTACTAAATAACAAAACACACACACAAACACACATAGTGTGTTCGTGAAAGAGCAGGAAGCTCCCATGGAGCCAAGAACCCTAACTTCATCTATTCCCTCAAATTGGAAGGCTAAACGAAGCTCAAATTCATAACCAAACACGGATTAATGATCACCTTCACAAGGGGATCGTAAGGTATGTCTTAGATTCGAGATTGGTGATGATGCACGAAATGGGTTATGTTGTAAATCACGAATTTGTATGAAATTGAGCATGAGTATGTGTTAGATTCATCATTTGGAACATGGATTATGCATGAATTAGGTTAATTTGATGTTTAAGGGTGAAACCCATTAGTTATGGTAAGAATGATGATTTGAATCATCATCCATGTCTAATTCTTGTGGAATGTTGATGTATTTTTATTTGTATGATGGATTCTTGTTAAGAAGAATTAAAAGAAATGTGATACTAGTATGTTTGATGTTCATGCATGTATGATCCATGTTGGTTAGAAGGAAGAAATTGATGAATTATGTATAAGATTAGAAGAATATGCATAAATTAGTTGTACATGGTGCTAAGATAGTGGTACGCACACCAAGTGTTTGATGAAATGCCTAGGTGAGCTTAATAGATGAAATTGTATGTAAGCAAAAGATGATATGTATATAGTGATGTCCGTATAGTCGATTATAATGTTACGGGTATATAATGAAAAGTCAAAAGTTAAAGTAAATGGACCGTTGACTTCTAAAAGTCAACTGTCATGTTGTCATAATTGTAAGACTAAAGTAAGTTATATGATGCGTGTTAGACGTATGTGTGTCTAATGCGATGACATTACGGACTCCACGAGTTGGAAATGATATGAATTTGGTTACATGTATTATGCTTGTTAGTTGTGACTAAAGAAAGTCAAATGTGAAATATGCGATTACTATGATCGTTAACATGTACAATTGTGTATGCTAATGTGAATATGATTTGGTGACATGAAAGTATAGGAATCATGTCGAGAAGGACTCAAGCATGAAAGGCTAACGGGTCAAAAGGAGGCAAGATAACGGACACGAACTCGGACGCACGAGGTAAGTGATTTCTGTAATCACTTCGTAGTACAAGTAAGTAATGAAGTGTTGTAATGAATTAAACATGATGTTCGAGGTCAAATATGTGTTTAAGGTCTTTCGTCGTAAATGATGGGTTAATGTTGACCAAAATGCCCTTGATGGGTATTTTGGGGTAAACGATCTTAAAAGTAGCTTAGAAACAAGTTTTCGATTAGTGTAACGTTTGGACAAGTATGGTAGTAGAGATGATGGTTTGGTTAGTCATAGACCAAATTAATGCGTGAATACCCTTAACGGGTCGAAATGAGCATATAAATGATAATGTGTTAAAAGGATGCAAGATATCCAAGAGTTCAGTAATTTATGATAGACGTCATGGATATCATTATGTGTATAAGAGGATATGGTAAAACGAACAAGTTACGTTGACGAATGCATGAACGGGTCAAGGTTGGAAAAAGGGGTAATAAGCCGAAGAGATAAAAGTCTGAAATTTTGTTAATCCGGATGTCGGATCTTAACTCCAAAAGATGGAGAATTAAATTACGGACGCGTAGGAAAAAGAATCGGGTAAAACGGACCAATAACGAAGAAGTTATGACCGTTTCCGTGAAACGCGGACGTGCTGAAATCTGCAGCACTGCAGCAACAAACATTCTGTATGTTTGATGGCGTCGCGCTACGCGACGGCCCGTCGCGCTACGCGACGGGGTGGCTGTTTGTCGAAAGTTGCTTGTTAGCTCCGTTTTGTATCGGGAACTCGTTTAAACGCGTTTTAAGTCGCGTATAACTAGTTTAACTCATGTTTTATGACCATTAGGGTAAGCGTATGTGTGAATGTATAAAGGTGGGATGACATGATCGTGCGTGACGATATAGGTATGTTGGTTCCCCTTGGGATCCCATACCCCAGGTAAGAATCCCACCTTAGGTTCCTGAACCTTAAAGCGGGATCCCATAGCCCAGGTAAGAATCCCACCTTAGGTTCCTGAACCTTAAAGCGGGATCCCATAGCCCAGGTAAGAATCCCACCTTAGGTTCCTGAACCTTAAAGCGGGATCCCATACCCCAGGTAAGAATCCCACCTTAGGTTCCTGAACCTTAAAGCGGGATCCCATAGCCCAGGTAAGAATCCCACCTTAGGTTCCTGAACCTTAAAGCGGGATTCCATAGATGCAATGATGTGGGAAAGGTTTGTATGCATGTAGATGTGTATGTATGTATGCGTAAAGATATGTACGAGGGTATGTATGTATGCAATGATGTGGGAAAGGCTTGTATGCATGTAGATGTGTATGTATGTATGTATGTATGTATAAAGGCATGTATGAGTGTATGCACGTATGTAAAGTTGTAGGGAAAAGATGTACGTATGTAGTTATGTATGTGAGTACGTATGTAAGCATGATTTAGAGACGATGAGGGTTAACATTATTAATGGTGTACCTCGAGAATGAAAAGTAATGCAGGTACATTATTGAAGCCTCACCAGGAAATGGATATGCAGATGAAATGCTTAAAGCTTAAAAGATGACGAAGTGTCAAGTGTACGCGAATGAACTTTGTTTCTCTAATGTGTGCTAATGTTATGAATGTGTGTGGTAAATGCAGGTTGTTCGGATAATGAGCGATTATCAGAAGAATTAGGGATTGAAGACCGAGCCACTAGAGAGATTGTACGGGGACGTTGAATGTAAAATGTAGTAAACGTAAGCTATGTTTTTAATTAGTAAATAAGAGGATGACGGATTTATGAATAAGAATTAGGTTAAAGTTAAATTTTAAATAAGTTGAGGTATTTATAATGAAAGAAATTTTATGGTTCGTGTTTCCGCTGCGACTTTTTGTCAAATACGAATTAGGGTGTAACAGGCGGGCAAGAAACATAACAAAATACAATATCATAACAATATATAATCATTACACATTAGAATACACACAATAGAATACAATGTTATCCAGAAAGGGGTAGCGGCGCAGCTTGTTGCTCGCTTACCTGCGATATTGATGTAAAGTGCATTTTGTCGAATATATATATTTAAGAAAATCGATATATATAACAGTAGAGAAAAAAACTATTTTATTTAAAACAAAACGTACAAATTTTAAAGTTATTCTCTACGAGTTTTCGTTTTTAAAAACGTCCGATTACATCTTGGACTTCGACTAGAACATTGGCAAGAAGATCTTTTTGGATATAACACATGCAAAATTCATTCATTGAAAACATCATTCGTATATTTTTACATATTAATCTGTTTTCTAAATGCAAATTCATAGTGAAAAAATACTAAAACAACAAAAAGAATAAATTAACAAAATTCAAGTTATAAAACTAAAAAATTAGGTTTACCTTTTTTTTTTTTGGGGGGGGGGGGGGGGGGGGGGGGGGGGGGGGAGCTTGGATTAAGGATAGCTAGAGGCTTTGGGCTTTGTTGTTTTTGCTGCTATTAGAGATGGGCATAATCGGGTATTATTAATACCCGGAATCGGTTCCTGCCCGTACCCGGGTACTGATACTAGTTAGGGGAACCGGGTTCTCTAGAGAACCGGTTTCGGGTTGAACCCGGGTAGTCGTCAATAAAACTAGAACCAATGTAACCGGTTACGGGTACTCTGGACCCGGTTTCGGGTACTGTTTGGAACCGGTTCTGTATGGTTTTTCAAACCAAAAAGTTGTCACTTACTGTTGGAACCGGTTCCAACGGATATAATACCTTTGGAAATCGATTATATAATATAAAAATCGGTTTTTTTTGTATATATACCCCATCTTCTCCATTCCCTTTCCTTACTACTACAAACATTCAACACTTCAACATTTGATTTCATATTTTCAAAGATACAATGGCATGCAATAACGAGGTTGTTATGGTTTTGAAAACCAAACGAAACCGGTCACATTTGGCATTTAATGCTTTTTGCAACCTCCAAGAATCGATTCTAACGGCTAGTAACCGATTCTGACGGTAACTTATTACCGGGTACTGGAAGAACCGGGTACGGGTACTAACCAGGTACGGGTAGGAACCGGGAACGACCCGTTTATTAACAAGAAATATGGAACCGGGTAAGAACCGCCGGGTATTTTGAACCTGGAACCGATTCTTCTGTACATCGGGTTGGAACTGGAACCGGGTACGGGTCGGTTCTACCGGTTCAGGTTTGGAACCGGTTATTATGCCCAACTCTAGCTGCTATGTTGAATCAGAATGTTTATTTTGTTTAAAATACCTAACTAATACATTTTTAATAAAAAGGAATAATAAAAAACGGGTGTGGTAGACTCGAAATCGGATCCTGCTTGAAAACATACAAGGTGAAACACCACTAAACCAACTTTTATGTTAATGCTTTGGGTCCTTTTTATTATTTTTATGGGGTCTTTGAGAAAAATAATATACCGGATCTATTACCCTTTTTAAAAATATTGGGGTCCGGGACCCCGACTCACTCTATGTGGCGCCTTTGGGTAAGACTGCTGGAAGTGGAGCTTGGGTTGACATGTGACGGAGATGGGCTCCACCAGGCCACCCCAAAAAAAATGGGGTGTGGTAGCGGTGCGGGCTAGCTGGCGTAGGTGGACATGTGGCACTGCTATTTTTTTTAAACTAATTAAATTAAAATTTCATTTAATTAAATTAACAAACTAACTAAAAAAACTACATAAAATTAAAAAAAAGCAAGTACATTAAAAAAAATAATAATAAAAATTTCATCATTTATCCATGTTATATTAAGTTAAGCTCCGCCACTATTATAACATAATGTGTAATCTGAGTTCCTTAACCAATATAGAAAGTTACATATTCATATATTTGATTAAGACAAGTGATTACAGCAAAAGTGGCGTAAGTACGCCAATCAGCGTATTATAGCAGCTCCTACCCCGTTTCAAACCATGAACTAAATAAAAAAAATTCTTAATCTAGATATCATGCACATGTGTAACTCTATAATCCAAAAATGAAAAATATGAATAAAGAAACAATTATACAAGCAAACAACCGGTTTTGTTCACATAACCGGTTTCAAGTTCCAAACCGTGAACTACCAAACCATATAACAATTTTCAACTGTTTATACACAGCCCCATTAAAAACCCATAACGATAAGCCATACCCATATTATAACAAATAAAGATCACACAAGACATCACATAATATGGCAACTAGGCCACAATAATCCAGTTACTAGCGTAATACGCGGCAAAAATAATCCCATACACCATAACTCAATCCTTGTGTATATAGACCACAAGAGAATCACGAGGATACTAATAGATGCACTGCTCAAACTATTGCAACCATTAGGTAACTAAAATTTACTAAAAGATAGCTTTTAATCGAACAAACTGAATCCCATATCGTCATCACTCTCTTCCTTGGGCTCTTCCTGTACGACCACAATTTAATAATAAACCACACGTAAGAAACTTAATCAAACAAACAACTATATATAATCGAAAAACAAAAACGCAAACATCGTAAGACTGTACCTTCTTTTCCTCTGGAGGAGGGGCGGCAGCCGCTGCAGCTCCACCAGCAGCAGGGGCAGCAACCGCTGGAGCACCACCGCCGCCACCAGCGCCAACATTAACAATGAGATCCTCAATGTTTTTCTTCTCTGCAAGCTTGGCAAACAAGCTTGGCCAGTACGACTCACATTCAACATTGGCTGCTTTCAAGATGGTAGCAATCTTCTCCGCCTGCAGTTGCATATTTACTTTAACGGTTACCAAATCTTGCTCACATAGTGACACATACAAGTTCCTAATAAGTTCATGTTTGATAATATAATATTAGCCGTTCAATTGAACAATCTAAATTAACAATATTAAATCATCATTCAAAAACTTAAGTTATCACCGAACGCCTCAAACTTTTATCACCAAGAACTTAACAGAAAGGGTAAGGGCTTACAACGAAATATTATCTTTATCTATGCATTAAACATATCTGTAAATGTGTTTCATAATCATGTTGGTAATTTGTAAAAAAGGTCCCATCACAAAAGTACATAATCAAATCAAACATGTAGACACAACACAAAAGGAGAGCAAAATCAAACATAAAAATGCAGGAATCCTAACGGTATTAAACAATCAGAAGTTTATCCTCAAAACCTGAAACTAGCAAAATTAGTATAAATAAAGCTGCAAACGAACCAAACATTCAGCGAACAGTTCGTGAACTGTTCAACGGGAAGTACGTCTGTCTCCGTTCATTTATTAAACAAACAAACACGAACAAGAAATTTTGTTTGTTTAGTTAAACAAAAGAACATGAAAAGACGCCACGTTCGTTTCTTTTATGTTCGTGAACGTTTGGTAACGTGGTCATTTGTGTTCGATAGTTTATTAGTGTTTTTAGCTTTTATATTTTATTAAAATACTTCAAACTCCGAAAAATAAAATATTTAATATGTGTCAGTGCATTATATATTCTGTTCATGAATGTCTGCTTGTGTTCGTTTGATTCCATTCGTGTTCATAAACATTAGTTTCTACTCATTTGTGCTCATCAACGTCTGCTTTCGTTCGTTGCCTAAAATTAACAAACAAACAAAAACGAACACGAACAGGAACAGGTTCACTTCCTTAAGAAATGAACACGTCGTTCGGTAAGTGTTCAATAACAGTTCGTTAACACATATATTTCTTATTTCTTAACAAATGAACACGAACAAGATTTCGTTCGGTTCGTTTGCAGCTGTATAAACCTAAAAAAGCATCTCCCAAAAAACTCAAAACCAAATAATATCAAAATTAACTACAAAAGAGTGAGATCAAAACATAAACTGATAACAAATATCACCATTCATTCAGCTCAATTTCGTAAATAAACTTAAACTACACATAACAAAAACAAAATAACACACAAAAGAAGCAGATAACGAAATTAGGTCAGATAAATTAAAAATCTACATAACATCTTCTACTATAAAAACATAAAAACGCTGACGAACTAATTAAATAAACCAAAATAGATCAAAAGTAAGTAAAAACAGATCACCGTGATAGGGATGCCATCGTCAGAGAGGATCAAGGTAGCGTAAGTGCAAGCAAGTTCTCCGATCGACATACTTTTTCTGAAATTAGAATGTCAAAATCATGATATTTAATCGATTTCTCTGTATAAATTTTCGAGATTATGGATTCTACTGATATCTCAATGAAGATTTAGAAAGAAAAACGATGATCGTACCTGTGATTAGGATGAATTTGTGATTGATTGTGTGATCACTGAAGAGCTGCGCGGAATAGAATGACGATCTAGCCAATTCTAGGGTTTTTGTGATCGGAAATGGGCTAACGGGTTTTCAGAGAAGGTAGAAATGGGCCCAATTATTTTGCTAGGCCCAAAAAGTTACAATTTTTTTTTTTTAACATTGACTATCATTAAACACGGCTAGCTCTCAAACGCGAGAACCGCCAAAACTAATTACACATGTACAATGGATAAGTGACCCAATCCTTCCAAACTATACATTTAAAGTTCAACCTATTTTTTAACCATAAAAAAAGACCTTAATTTCACTTCAGCCACCACCTCCATTAACTTCGTATCTTTATCTTGGAAGATCTTTACATTCCGAGTGTTCCATAAAGCCCAAGTTGTAACCATCACAATACCTCTAATTATCTTTTTCCTCCACTTACCACCATGGACATTCTTGTACAGCATTAATAAATCATCATAATCGTATGCAAAGAATGGATCCAACTTACACCACTTACAAATGCCACTCCACACTCCATATGCAAATCCAAAGCCCACTAACAAGTGCTTTAAATCCTCATCCGTAGTGCTACATAGCGGGCAAGACACATCTGGAATTTTAATACGTCTTCTAACCAAGGCGACCCTGGTGGGTAATCTGTTGAGGGGTTCAGAGGGGTTTTTCTTTCGAACTGTTTGTTAGGAGGATATATACAATTTCATGCAGAATAAAACATAAAATCATGCAAAAATTTGAATTATGGTTATAATGTTCTAACATGAAGAAATATAACTAGGAATATTTAACCTACTAAAATATTTGTTATCTATTAGTAGAAATAGGAGGGTTATGATCAAACTAAAGGACTAACCAAACTATAGGGGCTGAAATAGTACATTGTAGAAAAATGGATGAATCAAAATTGAGAAAAATTAAAACACATATGTAATGTGTGTGGGTGGGTGGCGAAATTACAGAGGGATATGGTTTCTCTCTAAAATCCAATTCTTAAAATTTAGTCAAATCACAAAGAAAATTGGTGATAAATCCTTACATGTTTGAAGATTTTGAACAACTAGAATTATCAAACCCTAAGATATATTATGAATTCTCTTTTGGTGTGTTTACCTTGTTAATTATCAAAACCTAAGGTATATTGTGAATTCTCTTTGGGTGGGTTTACCTTGTTAAGAGGATCCTTGAAAGATGAGGGTTTAGAATGATTGTAGCAATAAAACGTAGATTGGTGTTGTAATAATGCTTATAACCATCATATTTATAAGAATTTGTGAGTAATATGAATCTTTGGATAAGTGTTCATGTATGTGATGAAGTGGGTTTTAACATAGGAATAGAAACCCGAAAATCTTGTATGATGATTGATATGAATTTACCTTGATGGCTGAAATTTTGTGTTAGTTAGATGTTAAGGAATGTATGAACTCCTTGAGTTGTGATAACATAATAATTTTGTTGGCAACTGTGACATCTGTGCTTGTGTAATCATTATATAACTCTAAACAAGTTCAATTATCAATAAAACAACGTGTTTTGATCCCAATACTTTTTTATTTATGTTTGACATTTTGCACGTTTTGATTTTTTCAATTTCAAACTCTTAAACGCTTTCTAGAAAGTTATACGCAAACTGATGCGTAAACGTAATCAGTTTAACGCGACATACGCTCCGGAACAGTAACATAAGCTTAACATTTACATAACTTAGAAATAAGTTTTGAAGGGTTTGGTATGGCAAAAACAAGTTTATTCGATCACAGGGACTATTTGCGACAAACTGCAAAAGTCTGCCAATTCGTATAGCAACGTACACTCCGGAATAAGATCATAAGCTAAACATACCTTAAATACCCTTAACATAGCTTAGAAATAAGTTTTGAGGGGGTTCGGTATGCGAAAATACGCTTATTTGATCACAGGGACTAAAAGCATCAAAACCGCGAAAGTATGCATTTACGTGCATATCTTGCGTACTGACCATATCCGGACATCCAAAAAAAATTTTAATCACTAAAATATTGTATTTTAGTGATAGGAATGTAAAAATACCTTTCGTTCCGCAATTTGGGTCATTTTCGCGTCCGTTACGACTTTCGTCGTAATTAACCGAAAAACGCAACTGTACAACCAAACGAACTGACATCCATGACATTTTTGAGCATAATTCAAGTTAAATATACTTTAACTTCATCATGGAGCTTGAAAATGGGCTTAACGGGTGTTAGAAGTGCCGAAACGCGACAAAACAAGTTCAAGGACCAAAGCTGTCAATTTTCAAACTTTGGCCCCTGTAGAACCCATACGAACCGTAAGGCAGGACCCCATACGGTCCGTAAGCAGTGTCCAGCACAGCAGATTCATTGAATCTTCAAAACAGCTTGCTGAACTTGGTTTTAATCTCAGTTTTTGCATATTGTGGGCTGGTTTATGTGTTCTCCAAGTCCCCAAATCAGAGCCTAATATGTGGATGGTGATGATCATGCTTGGAACAACTCAAAAACACATGGCAAAGATCTAAAGGATCAAGATTTCCTATAAATACCCATGACCAACTTCATTCCAACTTGCTCATTTACTTATTTCTTCTCTACAAACTCTAAGTGGAGGCAATCACATTGTTGAAGGCCACCTACCTGAGTTTTCTTAGTCATCTTCTTCATCCTATAGCACTTGTAAGTGTTCTTTCATGCTTTATTTATTTATTTCAAGCTAGAAAGTCAAACAGTGTTTGACTTTCAGCTTTGACTATGATTTGGTCAAGACAAAGTTCGTTTGAACTTTGCAACGTGAGCGTAATCACGATGGTTATACCTACTGATTACCACGTTGACTAGTCGAAGTGACGAGTTAAAGTTTCGGTCAAAATGCACGATTATATGCATTTTGCGACAAAACTATTTTCGGGTATCAAAACACTTTGTTTTGATATCAAAACAGTTTTCTAACTTAGTTAAATATGTTTTAACATGTTTAACTCGTCACTTCTAGTTTAGTGCTTGTTTAGGGTCGTAAGTCAAGCGGTCTAAACAACCGCTTAGACTTTGGAACCCGACCCATTTGGTCGATCATTAAGATCCGACCAAACATATTTTGTGACCATAGTTGTATAGGGAATAACCTTCCAAGGTTATACCTTATGGTCACTTTGTTTGATTAGTTGTATGATAGGTAGTTTATATGCCTTAGGAAAATGACCAAAATGCTCTTTTTGCACATAATTTCATTTTAAGCATATGTAACTTAAATTTTGACACTTAAACTGATTATGCAACATTATTAAACATGTTAGGGCATATAATACTTATCATAGGGCTAGTTAGACCATCCGAACGCGCGTTGCGCAAATGACGCGTTAAAGTAGCGTAAATTACCTTAACGGGTCATAAGCACTTAGGATAGGTTTCAAATCAGATTGTAGGCTTTGTTAAACCATATTAGATGAGTTCCAACACTCAAATGGTTTACAAGATCTCATTCTATCATATCTCCCGATTTAGGATCCGATTATTAACATTGTTACATATATTAGGTGCTCGTTTGATTCCGTGATCCTACGAGCCTTATTTGGTCTTAATTCCAAGACTATTAAGCAATCTCAAGTGAGCACATAGTCCCCTCTTTTACTGCTTTCAAATATTATGGGGTGATACACATATGCCTATTTGTTACTTTCATGCTTTCATGACATATACTTGCTAAGTTCATCTAGTACACATATAGTACATGATTTCAATTGCCATTTTCTATGTATGTTGACTGAGCATGCTAGCACATTGATTTCAAGGATACATTTTGTGGCATATGTTTACTCAGCATATGAGCACATTGATTTCATGGACATTTCTACTTTGTATGTTTACTTAGCATACTTAGTACATGGTTTTTACATGACATGCTTACATTTGGTATGTTTAACGGGACAAAAATACATTCATTAACATTGATCACGCCGCTCGGTAGTATGTAGTGGTACCATAGGACTTGACAAATCCCATTCCCGGCTTCCTAGGTTTGTTTGGAAGTAGGGAATGACAGAATCCGAAAACATTTTTGATAAACCTTTGACTTGTTAAGGGTTTATCCGACAGTCTCAAGGCTTGAATGTATGCGATAAACATTACTACATAAATGTTCGTAACAATAAAGCATTGGTTTTGCAAAACATAACTTTTGATTTAAACTTTGGTTTATTCAAAGACATTGTTTTGTATATGACATTTGGTTACACATGACATTTGATTATACATGACATTATACATATGGTTTAAGTAAATACTTTTTATTCACCATACAAGATATTTGATTATACAAGACATGATTTATACCTGACATTGTGACATTATACATTGTTTTGACATGACATTTGACATTGGCTTAAACAAGACATTTTTGGTGATTATTGATAAGTGATTTAAATAACGAGGCATGTGTAATATGATAAAAGCATGGTGGATATGCCGCTGGTACTTTCTATATATAAGTGCATTTATGATATTACATATCGTAGCGTTATTTAAACCACTTCGACAAGACAAAAACATGATACATTTTATACAAGGACACGACAATTTGTTCACAAGACACTGTTTTACAAATGACATATTTTATACAAATTTCATTTTTGTTTGGATATTTATTTAACCATACATCATTCTTTTATATCATCTGATTTTCATATCGATTTTCACATGATTTTATAAAAGAAAACACTTTATAAGATTCATGACTACTTTTTGTTAAACACTTCTTTTAACCACAAGTCATGAATCCTTTATCAACAAAACCTATGTATCTCACAGACATTTTTATGCTGACGTACCTATTTTCACATGTGTTTCAGGAACTAACGTATGATGACGATCGTGACATACTTAGGCGGACTTGGGCCTTAGTGACTTAAAATGAAGCAAGACAAGTTTAATTTATGTTCCGTTTTTTGTTTGAACTAAGACAATGTAAAAATTTTAATTAATAAAACCGAACTTTAAATTCCATGTGTTATGAAACAATGATTCTGTTACGACACTCCCTGACGTTTCCACCGAGGTTTGTTGTTTTACGCGGTCGGGGTGTGACAACAACTTAAGCTAATATGATAGCATATAAATAATGTCCACCAAATGTTTGATAAAATGTCTATGTGAAAATTGATTGTTAATAACTCAGGAAAACCTTGGTGAAAGTTTGAGGAATGATTGTTAGTAATCTTTGAATGAAAGGGCCATAAATGATTATGTGTTCTAATGATCACTTGGGTTAATTTTAGGCAACTGAAGTGAGGCTTCGGGAAGCCGAGTTGGGAATGAAACACGTCAAGGGTGATTTCTACGGTACGTATGTACATTTTTTTATGATCTAGTATGTTGAAACATGTTAACTTAAACACTTTCAAGGAGTAGAATGAAAGACCTTTGGGTCATGTGATAATTGGTTATTGGGGAAATCACAACAAGGGCATGTAAAACCAGAGTATAAATGACCCACGGGCTCAAAGAAGCAAAGGCATTGCGAACAACCATGGTCACGAACCATGGTGAGAATTAATGGATGATAGTCACACTAATGGTTTTAAAGAAAACTATAAATAGTGAACCAAACAGGTCGTTTACGGTCTATAAGGACACAAACAATGTATTGGACATGTAAAACTGAGTATAAACGACCCGCAGTCGTAGAAGCTAAGGTATTGTCCATTATTACCAACCACAATCACGGATGTGGTTAGGGAATAATGAGAAAAGTAATAAGGAGTATGGGATGATTGAGCTAGAATGCTCAATGCCTCTTAATAGGTTGGTTTGGATAAAACACCAAACCGAAGAAATGAATATAAAACCAAAGAATCCGGGTCTGGATCGTGGATTTCGGATTTGAAGCTTGAAAGGAAAACTCCTAAGTATGACAACATGAGTTTGGACCAAGTTGGGTAAAACATGTGAAAATACTAAGAAAATTGGTTATGTGTGGAAATGCAGGAAGTTATTAGCAACCTGCTGTAAAACAGCCTCCCCCAAGCCACGTTGGGGAGAGACCTAAGCCCTCCGAGTGTCGTGGGGGAACTGGTCAATGAGAAAAGTCATCAGGGCTCCCCCGAGCCATGCGGGGGGAGAGACCTAAGCCCTCCGAGTGTCGCGAGGCATCCTAGATTCGCAAAAACATTTTCTTTTATCGTTTTTTTGTAACAATCAATTTTACTAATCATTTAATGAAATTTTATAATAGGTAACTTATAAAAAAAGGCACCGGATAGATGATTAAGCTACTTGAAGAACCGAACATACATAAATGTCTACAAGTCCTGAAGAAACACTGGTTTAATTGACCGGAATCAACTGAACCAGGGGGTTTGAATCTGCATAAAGGGTGTTAAATCTTCTCGTTCGATTCGTGGGTAAATAATCTTCTCCTTCCAGCTAACACTGCAAAACAATAGCCGTTAGACTCGCCAAGGGGAGAATGGGGGTTCTCTCCGTGACCACCCTTCGGCGTGAGAATAAGTACAGGGTTTTGTGAAGAAGAAGTAAATTTGAAGTGAATGTAACTTGAGAATTGTACCTGAATTATCCTTCTATTTATAGCCGAAGTTTGGGCGGGAAAATTTGTTGATGAAAAGTTGACGGAAAGTGCCTTTTCCGTGAGCGGTTATTTTCTTCCCTCCGTTAATCGCTAACGGGTGTGTGAGCACGCGGATCGCGATCTTGATCGACGGTTAGGGTGATGCCACGTGGAAAGTGGGCGAGTGTAGATCTTTATTCAGTTTTATGCAATCACTGTGACCTTGAGGGGGCATGGTATGATGCCACGTGGCCATTCGGTTATAACCGAATGGTGGTGAATGATAGGGTCTTCTATAAGAGTACAGCTGTAATCCTGTGTGACTCTTCCTCATGCTTTTTTTGTGGTAACAAAGAAGGTATTTTTTTATCCAAGTCTGGATATTGATGCGAAAGTGTTTGTTAGGATTTTTATCCTTCCTGTTATGGAGATTAGCGCAGGGATTTGTTAGTTCCCTTTTGGCGCGCGGGTGTTAAACATCCTTTTTCTTTCTAGGTTCTCTTTGTAGGACCAGTGCGCGACCGCGCAAGGTCTAAAGAGGGTTTTTAACCGAGGCTGTGGTATGGTCCCAAGTACCTGAAGCAAGGTTTTTGGGACCTTACCCTTTCAAGTCCCCCCAGTCTAGTGTTGCTCTTATGCAAATAAGCGGAGCACTGGACTATGAGAAATGGGTGCTTTTTGCTGTAGAGTTTTGGCGCAAAAATGGAGAATCTTTCTGGGGAAGATACTCTTGCTTATGATTTTGCTTTTGACTTTGGGCAGCTGAAAAGGTGCAGTGATGACTGTTGACGTGTGACAGGCTGTCTCTGTCAGTTGTACATTGCTAATCGTGCCTCTCACGCGCACGTGAACTCGAGTCATTGCTTATTTCCACTCGCCCCTTATGCTTGGATAATTGTGCCAATCCCTAAAAAGGTGTTATTTTAGTTATCTGGGGTATTTTAAGGCGGTGGGTATAAATTTTCCAATTGCCTATTTTTGGCAATCATTGCCATTTGGAGAATCCTTTCTTCTTTGTCTTCTCTGTCGATCTTTTCGAAGAACTTGTAACTTTCCATTCTATGTCAACCGGAGACCATCACGAAGATTCTGCTGAAGAAATGGCTGTCGAATTTCCACCATTGAAGTGGTCTTGGGAAACCTTTGATGGTTTGATTCGAAATTTTAGATTTCCAGAAAGTTGGGACGCTCGACACCCTGATGAGGGTCAAACAGCGGCGGATGCCCCGGCTGGATATATTACTTTGTTCTGGGATTTCTTCTCTCTAGGCAATTTCTGATTGCCTGTGACAAAGTTTTTTCTTGATATTCTTGCTTATTATAAGTTTCATATCTCTCAAATGCACCCTATTGGGATGGCTAGGGTTCGTCATTTTGAATTTGTTTGTCGTTCGATGCATATTGAACCGACGGTTACTCGGTTTCGAGTGTTCCACCAGATACACTGTTCTCAGGGATTTTACTCTTTTATGCAAAGGGCTTCTGCAAAAAAGATTTTGCTGCAACCCCTAAAATCCTTTCACGACTGGAAACAGAAATTCTTTTTTATTAAGGTCGAAGTGATTCTGATGAAAATGGTATTTAGGGGTAAAGAGGAGGCTGCAACAGAGACGATACAAACTCCTCACTCAGAGAATTGGTACCAAGATCTGAAGGACGTTCCTTTGATTGATTTGCTGGAGAAAGCCTTGGTCGGTGCTGCTATGAGCCTTTGTTGGCGAATGAATAGAGAAGACAAACTGGTGTATATGGAGAGTGGCAAGAGTAAGACTCTAGATCCCTTCTTCTTTTCTTTTTTTTTTTTTTTTTTGAATTTGTCCCCTTGTTGTGTCTGTAGTTGTTTCTCTGTATGTTGTTGCGTTTGAGAGGGAAGGTGGGAAGATAGCTACTATTCCCAAAAAGGCTGATGACGAGCTCTGGTACTATCGAATTGCCAGGAATTTTGTTTTTCCGCGCGACGATGATTTGGCCGCGCAACCCTCAAGTGGTGTTGGTAAGTAGTTATTTTTGGCTTTATGTTGTGATGCCATTGTTTGCGCGTGGGTAATATTGTGATGTTATCAGGTGAGCTGACTAACCTGGGCGTAGGCCCTGAGAAGAAGAGACGTGCGCCAACTATTGATGTTGTGCCTCGAGAGAAAGCTCAGTCATCTAAGGTCAAGAATGTTGGAGGTGAGAAGAAAGGTATGTGTCGTCCCTCTGACTCCTGGTGTGATTATGTGGTGGTATCTGACTCGTTGGAGGGTCTTGCACCTGCAATTGTGAGAACACCGAAGGTGGAGCCCCGTGATACTACTGATATCCCCCCTTCGAATCCTGAGGACCCAATTGACTTGGAATCGAGTCCCGAGTATTTATTGACAACAAGGGCAAGAAAGAGAAAACAATGTGATGTCGATGCTGGAGAGCAACCTGTCAAGAAGGTGCAAAGGAAGAAAATTACCAGGAGGGGCAAACTTAGTGCTTTTACTGCGAATCCCATTTCTGGTAAGTTTTTTTCCCTTATTTACTTCTTATGCGCCTCGTATATTTGTAACATGCATTTTTGCAGGGAAGCCAAATTCTCCTGTTCATGCGGAGCCATCATCCGTAGTTAATGAGGACCTTCCGCCCTCTCCTCCTCGTGCCCCGATTAGCGAGCAGTTAGAGAGCGCTAAGACTGCTGATAATGTGGCGGAGGAAACTGCTGGGACGGAGAATCCTGAGGTTGAAAAACCCTCTGATGTTGTTGTGGAATTGGAGAAAGTTACTCGCCCGGAGGTTATGGGTGCTGATGCTGGGCATCCAAAATCTCCTGAGGCTGTTGCACGAGACCTGGAAAGAGGGGAGTCTGCTCAAGAAATTCCTGTAGCAACTTCTCCCTCTGCGGTTTCTGATTCTGTGCCTGTGAAATTGGAAAAAAATCCCTGTTGAGGACCAAGGTTCTTTTTCTGATGCTAACAAAAATTCTCCTATCCATCTGGATGAAACTCCGGGGGATTATTATTACAGATGTTATTCGGAGAAACAGGCGGATGAAATTCATGCGCCGGTGTAGAAGCTGAAGAAAGGGGATACCTTCTCCGATTGGCATGTGTGCCGTGAGTGGTTGCAGGGAACCTTTCCTCCGGGGGAAATTAATTTCCAAGAGGGACGTCTTCATGAGCAGACTTATCATGCCTATCTTGAAGAGGCTGCTACTTATACATCCATTACGCACCGTATAGTGCGTGAATGGCATAGCATGCACAAGGAATGGGCTGCTTTTAAAACATCCAAGAAGAAAGCTGCTGAGGATGAGGCCCGAGCTACCCTGCTGAGGGCTAAAATAGAAGCTGATCGGGCCAAGTTTGAGGATGACCGAAAAACTGAAGAATGGTCAGTTGCGGGATGGAGGAGGAAAGCAGAAGCTGAGGCTGCCCTTCTTTCCAAAGAGCGCAAAAATTGGAAAGAGATTTGCGAGAAAGATAATGTTGAGAAGATGAATCTCCGCAATGTTATTAACAACCTTAAAGCCGAAGTTGAGAAGTTGAAAAAAGAGAAAGCCGAAGCTGTAGCAGCGCGTGATGAGGCGCGCTCTCATAGGGAGAGAAGTGAACAAAGAGAGGTACATACCTGCGCTACTCTTGCTCTTAGGGATAAGGAGATAGAGGAACTTATTGCTTTATTATCTGAGCAGGAACAACTTAAAGCGGAAGTTGAGTCTGCTAAAAAGGATTTGGATCTTGAACGGAATAAACAAGCTGAAACTTCTCGCCGTCTTACTGAAACCGAAGATAAGTTAGAGAATTCTGAGGCCGCTCGGGCAACGGTGGAAAGTGAACTTGAACCATTGAAGAGTGATATGTTGTGGTTGAAAGAGCACGGGATTGCAAGCGTAAGCTATCTGTCTCTGATAATATTTGATGATGTAGGTGCGTCTCCTTATACTTCTCTCTCTCTTTTTTTTTTGTTATGCAGGTTGCTGAATCAGTTCTTAATTATGAAGAACTAGACAGGACCGTTGCGCAGTTACTGTTTGCTGCGCAGAATGATGGTTATGCCCAGGGGTATGCGGAGTGCTCCCATCATGTTGCTAGTGCTTTAAAGGTTGACTGGGATACTAGCAGGTCTACTACTTATGGTGTTGATACTAAAGCCGCTCTTGCTGCTGCAAAGACTTAGTTTGATACGTTACAACTTTCGGTCATGGATCTTATTGATGCTGCGCTTTAGCCTGAAGAGTTTGTGACGGGACTTCGAGAAGTTTTTCCGGTCCGAGAAGAAGGTGGAGGTGAAAACCCAGCTTAGGCTTTTCTTACCTAGTTGTCCTTTGGGACGCGGATCCCTCTTTGTTAATGCGCTGCGGCGCAAGTAACTGTGGTTTATATATTGTCGTGTATGTTAAGGCGTGTGATGCGCCAGTAACTTTTTTTTATGCACTGTTGTGCATATTTGTGATTTTCTCGTTAAGGCGGGTGTTTGTCTTACAATATTTTGCATGCGTATAATTGCTTTGATTAGGTAAGGCAAATAAAGGTGGTATAAAGCTCATGTGTGAACGTAAGGATGGGCCTTGCGCGATGCTTATGATCACTGACCGTTCATGAGGCTTGTGTTATTTTTACCATAATGTTTTTGCCTTTACCAAAAGGAATTGCATACATTTTGTAATAAACACAGAAATAATAGTGGTAACTTTGCTTGATTAATGATAGGGCGCAGAGGCCGTAGTACAAAGTCATTCGTTTAGGATAATTAAATGGAACTTAACTTAATCATGCTATAGTTCTACTCCATGAATTGGTAAGTTAAAGAACTTGACCAACGTGCGAAAAGACTATTGCATGCTACTCATTTCGTGCGCCTTTTAGTTTTTGGCTTTCTTACTCGGGCCTTCATCGCCGCGAGTAATTTGCTTTATATCCTTCCGCACGTTCTGTAATAAGTGGGTGAGTTCACCACTTTTGAGCGCCTTTTCAATCTCGGTGCGGAGAGATATGCAGTTGTTCGTAGTGTGACCGCTATCTTTGTGGTAGTCACAATATTGATTCGGATCTTGACCCCTCTTATTCTTCATTGGCGGAGGGGTTTTAAACTGGTAGTCTTCTGTGCTCAACATCTCCGCCGGAGTTTTCGTTAAGGGGGTCCACTTCCGTTCTCTATTTTCTTGCTTTGTCTCCCTTTGCGCTACGAGTTTGTTTATGGTAGCTCGCGCGTCTTCAGATGAGTACGTTCCAGAATTTGAGTTGCGCCAATTCTTTTTGAACTTTTTTCCGCTGCTTGCGCTCATATCTTATGGGCGACTATGTGGTGGTGGTGGTCTGTTAGTGCTAAAGTTTTTCTCTGTTTGGGCGTACACTTTGGCTGCCGCCATCAGCTTTTCCCATCTCTTTGGTAGCCCTTCTGTTCCGGACAGTACCTTTATCATGTCATCGCAACGGACATCATACTTGAACTGCGCTCTAATCAAGTGTTCATGGACATCCCCGATCTCAAGCACCTCCTTGTTGTAGCGTGTGATAAAATCTTCTAAGCTCTCGTCGTCAGGCCTCCAAATGTTCATCACGTCCGCCGTGTCTCTTATGGACCTCCGCTGTTGGCTAAAATGTACTAGAAATTTTTCTCGTAGATCTACCCATGATGTTATCTTCCCGACAGGTAGGTTATCGAACCATAGCCGTGCGGCACCTGTGAGAGTCTGGATGAATAGATGACACCACATTAGCAAGGTCCATCCTCCTACCAGACCTGCACTAGTGAAAACTCTAAGGTGATCATCCGGATCTGTCATGCCATTGAATTTGCCAACATTGGATGGTAGTTTTGCTTTTTCTAAGAGAGCTAAAGCGATTTCGCTGATAAACTTGGAATTCTCCGCTGCCTCCGCTGGGCGGCAGATTAAATTGTAATCGTGTTCTGCTTCTGGATTATAAACCGCGCGAGGTTTATAACTTTTGTGATCCGGTTGCAAACGACTGAACACATTTGTACTGTTTCCCTCGTGGTACGTTCTGTCATACTCGTTGGTGTGGGTGTCCCGCCTCTGGTAGGAACGCGGGCACAACCGGGAGTAAACCGACTGCTTTCGATGAGAGTGAGATTCATCGTGATATTCTCTACGTCGATTTTCGGAATGAGTAGACTCATACCTTGCAGGGGACCTAGAGTAGACTTCCGTGTATTCTACCTGGATTCGTGATGGTGCTTCATGATGGGAAACATGAGGCACAGATAGTGCTCGTGTGTGAGATGCCGGTCTTCGTGACTGAGTGGGAAGAGCAGTCTGTGCACAGAGTTGTGCATATACAGCATTTATTGCTCCTTGGGATCTGACATACCATGAGATAGGAGTTTCACTGGGTGGTAAAATTGAGCTTATTTGAATTTCAGGCTGCATTCCTGGAGTGACAGGATCATTGATGCATGTGAAGTGTTGTTAGTTTTTAATGTATATGTTAAGCCCTAACACTTTTTAGCCAAGTTTTAAATTTATAAAACACGATATTTACTAACACTAAACACACATATGGGTAAGTGCACCCATCGTGAGCGTAGTATAGTGTTGGTAAGATACCGAGGTCGTCCAAGGACACAAGAGCTTTTAGTACCGGCTTATCCTCAACGTCTAATCAAATCAAAAGGTTTAGAAAAATGTTTTAAACTAAGAAAAAAAAAAACTAACTAAAAATGCTGAAAATAAAAATAAAAAGAAAAACAGATAGACAAGATGAATCACTTGGTTCCGACTCGTGTTTAGTGTAACCTTTGATTATTTCCGCACTTTTGCACTTATTTAAGAGATTATCTTAGTTATTGTAGTAGGCCCCTCTTTTGAAGGTGACGTTACCCTCAACCCAGTAGTTTGAGTCAGCAAGGATACAATCCTAAAGGGTCGGATTATTGAAAGATAATTAATTAAGTTATTAATGCAAATTATGGTAGGCCCTCTTTTGGAGGTGACGTTACCCTCGACTAAGTAGTCTGAGTCAGCAGGGATACAGTAGTAAATAGCCGGGTTATAGTATTAATAGTAGTTTAACTTATGAGGGGATCAAAGAGTTTGGACCCCCGCCATCCAATACCGTTAAGTATTGAAGGAGGTCCTACTAAATTTGACCCAGGTCCCTTGCAGGATCTCTAAACGCTGAACAACGGCAAGACTCTTACCAAACCGTTCCCTTAACCCCCGACCAGGTAGCCAACATACCTCCATATAGATCGTGGAGATATGAATGGTGAAAATCTTTTATTTTATATAGACACTAAAATAATGCCAAGACACCACGGACAAACGATAAGGAAGAATCACCTTCAACATAAGAAACTAGTTATTAAAGTCATTAATACAAAACCAATTAAAAAGTGCGAAAAGATTAAAAATAAAAAGTATTACACTAGACACTTTGTCTTCACCAAGTGTTGTAAGAGACTTAGGCAAACATGGCCTTGATTGTCAAGAACTCTTACGATCAATCTTGGATCCCGAGACGACTCACACACTCTACGATGGACAATGGATGATGGTGGTGGATGATGGTGTTATGGTGGTGGTGGGTGGTGGGTGGTGGGTGAAGTGTGAGAGAGGTGGTGTGCCAAGGGATGGTTTGAGCTTGAGCCAAGCACTCCTATTTATAGGCTGAACAGAAGCTCGTGCACGGCCCCGTGTCCAGTGGGCACGGCCCCATGTCCACATCCTCTCTTTCTTTATTTAATGCAGCTTGTCTTTATTAGTTGACCACGCCCCCGTGTCCGCTGAGCACGACCCCGTGTGCAGAAGAATATTTGTACTATGAAGATTTGCCTGGATTCTACGAATCTTATAGTTGACCACGGCCCCGTGTCCACTGAGCACGGCCCCGTGGTGGGCAATAGAAGCTTCTACCACTTGTCTTTTCTGCTGACACTTGGGCACGCCCCCGTGCTGGCTGAGCACGGGGCGTGTTCAGTCTTCTGTCTTCTTGTTTTGCTTGGGAAGATGCTGTCGTGGGCATGTCACGTTTGTTCCTATTCTTGTATTTATGTTAGATTTTGCTTTCTTTTTGCTTCTTTTGTTAATTTGAGCTCGTTTAATCCTGAAAACACAAAAGGAAGACAAAAGCACACTTTTTCCAACATTAGTACTAAAAAAGGGTTAGTTTTATGCCACAATTGATGTAATTTATATGTTGCATTTTGCACACATCAAATACCCCCACACTTGAATCTTTGCTTGTCCTCAACCAAAACTCTTTATAATGTGGCTTTACACACCCAAATGGAATGGGTAGAAAAGAAGGTTTTTGGGCTTGTCATAGAGTGTCGTTATTTCCAAGATTCTTTATTTTAGTTTTATTTTTATTTATTTACAATCCTATTCGTCATGATTTATTTAAAACTTTTCATAAGATAAATTACTTATTAGGGCATAACATGCTTATTTAAAATTCTATTTATATACGAGTTCACATACCTCACGAGGAATCACTCAACACTCGGCCGAAGATGTATTTTAGTGAATCACTCGAGAGCGGCATGGAACTTACTCCTACCATATGTTTGCCAAGCAATCAATCCTCCTCCTTTTTAACTATATACCTTTGTAAATATCAAGAGGGCTTTTGGGTGAAGGGTTAGGCCTGGGTAATAGGTAGGTGGTTGGGTTAGTGGTTAGTAGTTAGTAGAAAGGGCGAAAAAGCGTAACAAGCGTCGGTTTTCGTAAGACTTTTTATTTTTGTAACTTTTATTTTTGATGAAGCTATTATTCAAACAAAGTTATTTTTGATAAACTTGTTTGTTTATTTTCTTTTGCTTCATCATCAACACAATTTTTTTTTGAAAAGTCAGACGAAAAACCGAGCTAGTTACTAAAACAAAGGGTTAAAAATGAAAAAGGTTTTGGTGGGTGAAAGGGTGTTTGGTTTGGGTTATGAAATGAAAAGGTTTAGGCTCAAAGGGGCTAACTAGGGGGATTTTGGGTAGGTGGTAAAAAAATATAATGGTGTACAAATAAAAAGGGTTAGTCCTAATGCCTCCATCATTTACTTACTCGGGTTTAAGTTGGTAAGGACCGGAAATGTATCGTCGTGGCAAGTTCTAGAGTCGTAAGAACCAAGCGGCTATTCACACAAGAAACGAAAAATGAGCATTTAGTTTAAAGATATGTATTTGTATGCTCAATAAAGGCTCAAAACTCACTTTTGTGGGAATGGGTTTTTATGTGATCAAGTATATATAATCAAATTTTAACTAAGTTTGCCATGCCTTTTCATAATTTGCTTATGTTGGTTCTTTTTATCACGACGCTATCGGTTGTAAATTTGTAAAAATATAACCTTTTTAGAACTTTGAAATTTCCAAGTTAAACCTAGACAAGTAAAAAAAATGAAAATTTTTGAAAAAAATTGGGGTGATTAGCGGTTCCAATAGAGTTTTGTGTAAGGCTTGTATTTAGGACTTGCAAGATTCAAGGTTTTAGCATCCCCCCCACACTTAAATTACACATTGTCCTCAATGTGTCCCAAAAATAAGTTTTTAGGTTGATTGAATGTGTAAAAAGGTGTGAAAAAGCAAAAATTTTGTGTTACTGAGCGCTGAACACGGCCCCGTGTTCATTGGACATGACCCCGTGTTCAAGTGCCAGTAACGAAAACTTACAGAAGGTGGACACGGGGGCGTGTTGACTGGGCACGACCCCGTGTCTGTCAAAGTCTGCAGAAATAAAACAAACAACAGGTTTGGGGGAGTGGGCACGGGGCGTGTTGGCTGGACACGGCCCCGTGTGGACAATCTGCAAGGTTGAAATACAGGTTTCTTTCTTCGGTTTTCCTGTCCCAGCTTTAGTAGTACTAATGCTTAGTACTCTAAGCCTCGTATGTACCTGCTTAATTAATAAACACCATACCACACCATAGCAAACATCCTAATTTACCAAGTTCAACATCCATGTCAACAAAGTTAAAAATGCAGAAAATAAAAGAAGTTAGGGAAAGTAAATTGTTCAACACTTGGCACACAGGCCATAAATTGTTCAAGATTAAAGGTTAACCTGGGAAGTCACCAACCAACCGCTTCTTCCTCCGCTCCTCCCGCCTAATCCATGTCCTCGTCCTCGTCATCATCTCCACCATGGCCAGCCATGTACTCCCGGATATTTCCAATATCATCTTGGATATCGGATATGTTTCTCTCAATGGCCCCAACCCGGTTGTACGTGTTGCTTGCCATATTATAGGTGTTCCTGGTGCACATGAGGTTTTCCTGCAACAAATCATGTAAACTTTGAAAGTTAGGAAAACCGCCTCCTGAGGAGGAGGATTGGCCCGGATCACCATGGGGCTGGTATTGGTACTGATGATGTTGTGGAGCGTGGAGGACAAGTGCTTCTTGCGGGTTCCATGCATGCCCTTGCATCCTTTGGAAGCTAACCGTCCCGTCTTCAGCCTCATAAATTAGGTTCATTGAGCGGCAGATGTTTATATCTACCCTACCCGACCATGGGCTCCTTGCTAATGACCTAGGTATGTTGGTGAAGTGCTTGAAGAGACGGTATACCCATCCCCCAAAGAAGATAGGGTTCGGTGCAGTAGCAAGGCGGTTATAATGCATGTTTCGGAGCATGAGGAACGGAACATCAAGGTACCTGCGGTTATGGATGCAGTGGAGGACAACCAAATCTCTTAACCCAACGACGCCACCGCTATCATGTCTTTGACTAAGAGAGTAGCCGAGGAGCCTATGGATGTATCGGTAGAGCGGATCCCTCAACTTCGTGCTCTTAGTGCTGCTCGGATTGTAATACCCTTCACCAATCTGAGCCCACGCGGCTTGGCGATCGTTTTCATCTATCTCTCGCATCCCTCTAGTATTTTCCTCGTCACCTGCATCTTCTTCCGCATACAACCCGACAATTGACCCAAATTGTGCCATAGAGATCGAATACCTAGTTCCGCACATCGGAATGCTACCCCATCATTGTCGAATGGGTCACACCTTGAGTTGAACGTGAAGGTGCTATAGAATTCCAAAGTGCATTCGTGGACGGAACGGAGTCTAGTTGTTAAAGCAACTCTTAATGGCCCGGTGACAAGGTTGTTGAAGCGGTCGAGTTGGTTTACCAATGCTAACAAATCCGTGCATGCTTGCCTTAGGTATTCCTCCGGCCTTGTTTGAAGTATTTCGTATCTAGCCCTAGCATCGAGCTCATTTGCGTTAAACCTCGTGAACTTCCTAGCCATCTGAAATAATACATCAAAAGTTAGCACGAAACATTAGCATTTTCGGACAAAACTGCAAACAGTGGGCTGGACACGACCCCGTGTTCAGCGGACACGGCCCCGTGTCCAGGCGTCTGTTACACAAAAATTCCATTTTTCAACCCGGTTTCGAAAACTTGAAAATTTTTGGTCCAATAGGTGCGGTTTTTCCCGAAAATGAAACCCCAAGGGCCGTTTTTCCCAAAATAACCCGTTTACCCTATCAATTTTATCTTTTTCGGTTCAAAAACAAGGGTTTGTGGTTTTCATGAGAAATCGGGCGAATCTATGAACAATACAAGTGGATTTATTTCCCATAACATTAATCTAACTAAATGCAAACAGATTTAGGCAAAAATTTTAGGTTTGATCCGTATGAAGTTCAAGAACCCTAGATTTTTCCCCAAATTTGTTATGTTTTAACTACATGCAAAAGCTAAATCTAACTAATGATAGTGATAGAATCATACCTTGATGTTGTTAGAATGATAGGAAACGTTGAAAATCTGCGGAAAATCGCCTGGAACCAGAGCGTTTTCGGGGAAACGGGGCGTGTGGAATGAAGTAACTGTTATGAAAAAGGGGATATATCCCGACTGCAGCGCGGACACGGCCCCGTGCCGAGCAAAGTTTGAATTTTTTTTAGTGCTCGTGTGAGTGCCCTTGTTTCCCATGAACTTTGGTTAGAGAACTTACCGCTTTAGATGTCGTCCCAATCGTTCGTAACTCACCAAGTATGGTGTTGATGTTTTCATTCTTCGATCGTTTGAAGCGAGATCTCCTCCCCTTCATCCTCAATGAATCCTTGATAGAGTTTCAGCCGTTGGCCATTGACTTTGAATGGAGGTCCATTCCGAGATTTAATTTCTACTGCACCGTGTGGGAAAATATGGGTGATGGAAAAAGGTCCTGACCACCCAGACTTTAATTTACCAGGAAACAATCGAAGTCGTGAATTAAACAAAAGAACTAGATCTCCTACTCGAAATTCATTAGGTTTAATATGTTTGTCATGCAAGTTTTTCATTCTTTCCTTATAAATTTCGGAGTTTGAGTATGCATAATTCCTAAGTTCGTCTAATTCATTTAATTGACAAAATCGATTTTTACCAGCAAATTCTAAATCTAAGTTTACATTTTTGATTGCCCAGTAGGCTTTGTGTGCAATTTCTACTGGCAAGTGACAACTTTTTCCATAGACTAGCTTATATGGGGTTGTACCTATTGTTGTTTTATAAGCAGTTCGAAAAGCCCATAAAGCATCATCTAATTTATCTGCCCATTCCTTTTTATTTAACCCTACGGTTTTTTCGAGTATTCGTTTTAAACCTATAGTAGTCACTTCGGCTTGTCCGTTTGTTTGAGGGTGATATGCTGTTGAGACCCGGTGATAGACCCCATATCTTGTTAAAAAAAATTCAAGTTGATGGTTGCAAAAATGGGTAGCTCTATCACTTATTAATGCTTTAGGCGTGCCAAAACGAGAGAATAATTTTTTCAGAAATCTTACCACGACTCTTCCATCATTTGTTGGAAGTGCCTCGGCCCATTTAGACAAGTAGTCTACTGCCACAAGTATATATTTGTTTCCTTTTGATGGTGGGAAAGGTCCCATAAAGTCGAGTCCCCATACATCAAAATTTTCACAAACAAGAATGCCATTTTGTGGCATTTCGTTTTTGGAAGATATATTAACTGTTCTTTGGCAAGCATCACAAGTTTTGACAAGACTTTGGGCGTCTTTGTAAATGGTTGGCCAATAAAATCCTGAATCAAATACCTTTCGTGCGGTACTTGCGGCACCATGATGCCCTCCGTATGGACCTTCATGACAATGGCGGAGAATTCTTCGTGCTTCGCTACCATGTACGCATCGTCGGATGAGTTGGTCGGCACACATTTTGAAAAGATATGGGTCTTCCCAAAAATAGTGTTTCACATTAGCAAAGAACTTTTTCCTTTGATGATGTGGCCAACCTTTTGCGACTATACCGCTAGCTAGGTAGTTAGCATAGTCGGCGTACCATGGTTCTTCCTTGTATTCCACCATTTCTAGGGATTCTGTTGGAAATTTTTCGTTGATTTGCTCGTCCCTGGTTGCCTCTAAAGCGGGGTCTTCCAAGCGCGAAAGATGATATGCTGCGGTATTTTCTGCTCCTCTTTTGTCTTTGATTTCAATATCAAATTCTTGGAGGAGTAGAATCCACCGAATCAAACGTGGTTTTGCGTCCTACTTTTTGAAGAGATATCGAATGGCTGCATGATCTGTATAGACTATAGTTTTAGAAAGAATAAGATAAGAACGAAATTTATCAAAAGCAAATACCACAGCTAGTAATTCTTTTTTAGTTGTTGTGTAATTTTCTTGTGCATCATTAAGTGTTTTACTAGCATAATAAATTGGGTGGAAATGCTTTTCTTTTCTTTGTCCCAAGACAGCTCCAACTGCAAAGTCACTTGCATCACACATGATTTCGAAAGGAAATTTCCAATCAGGCGCTATCATGATAGGTGCATTGATTAACATTTCTTTTAAGGTTAGAAATGCTTGATTGCATTCCTTGTCAAAGATGAAAGGAGCATCTTTTTCAAGTAATTTTGTTAGAGGCCTTGAAATTTTAGAAAAGTCTTTGATAAACCGCCTATAAAATCCGGCATGCCCTAGGAAACTCCTGATAGTTCTAACGGAGGATGGAGGTGGTAGTCTAGAAATAGTGTCAATTTTGGCTCTATCCACCTCCATTCCCTCGCTTGAGATTTTGTGACCGAGTACTATTCCCTCTGTTACCATGAAATGACATTTTTCCCAGTTAAGGGCGAGGTTAGTTTCCTCACATCGGGATAGCATTCGTTCAAGGTTATCGAGGTATTGGTCATATGAATCCCCAAAGATAGAAAAGTCGTCCATGAAGACTTCCATTGTCTTTTCTATCATGTCATGGAAGATAGCTACCATGCAACGTTGGAATGTTGCGGGGGTATTACATAGACCAAACGGCATGCGTCGATAAGCAAAAGTTCCATAGGGACATGTAAAAGTTGTCTTTTCTTGGTCTTCGGGTGCTATCGGGATTTGAAAGTAACCTGAAAAACTATCCAAGAAACAGTAAAATTTATGACCGGATAATCTTTCTAACATTTGATCAATGAAGGGTAAAGGAAAGTGATCTTTTCTTGTTGCTTCATTTAATCGTCTATAATCTATACATACTCTCCATCCTGTGACGGTTCTTGTGGGTATTAATTCATTTTTTTCGTTAGTTATTACCGTCATACCTCCTTTCTTTGGAACTACTTGGACGGGACTTACCCAAGGGCTATCGGAGATAGGATAGATAAGTCCGGCGTCAAGTAATTTGATGACTTCGTTTTTAACCACTTCTTGAACATTTGGATTTACTCGACGTTGTGGTTGTATTACCGATTTGTAGTCATCATTCATTAAAATTTTGTGTGTGCACATGGAAGGACTTATTCCTTTTATGTCTACAAGTTTCCAAGCGATCGCATTTTTGTGTTTTTTCAAAAGACTAATTAATTTTTCTTTTTCTAAGCTATCTAATTTAGACGAAATAATTACAGGCAAATTACCATCTTTGTCTAGAAAAGCATATTCCAAACCTTTTGGAAGTTCTTTGAGCTCAAGTGGTGGGTCTTTACGAGACTCCTTATTTGGTTGCTCATTTTGATCAAGAACTTTAAAAGTTTGTTCTATGGCGACCTCTTCTTCAACAAAGTGGTCAATCTTTTCACTTGTATCGGGTGGCTCATCTTCATCTTCAATTAGGGGGTCATTATTGCCGAATGGATATTTCATTGACCGCTCAAGATCGACACTTCTTTTAAATGCCCCTAATTAAAGAGGTAGATTGTTGAACTTCCGTTTTTTCAAAGCTTCGTGAGTTTTTACAAATGGTCGTCCCAACACTAGAGGAGCGTCATCGAGGATGACAAAGTCGGTCGGGATTACCATTTGATTTGTTTGAACCAAGACATCCTCAACTATACCGATTGATTTTATTACTTTCCGATTGGATAGAAAAATGGGTATTTGAAGTGGAGAAAAATCACTAATACTTAATTTTTCGAAAATGTAGTTAGGCATTATGTTAACAAAAAGATCTTTATCAATTGTGACATTACTAATAAACAAATTTTGAAAGAAACATGGAACCGGTGTAATGTTAATTTCAAATGGGTCTTCTTTTATTAGCGAGGTTTGATCATTAGTTAACTTAACACTTACCGTTTCGTCAATTTTAGTGTTAGTGTTTAACTCTTTTAAAAACTTAGCATGAGTTTGAACTAAACAATGATTTTCAAAAGAAGGTGACAAGAGATTAATTTCTTCAAAATTAGACTCTTCTTGAATTTTAACGTTGTCGGACTCACCTTTTTCGTTGTTTAACTCATGTGTCGGTTCTTCACTTATTTGTTCTTCCATTTTTACACTTTCAGTTATCTCTTCTTTATTTAATTCTTCTCTTGCGCGGGACTCCTCTTCCCTTGCGCGAGATTCTTTTATATAGTGATCGATAACTCTAAGGTGTTCTAATATCCTATCGGTCACTTCGGTTATAGAAAAAGAATCGGGATTTTCAAAGTTTGAATCCGGTTGTTCGATCCTTTGTTCCTCATAATACCCATGTGAAGTAGATGGTTCACACCATTGTTCTTCATTGTAAGCATATGATGGATAAGGGTCGTAATTTTGTTCTTCATAATACTCATATGAGGTGGGTTGTTCACGCCATGGTTCCTCATAATAAGCATACGAAGGTGGTGGCTCATATCTTGGTTCCTCAAAGTATGAGTATGGAGGCTCATACCTTGGTTCTTCAAAATATGAGTATGAGGGAGGAGGTTCATACATTTGGTCTTCATAGGATGTGTATGAAGCTGATGGCTCGTACCTGGGTTCCTCATAGTAGGTGTATGAATTGGACGGTTGATATGAGTGACAATATTGAACCGAGTGTGGGTTACTACAATTAGTGCAATAGTTACTCCTATAATCATCCTCCTCATAGGTGTAGTTGTAACCTCCTGAGTATTGATCCATAAGAATCACTCAGCAGATCACAACCAAGTCTCGAGATCAGAAAACAAAAAATAAAAACGGAAACAGAGGCTGGACACGGCCCCGTGTTCAGTGGAAACGGCCCCGTGTACAGAATCTGTATCTGGGCGTTTTAATTAAATTTACTGATTTCGTTGAGCACGGGGCGTGTTCAGTGAGCACGGCCCGTGTTCAAGCTACTGTTACTGGGTGTTTTATGAAAAATGTGCAGCACGGCCCCGTGTTCAGTGAGCACGGCCCGTGTTCAATCTACTGTAAATGCAAAACTAAACTAAAATGCAGAAAAATGTGCGCGCCTTTTAAAAAAGTTTTGAAAAACTGATTAGGCCGTCGATTTTAAGCTTTCTTAAAATCCTTGTGTCCCCGGCAACGGCGCCAAAAACTTGATGCGTGTGAAGTGTTGTTAGTTTTTAATGTATATGTTAAGCCATTTTTAACACTTTTTAGCCAAGTTTTAAATTTATAAAACACGATATTTACTAACACTAAACACACATATGGGCAAGTGCACCCATCGTGAGCGTAGTATAGTGTTGGTAAGATACCGAGGTCGTCCAAGGACACAAGAGCTTTTAGTACCGGTTTATCCTCAACGTCTAATCAAATCAAAAGGTTTAGAAAAATGTTTTAAACTAAGAAAAAAAATAAAACTAACTAAAAATGCTGAAAATAAAAATAAAAAGAAAAACAGATAGACAAGATGAATCACTTGGTCGACTCGTGTTTAGAGTAACCTTTTTTGCACTTATTTAAGATATTATCTTAGTTATTGTAGTAGGCCCCTCTTTTGAAGGTGACGTTACCCTCAACCCAGTAGTTTGAGTCAGCAAGGATACAATCCTAAAGGGTCGGATTATTGAAAGATAATTAATTAAGTTATTAATGCAAATTATGGTAGGCCCCTCTTTGGAGGTGACGTTACCCTCGACTAAGTAGTCTGAGTCAGCAGGGATACAGTCCTAAATAGCCGGGTTATAGTATTAATAGTAGTTTAACTTATGAGGGGATCAAAGAGTTTGGACCCCCGCCATCCAATACCGTTAAGTATTGAAGGAGGTCCTACTAAATTTGACCCAGGTCCCTTGCAGGATCTCTAAACGCTGAACAACGGCAAGACTCTTACCAAACCGTTCCCTTAACCCCCGACCAGGTAGCCAACATACCTCCATATAGACCGTGGAGATATGAATGGTGAAAATCTTTTATTTTATATAGACAGTAAAATAATGCCAAGACACCATGGACAAACGATAAGGAAGAATCACCTTCAACATAAGAAACTAGTTATTAAAGTCATTAATACAAAACCAATTAAAAAGTGCGAAAAGATTAAAAATAAAAAGTATTACACTAGACACTTTGTCTTCACCAAGTGATGTAAGAGACTTAGGCAAACATGGCCTTGATTGTTAAGAACTCTTACGATCAATCTTGGATCCCGAGACGACTCACACACTCTACGATGGACAATGGATGATGGTGGTGGATGATGGTGTTATGGTGGTGGTGGGTGGTGGGTGGTGGGTGAAGTGTTAGAGAGGTGGTGTGCCAAGGGATGGTTTGAGCTTGAGCCAAGCACTCCTATTTATAGGCTGAACAGAAGCTCGGGCACGGCCCCGTGTCCAGTGGGCACGACCCCGTGTCCACATCCTCTCTTTCTTCATTTAATGCAGCTTGTCTTTATTAGTTGACCACGCCCCCGTGTCCGCTGAGCACGACCCCGTGTGCAGAAGAATATTTGTACTATGAAGATTTGCCTGGATTCTGCGAATCTTATAGTTGACCACGGCCCCGTGTCCGCTGAGCATGGCCCCGTGGTGGGCAATAGAAGCTTCTACCACTTTGTCTTTTCTACTGACACTTGGGCACGCCCCCGTGCTGGCTGAGCACGGGGCGTGTTCAGTCTTCTGTCTTCTTGTTTTGCTTGGGAAGATGTTGTCGTGGGGTCGGGCATGTCACGTTTGTTCCTTTTCTTGTATTTATGTTAGATTTTGCTTTCTTTTTACTTCTTTTGTTAATTTGAGCTCATTTAATCCTGAAAATACAAAAGGAAGACAACAGCACACTTTTTCCAACATTAGTACTAAAAAAGGGTTAGTTTTATGCCACAATTGATGTAATTTATATGTTGCATTTTGCACACATCAATCATTCGGATGATTATCATTGTATTGGACTTCGTTATCATCCGAAGCTTCTTCCACAATCCCTTCGACTTGGGTATTGTGAGCGAAATTTGGCCGAGTGCCGGATTGACGGTTCGTCGGAGTTTCTTCCATTTAAAAAACGAAGATAAAAAGGTGAATCGAAACGAAAAAAGATGAATAAAACTGAGAAATCGGTGGGCGCCAATGAAGAAACACTGGTTTAATTGACCGGAATCAACTGAAGCAGGGGGTTTGAATCTGCATAAAGGGGGTTAAATCTTCTCGTTCGATTCGTGGGTAAATAATCTTCTCCTTCCAGCTAACACTGCAAAACAATAGCCGTTAGACTCGCCACGGGGAGAATGGGGGTTCTCTCCGTGACCACCCTCCGGCGTGAGAATAAGTACAGGGTTTTGTGAAGAAGAAGATGTAAATTTGAAGTGAATGTAACTTGAGAATTGTACCTGAATTATCCTTCTATTTATAGCCGAAGTTTGGGCGGGAAAATTTGTTGATGAAAAGTTGACGGAAAGTGCCTTTTCCGTGAGCGGTTATTTTCTTCCCTCCGTTAATCGCTAACGGGTGTGTGAGCACACGGATCGCGATCTTGATCGACGGTTAGGGTGGTGCCATGTGGAAAGTGGGCGAGTGTAGATCTTTATTCAGTTTTGTGCCATCACCGTGACCTTGTGGGGGCATGGGATGATGCCACGTGGCCATTCGGTTATAACCGAATGGTGGTGCATGATAGGGTCTTCTAGAAGAGTACAACTGTAATCCTGTTTGACTCTTCCTCATACTTTTTTGTGGTAACAAAGAAGATATTTTTTATCCAAGTCTGGATATTGACGCGGATGTGTTTGTTAGGATTTTTATCCTTCCTGTTATGGAGATCGGCGCATGGATTTGTTAATTCCCTTTTGCCGCGCGGGTGTTAAACATCGTTTTTCTTTCTAGGTTCTCTTTGTAGGACCAGTGCGCGGCCGCGCAAGGTCTAAAGAGGGTTTTTAACCGAGGCTGTGGTATGGTCCCAAGTACCTGAAGCAAGATTTTTAGGACCTTACCCCTTCAAGTCCCCACTTTTGTTCATGTTTTTTGAAGTTTAACGTCGACTTGTATTATGAAATCATAGTAGCATGTTATACTATTTAAAACCAACTTGTGTAAATCATATAAGTTTTTGCGAAATTTTAAATATTACAAGTACGGGTCTTGCACACACCTCATGAAAAGGGGTTGGCATAGGTTCGAGACTTGGGGGTTTTGTATGATCTTTTGCTTTTTTCTATATTTTTTTCTTGATCACTAAGGCTCAATAATATGTTGGGCTTTGTTAACCTTAAACATAATTTATTTTAATTTAAACTTTTAATGATTAACTTTTCAAAATGTTACCAATACCCTTTGAACTACATTGGTACTAGTATTGTATAACATTGGTTTAGTTTTCTTTTATAAAATGGCGCCGATTATTCATTTCCGTTTTTTATTAATGAAACAATATAACGCTTTATAAAACTCCAGATATACATCGTCTTCATGTGCTTATTAATATGTACGATTCGATAAAAGTTCAATTCGAACAGGTGATATATAGTTGAAGTTTTGGGGTTTGGTGGTTAAGAATTTGTTTATTAATTTATTAATCATGTTGGGCTTTATTAATCATGGTGATTCGAAATAGATCTAGATTGAAAGGTTTAGATTGGAATGCTTGGTGTAAATATCCATTGGAATTGTTGTAGTGTCATTTGGTGTTGCCGGGGGTCCTTGTTTTGAGGTCCGTTCGTGCTTTTTTGAATGAAATTTACCTTACAAAAAAAAAAAAAAACCCTTATAACAAATTATGATTTTAAACTTTAATGATTTTAATTTCTTAATATTACCAACATTGGTACTGGTATTGTATAACATCGATTTAGTTTTTTTTTATAAGAAGACGTCGATTATCCCTTTTCGTTTTTTATTGATTAAATAATATAATGTTTTATAGATTTTCGAATACACCAATGTTATGTGCTAATTATTATATACGATTCAATAAAAGTTATGTTCCCACGGGTCATATGTAGTTGAATTTTTTTATTATCACAAACCGAAACATCGGTACCGTACCGTCTTCGTTTTATAGTTTTCTCGACGTGACGGTATAAAATTTGTTGAAACACAAAGTTATATATGCAACAAAGAATTTTTTGGGTATCGTAAGCTATATCGAGTATCTATACGTAATACGATACCGGTACCGTAATGAACTAAAACGATACCGACCAAACAACATTGGTGTCGGTGCATGTACTCGTTACTATGGTTTTTAATCGTTGTAAAACATGTGTCGCTTGTTATGCCGAGTGCCGCTATCGTACTGGTAGTGCGATGAATTGGACCGATAATGACCGGAAGCCCTCAATGAAACGTGCGGGAATCACACTAGTTCGTTATAAATATATAATCTTAACTTGTTATACAAAGGTTAAGCCGTGGAAGCATTGTCCAAACTCCAATGTTTATTTGAGTAATTGAGCTAAAATGTAATATATCAAAATGTGAAGGTCAATCGATACTTGAGTCTCAACCCGCCATTCGATTTAGAAGTACAATAAACAAAACTCCCCCTCGGCCATCATTGTTTGATTTCTTCGTCGCCACCAATGGTTTTGCTTATGTCGGTTTATTCGATTTTGAACTTCTGATAGAACAAGGGCCTATTTCAATCGGTCGACAATTCATCTTCCCGCCCAATTGATCTCGAAAGAACTAGTTTTGTATTCCTTATTATTTGTTACATTTATGCATGTTACGTGTTAAATTTATACGTGTGTTTTAATTAGACGAAGCCTCTTGGATGAAAACTTAATTTTACTCTAAAAAATAACACCCCCATCGTTATTTTCCTTTTTTGTTATGCGATGCTCGATACTCTCTTGACATTAGCTCGAAAAATGCTTGGATCAAAAGAGAAAATGTCCGATCGGTTTGGTTCAACTCGTGAACAATCCAATATCAAAGTATGAGACGTGTTCAAGTGGGATTTTCTTGTAACAACCCGCACTTTTGTGCGTTGTTACTACTCGTTATACTCGTTACGCCTAGCACCGGAGATTCGGATCATAATGTAACCATATCGTATATATATCGCTATTCGAAGGATAATCACATATTTTCGAAATACAATATCACTATACTACACTATTATCACACTAACAATCACGGAGGCATTGAGTGAGGACCTATTCTACCCTCCTCAGTGGCCGTGATGTGTCGAACGTAAACAATTTACGCTAACAGGGACCCTCGGGTGAGTGCTGTAGCTCCAGTCGTCATGACGATGATGACAATACGAGTAAACGGTACCCCGTCAGTCTTTGTGGCACTACACGAAATAACGTTCACAATGACATCAAGAAAGGACCTACACTACCCTCATTGATGGCCGTGAAACGTCGTTAATAATCGCACACTCGAATCGGAAACCGATTGTTAATTATCGAATCTTTGGATTATGGATACGTAAATACGGCCCCTAGTGATATATATATATATATATATAATAATAACAATATAATGATAATATAAATTAATTATGGAAATACGCGCTTCGAAAACTATCAAAACGATCAAAAACGGAGAAGTCCAACGCGTCAGGATAGCTATCCGGACGGATGGGCATGCGCACGGATGGCCATCCGCACGCATGGGCCATCCGCACGGATGGGCCATCCGCACGCATGGGCTATCCGGGCCAGAACACTTCCCCTCTCCTCTGTTGCCTATAAATACCATGTCACATCACTTGAACAGTGATGTGACAGCTCCTATTCAACCAAACACGCTCCAAGACCCTTTTCTCTCGATTCCCTCGCGATTCCGGTAAGATTTCAACCTAAAACTTGTACTTCTACAATCTACACTCGATTCTACATCATTCTATCTTTCAAAACTCAAATTCTAACCATGAAATCTGCGGATTTGAGGCGTTTTGAGGTGATGTCACCAAGAGTTCTTATGAACTACAAGTTGGGGTCTCATTTCACTATAAACGACTCAGATCTGGGTGATTTCCACATGTTTTAATGACAAATCTCACCTAAATCTGTGCGAGTTCGAGTTAACCATGAAGAACCATCACGAACGGCCAGATCTGATGGAACGGGGTGATTCCCGGCTGTTAGAACGAGTCGGAACTGACGGAACTTCAAGCGTTAGTGCGAAATTACACTACCCTAGTAAGAACGAATGTATTTCCTTCCGTTAAACACTCGGAAACAGTGTTCGGAGCGCGAAACAGACATGGCAATCTGCACTGATGACATGTCAGTCCGCACGGATGACATGTCAGTCCGCACGGATGGCATATCAAACCTGTATACTCGCCAATACTTTTGTATTGACAAACTATTTTAACGTATGTTGCAGGTTAGATCGCAGACTATATCAAATCAAGCTAGGAAGTCTAGAAACTCAACTAGAATCTAGGTTGTCGGATTTGTATTGTTCGAGAGGACAAGAAAACTGTGATAACTTATGTGATTGTATTATTTGTTAGTATGGGATAACGAATGTATTAAATATTATCGCAATATAGTTGTTATGGATTCTCTTGAGCAATCTGATTCGCCTAGTGCCGCGCCCCGATGATTCCGCCATCGGTTGGGGTGTGACAGATTGGTATCAGAGCCATAACTATAGGGAATTAGGTCAGACTCGACCTAGTCCGGGTCGACGTCTTAGAAATTGACCTAGTCTATAGTCTAAGTACCAACATGCCGACTCATACAAACCCGGTGGGGTTTGTATTGGGCTTACTTGATACTCTCGATCGAAATTGCTAAAAGATACAACTTTGTGTGAACCCCGCGTACTACAACTTCACACGAAGAAGCCTTTCCTAAGGCTGAAATACTACTTAGCCTTTCCTAAGGCCGACACAATACACACGTTTTCGAAAATACTCGCATTACGAAACCGAGCGATCCAGTCAAGATCAGGTGTGAAAACCAAGAACTCTCGATAGGATTGCTCACGCAGCGCATTTTTCTAGCACGAGAACTCTTCGTTGAGTTAGGAGTGACATCCACATCTCGACAAAAGTCTCCATTTCTAAATCTAGTGGAACTCACGAATTTATTCGAGGAGCATAGCCACAATTAGGAACGAAACTGTTAAGCCAGGGGTGAAACCCGTACCTTAATAAGTCGTCCCATTCTCTATAAACTGGTTTTCAAAAGCTCTCACCAAGGACTCGACTATCACGATAACTCGAGCCACGCGATGACTAGGAAGACGAATGCCATGAGCTGCATCCCAGTGGAAGCATGAAGTCCTCTAGGTCAACGCGTATGCTCGAACTTGTTAGATATAGTTGGGTTACCTTGGGTAGTCCACGCCTAAAACACCCAAGGCACTCCATCATACGACCCGCCAATTTTACAATGATTGGGACTTATTTACGTTTTGAAACTTTACGCTTTATCGATTTCTCGATGTAACGATTTTCACTCCCTACTTTATAAACGCACAATTCGCACAGCCATCGCAATCTAAAACGAAACCCGAATGTTCGCAACAAAACTAATGCATAAACCATCGCATTCGCTCCCGTTTCCTCACTTCAACGCGACCTCGCTTATTCTAAATCGACCTGTATATGCATGATTACAAATTACATCTATATAAATATATATATATATATATATATATATATATATACAGACAAACAAGTCATTGTGTGAGAACTTAGGAATTTCATGTTTTCCTATGTGGCTCCTATGTGATTCGTATTACTACTATACTATCGCACAAAGTTTTGAACGCCCTCAATCGCAACGCAAAACTGGAAAATCATTATGATCGAATCTCACTCCAAGCCTCTTCCTGTCTAGATGCCTTCCAACAACTCTACCTCGAGACGAGTAGCTAAGAGGAAAGCCAAACGAAGCGCCGAGAAGAGGATTGCTTCACTTGTGATTAAAGAAGTGAGTAAGATTAGTCCTCGAATTGCCGCTCAAGTGCACTCTCTCAGCAACACTCGAGCCTCGGAAGACTCCAAGGCGGAAGCGCCGCAATCTACTTTTCTCTACAAGCACTTCAAAGCCTGTGACCCGATGGAATTCACGGGTGAAGGAGGTGCGACTCAACTACTCCAGTGGTTCGATTCTATCGAAGTTACCCTTCGTCAAAGTGGGTGTCCCGATAGTCTCCGTACTACTTGCGCCACCGGAGTATTTCAATCGCGAGCACTCGACTGGTGGACCGCCGAACGTAACAAACGTGGGATCTCCGCAGCTTACGCTCTCTCGTGGAATGAGCTGAAAGAGCTCATGGAGAAAGAGTACTGTCCTCCTCACGAGATTCAGAAGCTGGAAAATGAATTTTGGGAAATCAAGCAAGCCGAAGGTGACAATGCTGGCTACACCGCAAGGTTCAAACAGCTTAGCATAATCTGCCCAAGTCAAGTCAACACTCCAGGGAAGGCCATCGCGAAGTACATTCGTGGCTTGCCTGAGTGTGTGGGTGATTTTGTCGAAGCTGCAAGACCTGCTACCATCGAAGAAACATACCGCTTAGCCGCAGAAATCAACAACAAACGACTCGTGGAAGGGTTATTCTCAGGAAATCCCGTCAAGCAAGCTCATCAAGCAATCACCAGTGATCCTTCAGGCGAACATGTTGACGAATCCTCCGATGAATCTACTGACGAATCTTCTGACAAATCTGCTGGCGATTCCTCTAATGAATCAGCTAACGATTCTTCTGACGGATCTGCTAACAATTCTTCGGACGGATCTGCTGCCGATTCTTCTGACAAATCTGCCGACGGATCTTCCGACAAATCAGCCAAAGACTCCGCAAGCGAGTCTTCAGACGAACCCTCCAACGACGACACTTCTTCGCAAGACACCGACAAACCCAGCCGCAAGCGAAAGGTCTCAAGCCCGAGCTCATCAACAACCGAACTGCTGCAACCGGAACCTCTTTGAACGGTTCCGATGTTTCTAAAACGAGCCTACACGGGAGCACATCCTCAGTGTTACTCGTGTACCTATCATCATCCAGTTGGGGCTGACTGTCGCTACTGCAATAACTGCAACCGTTACGGTCACTTCACCCACAACTGCCGCATCGAACCGTGAACTTGAGTACAACAACAACAGCTCCAGCAAAAGTCTTCAAGCATCAGACATCTAGCAAGCGTAGGATAAAGTTGTAATGAATACGGCTCTTGACGTTAATTTCTAAGTTTTGAACCTACTCTCTTATTCGAAGTTACCACTATGTGTAGCATTAACTCTCGTTTTTCGTTCTCTCTTCCGCTCTCTAATCGTCGCACTTAGACTAGATTCACACACATACTACATACTATATACTGTATCACGAAATAATGTGTTTTACCCTCACTGCACTTTTAGAACGAGGTACGATAAACGTGCAAGGAACGAATAATCACAGGTGCACACGGGATTATTTGGGTCAGTGCACGGTGATCGTAGTGAATTCTAAAGGTGCCATAGCGTTTGACAAAAGGTGACACCAAAACACGGGATGGAAGTAGTAGGGGTCGGGCAAGGTGTGCTTTATCATGCTACCGAAGTTCCGTGAAGAAAGTGCCACGTGGAGTTGAACGTTATTAGACCTATATACTATTGTGATTATTTTCAACACACTACACTCAATCGCAAGGCGTAACAACTGAAATTGCATCATCGCAAGGCTTGTCGTAAGTTTGCAAACGCAATGCAATCGCCTCATCGATGGACTTTGGGGAGTCTACCTCGCAGGACAATTGCATCAACGCAAGACTAGTCGTAAGTCTATAGCAAGCAATCTCATCAAACACACTAACGCTCATGACATTATCGGGTGAGGACCTATTCTACCCTCCTCGATAGCCGTGATGCGTCGCAACGTAACGTAACGTAAAGCTTATACGAAACAAACCAGACTAGTCGAAATCGCTCGCCTTGTGTATCTCGAAGTCTCCATCGCTTATTATGTGAATCTATATCGCCTGCTGTGTATCAATCTATCGCTATACCGTTATCTGTGGTATTCGTGTTGAGTTAGCACATGACCTCGCTTCACGAGATGAAGCTCATATGGTTAAGGCAGGGTGTTTTAGCCATATCAGCGACCTTTCGTGGAAAAGGGCCATGTGGGGACTAATGTTAGTTAAATTCTGTGGTGTTAATCAATCGAACCGAACCGCGTAAATCGAATCGCATACCTCCATCGCTTGCAACGCAACTACCGATTATCGTAATTCGTTTATCATCACCGTCATCACAAGTGTTTCGTATTTGTTCGCTTAATCATCTAATCGCTTATCGCTTATCGTCTATAGTCTACCGCTTATCGCCCGCTTGGTGTTCACTGCAGTCTGTATGGTATTAAGTACACATGACATCGCTTCACGAGGCAAAGTTAACCTGGTTAAGCATGGTGTTTCGCCATGTTAGCAAACCCCCGTGGAAACATGCCATGTGGGTGTAATGTGGAATCTAATCGAAAACGCGCTATTCGCTTCCCGCTTATCAACTCGCTGGATTAATCTATTCGACCCTATCTTATGCTCGGTCCGACTTTCCATCGATTGGGCCGAGTAAATGCAACTCTATCCGAGTCATATCGGCACGCCTGACACCGCCTCACGAGACGAAAATAATATGGGCAAAGCATGGTGGATACGCCGCTGGTACTTCCTATATATAAGTGTTTTAAACATATTAACGAACTTCCGTGGGAAGGTGCCAAGTGGGGCTTGATGCTAAATCATTCTTTTCAAAAGGCTAAAACTGATTTTTATAAAACTTTTACTAAAACCATGGAACAAGTGAAATTCCTCACAATGTGGAGGTAACATCGAATCAGCTTAACTCCATATTCAAAAGGGAGCTTCATGAGTTCAATTTTTCCTTAAAACCTTTTTCAAGATCAAGAACAAGACTTTCAAAGGGAACCCATGTCATAGGAGAGTTTTCGTAACCCTTGTTTTCATCTTCGAATTCCTTAAAATGTTAGAAACTTAAACTTCCTTGCAACATCGGTTAACATCGACACTGTTGACCGCACGTTAAAAAGGAAAACTTTCAGAGATTTTCATCCTAACTCCCTTTTTGATATCTAAAACGAACACTTCTTGCAACATTGGTTAACAATCGACTCAGTTAACCCAACGTTATGAGAAACCTTCCATATTGTAATCGCATCGAACTAACGAATTCTACACTAGACAAGGTACTTTGAACTGCCAACTCGTGGGATTAATACCTATGTCTTTACGTCGCCTTCTCGCTATCGCAGTCGAATTCTCTTATTCGAAACGTTCTCGTTGTCAACTCTCGGTCAAATCACTAGCTGTATCGCTACTTACGTAAGATCAACTCTTAGAAGTCTACCTATTGGATTAATTTCGGGACGAAATTTCCTAAAGTAGGGGAGACTATAACAACCCGCACTTTTGTGCATTGTTACTACTAGTTATACTCGTTACGCCTAGCACCAGAGATTCGGATCATAATGTAACCATATCGTATATATATCGCTATTCGAAGGATAATCACATATTTTTGAAATACAATATCACTATACTACACTATTATCACACTAACACTCATGGAGGCATTGAGTGAGGACCTATTCTACCCTCCTCAGTGGCCGTGATGTGTCGAACGTAAACAATTTACGCTAACAGGGACCCTCGGGTGAGTGCTGTAGCTCCAGTCGTCATGACGATGATGACAATACGAGTAAACGGTACCCCGTCAGTCTTTGTGGCACTACACGAAATAACGTTCACAATGACATCAAGAAAGGACCTACACTACCCTCATTGATGGCCGTGAAACGTCGTTAAAAATCGCACACTCGAATCGGAAACCGATTGTTAATTATCGAATCTTTGGATTATGGATACGTAAATACGACCCCTAGTGATATATATATATATATATATATATAATAATAATAACAATATAATGATAATATAAATTAATTATGGAAATACGCGCTTCGAAAACTATCAAAACGATAAAAAACGGAGAAGTCCAACGCGTCAGGATAGCTATCCGGACGGATGGGCATGCGCACGGATGGCCATCCGCACGCATGGGCCATCCGCACGGATGGGCTATCCGGGCCAGAACACTTCCCCTCTCCTCTGTTGCCTATAAATACCATGTCACATCACTTGAACAGTGATGTGACAGCTCCTATTCAACCAAACACGCTCCAAGACCCTTTTCTCTCGATTCCCTCGCGATTCCGGTAAGATTTCAACCTAAAACTTGTACTTCTACAATCTACACTCGATTCTACATCATTCTATCTTTCAAAACTCAAATTCTAACCATGAAATCTGCGGATTTGAGGCGTTTTGAGGTGATGTCACCAAGAGTTCTTATGAACTACAAGTTGGGGTCTCATTTCACTATAAACGACCCAGATCTGGGTGATTTCCACATGTTTTAATGACAAATCTCACCTAAATCTGTGCGAGTTCGAGTTAACCATGAAGAACCATCACGAACGGCCAGATCTGATGGAACGGGGTGATTCCCGGCTGTTAGAACGAGTCGGAACTGAAGGAACTTCAAGCGTTAGTGCGAAATTACACTACCCTAGAAAGAACGAATGTATTTCCTTCCGTTAAACACTCGGAAACAGTGTTCGGAGCGCGAAACAGACATGGCAATCCGCACGGATGACATGTCAGTCCGCACGGATGGCACATGTCCGCACGGATGACATGTCACCCGCACGCACCACTCACCCCGCACGCACCACTCATCCGCACGCACAAGCAAAGTCAGTCCGCACGCATCACCTTCATCCGCACGTACCACCTTCATCCGCACGGATCATCTGTATCCGGACGGATGACATGTCATCCGGACGGATAACATGTCTAACCGCACAGATGAGGACCAAACAACCAAATGAGTAACTTTTCAAGGTAATCTCGCTTAACCGTATATCGTTTACTCTATTTCTTCAAGGATCATTACAGACATACTCGCAACCGACTCAATCAAGTTGTAATCCCGCTAGATACGCACTGTGAGTATACTTGACCCCTTTTTAATCGAATTTTGGGTGTAACATACGTTTCTAACAAATCGAACTTATCAAGCAAAATATACAATCAATCGAATTATCACTTGCGAATAACTGTTATGCATAGATATACGTGATGCTAGTTGCATATGTGCTAGGGCTTATACTCGCGACGTCCCACCACGACTAGTATAGTACTATTGCGCCCGACGGGGTCTAGTTATGCCATCGTACATTCGAGCATCGAGGACTTAGTTGGTAGTATCAGTTTTGTGAGTATATATGTCGTGTATTACGTTTATGCATGTGGAAATTCGCAGCACTTTTAATCTATTTATGCTACTTATCAAACCTGTATACTCGCCAATACTTTTGTATTGACAAACTATTTTAACGTATGTTGCAGGTTAGATCGCAGACTATATCAAATCAAGCTAGGAAGTCTAGAAACTCAACTAGAATCTAGGTTGTCGGATTTGTATTGTTCGAGAGGACAAGAAAACTGTGATAACTTATGTGATTGTATTATTTGTTAGTATGGGATAACGAATGTATTAAATATTATCGCAATATAGTTGTTATGGATTCTCTTGAGCAATCTGATTCGCCTAGTGCCGCGCCCCGATGATTCCGCCATCGGTTGGGGTGTGACATTTCTGGTTTGTGTTTGTTAAAACTTAAGAAAGGCAACGAACTTGCAACGAAATGGGAAATGTATCATGAGAAGAATGTCCTTTTTCCTTTTCATGATTCAAAAAGTCGATTTTAGACTTTTAGAAGTATATAAGCTTCTCTCTTTTTGGTGTAACGAAAAGATTCTATTTCATAACCCAAATCCTACAATAAATTTGATTCCTATATTCTTTATAGATTGAGAAGTAGTTGGGAAACTACAAATGTTCTTTAGTCGGTTGAACTTACAGTTGGATAAAATTTAAAATTAAATAGATTTATCATTTTCTAATAGCGCGACTTAAGATCGTTCTATCCAGGGGCGGCCCAAAGGGTGTGCGGGATGGGCGATAGCTCAGGGCCCAAACCCATCGGGGGCCCAATTTTTTTTATTTTTATATTAGTTTTACACTGTAAAGTTAGAATATATACGTAATGAATAAAAAATATACCATCTTGAAGCACTTGGTTTGGTGGTTTGAAAGTCATTTTAATAATAAGAAGACACGGGTTCTAATCCCGGTGTCCTCAGTTTTGTTTTTTTTTATCTATTTATTAAATGCAAATGACATTAATTGTCTAATTTTGTCAAGTTGCATTAAATGATTGATGTTAATTCGAATGACATTAATTCATTTTCATATATATATATGATTCGAATGACATTAATTCATTTTCATATATATATATATATATAGAGAGAGAGAGAGAGAGAGAAATGCCCGGATAGTCCTAGTGGTTTGTTCATTTTTCACCTTTAGCATCATACACACACACACTATGTCTGAATGAAATAAGTTCATTTCACAATCTTTTCTTACAGACCCACAAAAGAACGACACTTTCCTACAATACCCATAAATTATATTTCATTTTCTTGAAAAAAAGTTCAATTTTTTATTTACAAAATGGTGGTCAAGAAGCAAAGAATAGTGATCATTGGAGCAGGAATAGCAGGGTTAACAGCTGCTTCATAAATCTATGGGATCAAAAGGTGGAATTGATCTTTGTGTTGTTGAAGGTGGGAATAGAATTGGAGGGAGGATTAAGACTTCAGAGTTTGGTGGTGAACTGATGATCGAGTCGAAATGGGAGCTACTTGGATCCATGGAATTGGCGGTAGCCCAGTATGCAATTCACCCGTATGATAATGGGTGCAGGCACAAACAACAAAGAGAGAAAAGGGGTGGAGTGGGGTGGGTAAAAGTGAGTCCATTATTATTAGATAATTAATATTAGTTTTATTAATATTCTATTAGTAAGGGCAATCTTGTCATTTCACACCCATTTAACACAAAAACACTAACCTCCATCCGCTCCAGGGACTATCCGGGAACAAAATTGCAAAAGTTGAGGACTCTAGCTGTAATTTTAGAAAGTTAGGGACTAAAGGTGAAAAATAAGTAAACCACAGGGACTATCCGGAAATTTTTCTCATATATATATATATAGGAGGCCGCTAAAATGAAAACCACCCCCGGTTGTGAGAATCGAGAGAACCGCTTTACAACTATTAGATCTTCAAGCTGGATGGACGAGATTAAAAGTAGTTAAAATTAACGGTAAATTACTTTTTGAGTCCCTATGTTTTATAGGTTTTAACCATTTGAGTCCAAAAGCAAAAAGTTTAACAACCTGAGTCCCCATAAGCATTTTCTTTAACCATTTGAGTCTAAATTTCTAACTCCATCCACCAAGTCTGTTAACTATGAGGGAAGTTTGGTCATTTATACACAAAGTACAAGTCTTATATGCCCAGGAGTATAAGGAACAAGTATTTAATGCATTCACTTTTAATTTAATATATAATATATATAAAAATAAATTACTACCTTTCTCCAGCCACCACCACCGTCTCTCTCTCCCTTTCTCCAGCCACCACCAACAACCATCCCCAACCACCACCCTCAACCACCACTCTCTCTCTACTCCTGTTCGAAACGGCAAGCCGGGCACAAGCCTTCCCCCACAACCACCACCACCAAACCTTCAACCCGCTGTGGGCGGAAGATGTGAATACTTGATTAACCAAACGGAAATGGCAACCGTGAGAGGGCGGAGAGAAGTAGATGACAAATACCCTCTACTGATTAAGAGCTCGATATCTCTTTTAAACCCATTCAAGGCCTACCGATAAGCCTCAACAATCCTCAAATTTACAACAAAATCCAAATAAAATTGCTTAATCTTCAAATTCTTCAAAACTATGAACACTAATTCGTGTAGTTAAAAAAACTTCACAGTCCCTGTAGCAAAAGGTGCACCAGAAGTTTAGAGTTTCTTTATTAAATAGGTTCAAAAAAATTCTATTTGAAACTAACATGTTAGTACAGGAAACATAATCGAACACAACTACAAACTTGAAAAGAAAATTAGGGTTTAGATGAAAAGGGGCAAAGCATATTTTGGAAACAAGAATAAAAAGATGAGCCTCGAATGGTACGTTGAGACATGCGTACAGAGCAGTTGCTTAGTAATCTCACCTCGTTTGCTCAAGCACTGTTTTAGATGATTGAAATTGTATGCGAGAAGATGGGTACACACAACGTCTTATTCATTCTGATTCAAAGGTTAAGACGTGGAAGCATTGTCCAAACTCCAATGTTTATTTGAGTAATTGAGCTAAAATGTAATATATCAAAATGTGAGGGTCAATCGATACTTGAGTCTCAACCCGCCATTCGATTTAGAAGTACAATAATCAAAACTCCCCCTCGGCCATCATTGTTTGATTTCTTCGTCGCCACTCACCAATGGTTTTGCTTAAGTCGGTTTATTCGATTTTGAACTTCTGATAGAACAAGGGCCTATTTCAATCGGTCGACAATTCATCTTCCCGCCCAATTGATCTAGAAAGAACTAGTTTTGTATTCCTTATTATTTGTTACATTTATGCGTGTTACGTGTTAAATTTATACGTGTGTTTTAATTAGACGAAGCCTCTTGGATGAAAACTTAATTTTACTCTAAAAAATAACACCCCCATCGTTATTTTCCTTTTTTGTTATGCGATGCTCGATACTCTCTTGACATTAGCTCGAAAAATGCTTGGATCGAAAGAGAAAATGTCCGATCGGTTTGGTTCAACTCGTGAACAATCCAATATCAAAGTATAAGACGTGTTCAAGTGGGATTTTGTGGTTTGTGTTTGTTAAAATTTAAGAAAGGCAACGAACTTGCGACGAAATGGGAAATGTATCATGAGAAGAATGTCCTTTTTCCTTTTCATGATTCAAAAAGTCGATTTTAGACTTTTAGTAGTATATAAGCTTCTCTCTTTTTGGTGTAACGAAAAGATTCTATTTCATAACCCAAATCCTACAATAAATTTGATTCCTATATTCTTTATAGATTGAGAAGTAGTTGGGAAACTACAAATGTTCTTTAGTCGGTTGAACTTACAGTTGGATAAAATTTAAAATTAAATAGATTTATCATTTTCTAATAGCGCGACTTAAGATCGTTCTATCTAGGGGAGGCCCAAAGGGTGTGCGGGATGGGCAACAGCTCAGGGCCCAAACCCATCGGGGGCCCAATTTTTTTTATTTTTATATTAGTTTTACAGTGTAAAGTTAGAATATATACGTAATGAATCAAAAATATACCATCTTGAAGCACTTGGTTTGGTGGTTTGAAAGACATTTTAATAATAAGAAGACACGGGTTCTAATCCCGGTGTCCTCAGTTTTGTTTTTTTTTTATCTATTTATTAAATGCAAATGACATTAATTGTCTAATTTTGTCAAGTTGCATTAAATGATTGATGTTGATTCGAATGACATTAATTCATTTTCATATATATATATATATATATATATATATAGAGAGAGAGAAATGCCCGGATAGTCCTTGTGGTTTGTTCATTTTTCACCTTTAGTCCCTAACTTTCTAAAATTACAGCTATAGTCCCCAACTTTTGCAATTTCATTCCCGGATAGTCCCTGAAGCTGATGGATGTTAGTTTTTTGTGTTAAGTGGGTGTGAAATGATAAGATTGCCCTTACTAATAAAATATTAATAAAAATAATATTAATTATCTAATAATAATGAGCCCAAATTTAGTCACCCCACTCCACCCCTTTTCTCTCTTTCTTGTTTGTTTCCACAGTCGATTATCATCTACAGTTTCACACAAATTATAATTGCTTACTCCAGTACCTTCCCATAAGGCTCTAACCACCATTTGTTATATATGTTGTCCATAACTAGATCATACATCATACACACACACACTGTGTCTAAATGAAATAAGTTCATTTCACAATCTTTTCTTACAGACCCACAAAAGAAAGACACTTTCCTACAATACCCATAAATTATATTTCATTTTCTTGAAAAAAAGTTCAATTTTTTATTTACAAAATGGTGGTCAAGAAGCCAAGAATAGTGATCATTGGAGCAGGAATAGCAGGGTTAACAGCTGCTTCATAAATCTATGGGATCAAAAGGTGGAATTGATCTTTGTGTTGTTGAAGGTGGGAATAAAATTGGAGGGAGGATTAAGACTTCAGAGTTTGGTGGTGAACTGATGATCGAGTCGAAATGGGAGCTACTTGGATCCATGGAATTGGCGGTAGCCCAGTATGCAATTCACCCGTATGATAATGATAATGGGTGCAGGCACAAACAACAAAGAGAGAAAAGGGGTGGAGTGGGGTGGGTAAAAGTGAGTCCATTATTATTAGATAATTAATATTAGTTTTATTAATATTTTATTAGTAAGGGCAATCTTGTCATTTCACACCCATTTAACACAAAAACACTAACCTCCATCCGCTCCAGGGACTATCCGGGAACAAAATTGCAAAAGTTGAGGACTCTAGTTGTAATTTTAGAAAGTTAGGGACTAAAGGTGAAAAATAAGTAAACCACAGGGACTATCCGGACATTTTTCTCATATATATATATATAGGAGGCCGCTAAAATGAAAACCACCCCCAGTTGTGAGAACCGAGAGAACCGCTTTACAACTATTAGATCTTCAAGCTGGATGGATGAGATTAAAAGTAGTTAAAATTAACGGTAAATTACTTTTTGAGTCCCTATGTTTTATAGGTTTTAACCACTTGAGTCCAAAAGCAAAAAGTTTAACAACCTGAGTCCCCATAAGCATTTTCTTTAACCATTTGAGTCCAAATTTCTAACTCCATCCACCAAGTCTGTTAACTATGAGGGTAGTTTGGTCATTTATACACAAAGTACAAGTCTTATATGCCCAGGAGTATAAGGAACAAGTCTTTAATGCATTCACTTTTAATTTAATATATAATATATATAAAAATAAATTACTACCTTTCTCCAGCCACCACCACCGTCTCTCTCTCCCTTTCTCCAGCCACCACCAACAACCATCCCCAGCCACCACCCTCAACCACCACTCTCTCTATGCTCCTGTTCGAAACGGCAAGCCGGGCACAAGCCTTCCCCCACAACCACCCCCACCAAACCTTCAACCCGCTGTGGCCGGAAGATGTGAATACTTGATTAACCAAACGGAAATGGCAACTGTGAGAGGGCTGAGAGAAGTAGATGACAAATACCTTCTGCTGATTAAGAGCTCAATATCTCTTTTAAACCCATTCATGGCCAACCGATAAGCCTCAACAATCCTCAAATTTACAACAAAATCCAAATAAAATTGCTTAATCTTCAAATTCTTCAAAACTATGAACACTAATTCGTGTAGTTAAAAAAAAACTTCACAGTCCCTGTAGCAAAAGGTGCACCAGAAGTTTAGAGTTTCTTTATCAAATAGGTTCAAAAAAATTCTATTTGAAACTAACATGTTAGTACAGGAAACATAATCGAACACAACTACAAACTTGAAAAGAAAATTAGGGTTTAGGTGAAAAGGGGCAAAGCATATTTTGGAAACAAGAATAAAAAGATGAGCCTCGAATGGTACGTTGAGACATGCGTACAGAGCAGCTGCTTAGTAATCTCACCTCGTTTGCTCAAGCACTGTTTTAGATGATTGAAATTATATGCGAGAAGATGGGTACACACAACGTCTTATTCATTCTGATTCAAAGGTTAAGCCGTGGAAGCATTGTCCAAACTCCAATGTTTATTTGAGTAATTGAGCTAAAATGTAATATATCAAAATGTGAAGGTCAATCGATACTTGAGACTCAACCCGCCATTTGATTAGAAGTAAGATAATCAAAACTCCCCCTCGGCCATCATTGTTTGATTTCTTCGTCGCCACTCACCAATGGTTTTGCTTAAATCGGTTTATTCGATTTTGAACTACTGATAGAACAAGGGCCTATTTCAATCGGTCGACAATTCATCTTCCCGCCTAATTGATCTGGAAAGAACTAGTTTTGTATTCCTTATTATTTGTTACATTTATGCGTGTTACGTGTTAAATTTATACGTGTGTTTTAATTAGACGAAGCCTCTTGGATGAAAACTTAATTTTACTCTAAAAAATAACACCCCCATCGTTATTTTCCTTTTTTGTTATGCGATGCTCGATACTCTCTTGACATTAGCTCGAAAAATGCTTGGATCGAAAGAGAAAATGTCCGATCGGTTTGGTTCAACTCGTGAACAATCCAATATCAAAGTATAAGACGTGTTCAAGTGGGATTTTGTGGTTTGTGTTTGTTAAAACTTAAGAAAGGCAACGAACTTGCGAAGAAATGGGAAATGTATCATGAGAAGAATGTCCTTTTTCCTTTTCATGATACAAAAAGTCGATTTTAGACTTTTAGTAGTATATAAGCTTCTCTCTTTTTGGTGTAACGAAAAGATTCTATTTCATAACCCAAATCCTACAATAAATTTGATTCTTATATTCTTTATAGATTGAGAAGTAGTTAGGAAACTACAAATGTTCTTTAGTCGGTTGAACTTACAGTTGGATAAAATTTAAAATTAAATAGATTTATCATTTTCTAATAGCACGACTTAAGATCGTTCTATTCAGGGGCGTCCCAAAGGGTGTGCGGGATGGGCGACAGCTCAGGGCCCAAACCCATCGGGGGCCCAATTTTTTTATTTTTATATTAGTTTTACACTGTAAAGTTAGAATATATACGTAATGAATCAAAAATATACCATCTTGAAGCACTTGATTTGGTGGTTTGAAAGACATTTTAATAATAAGAAGACACGGGTTATAATCCCGGTGTCCTCAATTTTGTTTTTGTTTTTATCTCTTTATTAAATGCAAATGACATTAATTGTCTAATTTTGTCAAGTTGCATTAAATGATTGATGTTGATTCGAATGACATTAATTCATTTTCATATATTTAAATATATATATATATATAAAGAGAGAGAGAGAGAGAGAGAAATGCCCGGATAGTACTTGTGGTTTGTTCATTTTTCACCTTTAGTCCCTAACTTTCTAAAATTACAGCTATAGTCCCCAACTTTTGCAATTTCGTTCCCGGATAGTCCCTGAAGCTGATGGATGTTAGTTTTTTGTGTTAGGTGGGTGTGAAATGATAAGATTGCCCTTACTAATAAAATATTAATAAATATAATATTAATTATCTAATAATAATGAGCCCAAATTTAGTCACCCCACTCCACCCCTTTTCTCTCTTTCTTGTTTGTTTCCACAGTCGATTATCATCTACAGTTTCACACAAATTATAATTGCTTACTCCAATACCTTCCCATAAAGCTCTAACCACCATTTGTTATATATGTTGTCCATAACTAGATCATACATCATACACACACACACTATGTCTGAATGAAATAAGTTCATTTCACAATCTTTTCTTACAGACCCACAAAAGAAAGACACTTTCCTACAGTACCCATAAATTATATTTCATTTTCTTGAAAAAAAGTTCAATTTTTTATTTACAAAATGGTGGTCAAGAAGCCAAGAATAGTGATCATTGGAGCAGGAATAGCAGGGTTAACAGCTGCTTCATAAATCTATGGGATCAAAAGGTGGAATTGATCTTTGTGTTGTTGAAGGTGGGAATAAAATTGGAGGGAGGATTAAGACTTCAGAGTTTGGTGGTGAACTGATGATCGAGTCGAAATGGGAGCTACTTGGATCCATGGAATTGGCGGTAGCCCAGTATGCAATTCACCCGTATGATAATGAAATGGGTGCAGGCACAAACAACAAAGAGAGAAAAGGGGTGGAGTGGGGTGGGTAAAAGTGAGTCCATTATTATTAGATAATTAATATTAGTTTTATTAATATTTTATTAGTAAGGGCAATCTTGTCATTTCACACCCATTTAACACAAAAACACTAACCTCCATCCGCTCCAGGGACTATCCGGGAACAAAATTGCAAAAGTTGAGGACTCTAGTTGTAATTTTAGAAAGTTAGGGACTAAAGGTGAAAAATAAGTAAACCACAGGGACTATCCGGACATTTTTCTCATATATATATACATATATACATATATATATATATATATATATATAGGAGGCCGCTAAAATGAAAACCACCCCCAGTTGTGAGAACCGAGAGAACCGCTTTACAACTATTAGATCTTCAAGCTGGATGGACGAGATTAAAAGTAGTTAAAATTAACGGTAAATTACTTTTTGAGTCCCTATGTTTTATAGGTTTTAACCACTTGAGACCAAAAGCAAAAAGTTTAACAACCTGATTCCCCATAAGCATTTTCTTTAACCATTTGAGTCCAAATTTCTAACTCCATCCACCAAGTCTGTTAACTATGAGGGTAGTTTGGTCATTTATACACAAAGTACAAGTCTTATATGCCCAAGAGTATAAGGAACAAGTCTTTAATGCATTCACTTTTAATTTAATATATAATATATATAAAAATAAATTACTACCTTTCTCCAGCCACCACCACCGTCTCTCTCTCCCTTTCTCCAGCCACCACCAACAACCATCCCCAGCCACCACCCTCAACCACCACTCTCTCTATGCTCCTGTTCGAAACGGCAAGCCGGGCACAAGCCTTCCCCCACAACCACCCCCACCAAACCTTCAACCCGCTGTGGCCGGAAGATGTGAATACTTGATTAACCAAACGGAAATGGCAACTGTGAGAGGGCTGAGAGAAGTAGATGACAAATACCCTCTGCTGATTAAGAGCTCAATATCTCTTTTAAACCCATTCATGGCCTACCGATAAGCCTCAACAATCCTCAAATTTACAACAAAATCCAAATAAAATTGCTTAATCTTCAAATTCTTCAAAACTATGAACACTAATTCGTGTAGTTAAAAAAAACTTCACAGTCCCTGTAGCAAAAGGTGCACCAGAAGTTTAGAGTTTCTTTATCAAATAGGTTCAAAAAAATTCTATTTGAAACTAACATGTTAGTACAGGAAACATAATCGAACACAACTACAAACTTGAAAAGAAAATTAGGGTTTAGGTGAAAAGGGGCAAAGCATATTTTGGAAACAAGAATAAAAAGATGAGCCTCGAATGGTACGTTGAGACATGCGTACAGAGCAGCTGCTTAGTAATCTCACCTCGTTTGCTCAAGCACTGTTTTAGATGATTGAAATTATATGCGAGAAGATGGGTACACACAACGTCTTATTCATTCTGATTCAAAGGTTAAGCCGTGGAAGCATTGTCCAAACTCCAATGTTTATTTGAGTAATTGAGCTAAAATGTAATATATCAAAATGTGAAGGTCAATCGATACTTGAGACTCAACCCGCCATTCGATTAGAAGTAAGATAATCAAAACTCCCCCTCGGCCATCATTGTTTGATTTCTTCGTCGCCACTCACCAATGGTTTTGCTTAAGTCGGTTTATTCGATTTTGAACTACTGATAGAACAAGGGCCTATTTCAATCGGTCGACAATTCATCTTCCCGCCCAATTGATCTCGAAAGAACTAGTTTTGTATTCCTTATTATTTGTTACATTTATGCGTGTTACGTGTTAAATTTATACGTGTGTTTTAATTAGACGAAGCCTCTTGGATGAAAACTTAATTTTACTCTAAAAAATAACACCCCCATCGTTATTTTCCTTTTTTGTTATGCGATGTTCGATACTCTCTTGACATTAGCTCGAAAAATGCTTGGATCGAAAGAGAAAATGTCCGATCGGTTTGGTTCAACTCGTGAACAATCCAATATCAAAGTATGAGACGTGTTCAAGTGGGATTTTGTGGTTTGTGTTTGTTAAAACTTAAGAAAGGCAACGAACTTGCGAAGAAATGGGAAATGTATCATGAGAAGAATGTCCTTTTTCCTTTTCATGATACAAAAAGTCAATTTTAGACTTTTAGTAGTATATAAGCTTCTCTCTTTTTGGTGTAACGAAAAGATTCTATTTCATAACCCAAATCCTACAATAAATTTGATTCCTATATTCTTTATAGATTGAGAAGTAGTTAGGAAACTACAAATGTTCTTTAGTCGGTTGAACTTACAGTTGGATAAAATTTAAAATTAAATAGATTTATCATTTTCTAATAGCACGACTTAAGATCGTTCTATCCAGGGGCGGCCCAAAGGGTGTGCGGGATGGGCGACAACTCAGGGCCCAAACCCATCGGGGGCCCAATTTTTTTTATTTTTATATTAGTTTTACACTGTAAAGTTAGAATATATACGTAATGAATCAAAAATATACCATCTTGAAGCACTTGGTTTGGTGGTTTGAAAGACATTTTAATAATAAGAAGACACGGGTTATAATCCCGGTGTCCTCAGTTTTGTTTTTGTTTTTATCTCTTTATTAAATGACATTAATTGTCTAATTTTGTCAAGTTGCATTAAATGATTGATGTTGATTCGAATGACATTAATTCATTTTCATATATTTAAATATATATATATATATATATATATATATATAAAGAGAGAGAGAGAGAGAGAAATGCCCGGATAGTCCATGTGGTTTGTTCATTTTTCACCTTTAGTCCCTAACTTTCTAAAATTACAGCTATAGTCCCCAACTTTTGCAATTTCGTTCCCGGATAGTCCCTGAAGCTGATGGATGTTAGTTTTTTGTGTTAAGTGGGTGTGAAATGATAAGATTGCCCTTACTAATAAAATATTAATAAATATAATATTAATTATCTAATAATAATGAGCCCAAATTTAGTCACCCCACTCCACCCCTTTTCTCTCTTTCTTGTTTGTTTCCACAGTCGATTATCATCTACAGTTTCACACAAATTATAATTGCTTACTCCAGTACCTTCCCATAAAGCTCTAACCACCATTTGTTATATATGTTGTCCATAACTAGATCATACATCATACACACACACAATGTCTGAATGAAATAAGTTTATTTCACAATCTTTTCTTAAAGACCCACAAAAGAAAGACACTTTCCTACAATACCCATAAATTATATTTCATTTTCTTGAAAAAAAGTTCAATTTTTTATTTACAAAATGGTGGTCAAGAAGCAAAGAATAGTGATCATTGGAGCAGGAATAGCAGGGTTAACAGTTGCTTCATAAATCTATGGGATCAAAAGGTGGAATTGATCTTTGTGTTGTTGAAGGTGGGAATAGAATTGGAGGGAGGATTAAGACTTCAGAGTTTGGTGGTGAACTGATGATCGAGTCGAAATGGGAGCTACTTGGATCCATGGAATTGGCGGTAGCCCAGTATGCAATTCACCCGTATGATAATGAAATGGGTGCAGGCACAAACAACAAAGAGAGAAAAGGGGTGGAGTGGGGTGGGTAAAAGTGAGTCCATTATTATTAGATAATTAATATTAGTTTTATTAATATTTTATTAGTAAGGGCAATCTTGTCATTTCACACCCATTTAACACAAAAAAACTAACCTCCATCCGCTCCAGGGGCTATCCGGGAACAAAATTGCAAAAGTTGAGGACTCTAGCTGTAATTTTAGAAAGTTAGGGACTAAAGGTGAAAAATGAATAAACCACCGGGACTATCCGGACATTTTTCTCATATATATATATATATATATATATATATATATATATATATATTAAAATGAAAACCACCCCCAGTTGTGAGAACCGAGAGAACCGCTTTACAACTATTAGATCTTCAAGCTGGATGGACGAGATTAAAAGTAGTTAAAATTAACGGTAAATTACTTTTTGAGTCCCTATGTTTTATAGGTTTTAACCATTTGAGTCCAAAAGCAAAAAGTTTAACAACCTGAGTCCCCATAAGCATTTTCTTTAACCATTTGAGTCTAAATTTCTAACTCCATCCACCAAGTCTGTTAACTATGAGGGTAGTTTGGTCATTTATACACAAAGTACAAGTCTTATATGCCCAGGAGTATAAGGAACAAGTCTTTAATGCATTCACTTTTAATTTAATATATAATATATATAAAAATAAATTACTACCTTTCTCCAGCCACCAGCACCGTCTCTCTCTCCCTTTCTCCAGCCACCACCAACAACCATCCCCAGCCACCACCCTCAACCACCTCTCTCTCTCTGCTCCTGTTCGAAACGGCAAGCCGGGCACAAGCCTTCCCCCACAACCACCCCCACCAAACCTTCAACCCGCTGTGGCCGGAAGATGTGAATACTTGATTAACCAAACGGAAATGGCAACTGTGAGAGGGCTGAGAGAAGTAGATGACAAATACCCTCTGCTGATTAAGAGCTCAATATCTCTTTTAAACCCATTCATGGCCTACTGATAAGCCTCAACAATCCTCAAATATACAACAAAATCCAAATAAAATTGCTTAATCCTCAAATTCTTCAAAACTTTGAACACTAATTCGTGTAGTTAAAAAAACTTCACAGTCCCTGTAGCAAAAGGTGCACCAGAAGTTTAGAGTTTCTTTATCATTTAGGTTCAAAAAAATCTATTTGAAACTAACATGTTAGTACAGGAAACATAATCGAACACAACTACAAACTTGAAAAGAAAATTAGGGTTTAGGTGAAAAGGGGCAAAGCATATTTTGGAAACAAGAATAAAAAGATGAGCCTCGAATGGTACGTTGAGACATGCGTACAGAGCAGCTGCTTAGTAATCTCACCTCGTTTGCTCAAGCACTGTTTTGGATGATTGAAATTGCATGCGAGAATATGGGTACACACAACGTCTTATTCATTCTGATTCTTTCTTTCAAAAGGGTCACCTTCTCCGATCATCTCTCTCTCTCTGTTCCGACTCTCACTCTCTCTGAATCTCTCTCTTAACTGTTTCTCTCTCTAGATTTTTCTGAGAAAGTATGTGGAAGTTTTCTTATGGAAGAAGAAGAAAAGGAAAGAAGTGGAAGAGAGAGAAAGAAAGACTAGAGAGATGAAGGGTGAAGAAAGAGAGTGAGTTTTTTATTTTTTAAATATAGGGGTATTTTGGTGATTTAACAATAACTAACCAAAAAATTCTAACAGTGTTAGAAATTTGGACTTAAATGGTTAAAGAAAATGCTTATGGGGACTCAAGTCGTTAAACTTTTTGCTTTTAGACTTAAGTGGTTAAAACCCATAAAATACAGGGACTCAAAAAGTAATTTACCCTAAAATTAATATTAAATATTTTTTGTCTTATTATTTTTTTAATATTTTAAGGCAAAAAGAGCAGTTTAGTAAATTTAGTCTTTTTTTGTCTTTTTGTATTTATCATTTTTTATTACCTTTTTTGTATTATTATATTAGTTGTTTTTTAAATAGAATTTTTTTATTAAAAACCATTTTAAATTCAAAATTTTTAACAAAACAAAGTTTACGTTTTACCTTTACGTTTACGGTCGAAACTTTACGTTTTACATTAAAAAGTTTACGGGTTTAACTTTTTTTTTACACAAAACGAACGCACCCACAAATCGCAACTCGGTAGGTGTCTCAGATAGATTGTTATCATCATCGACTGGGAAAAAATATAAAAAAACCAACAACACACAATCAAAACAATGTGTGGATTCTTGAAAAAAACGGGGTTTGGCTCAGATTTTCTGATAATCAAAGGCTGCAAAGTGGGGTTGCAGGTTCAAAAACCTACCCTCCGCCATCCTTGCCGCGCCATCGTCATGAATTGCCGAAAATTTTGTTTCGAACTATCACTGCTAATCTCAACCCCCCCAATATCAAACATACAAATCAATCACCGGAGAATCCCACCAGAATCACAAACAACTACAGTAAACAAACAACTAAAGGTCGTCGGGCATCATCGGTGAAAAGTCACCTCCGCCTCCGCCGGCACCACCGGAAAACTTCACAGAGTGAGTAAAAAAGGGGGTTAAAAGTCAAGTATGAAAGTTATTAATACATATATTAAAACAACATCATCTACGCATCATCAGAAAAAACGGCTGGGGTAAGAACATCACCGGAGTCGCTGGCGGCGGTGGCGTCTTTCTCTTTCTGAAACATTCTCTCTCCTCGATCTCTCTCATTCTGTTGTTGCATTCGGAATAAGAACATCACCTCTACCCACCACCCATCACCGGTTGTAATCTGGATGAAGAGGATTTTTGAATCAGCACCACCGGCACCAACTCTACCCACCACCTGGTTGCCCATTTGTTGCTTCTGTTCACCACCGCCATGAGCGGCGGCGCTTCTGCCGGAGAAACATGGTGGTGAACATGTGTGAGAGAGAGAGAAACCGGGGTGGGTGATGCCGGTGGCGAGTTATCGGGGGTCGATGCGCGAGTTCATCAACTCCGGGGTGTCGGGCGGCAGATTAGCTTGTTTCAGATCTAATTGTGTTTTGAAGATGGTGGTGGTGAATGTTTTGAGAGAGAGAGAGAGAAAATAGATGAGGCAATCAATTTTTTGAAGGTTGATGTGATGAAATTCTGTTAGCTTTAATGGCAGACAAAGTAATGGGATTTGACATTTGCTCAAAATGACTAAAATACCCTTTAGGGTTTAAAATAATAGTGCATATATGGCATGATCTGATTGGTGGAGAGCGGTTCTCACGGTTCTCACAACTAGAAATGGTTTTCGTTTTAGCGGCCCCTATATATATATATATATATATATATATATATATATATATATATATATATATATATATATATATATATAGGGTCAGGATTTAGGAAAAACGGTGAAAAGTGTGAGAAAGGTGAGAACGATTTTGGTGTTGACATGTGGCATTGATGCTAAATTACACTAAAGGGTAATATTGTCAAAAAAACTCACTCAAATGAACTGGGTGTTCAAATAAAACGCCATAAAAAATACCCAATTCAAAAAAAACGCTATGAAAATACCCCAGTTGAAAACGCCATAAAACACCAAGTTCAGAAAAAAGGCATGAAAAACTCAGTTGAAAACGCCATAAAACACTCAGTTCAGAAAAACGCTATGAAAATACCTAGTTAAAACGAAATAAAAACACCTAGTTCAGAAAAGCGCCATGAAAATATCTAGTCTAAAACGCCATAAAACACCCAGTCTTAAAAAACGCCATTAAAACCCATTTCATTTTTTTCGAAAAGTATATCAATAGTATACTCGTTGGAAAGATTAAAAAACGCTGAATTTTTATGGTGTATTTTTTTGAAAAATTAATCGCGTATAAAAAATTTATTGGCGTTTAAATATGATCGGGGGAAATGACATGTGATTAGCATGTGCACCTATAACAACCCTCCTTAAAATAAATTGGACACCCCTAAACGCTCCTAAATACACCCCGAATACAAGAAACGGACCCGAATAACCTTTATTTTATTAAATGACAAATAAAAACAATTATTTAAGTCTGTCGAGGGGCGCGACATACTGCTCTTGATTCTTCGCGGGGCGCGACCAAGCAACAGACGGCGAAACCACAGCGTGCCACGTGGCATGACACGCGTCGAGATCTGGGATGACTCAGCAAACCTTACTACCGCCTTTATTGTAACAACTGTGCTTGTAATCACTATGAACAGTTCTGTTATCAATAAAACAATGTTATTTGATCCCAATGTTTGTTTTGTTATGTTATACATTTTTCATGTTTTGACTTTTATGTAATTTCAAACTCTACATCGCTTTCTGGAGAGTTATACGCAAACTAGTGCGTAAACGTACTCAGTTTAATGCGAGAAATACTCTGGAACATCAACATATACTCAACATACCTTGAATAACCTTTACATAACTTAGAAATAAGTTTTGAAGGCTTTGGTATGGCAAAAACAAGTTAATTCGCTTACAAGGACTAAATATGACAAACTGCGAAAGTATGTCAATTTGAACTGTAACGAACATTCCGGAACATGACCATAAGTTAAACACACCTTAAGTATCCTTTACATAGCTTAGAAATAGGCTTTGAGGGGTTTGGTGTGCTAAAATAAACTTTTGGGACATTCAGGGACTAAAAGTGTCAAAAAGTGCACAAGTTTGCATTTTCGCGCATAACTTACGTTCTGAATACATCTGGACATCCAAAAATTTATGTAAGCATGACTATATTTTATTTTAGTGTTCGCCATAAGAAAAATCCATTCGTCGCGTCATTTGGATCGTTTTTCGCGCTTATGCGCATTCCGTCGTAATTAAGCGAACATCGCGTTCGTACGACCAAACGAACCATCATCCGGCATATTTTTGAGTATTTTTTGAGTTCCCTATACTTTAACTACATTTTAGAGCCTTGAAATGAGGTTAACGGGGTTCAAACGCATCGAAAAAGGCCTTAAACACGTGCAGGGACCATTGCTGCCAAAATTGAAACTTTCTGATTCAGGATGAGTGCTAGCGTAGCGCGAGCCCATAGGGCTTATCCGTCGCGCTACGCGACTGACTATCTGGGCAGATTCAATGTTTCTAATTACAAGTTGCAACTAATTGATTCTTAACCACATGTTTTAAGTTGATGTGTCACTAAGATAAGGAGCATTTGTGGCACCATAACATTCCGACAAGTGTACGCACGAGATTCGATCACGTTATTCAAGAAACGATCCTAACGGTTACCCGAAAACTATATATACCCCATGCCTTTCATTGTTTTTAAGCACTAGAATCTTATTAGTTGTGTTCTAAGTTGAAACCTTGTTTCATACCTGAACTATACTGATCTAGATTAGCATTCGGGGACCCTTCGTAAGTATTCTTTCGTTCTTTTCCTTATTTTTACTGCTTTTCGAGTCAGAAAGTCAAACTTTGTTTGACTTTCAGCGTTGACCAGTGATGGTCAATGCGAAGTTCGTTAGAACTTCGCAACGTGATTGTAATCACGATGGTCATAGTCCCTTGGGACTATGCCTACTGATTACCACGTTGTCTAGGGTCGTAGGGTAGGCGATCTAATAAATCGCCTATACCTTCGAACCCGACCCAGTTTGGTCGATCATTAGGATCCGACCAAATACATTAGGTGACCATAGTGTAGGGAATAACCTTCCGAGGTTATACCTTATGGTCACGACGTGTAAGTAGTTGTATGATAGGTAGTTTATATGCCTTAGGTAAATTACCAGAATACCCTTTTCATACATAATTGGTAATTTAGCATATGTAACCTAAACTTTTGTCACGTAACTGATTATGTAACATATTTAGGCATATAATACTTGTCATAGGACTAGTTAGGCGGTCCGAACGCGTTTCACGCGCACGACACGTTAAAGTAGCATAAGCTTCCTAAACGGGTCGTAATGGGTCGTAAACAATTATGTTAAGTTTCATTTAGCATGTAGGCTTTGTTAAACCATATCACGTGAGTTCCGACACTCACTTGGTTTACAAACCCTAATGCTACCCAGTCTTCCGAGATAGGTCCGGTTTATTAACATAGTTACCTATACTAGGTGCCGTTTGATTCCGAGATCTCTTGCATTGCTTGGTGGTTATCTTTATACAACTGAGCAATCACAAGTGAGTACATAGACCCCTCTTTTACTGTTTTCCAAATTGTTTTGGGGTGGAACACATGTGCCTACTTGTTACTTTCATGCTTTCCTGTTTTCACATCATATACTGCTATATTCGTTAGTACATTATAGTACATGATTTCATTACATCTTATGCTAGGTGTGCCCATTGTGTGCATTACTTGGTACATTGTTTTACATTACACTTCATGCTAGGTATGCCCATTGTGTGCATTACTTAGTACATCGTTTTACATGACATTTCATGCTAGGTATGCCCATTGTGTGCATTACTTAGTACATCGTTTTACATGACATTTTATGCTAGGTGTGCCCATTGTGTGCATTACTTAGTACATCGTTTTACATGACATTTTATGCTAGGTGTGCCCATTGTGTGCATTACTTAGTACATCGTTTTACATGACATTTCACGCTATGTATGTTCATTTGATTACATACTTAGTGCATTATTTTTCACATGTTTACATTTTGGTATGACATTTGGTTTGTTTACATGGGACAATACATTCATTAACATTAGCTACGCCGTTCGTTAGTAGGTAGTGGTACCATAGGAATTGACAACTCCCGTTCCGGACATCCCAGGGAAAGGGGACAGAAAGGAATGACCGAATTCGTTGACATAAGACAGATAGACCTTTAATTTGTTTAAAGGGTTTATCACCACAGTCGCCAGGCTTGGATGTATGCATTTTCACAATACCGCATAAATGTACATATTAAATAGTTGCATGCATTTACACAAAACATAGCTTTGATTTAAACCAAGTTTTACTTCAATACTTTGTTTTCGTGCATATGGTTTAGTTGAGACATTTCACTTGCCATACATGACATTTTGACATAGACATTTGACATGGATATTTGACATAGACATTTGACATGGATATTTGACATAGACATTTGACATGATTTACATCTTGACATAAACACTTTGACATATTTTTCCATACATTTGACAATTGGTTTGGTTTGATTAAGTGATTAAGTTAACGATGCGTGTGTAATATGATACAAGCATGGTGGATACGCCGCTGGTACTTCCTATATATAAGTGTTTGTATGGTATTACACGGCGTAACGTTATTTGAATCATTTCAGTTTGAGACATAGAACATTTTATACAAATAACATACTTTTCACAAGACATTGATTTACAAAACAACTTATCTTATACAAACACATCTTTTTACATGGTCATTTATTTAACCTGACATTTACTTATACATATCATCGGATCTTATTGTTTTCAAATGATTTACAAGACAAAGCAAATTACAAGGTTCATGACTAAACATTTTTCTTAAACATAAGTCATGAATCCTATTTTCAATAACCTATGTATCTCACAGGCATTTTTATGCTGACGTACCTATTTTCACATGTGTTTTCAGGTGCTTTTCCATAGGATGTTGTACATGATACTAGGGCGGACCTGTGCCTTAGAGACTTTAAAAGAAGATAGACTATGTTTAATTATGTTCTGAACTCCTTAATTCCTGTTTAAGACAATGTAACACTCTTGTTTAATAAGTAAAATATCACTTTGTATGCCATGGTTATGAAACAAATTAATTATGTCGCAACACGCCCCGATGTTTCCGCCGCGATTTGTTGTTTTACGCGGTCGGGGTGTGACATTTATGGCTCTCGCGGGGCGCAAAGACCCTGTCTTCATCTTTCGCATGCCGCGAGAAAGTGTCGATCAGACACTATAAATAGAGGTAATCGGCCTTCAGTCCAATTCGTTTAAAATCTCTCTCTCTCTCTCTAAAATTCTGAATTAGTAGAAGTAATTCCCGGGTATTATACCCCCCAAATTAGCGAAGCTCTGCCTCGTTGTAAGTATTATAACCCCGGTTACGTATTAGATACGCTGCCTGATTGATCTAGTGCTCCGTAACTCGTGTCGAGGCTCTGCCCGACGTAGTCATTGGAGTTCTGTCTCGGGGAGGGTATAACTAATGTAAATATTGGGTTATTATACTAACGCGTGTGCATTGTTTAATTTATAAGATTATAACCAGGAAGTCACAGGGAAAAACCTAAAATAGCAATGTGAGTAATCTCCTTTTTGTGAACCTTTTTACAAACTATTTTTACAAACTATTTTTACAAAACTTTAAATCATTTTATATATAATTAGCAGTGATTGAGTCTTGTAATTCTTCAATTACTGCCGGTATGTTGGGGTTTTGTATACAAAATGTGGAACACGTTACCATTGGACAATGAGATAGCCAATGAGTAATATGACCCACCAGTCAAGATTGACAGTACTGAATGGGTAATTGTGTAGATGTAAACATTGTAATCGCTCTCAATACTGTAAAATGATAAAACCTGTTTTGATTAAACTAGTATTCACTCACCAATATTTTTTGCTGATAAAATGTTTTAAACACGTGTTTCAGGTAGCTTAGTGTGAAGCCAATAAAAGCCAGCTGGAGAGCATTGAAGGCTTAGAAAAGTGGCTATAAAAGTTACTTAATTAAAAAGGAAAATTGTTTTCAATAATTAAGCTTTATTCCCTATAAATGTACTAAAATGAAAATCGGGTTTTGTCCCACTCGTGAATTTAAATATATTATCAGAAAAACTTGGATTTTATTCTATTTATTTATTTTAAACATTATGGTGTTTTACTCTGATAAAATATTTCCTAACTACGGTCCTAATGTAATTTCCGCTGCCAGATTAATAAACACTGATACCATCTGCTCTGAGTCTCGCGGCTCCCGCTCCCGGGGAGGGGTCGGGGGCTGTGACAGAAGGTGGTATCAGAGCTAAGCCACTTGTTTAAGTCATTTAGGTGTTCTTCTAATACCTAAAGCTTAAACAATTATGTTATGTTAGGAAATAAATACCTTATGCGTTATCCTACGAACATAAAATCTTAATATGGTTATTATGATTTTTATGTCATTAAAAGAATTTTGAATTCCCAATATGTATTACCCTATCTGTATTTTACAATTATGAATATGTTTAAAATTATATATATATATATATATATATATATATATATATATATATATATATATATAGTAATAATATTATGCCTTATCAAATTTTGTGAAATATTATATGTATCATATTCATATACTTATGTGAATATAATTCAATATAAATTTTATATAACATTATAATAATAATATGATACTAATATTTAATATCTTAGTAAAAAAATATTAATATAAGATAACACAATTCAGGTATGATAATTCGAGAATAGCATAATATAAATATTAAGATAATAAAATTCATATATTATACTTAAATGATTTTATGTCATTTAAATTCTTAGTATATGTAATCCCTATTTGTATTTTACAACATGATTATGCTATAAATATATAAAGAAGATATATTCATAATATATTTATGTTATAGATATCATCCCCATGTATTTATGTGAATACAAATTAGAATAATATTATGATATTGACATTAATATCTTAATCAAAGATGTAAAATAACACCCTTTAGGTATGATGTCACTAAAATATTATAATATAACATATTATTTGATGCTAGTAGTGTGTTTTATGATTTATGATATAGCCCAAAACTTTACTCGACTTAAAATATCTATATATATCTTGAACATAACGTGCGAAATAGATGTCGCGTACAGTTCGTACGTTAAGGGATATTGTATTTTACACTTTCACTATATATATATTCTTCTTAAAATTTAAATTTAAAAAGGGGCCTCTATTTTCTGTTCGCACATGGCCTAAAGATTTTCAAACATTTTCGGAGACGGCCCTGGTTCTACCAACCGAATCAACACCAAGTCACAATCGAGCCTTGATGTTAGCTCATATTTAGCTCACCTCCAGCTCGTAGCTTGACAAGCAGTGGCGGATCCAAATTTTTTTTTCAGTGGGTTCGTTTTAATATATTTTCACTAATTTTTTCAAATCATACAAGGTTTTCACTATTTTTTCCATTTTTTCCAAATCAAGTGGGTTCATATGAACCCACAAAATAGGGCTGGATCCGTCACTATTGACAAGTTGAATCGTTTTTATAAAACATCGAATGAAAAGTTGATAACAATTTGAATTATACAAGTCTCAAACAATACAATAAAACAACTTGAGTCTTTATATTGCCGTGTTACCTTCAATTCAAACACGACAACTTGAATTTTTTTTAACATGAACAAGTTGTAAGTCATGAGTTATTTGAACAAGGGTAAAGTTCCTAACAAATAGCGTTATCGTACAAAACAACGAAAGATATAAAAAGGTAAAAAAACGCGGTGACATTTTCGGAATTATTTTACTCGTAATTACCCTACATGATCAAAATTACCCTACAAGATCATTTGTAGACTAATTATGATGCTCTACAAAATTACCCTATAAGATCAAACTTACCTTACAAGATAAAATTACCTTAAAAGATCAAAATTACCCTACAAGATCATTTGTATGGTAATTTTGATAACTACCCTACGACTAAATAATTACGAAAATGTCACCGCATTTTTACCTTTTCATGTCTTTCGTACGTTTTGTACGATAAGGCTATTTGTATTTGATCTTTTGCTATTTGAACTATCCCAATTTATTTGACCATCCATATATTGATTTAGAGTAGTAGTTCAAGGTGATGTAAAACAATTGTTAAAACTTTATAGTTCCACCGATATCATGAAATAGGGGTGTGCACGGTTGGGTTCGGTTTTTGGGCAAAATCAAAACCGAAACCGAAATATCGGTTTTCGGTTTCGGGTTTTTTTGGTTTCGGTTTTTACACCGGTTCGGTTCGGTTTTTCGGTTTTTGAAACAAAAGTATGTAAGATTCAAAAATTTTAAAAAAATATAATTCAAAATTTAAGAATCTTTCTTATATGGTTACATTTAATTTATTATACTTAATCCTTTTAACTAATAATGTTTACATAAACCTAACCTTCTAATCTATTTTTATGTTTCTTCAAAGTTTTTATTAGGACCTTTTCTTTTAAAATACTTTAAAGATTATTTAATTTTTATGTTAAATTTTGTAATTTGTTATGAGCAATAAATAAATAAATAAATAAATCATCTCAATTATAAATAAACATCTTAATGTTTTTTTTTATTATAAGTGCTTAATATTCAAGAATAAAATCAATAATTTCTAATAGCATGGGTTAAACACTTAAACTTAAACATAAAAATATATGTTTTTTTTTTTGTTTCGGTTCGGTTCGGTTTTTTCGGTTATTGAAAATGGTTATCCAAAAACCAAACCGAAATTTTCGGTTATTAAAAATCCAAAAACCGAACCATCAGTTTTTGTTTCGATTCGGTTTTATCGGTTATTTTGGTTACGGTTATTTCGGATTTCTGCTCACCCCTATCAAGAAATGTATCCAAAACTCACAATAGGTAATAAAAATCCATATTTCTCAACATTGATACTTAAAACCGAAAGACACGTAATTAGGTTTTTGAGAAGCGTGGGTGGGTTTTTTTTTGGGTAGGTTTTTTTCATAATTTTACAAATGTGTAATATTATTTTTTTCATTTTTTTATTTTAAAAATATAGATTTGCAGCCAAAAATGTTAAAAAATTAGTGTGATTTTTAAGTTTTTAGTTTTATCATTTAAATGAGCTTTCTCATAATTCATCCCCATTTTTTCTATCCTAAAAACATAAAAAGTAAATGAAAATGTTACAAATATAAGAATTATTGTTTCTTACACTAGAATTCAAAATAAAATATGAAAATTTTTTAAATTTTGTATAACCTACACATATGTAGGTTATGTGTAGGTTAAATTACTAACATGTATGTAGGCTATGTGAAGGTTAAAATCGTTGTTTTTTATGTATATATAATACACATATGAATGTAAAAAACATAAAATTTAAAAAATATATACTTTAAATCCCAAAATTTAGTATTTTAGAGTTGTTCTTTTTATTCTCGCAATAGTTAGTGTTCTATAATGATCCTCATCCTAAATATATATATATATATATATATATATATATATGGAGAAGATCATGCGAGAACCACCTCTTATTGCGAGAACCAATGTGAACACAACCAAAAATGCCTAAAAATAGCTAAAAATCACACAAATTTTTTTTTTTGATTTTTTTAATATTTTTTAGGTTTTTTGGGGGTTTAGTTTTTAGCATTTTAGCCTGGGGGGGGGTTAGGTTTTTGAGGGGTGGGGGAGGGGGGTTTAGGTTTTGGGGGGGGGGGGGTTTAGGTTTTTTTTTGGTTTTTTGGGGGTTTTAGTTTTTAGCATTTAGCTTGGGGGGGGGGGGGGTTAGGTTTTTTTTTTTGGGGGGGGGGGGGGTGGGGGTTGGGTTTTTTTATGTTTTTTTAGCTATTTTAGGTTGTGTTCACATTGGTTCTCATGGTTCTCACAATAAATGGAGTTCGCATGAGCCCCTCCCTATATATATATATATATATATATATATATAGGGAGCCGCTAGAATGAGAACCACCCCCAGTTATGAGAACCACTTTCCACCAATCAGATTTTACCACCTCAAAGGGTATATTGGTCATTTACTTAAAACCTGTCATATTCACTCTCTCTCTCTTCATTAAAGTGTCTGACTTTATAAAAGCTCTCTCCTCTCTCATTTACATTTATCTCTCTTCTCTCAAAACCCTGTTTCACCATTTTAGACATTACAGCCCACCTTCATCGACATAGTGGTGGTGATTGGTTTATGCAGCCCACCGTCATCCCTTCCGTTCCTCATCACCATCATCGACATAGTTGTGGTGATTGGTTTATGCCGCCCCTCCCCCCCCCCCTCCATGTACCCCTTCCTTCTCCGGTCATAGTGGTGGTGATCGATTTCCACAGTCCGTCAAACTTTTTTTGGGGGGGGGGGGTTGCTCAGATCTGAACGGTTGTGGCGGCAGTGGTTAGAAATGGGGTTAGGGTTGCCCAGATCTGAACCGGTGGCCCCAAATAGAGGTGGAAGGCGGTGGTGGGGGCGGTGGTTTGGTGGGAGTTGTGCAGAGGCGGAAGGTGGCGGCGGTTTTGGTGGGAGTTAACAGCGGCGGCGGTGACTGTGGTGGTGCGTGGCCTGTGTTCATCTCTTTGTGGGGAGACCGGTGGGGTTTTTGTGGGGAGACCGGTGGGGGTTTTGTGGGGAGACCGGTGGTGTTTGGAGGCGGTGGCTGTGTGAGCTGCGGTGGATGAACCATTGGGCGACGGTGTTGGTGGTGCTGGTGTTTGGTAAGGTTTTTGATGGTGCTTTTGAAAATTTTGAATCTGGAAACAAATTTTTTTAGTTTCTTGGGGGTTTCTTGATTTTTGTGGGTTTGATCTATTTGATTCTGTTGATAGGTGTGGAATCAACTGTTGATAGGTTGATTCTATTTTTTTGGTGCTTTTGATTCTCTGGTGGGTGTTTGATCTGTGTTCTTGATGTTGGGCGGTGATGACGCAAAAAGAAAAAAAAAGAAAAAAAACCAATTTTTTTGTAAGTGTTTTTGCTGGGTTTGATTCAGTTGAATCTGGTGCTTTTTGAATTTGTTGAATCTGTTTGAATGATGTTCATGGTGCTTTTGAATGTTTGAATCTGTTGAATTGGGTCCCTTTTGAATGTTTTGAATCTGGTGCTTTTTGGTAGATTTCGACCAGTGAATTTGGGTGGCGATGATGCAAAAAAAAAAAAAAAACCCGTAGATTTTGATGACGATGGCGCGGCAACGATGGTGGATGGTAGGTTTTTGAACCCGCAACCCCACATTTGCAGCCTTTTAATTATCGGAAAAAATCTGAGCCCAACCCCGTTTTTTTTTTCGAGATACTCTTTTGTTTTGTTGTTGTTGGTTTTTTATATTCTTTTCCCCAGTCGATGACGATAAAAATCTATCCGAGACACCTACTGACTTTGCGATTTATGGGTGCGTTCGTCTTGCGTAAACAAGCTTTTGTGTAAAAAAGTCTTTGTAAAAAAAAAGTTCAACCGTAAACTTTTACGTCAAACGTAAAAAGTTTAAAACGTAAAACGTAAAAAAGTTTAACGTAAAACGTAAAACGTAAAATTTTTAACGTAAAACGTAAAAAGATTAAAAGAATTAAGGTAAAACGTAAAAAAGTTTTAAAGTAAAACGTAAAACGTAAAAAGTTTTTCGTAAAACGTAAAACGTAAAAAGTTTAAAACGTAAAACGTAATAAAGTTTAACGTAGAACGTAAAAAGATTAAAAAAATTAACATAATACGTAAGACATAAATTTTTTAACGTCAAACGTAAACTTTTAACGTAAAACGTAAACTTTTTAATGTAAAAATGTAAAGTTTTTAAAGTAAAACGTAAATATTTTAACGTAAAACGTAAAAACATAAAACGTAAACTTTTTAACGTAAAACGTAAACTTTTTAACGTAAAACGTAAACTTTTTAACGTAAAACGTAAGACGGGTCGTAAAAAACGGGTCGTAAAAGTTTTAGTTAAAACGTAATTTTTTTAACGTAAAAACGTAAAAGTTTAACGTAAAACGTAAAAACGTAAACTTTTTTTACGTAAAAACGCAAGACATAAAAAAGGTTTTCGTAAAACGTAAAAAGTTTTATGTAAACCGTAAAAAGTTTTTTGTAAAGTGTAAAAAGTTTTAGGTAAAACGTAAAACGTAAATTTTTTTTTAGTAAAACGTAAAAAACCGGCGTGTAAAACGTAAAAAAACGTTAACGTAAAAAACCGGCGCGTAAAACGTAAAAAACCGGCGCGTAAATCGTAAAAACGTAAAAAAACGTTAACGTAAAAAACCGGCGTGTAAAACGTAACAAAACCGGTGCGTAAAATGTAAAAAAACCGGCACGTAAAACGTAAAAAAAATGGCGTTAAAAAACGACGCGTAAAAAACGGCGTTAAAAATAGGCGCGTAAAAAACGGCGCGTTAAAAAAACGGTGCTTAAAAAACGACGCGTAAAAAAACGGCGCGTAAAAAACGGCGTTAAAAAAACGGCGTGTTAAAAAAACGTCGCTTGAAAAAGTCGAGCGTAAGACGGGTCGTAAAAACGGTCGTAAAAAAACGGCGTTGAAAAAGTCGGGCGTAAGACGCGTTGAAAAAACGGCGTTAAAAAATGGCGTTAATAAACGGCGCGTAAAAAACGACGTTAAAAAATTGGCTCGTAAAAACAGCGCGTTGAAAAAACGGCGCGTAAATAAACGGTGTTAAAAAATTGTCGCGTAAAAAACGGCACGTAAAAAAAGGGCCTGTTAAAATAACGACGCTTGAAAAAACCTGGCGTAAAAACGGCGCGTCAAAAAAACGTAAAAAGTTTAACGTAAAACTTAAATTGTAAAAAGTATAAAAAATGTTTAAAAAAATCTGAATTTTAAAATGTTTTTTAATAAAAAAGTTATGTTTAAAAATTAGAAAGTAATATAATAATAAAAAAACTAATAAAAAACAATAAAGATAAAAAGACAAAAAAGAGTTAGTTTACTAAATTACCCTTTTGGATTATAATATTAAAGACATAATAAGACAAAAATCATTTAATATTAATTTTTCTTACTTTTAATCTCATCCATCCATCAAGTTGATCTAATGGCTAATAAGTGGTTCTCATGGTTCTCATAACTGGAGGTGGTTCTCATTTTAGCGATCCCCTATATATATATATATATATATATAGGGTAGGGTTGATGCGAGAACCATCATTATTGCGAGAACCGCGAGAACCAATGTGAACACAACAAAATAAACCCACTACACTACCAAAAACCTTAAAAAACCTACCCCCCCCCCCCCCCAAGCTAAATGTTAAAACTAAACCCCCAAAAACCTAAAAAAAATCTTTAAAAAATCTAAAAAACACAAGAAAAAAAATTAATATTTTTTATGGTAAAATCGCTACTTTTAGTAGCCAAAATTTTTTTATTTTACCATAAAAATATTAAAAAAAATTTGTGTGTTTTTTGGATTTTTTTAGGTAGTTCACATTGGTTCTCGCGATTCTCGCAATAAAGGGTGATTCTTAACGGATCTTTCTACTATATATATATAGGTACGGGATCAGAAGAAAACGCCCCTATATATATATAGGTACGGGATCAGAAGAAAACGCCCAAAAGTGTGAGAACGTATCCTGGCCCAACACGTGGTGCGGGATATGATCAAGGCGTGAGGGGTTTTTTTGTCTTTTCAATCTTCTTCTATTTTCCCAATTTATGCTGCGTCTAAGATTATTTTGTCGTTAATTGTATTCATTAAATATTTGGGCGTTGAATTAATTGTTTTTGTGTCACATAGATAATTTTTTTGGCGTTATAGCGTTTTCTAGTCAATTTTTTTGGCGTTGTATAATAATTCACTACGAGTCATTAATATTTTCATAAAATTACAATAAGACCAAATGTTTTTTATGGCGTTTAGTCAATTTTTTTGGCGTTTAACACATTGACATGGTGCTTTGCCAGCACCCGTTCTCACAGTTTTTCATACTACTAGCGTTTTGTGTTTGTAGGTTTTGGCATTTTATATAATAATCTATTTTTATTTTTAGAGAATTAAATAACAAAAAAACAGATAATTTGATAACAAAACAATATAAAATGAAAAAGAAAAAAAATTAAAAATGGTAATCTAATTTCTCATCCGAATCTTCACTGTCATCAGCTTCTTGTTCTTGAATTTGTTTTGGCGTTTTGAACCTTTGGGATACCTTAGCTAGATGCCAACTTTCCTACATAAACGCCGTCTTTTTTAGACGAAGCTTGTTAGTGGCATCCTATTTTTTGGTGTGATATTCTCGTTTGGTGGCAAGTCATTAAAGACCCAACTCTTACTTGAATGCTATTTATATTAATTGAGTCTAAAATAGCATTTTACACTTGTGTTGATGCCCTTCATGCCATGCATATATTCATCAAGAACAAAGCTTACATGATGACATATCACTGTCATCAATCTCTTTTTCTTGAATATTTGTCCATCTCATTCAGCAAAAGATTATAGAGATAACCCTATCAGAGAAGAATCCTTTCAGTGAAAGCTTTGCCATCTGTGGTTATTTTAACTAACTTGTAAGGACTCTCAAAAATGTCATAAAATCAACTCATAAATAAAAACCCGGACCCCTGAAACCTTACCCTACATCAAAAATCAAGAAAAACAAAACTTATAGGCTTCAGGCGGGCCGCGTAAGAGATAAGCTTATCTTACGCGGGCCCGCGTCAAACTTGTGTTGACCGGATAAGTGTTACGGAGACACGTAGCGACCACCTGGCTAACCTACTTGTGACTGGTCAAGCCTATTCGTAGACTGGGCGGCCACGCGGGCCGCGTAAGATGTATGGGATGCGTTACGCGGGCCGCGTAAGGCCCTAATTTTACCTATAAATAGCCCGTCACTTGCACAATCCACTGGTGTCAAAATCTTTTCATAAAAACGAATTGATAGCACTCTGAAGTCGAAAATAGTAATTAATTAGCGAGGCGCTGCTCCGATACCCGGTATTAACTCGATCGCTGCTACGATTCAATGTCCGATCGATTAAACTATCCAATGGATGTTTAAGTGCTGCCCACATTAGGGTTTATGCTTTGTCATTCGTTGTTAATTCAATGGATGTTTAAGTATCGCACTTTGTCATTCGTTGTGAAGGTTTTAATCTCGTGAGTTATCGTAAATGCTGTATTAGTTACTAACCGAGTTCGTGTGCATGTTATTAATTTAGGTTAAAAGGCTAATCAGTAGGCTAGGCTCTGCTCAATTAAATCTACAATGTGAGTCATTCTCTTTTTGTCAAATTGCTTTCAAAATCATGTTTATTTTCAAGGTTATAATTACAGGGATTAAGTCTTTGTAATCACCAAATTACAGCCGGTATGTGGGGTTTTTGTATACATTACTTGATAATCTTCACCATTGGGGCAACCAAGGGGTGATATGACCATAGTCACAGACACCATTGGACAACGGGAGGGCCAATGGGTCGAGTGACAAAATACCGTGGGTAGTTGGTTTGATATCAGAAACATTGTAATTGCTCTTAATACTGATAATTATAACAAACGAGTCGTTTTAGTAAAAAGAATGATTCACTCAGTATTTCCCGCTGACAAAACCTTTTTCAAACATGTTTCAGGTGATCTGTTGTGATCAAGGAAAAGTGCCGTGAAGCACTACAAGCTTAAGGAAGTGGCTCAATATAAAATAAAGAAACATGTTTTTGTAAAAATAAAGATTTCTCCGTGAAATCCTATGATTGTAAATTACCGGGGATTTATCCCGAGTTGTGAAATAAAATAATCGGGAAATTATAGTTTTGAAAAGATCCTGAAGAAAACTTCCGCTGTTAAATAAATACCACGGGATTTTCTGTCCCGCGGCTCCTGAAACGGGTCAAACCGGGTCGGGGGCCGTGATAGAAAAAGGTGGTATCAGAGCCACTGATTTAAGCATATTAAGTATTTAGAAATACTTAATTTTCTTAATTTTCATTTTGTGATTATATGTTTTATTATTTGAATATTTGTGTACAGTATGGGTAAACAAAAGCTTTCAAACATCTATCTTAAATTAGATAGGTCATTCAATGAGAAGGGAAGTTCATCCCAAACCAAATCCTCAAATCACTCTGTAATTCCTGAAGAAGGAATATTTGTGCGAAAGGCACAATATGAGGAACCACTTTCTCCTAATAAAAGAAGTTTGATTTTTAAGAAAAGTCAGGAGAAAATAAAGAAATTCCGAGAAAAGAAGATTAAACAGGAAACCCAGGAATTAACCAGTAAAACACCTTGGGAAGACAAGTTAGATGAAAAATGGGCAGATCTCTATATGCTAGCCACTGTAGCAGTAAATGCTAATCTTTAAATATTTTGACTCAAGTTTTAGCAACCTTATTACCTACAACCCAGAAACCTTATCTAGTAAATAAATAAATCTACAATAACTCTAGTGTGTTTTAAAATTTTAGTGTTTTGTAATCACATGGTATGCAATAATATTTTAAGGTTTTCTATGAAATTTTGTTATAAAATTTTAACTTAGTAATTGTGTGTATTTTGCATAACAGCATGAGTGACTTGTCTGACGCACTTCAGAATTTAAATCTCTATCCAGTAAAAATAGAGGTTTCCAGAGATTTCAATAGGTATATACCAGATATAGAAGAACCTATTGAATTTAATGCTCCACCTCCGGAGAAACCCAAGCCCAAGAAAAGAAGGAGATTTGTAGGATGGAGGCGTGTGCGCAGGAGGAAACCCGCCACTAGAAAGATGCCTAAAATAGAAAATCCTTTAGACAAAGGGAAGGGAATTAAAGTAGGGGAAGAATCTAGGAAAATGGGAATACAGTTTGAAGAATATTCTAAACAAATAGAAATAGAGATTGGAGGAAGTTCTAAACAAACCCAGGTAGAAATTGGAGAAAGCTCTAAACAAACCCAGGAAATGACATTGCAGGAAGAGCTAGATTTTATATTGGCAAGCTGTGATACTATTAAGCCTGTCAATGAAAATGTTTTTACCCATCCTATTGAAACTCATCTTCCAATAAATTTGGAACCAGCAATCCCAGAACCTATAATCCACACCCAGCCTTTAGGAATGGACGAGTGGTGGACTAATGATTGGCAATTCCAAAACCTACTCAATAGCCCTTATTCCTTTCTCCCACAATTTGACCCAGAACCTATACCTAATCCACCTATGAGCAATGAGAATTTAGCTGAACTCCGCCACTTTGGCGAAGAACTGGTGGATGTCGGAAATAGGATCAGGGAAGTAGGAGAACAGATCTCCTGGAAATACGACGAGAGGGAATGTCGTTACTGAAATACCAACTGACGAAGGATAGTGGGTTATGAGACTGTGGTTGTATAATAGCAATAATAATATAATCTTGTGAAATAACTACAAATAAAACTTTGTAAAATAACTGTGTGTATTGACGCATAGTATAAAATATATGAAATGGGAATCGAGAAATCGATAGTTTTGGTTATATATGTGTTGTGAAATTTGTATGATTGTTTTGTGTATAATTGATATTTAATTGATACTAATAAATTATATATATATATTATCAGATGGAAAACGCTAATAACGAACCAGTTAATGAAATTAATCAATCTGAGCAACATCCGGAGGATCAATTTCTAAACAGGCAAGATATAGAAAATATCGTTGCTCAAGGGATAGCTAACGCTATTCCAGCAATAGTTGCTGCTGTTAGAAATCCAATTGAACCTCAACAAATCATTCCTAGCAAACGTATTTCTGAAGATAACTTCAGTAATAGCGTAAATGGAGGCGGTAATCATACTAATCACGATAATAATCCACGGCAAGCTCCGCTCCCTAAGAAAATGAAAGCTTCAACGCCTGGTTGCACTTATAAAGAATTTCTTGCTTGTAAACCATCTGAGTTTGCAGGCAATGAAGGAGCAACTGCGGTACTGCGTTGGTTAGAGAAAACCGAGGCAGTGATTACAATAAGTAAATGTGCCAAGGATGATCATGTCATGTACGCGTCAAATCTTTTTAAAGAAGGGGCGCTAGAATGGTGGAACGCTGTGTTACAAGCAAAAGGAAGAATGATGGCATATGCTATGAACTGGGAAGAATTTAAGAGTCTTGTAGAAAGAAAATTCTGTCCCGAATATGAAAAAGATCAAATGGCAAATAAATTCTTAAACCATCGAATGATGGGTGTAGATTGTCGCGGTTATACTTCGACATTCTTTGAATATGCTAGAGTGGTACCAACACTGGCTTCGCCAGAACCGGTACTCATTTCTCGCTATATTTGGGGATTGATTGGTGAAATCCGTAACATCGTTAAAGCTGCGAGTCCTCGCACTATTGACGATGCAGTGGAATTAGCTAACACCCTAACTGATGAACTGGTGCGCACAAGAGATGATAACAAGAAAAAGGAACTGGCTCAGAAAATTACCCAAGGAGTTCGTATGGGTAATAGTAGCAACTTCAAGAGAAGAGGAACATGGCAATTTTCAAATCCGCCATTCTGCAGGAATTGCAAAAGGAAACATTATGGAAGATGTAATGTAACCTGTAACTTTTGCAAAACTGTAGGACATCGTGAAGAAAACTGCAGAAAGAAAACTATAACCTGCTTCAACTGTGGAGAAAATGGGCATTTTAAAACAGAATGTCCTAAATTGGTCAAACCAGCAGACAACAAAGCCAAGACGGCCGATGGAGCTACTAAAAAGAATGTTAGAGCATTCCAGCTGACCACTCAAGAAGCAGAACTCATTCCAGATGTAATAGCTGGTACGTTCTTAGTTCACAACATTTACGCAAAAGTATTATTTGACTCTGGTGCAAACCAAAGTTTTATAAATACTTCATTCTGCCAAGCTCTTAAGTTACCCTTAACCCAACTTAGGCAGATTTTTACAGTTGAAACAGCAGACGGAAGTTCTGTCAAAATAGATAAGGTTTTGAAAAAGGAAAATATAGAACTTTCAGGTCATAAATTCTCTGCAAACCTATTACCTATGAAATTAGCCGAATTTGATGTTGTGTTAGGAATGGATTGGTTAGTAGCCAACCATGCTCGAATTCTTTGTGATCAAAATTCCATAGAAATTCAGGCACCTACTGGAGAAGTAATCATAATTACAGGAGATAAACCACGTAAGCCCATGAAGTTCATATCAGTAATGAAAGTTGCTAGTTATGAAAGGAAGCAAGGAATAGTATATATGATTTCAGTAATCATTAGTACTAAGGGTAAAGAACTTAAGGAGATTCCTGTAGTCTCAGAATACCCAGATGTATTCCCAGAAGAGTTACCAGGATTACCACCAGATAGGGAGGTAGAATTTAGAATTCATTTAATTCCCGGAACTATACCGATAGCCAAGGCACCTTATCGGTTAGCACCCACAGAAATGTTAGAACTGAAAAAGCAATTAGATGAATTACTAAGTAAAGGTTTCATACAACCTAGTTCATCCCCGTGGGGAGCACCGATATTGTTTGTAAAGAAAAAGGATGGTTCGATGAGAATGTGTATTGATTATAGAGAATTGAATAAGGTTACCATTAAGAATCGATACCCATTACCTAGGATTGATGATCTTTTCGATCAACTTCAAGGAGCTAGATACTTTTCTAAGATCGATTTACGCTCCGGATACCATCAGTTGAAGGTACAAGAAGAAGACATACCTAAAACTGCTTTCAGAACTAGGTATGGTCATTACGAGTTTACAGTCATGCCCTTCGGATTAACGAATGCACCTGCAGCATTCATGGACATGATGAATAGAATATGTAAACCGTATTTGGATAAATTTGTAATTGTTTTTATTGATGATATACTTATTTATTCAAAAAGTCAGGACGAACATTGTCAGCACTTGCATGCACTCTTAACTTTGTTAAGAAAAGAAAAGCTTTACGTCAAATTCTCTAAGTGTGAATTTTGGCTGCAAGAAGTGCAATTTTTAGGACACATGGTGAATCACGAAGGTATCCATGTAGATCCTGCTAAGATAGAAGCAATTACCAAATGGAAGGTTCAGCAATCCGCAATGGAAATTAGAAGTTTTATAGGTTTAGCTGGATATTATAGACGGTTTATTAAGGATTTTTCCAAGATAGCTGTACCATTAACTAAGCTAACCTGTAAAGTAGTTAAGTTTGAATGGGGACCTAAGCAAGAAGAAGCTTTTAGGATTTTAAAGCAAAAGTTAACAAATGCACCAATCCTAGCCTTACCAGAAGGAACTGAAGATTTTGAAGTTTACTGTGATGCTTCAAAATTAGGATTTGGATGTGTGCTAATGCAACGCAAGAAAGTGATTGCGTATGCATCGAGACAATTGAAAAAGCACGAGGAAAACTATACAACTCATGATTTAGAATTAGGAGCTGTAATTTTTGCCCTTAAAATTTGGAGACATTATCTGTACGGAAGTAAATTTACTGTCTATACAGATCATAAGAGTTTAAGATATATATTTGAGCAAAAAGAATTAAACATGAGGCAAAGAAGATGGACGGAAATCCTAAGTGACTACGACTGTGATATTCAATATCTTGAAGGAAAGGCAAATGTAGTTGCAGATGCCTTAAGTCGTAAGTACCATGAAAAACAACGAAGAGTTCGTGCTCTTAGGTTAAATCTATAGTTAGATTTAATGGAACAATTGAAAAATATTCAAGAAACAGCAATCAAGGATGATGCTGAAGGAATGAAGGGACGAATAAAAGAATCAGAACAAGGAGCTGATGGAATTTGGAGATTCCACAAAAGAAGAATTTGGGTACCTAAGCAAGGAGAATTAAGAAATAAGATTTTAGAAGAAGCCCATAAATCTAGGTATACCATGCATCCAGGAAACAATAAAATGTACCAAGATTTAAGAAATAATTTCTGGTGGATAGGCATGAAGAAGGATATAGCTAGATATGTTTCTAAGTGTCTTACTTGTTCACAAGTTAAGGCAGAACACCAAAAACCTTCAAGTCTACTACAACAACTGGAAATGCCTGTATGGAAATGGGAACTCATAACAATGGATTTTGTTACTAAGTTGCCTAAAACCAGAAAAGGTAATGATGCGATTTGGGTAATTGTGGATCGATTAACCAAATCAGCTCACTTTTTACCTATGAAAGAAACCTTTAGCATGGAAAGATTGGCAAAGTTGTATGTAGATGAAGTCGTATCTTTACATGGAGTTCCACTCTCCATTGTTTCGGATAGGGATAGTCGTTTTACTTCTCATTTCTAGACTAGTTTCCAAGAAGCAATGGGAACTCGACTAAATTTGAGTACTGCATATCATCCACAAACAGACGGGCAAAGTGAAAGGACGATACAAACTCTAGAAGACATGCTCAGAGCATGTGTAATAGATTTTGGTGGAAACTGGGATAATCACTTACCGTTAATTGAATTCTCCTATAACAATAGTTATCATTCAAGTATTGAAACTGCCCCATTCGAGGCACTGTATGGAAGAAAGTGCAGAACTCCAGTTTGTTGGGCAGAAATAGGAGAAAGTCAATTGTCAGGTCCTGAAATAGTGCAAGAGACAACAGACAAGATTACTCAAATCAAGGAAAGATTGAAGACGGCTCGAGATCGCCAGAAAGGTTATGCAGACAATAGACGGAAGCCTTTGGAATTCCAAGTAGGAGACAAAGTACTATTGAAAGTTTCACCTTGGAAAGGAGTAGTTCGATTCGGTAAGAAAGGAAAGCTAAGTCCACGATACGTAGGACCATTTTCAGTAATCCAACGTATAGGACCAGTTGCTTATCGTTTACAACTACCAGAAGAGTTAGCTGGAGTACATGACGTATTTCATGTATCCAACCTCAAGAGATGTCTATCAGATGAATCTTTGGTAGTACCTCTCCAAGATATAGAGGTAAATGAAAAATTAAAATTTGTTGAGAAACCTCTTCAAATAGAAGACAGAAAGGTGAAATTTCTTAAACATAAAAGATTAGTACTGGTCAAAGTCAAATGGAATTCAAAGAGAGGACCCGAATACACTTGGGAGCTGGAATCAGAGATGAAGCGAAAGTATCCTCACTTATTCCAATAAATCTCGAGGACGAGATTTTAAAATAAGGTGGGGAGAATGTAAGGACTCTAAAAAATGTCATAAAATCAACAAATAAATAAAAACCCGGACCCCTGAAACCTTACCCTACATCAAAAACCAAGAAAAACAAAACTTATAGGCTTCAGGCGGGCCGCGTAAGAGATAAGCTTATCTTACGCGGGCCGCGTCAAACTTGTGTTGACCGGATAAGTGTTCCGGAGACACGTAGCGACCACCTGGCTAACCTACTTGTGACTGGTCAAGCCTATTCGTAGACTGGGCGGCCACGCGGGCCGCGTAAGATGTATGGGATGGGTTACGCGGGCCGCGTAAGGCCCTAATTTTACCTATAAATAGCCCGTCACTTGCACAATCCACTGGTGTCAAAATCTTTTCGTAAAAACGAATTGATAGCACTCTGAAGTCGAAAATAGTAATTAATTAGCGAGGCGCTGCTCCGATACCCGGTATTAAATCGATCGCTGCTACGATTCAATGTCCGATCGATTAAACTATCCAATGGATGTTTAAGTGCTGCCCACATTAGGGTTTATGCTTTGTCATTCGTTGTTAATTCAATGGATGTTTAAGTATCGCACTTTGTCATTCGTTGTGAAGGTTTTAATCTCGTGAGTTATCGTAAATGCTGTATTAGTTACTAACCGAGTTCGTGTGCATGTTATTAATTTAGGTTAAAAGGCTAATCAGTAGGCTAGGCTCTGCTCAATTAAATCTACAATGTGAGTCATTCTCTTTTTGTCAAATTGCTTTCAAAATCATGTTTATTTCAAGGTTATAATTACAGGGATTAAGTCTTTGTAATCACCAAATTACAGCCGGTATGTGGGGTTTTGTATACATTACTTGATAATCTTCACCATTGGGGCGGCCAAGGGGTGATATGACCATAGTCACAGACACCATTGGACAACGGGAGGGCCAATGGGTCGAGTGACAAAATACCGTGGGTAGTTGGTTTGATATCAGAAACATTGTAATTGCTCTTAATACTGTAAATTATAACAAACGAGTCGTTTTAGTAAAAAGAATGATTCACTCAGTATTTCCCGCTGACAAAACCTTTTTCAAACATGTTTTAGGTGATCTGTTGTGATCAAGGAAAAGTGCCGTGAAGCACTACAAGCTTAAGGAAGTGGCTCAATATAAAATAAAGAAACATGTTTTTGTAAAAATAAAGATTTCTCCGTGAAATCCTATGATTGTAAATTACCGGGGATTTATCCCGAGTTGTGAAATAAAATAATCGGGAAATTATAGTTTTGAAAAGATCCTGAAGAAAACTTCCGCTGTTAAATAAATACCACGGAATTTTCTGTCACGCGGCTCCTGAAACGGGTCAAACCGGGTCGGGGGCCGTGACATAACTTTTTGGCGTTTTAAAGTGAGAGGTTTCTAGAGAACATGGCGTTTGTTTTTTTCTGGGTGTGATCAATTCATTGTGCATAGACCCCTATGTTATAGGAGTTTTTTGGCACGTAGTTTAGGTGAGATTTTTTATTATAATAAATGATAGTAATAAAGTAACTGTCTTTTTAGTTACTGTGTGCATTTACTGTTTTGTTTAGCTTTATCAGTTTCTAGGCTGATAGACGTCCCATCTTCCAAGTTTGGCCTTTTTTTAAATGGTGTTATGTAGACCAAGATGACAAAATACAATAACCGAGAAAATATTAAGCAGGAAATTTTTTTTTGTTATATTTGGCGTTTTGTAAGCAATAACTTTTTGTAGTATTTTTTGGCGTTTTGCAAATAAATAGAGAAATATATCATTTAATTATCTTAAAAAAAGAAGATTACACAGAAGAAGAAAAAAGTTAAAAGTCTTCATCAGAAGGTATTTTATCCGAGAAGTATCAATCACTTGCGTCATCTTCTTCCTCGGAGTCTTCATTTAGACCTTCATCCATATCATCAGCTTCACTTTCATTGGCTTCTTGTTCTTGAAGATTCTGAAGCCTCCATTTGAACATGTTTTGCATTAACGCCATTTTTTTAGTCCATTTTTGTGTTCAAACAAGTGGCGTTATGCAATTCTTCCATGAACCCAAGCCCCTGCTTTGTCATGATGTTTTCAAGCCAGTAGTCTTCCTGCTCTCCGCTGTCGTATATAACAGTCACCATGTCTGTTTTATCATCAAAACGCCATGATGTCATGACAGGGTCCGGCTTTACATCTGCTTTGATTGGTCCAAATTTCCTTGTTAATGCTTTCATAAGCATATGTGTTTCATGGCATTCGTTATCCAGAGCGATACAAAGAGATAGGATACCCCTTTGTACCTCTTCTTCCATCTTCAAAATTGCCTTTATCGCCTAACATACACCCTCCTTCTGTTGTCAAAACGCAGAACGAATCGCCTGATTGCCTGAGTGTATCTCCACCAAACTGGTTGTCATTTTTGGCGTTTTGGTTAAATTGGCGTTTTTGGTTAAAGATGTTTTTGCAGAAATGACAGATTGAAGTGATTATGGAAGCGATGTTTTACGTCGTTTATATAATGATGTTTTTGGCGTGTAATTTAGGAGGGAATTTCTTCTAATAAATGTTAATAACTGAATTTCAATTACTGTGTTTGGTTCCTCTTCCTGTAATCTCTAACTCGTTTTATCACTAATTTTTGGCGTTTTGTATTTAATGGAGTTTTATATTTTTGAATGGCGTGTTATCATTTTTCTTGGTGTTTTGAATTTGAGCGGTAAAATAAACTTTTACCCTTAATGAAGCGTGTCCCACATAATAAAATTGATGTTATTTACGAAAACGCCACCGCGCAATCTAGTCCATGGATTGTTTTGATATGACGATTCATAACCGTTCTCACACTTTCTCCCGTTTTCTCTAAATGCTGACCCTATATATATATATATATATATATATATATATATATACGTGATCATGAGAAAACGCCCAAAAGTGTGAGAACGGTGAGAACCCATCCTGGCCTAACACGTGTTACGCGACATAGAGAAGGGCGAAAGGGCTTTTTTTGTCCTTTCATATTTCTTTTTTTAAACGCGTGTCACATCACCTTTCCATTTTTTGGCGTTTAATAAATACGCGTCGGTTTTATTATTTTTAGATCAGGATCATAGTAAATATTTTGCCGTTTTAAGTAAGTTTGGCGTTTTTTATTGTGTTTTAGATCAGGATGCAGGCCTATAATGTAAAAAACATCCGTAATTTTCTTGATGTTTATTTTTTTTTCTATCAAGTGTTGTGCCATGTATGATACAGGCCTATAATGTGACAGGCAATTATGGCGTTTTGAAAAGATAAATAAATTCAATTTTCCATGTAGTGTCTTTTATTATAATAAATGTTTGGCAATAATGTTACCGTCTCTTCATTTTGCTGTTTTGCAATTACTGTTTCGTTCAATTTCACCTGTCAATTAGTGTTGCTTTTTCCAGTAATACTTTGTTTGGCGTTTTTTTGGCGTTTTATATAGCAACATCGTGCTTTGCTAGCATCCGTTCTCACAGTTTTCACACTGTCAGACGTTTTGGTGTTTGTAGTTTTTGGCGTTTTATACTCATTTTTTTATTAGTAGAGAATTAGATAATAAACAACAGAGAATTAGATAACAAACAATAGAAAATGAAAAAAAAATTAAAAATTATAATCTAATTTCTCATCCAAATCTTCACTGTCATCAGCCTCTTCTACTATAACCTTTTTGGCGTTTTGAACCTGTTTTTGAATACCTTATGTAGATCCTTATTTTCCTACATAACGCCCGTCTTTAGAAGATGCTTATTTTTTGTTGCATCTTTTATTGTTGTTTGATATACTTGTTTGGTGACATGTTGAAGATCAACGCCTGCTCGAATGTATTGATCCCTTCATGTCATCAATATATCCATCAAGAACAAAGTGACATGATGACATATCAGTGTCATCAGTCTCTTTTTCATGAATATTTGTCCATCTCATTCAGCAAAAGCTTATAGAGATACCCACCTCAGAGAAGAATCCATCTAGTGAAACTTCATTCAGAACAATACTCAATATAGAAAAAACAAGGTTTCGCATCTGTGGCTTTTTTAACTATTTTTTTGGCGTTTTAAAGTGAATGGTTTCTAGTAAACATGGCGTTGTTTTTGGTTTGTGATCAGTTGATTGTGCAGAGACGTCTCTCTTATAGAATGTTTTTGGCGCGTAGTTTAGGCGAGATTTTATTTATAATAAATGATATTAATAAAGTAACCGTCTTTTCAGTTACTGTGTGTATTTTTACTGTTTTTGTTCAGCTTTTTATGAGTTTTTAGGGTCATAGACATTCCATCTTCCAAGGTTGGCGTTTTTAATGGCTTTAAGTAGTTTTTGGCGTTTTTTCCATTTTAAGCTTTTTATAATACTTCTCCAAATTACTTTTATTATAGTTGGGAGTTTTTGGCATTTTACTGCATTCATGGCGTTTTACTGCATTACGGCGTTTCACAATCATTATGACTTTTGGCGTTTTATTAATATAATGTATTTTTTTATTCTAAGTTGAAATATACATAACAAAAACAGAAAAAGAAAATTAAAAAAATAAAAATAGAAACAATTCATCTTCCAAATCTTCACTGTCATCAGTCTCTTTCTTCTTTGAAACATGTTTACTAGTGGTTTGGCTTTGTCATGCTTATGTTTTTGTGGCCTTTTAGAAAGACAAAATGACATGAGTTTTTTTTGTTTTTGAATATGTATCTTCAAACCACTCATCAGTGTCATTTGTCTCTTCATGCCATTATAATATTCATCAATAACAAAACACAAAAAACGACATAAGTCTGACACCAGCAAATTTTTGTTTATGATTGTCCATCTCATGCAGCAAAATGTTATTTGAGACACAACACCTTAGGGAAGAATGCATTCTCCGAAACTTCGCGTAGAACAATATTGAATATACAAGAAATGATATTTGCCATTTTTGGCGTTTTACTGAGGAAATTTTGTATCTAAAAGAAACGTCAATTTTTTGGAATCTTTTGATGTTTGAGTATTTTGGCGTTTTCTAAGATGATTGGTATATAGTAAAATATGGCGTTTTTGATGTTTTGGGGATTTTGGCGTTTGTAAGATGAATGGTATATAGTGGAAAATATGGCGTTTCAGGTTCGCGGGGGGGGGGGGGGGGGTTATGTCTAGGATGTTTTGTTTATATAGGGATGTGTTTTTGCCCGTTATGACATTTTATTCATTAGTTTTGCGTTTTGGTATAGAAGTGTAAAGACTCTTTTACCCTTAATGAAGCGCGTCCACTTAATAGAATTCGTGTTATTTATGAAAACGCCACCGCGCCAATCTAGTCCATAGATTGTTTTGATCGAACGATCCATAAGCGTTCTCACACTTTCCACTGTTTTCTCTAAATCCTGACCCTATATATATATATATATATAGGATTAGGTTCAAGAGTGAACATAGTGTAGTTTGCGAACTGAGCGAACTAATCTTGGCCATACATGTGTGTAGATCAATGGCCATGATTTGATGATGAAATACACTAGTGTATTTTACGATTTGATGATTAAATCCTAGCCATCCACGTGTGTAAATCAATGGCCAAGATTTGTTCACTCTGTTCGCAAATAGTGTTCACTCTAGAACCCCACCACACACATATATATATATATAGGAACATGATCAGGAGAAAACATTTCAAAGTGTGAGAACGATGAGAACGATTCCCAGCCACAAGATCTTAGTGGTTAGTGGTTGAGATTGATGCGGTGTCATTTTTTAAAATAATAGGGGCATTGGAACTAACAGGAGGGGTAAAATAGGAAGATCCAAAAAATGGTGCACATGCTAATCACATGCCATTTCCCCCCGATCATATTTAAACGTCAATAACTTTTTTATACGCGATTATTTTTTCAAAAAAATCACACCATAAAATTCAGCGTTTTTTTATCTTTCCAACGAGTATACTATTGATATACTTTTTCGAAAAAAGATGAACTGGGTTTTTATGGCGTTTTTCAGAACTGGGCGTTTTATTGCGTTTTAGACTAGGTATTTTCAAGGTGTTTTTCTGAACTAGGTGTTTTTATGGCTTTTTTTCTGAACTGAGTGTTTTATGGCGTTTTCAACAGAGTTTTTCATGCCTCCCCACCTAAGCTAAATGCTAAAAACTAAACTTCCAAAAAACCTAAAAAACAAACATTTTTTTTAACATTTTTTATGTTTAAATCACTACTTTTAGTAGCCAATTTTTTTTCTTTTTAAAAAAAAAAAAAAAACATTTTTAATAACAAAAAGTAGCGATTTAAACATAAAAAATATTATTTTTTTTGTGTTTTTTAGATTTTTAGGTACTTTTGGTTGTATTCACATTGGTTATCGCGGTTCTCGCAATAAAGGGTGGTTCCTAACGGATCCTTCTCATATATATATATAGGATGGGAGTTGGTTACAAAGTCCATTTTTCCTACAAAGTGTAAAAAGTCATAAAACACCATAATGTCAACTATAAAACACACTCAAAACTCACAAATAACATAGTGAAGATTACTAAAACACCATATTTGTTGGTTTTGTGTTGTGTTTTGGATGATAAGGCTTTGATTATCGAATAACTAACATTAGTGTGTTTTATGTTGATTATCATGTTGTGTTTTATTTTCATATTTGTAAGATGGTGTGTTTGAAGTTTTTAAGGACTGTTAGTGTTTGGATATTGTGTTTTAGTAATCTTCACTATGTTATTTGTGGGTTTTGAGTGTGTTTTATGGCTGAAATTGTAGAGTTTTATGACTTTGTACACTTTGTAGGAAAAATAGAATTTGTAGCCAAACCTCACCCTATATATATATATATAGGCAGGGCCGGCCCTGAGAATTCAGGTGCCCTGTCCGAGCTCGAAAAAATATGCCTCTTAAAGAATTCAGGTGCCTTGTCCGAGCTCAAAAAAATGTGTCTCTTAGGCCTTAAGGAAATTAATGCCTAAATAATCGACAAAGTTTCTAACAAATTAACGCCTAAATAATCGACAAACAACACCAAACAACACCCAAATAATCAACATTTAACGCCAAATAATACTTAACTAAATAATTAATCAACAATTAACACCAAATAAAACACAAATAATTATAACACATATTTTTCGTATTCGTTTATTTTATTTGTAACACATCACTCTTCAATAAACGTTTCGAGTTATCTTTTATATATATTACATTTAATTTTTATAAAAATATTAAATAAATTTAAATAACTAAATCATTTCTATAAAAATATTTTACAATTCTAAAGTTTGAACATAAGATTTGTATTAAATAAAGTTTTAAAAAGTGAAGGACTAAACTTAACATTTAGGCAAAACTGAATATACAATAATACAAGGAAATTTTAAGTTTATCTTTTATATATATTACATTTAATTTTTATAAAAATATTAAATAAATTTAAATAACTAAATCATTTCTATAAAAATATTTTACAATTCTAAAGTTTGAACATAAGATTTGTATTAAATAAAGTTTTAAAAAGTGAAGGACTAAACTTAACATTTAGGCAAAACTGAATATACAATAATACAAGGAAATTTTAAGTTTAAAACTTGTTTGAAAAATATTAGAAACCACAGGGACTGTTATTTTCAAGTCCATAAAATTTTCAAAACATAACAATCAAAACCCGCTTTACGGGCCTTCTTCCTTGGCGGGATTCCGGCAGGTTTCCGGCAACCCCGAAGCCGCTAATCGGATTTGTTCATTTGCTTCTTTTGCGTCAACCTTTATCTACATCCTAAAGTAATCTATAACCCAAACTATCTTCCTGGTTGCTTATCTGGTCACCATCCCCAACTATTCCGGTGACATTTATGTGCCCCTCGGAATCCCGGGCCCTGGCCGGTGGTCCTCCCCGCCCACCCCCAGGGTCGGCCCTATATATAGGGGATGGATTATGAGAAAACTAGTTTAAATGAGAAAACCAAAAAACTAACTAAAAAAGCCTAAAAAATACCAAATTTTATAAAAAAATCGCAGGTTTTTATGCATGGAAAAAAAATTTCAAAAAATAAAAAAATTTCTTTTTCGTTGTATTGCACATGTGCACTATTACGGATATAGTGCACATGTGTAGTACACATATAATGCACATGTGCAGTACAACAATTTTTTTTTTTGAATTTTTTTATATATAAAAACAAACGATTTTTTTTTTAAAAAAATTGTAAAAAAAAAATTGGTATGTTTTTTAATTTTGTAATTTTTAGGTTTTTTTAGTTAGTTTTCTCATTTATATGTAGTTTTCTCATGATCCTCTCCCTATATATATATATAGAGGAAGGTTAACGTACATCACGTACGACATGTAATCACGCACGTTCATTATAAAATCACGCACGTTATAACTCAAAAATCCAAAATCACGCATGTTGAAACATAATAATCACGCATATTGAAAACATTAATAACACATGTTATAGAACAAATCACGCACGTTGTCGTACGTGAAGTACGTTAAGCCGTAATGTACGATATACTTTTTCTATATATATATATATAGGGTAAGGATCAAATAAGAAGTTTATTTTGGCTAGGAAGGATATGAAGCAATAGGATTATGACATGTGGCAAAATTTAAAATAAAGACGAAGGGTATTTTAGTCAATCACATCCTTTCTTCTTCCTTCTTCTCCCCAATAACTTCAAAACCCACAATCTTCAACAATTTATTCACTTTCTATCTTAATAATCACTGCATTATAGTGCGATTTTCATCACCAATCAATGATTTAAACACCCGATCAACGTGTTCTTCAGCTTTTTTGAAGAAACCCAGTTGAATTTCATATAAAATCTCGTTTTTTCCTTGTGATTTCACTCGATTCGTTAGATTCGATCACTGATAAGTGTTTCTAACATTCAAATTTCGTCAATCGGTGAAGAAATCTGAAGAAATCGGCTTCGATCTATGTAAGATTTTTTTTGAATTGCATTTTTACGATCTGGGTTTTTGAATTGAGTCATTGCATTTTACGATCTTGGCGGGGGTCCGGGGGCAACGCCCCTGGTAGCAGGGTCCAAGGGGGAGAGATTGCTTTAATAAAAATGCATCAGAAAATTTAATTTTCTAGAAATTGCTTCATTTCGAAGACAGTAATTCGTAGACAGTTTTTTATTTGCTACTCTCTGGTTCAGACAATTGACAGACAATTTTATGTGTCCATTGCGTTTTAGAAATAAGAGAGTTTTATCTGTTTTCTGTCAATTGCGTTTTAGAAATAATAGAGTTTTATGTGTTTTCTGGCCATTGCGTTTTAGAAAAACACATTTTTGAAGTGTTTTTAGTTCATTGCGTTTTAGGTAAACACATTTTTATGTGTTTTCAGTCCATTGCGTTTTAGAAAATACAATTTCTTTTGTGTTTTTAGGGCATTGTGTTTTAGAAATAAGACATTTTTATGTGTTTTTTTGGCTATTGCGTTTTAGATAAATACATTTTTGAAGTGTTTTTAGTCATTGCGTTTTAGGTAAAACACATTTTTAGGTGTTTTCAGTCCATTGCGTTTTAGAAAAAATATATTTTTAAGTGTTTTCTGGTCATTGCGTTTTAGAAATAAGACATTTCTTTGTGTTTTCTGGCCATTGCGTTTTACAAATAAGACATTTTTTGTGTTTTTGGTGCATTGCGTTTTAGAAAAAGTCATTTTTTTTAACTTTTTTTTCATTGCGTTTTACGCAACTGGGTTTTCAATTTTTTTTTTTCGAAAATATAGCAATAGTATACTCGTTTTAAAGATAAAAAAACGCTCGTTTTTTTGGTGCAATTTTTATAAAAAAAATAATGTCGTATGAAAAAGTTATTAACGTTTAAAAAATGGGGGGGGGGGAATTGGAGGAGAGAGAAATTATTGTCCTGGATTGACTACAATGCCTTTACACAAACCCACACGCCTCTTTTCTTCCCTTCATTTTCCCTCATTTAATCTTGGTCCTTGATTAAATCAATTGATAGTCAAGATTACTTCATAGCCTTACTAGAAATAAACTTTCTATTATATCCTAACCCTATACATATATTATTTTTTACAATACTAATTAAAAAAAAGTTGCATCCAAAATCTTGTTATATGTTCAAACATTATTAATAATACTTTTATATCCTATGAATCTTAAATACTAGCAAAGAAAAACAAGGATAGCGAATCCGATTCGAATATCTACCTTTTTACTAACGTAACTTGTAATCTATGTATTATTATCGCCCTAAATAATTATATGCGAGTAAAACTAGACACATTTCTATAAAATTACTATAAAATCATGTATATATTATTACATTACAATCAAAATAAAAAGTGTGAAAGGTGGTTTGAAGTAAATCTTGATAAAACTGCCTCATTAAATGATATACACGCATAAAGTGATGAAATAGTGGAATATTCAAAATGGTATTGGCTTTTGATATGAAATGTAAGACTACCGAGTACCAACCCTCAACCACGTTTAAACCGATATATTTTTTTTTTTGGAAAGCGACAGACTACAACAGACGGCAGAAGCCGCACCCCACGGGCCCTTACGGGCGGTGGGTCCAGATTGCCCCACTCCGGCTACACATGAGTGTCTTAACCGTGCCTCAAAGCGTGCATCAGAGTTTGACTCCGGTTTCCCCCGAGAAAATTTCCAGCCCCCTGCCAACTGACAAGAGTTGCACCCTCCGCAAGAGCTGACACTCTCCGGAGTAAATGCACTGTAATAGAAAACTCGGTCGCTCCTCAGGTTCGAACCGGCGCCAATGGCCCCGAATTCTTACCTTCATTGTTGCTGGCCACTGGGCTAGAGCCAGTGGTTAGTTTAAACCGATATATACGTGTCAACTCATACTTTCAAATTCAAACCCTATCGACTCTCGAAAGGATAGTGACTAGTGAGTGATGATGATTTATTCACCCACCACAAAACGCCACGTCACACATTCCCAATTGTTGGCTACTTTCTTAGGGTGAGTGGATCTGGGAGTGGGGTTTACCGAGTGGGGAACCACTACTGGTGTTGGAGTGGTGATTGGGGAAGTGGAGAGAGGTGGTGTGGGTGGTGACTACTCACCGACTAGGTAAAGAAGAGAAAGGTGGGAGAGAGAGGGTGAATGGTGGGCCCCAACCCCTTTCAACCAATCACATTTTTTTTAATTGTTTACCACTCTTCATGTGTTTGATCATTACTAGTAATTGAGTGTAAAATAGGGAGTAAATAGTTATGATAAACACCCTCCATGATGACCACTCCCTCCACCATTAATGATATTTTGGGATAACATGAGGTCCAAATTTCTCAATTAGTAATTGCCTAAAAAACATCATGGAAGTTAGTAAATAGTTATGATAAACACCCTTATTTTTTTCTTTTTTACCTTTTGAGTTGTCATTGTGCTAAAATCTTGTTACATAGAATTAGATGAGCGAGAATGAAGGGTGTTACATAAAAATGTGTATGCTTCTCATTTAACGTATCATTTACTCTTTAATTAACTCAATTAAAAAAAAAACATAAAAAGATTTGACCCGTTTACAATGGTTACTTTAAAAGTTAAATTTTATTATAAGTGTCATTAATGTTTCTAAGAAGTTATAATTTTTTTCAAAATATTTAATAAAAAAAGAGTTCGATTTGTTGTTTCACCATAAACAATTTAAAATAAACGATAACCAACCAATGGGATGGTGATCCATTGGTAAAGACAAAGTTTTTAAACACATTGAGAGAGGGAGGTCTTGGATTTAAGTCGCACAAACGAAACAAATAAAAGAAATTTACTATAAAAAAAACGATAACCAGTCAAAAATGTGTCTATTGAACAAAGAAACTGATCATGCGTTAGTTATATACTTGTTCAAAGACAACCAACTGTAGCATAACAAAAGGCGTTATCACGTCGTGTAGCAAGGATGTACCTGCTAGTAACTATATATGTGTGTGTGGGTGTGTATTATACATCAAAGTTTATTGTAGAATACTAAATTATTGTAATAAAACAAACAAACTTAAGTCATTTAATTTTTTACAATTTGTTTATAAATGCACATACTATGCAAACTAAATTCTTCATATTTTCTAAGAAAAAAAAAGTATTTGTTACCTAGTTAGGTATAGGTTGTGTAGGTAATGTAACTTACATATGTGTAGCTTCTAATGTTCTTTTGTTCTATATACAAATGAAATTTGTTTATATATTGAATATATATCGTATTTTAACCATTTTTTAATATGCCATCTCATAAAAAAGTGTCACCTACCCAAAACCATCACATTTTTAATATAACCATGATGTGTTCTCATAAAAAAAGTGTCATCTACCCGAAACATTCACATCATATCACATTTTTAATATACAACATTTAAATTCATGTATCAGTTTGATTCAAATTGGATTCGAACAGTCAACACCGTCTTTTTTTATTGGCATATAAGACCGTGAGGCGGGGGTTTGAGGCATGGGTTGACACGTGGACTTCGAGGGGCACCGCTGGTCAGTTGCATGTTGGGTCGGTATGGCGGGACGTGGCTAGCCCGCGTGGGTTGACCACGTGTTATAATTTTTTTTTCACACAAAATTAAAAAAAAAAAAAAGCCTAGCCACCTATAGCCTAGCCAACCCAGCCAATGAGAGCCGGCCACGGAAGACCGCTGGGCCGGCTGAAACCCCCGCCCAAGGGGCCACGCCGAAACCCAAGCCCACCCGGGGTGGTGACTTGGGCGTTTGTACCCAACCCCCGCCCCATACCCCATAATCTAATATCAGTGTTAAAAGTGGGAAGAGATGATGACAGTGAAAAGGACATGGTAAGTTTCATTATGGATCTAAGCTAAAAAAGTATGGGGCCATCATAAAAAAAAGAATGATAGTGAAAGGAATAATTTAACTGCTTTTGGTAGTCCCGTCACAATATATGAGGGTCATTTCATTACTATTATCTATTAAGCACACCAATATCTTCTGGTGGGGATGACGAATTAGGGGTTGTTTGACAATTTTTGAATGGTTAAGTGCTGAACCAGTAAGAGATCTAAACTATCAAGTGCTGAACTAGTAAGAGATCTTAACCATTAAGAGCCAGTATAATGTTTAACTGTTTAGAGACAAATGTCTGACCAATTCAGATTAGAGGTCTTAACTGTTCAAACTTAGTATAATAGTTAACCATTCAGAGGCAAATGTCTGAACCATTCAGACATCTGCTCGCAAAATAAACAGTCTGAACCATTAAGTGCTGAACCAGTAAGAGGTCTGAACCATTAAGAGTCTTATTAAAAAGTAAACAAACAGCCCTTAAATAAATTCAGTTAACTTAGATTTCTTTTAGAACGGTTAATTAGTGTAGATACCACTTGCTTTTGAATTCTTCCTAGGAATGATTTTGAAAATCCATTGAAACTTATTCAACTACTTTTAATTTGACCAATGATTTATCTTTTAACCAATTACCGTTGACAAGATTTGAAGAATTGAAATAACTAGTGTTTTTCAATGACGCGCGTTGCGCGAAAGGCATTGGTGTTTTCGACCGACATCATTCTTCAAACGATTCGAGATAAACGATGCGTAACCAGCCATATCCGGCATCGTGGAGTGTATTAAAAAGGGAGCAATTGGACGATTGGATGCTGGGCTAGGTGTTTCTTGGAATGCCCACGGATTGTTCGGGTCAAAACCACGATTATGAGGATTCATTTTTCGTATTGTGGTTGGATGAGAATTTTTTTTTTTTAAATAAGATAGAGATGATTATAGAAGAGGTGGAGTAGTTGTGGTAAAAAAATGAATAGAAGTGTGAGTATTTATAGTGAATAATTTTTTTTACACACATAGCCGTTGGCCAACGGCTAAGCCCAAACGGCTACTTGTCTTGGCCAATGAGATCCTGCCATGTCATCTCCCCCGTCCAACGCCCGGGCTGAAACCCCCGCCCAAGGGGCCACGCCGAAACCCAAGCCCACCCGGAGTGGTGACTTGGGCGTTTGTACCTAACCCCAGCCCCCAGGCTGAAACCCCCGCCCAAGGGGCCACGCCGAAACCCAAGTCCACCCGGGGTGGTGACTTGTGCGTTTGTATCCAACCCATGCCACAACCCCACCCCATACCCCATATTCTAATATACCCTAAATTCAATTCACTGTTCATTTCGTTTGTTTTTTTATCATATATGAATTCTGGTGAACAAGGTAATTTAAAGACAAGGGCGTAAAGGGTGCCCTTTATTTATATATCACATGTGAAAAAAGTGACGCTTGACATCAGTTTTTACACCCTTACGCTCTGTTCCCGAGTTCATTTAACGAAAGAAAAGAAAAGAAAAGAAAAGAAAAGAAAGAAATTAAATGAAAAAAAAAAGTTGTCTTTCCTTCCGTTTCCTTCCACATTGGAAGGAAAATAATACTAAAGAACTTAGCCTAGTTTTCTTTCATTTCATTTCATTTCTTTTCTTTCGTTAAATGAAACTCGGGAACACATCATGTGTTATTTTCCTATCTTTTTCTTTCTTAAATAAAACTCTGGAACACAAGATTATTGTATGGGAGTAGAAGGCGTTTTCACGTATCAAATGTGAAAAAATGGCACATGTTTTTATTTTATTTTTTTAACTAGAATTATCACCCGCCACAATGCGGCGGGGGATTCATTAGTTATATATCATGTTAGATGAAAGGAAAATGTTTTCTCACATAACCACGAGCCTGTGTTTAAAACCAAGAAAAAAATAAGTCGATCTCCGACTCGCACGTTGATACAGACCTATCAAACGGGGAAAAATAGACGCGTTGCGACGAACATGTCAAACGGGAAAAAAATAGATGAAAAAACGTTGAACCCCACACACACGTTGCGATGTGTTAAGTCGGAAATTTAGAATGACACGTTAAACGGAGAACTTATGAAAGATGAAAAGTATATAAGAGACTAAAGTTGAAAGTGAAAAGTGTTGAGATTAAATTGCAAAAGATGAAAAACTTTGAGTTGAAAGTAAAAAAAATAAAGGGGTTAAATTGCAAAAGATGAAAACTTTTGAATTAGAAGTGAAAAATCAAATTAATCAAATGTTTTAAAATAAAACATACCAAAGATTGAAACTTTAGACTTAAATTGCTAAAGATTAAACTTTAGAGTTAAAAAAGAAATCAATTAAACAAAAGAGATAAATAGATTTAGTTAAATTGATGTTTAATATTAGTAATATTATTATTTAATAAAAGAGATAAATAAAAAATAAGGGTGAGAAATTACCAGAGAATGACACGTGTTAAAAAGGATTTTTGTTTATTAGTATAGAAAGATTGCAAATAATATTCTCCTCTTTTAATAAGTTTAGAGTAAACTGCAATTTTACCCCCTGAGGTTTGGGGTGATTGGCATGTCTACCCCCCTAAGGAAATAAATGCAATTTTACCCCCCACTGTTTGATCTTATGTCGCATGTTTACCCCCCGGCGTTAGTTTGGCTTAACAGTCAACATAATAAGCTAATGGTCAAAGGGCAAAATAGTCATTTTGCTATTAATGTGAAGCTTGTTCTCTACAACACCCCTATAAGTAACATAACAAAGCAGAATTACCCCCCACCTTCCCACCATCGTCCTTCAACCTGCGATCAGTCTTCTTCTCCGGCGACAGGCTTCACCGGCGGCGATCAGTGATTCTCCGGCGATCAGGGATCTCCTCCGATTAGTCTTCTCCTCCGGCGGCAACAACTCCTCCGCTATCTCCTCCGATCAGTCTTCTCTACAAAATGCCGGTTGTGTGTTGGCTAATCCGCTATCTCATCCGCCACACCGCAGGTATAATCGGCCATTGTTAGTTAATCAGGGTCAGATTTAGTCATTATCATGTTATAAACACGGTTAGGGTCTGATTTGGTTCACTGTTGGTTTTTTTACAGTTGACCTGACGATGAGCTTATCAAGCTCATCATTTAATCAAGTCCAGTTAATCATGTCTAGCCATATGACAGTTTCACTCATTACAGTTGGGGCATAATATGCAGATGGCAGTTTGGGCATAAGTCCACAACAGGTATGTGCCTTGCATTACAGTTTGGGTCATAATATGCAGATTAACTGTCCACACAGTCTGGGCATAAGTCCACACATAATATGCAAATTAACTGTGAGCAATGAATTGAATGTGTGTACTGATGCTAATGAATTGAATTGAATTGAATCATGTACTGTATACTGATGCTTGAATGAATTGATGCTTGAATGTGCCTTTCATGTGTATACTGATGCTTGAATGAATTGAATGAATTGATGCTTGAATGTGCCTTTCATGTGTATACTGATGCTTGAATGAATTGATGCTTGAATGTGCCTTTCATGTGTATACTGAATGTGTATACTGATGCTTGAATGAATTGAATTGAATCATGTATTGTATAGTGATGCTAAAATGTATACTGATGCTTGAATAAATACTGATGCTAAAATGTGTATACAGTTGCTGCAAATGAATTGATTCAATATGTGAGCAATGAATTAAAGCAATGGGTTGATTAAGAGCATGGGTTTATAAGAGCAGGGGTTATTAATTGAATCAATGGGTTTATAAGATCAGGGGTTATGTTTATAAGAGCAGGGGTTTATATGCATATGTGAGCAATGAATTGAATCAATTGGTTTCGATTATTAAGTTATTCAATATGCTGAATTGGCGGGAAGGGATTTGGATGTCCGAGGGGGTAAAATTGCTTCTTAACAGAAAGTATAGGGGGGAATAAGAAAGGGCATTTTAGTAATTTACCTGTGGGGGGTAATTATGCAACATAACAGGAATGTTGGGGGGTAAAAGAAAAGGGTAAAATAGTCGTCATTTCATATTAAATCTAACAGATCAGTTAGCCAAACTAACGCCGGGGGGTAAACATGCGACATAAGATCAAACAGTGGGGGGTAAAATTGCATTTATTTCCTTAGGGGGTAGACATGCCAAACACCCCAAACCTCAGGGGGTAAAATTGCAGTTTACTCATAAGTTTAAGTAAGAAAATAAAATATTAATGTAACTTTAATAAACGATAAGGTGGGTGTGATTCCGTACGTTGTTTAACTAACAAGGTGATTGAAAATCGTTTATATTGTACTAACAACTTGTTACACGATGTTAGTCATTCGCTAGTTGAAACCAACGTTTACAAATTCATGATAATGCAAATGTAATCTAATCCTCATCGTCGTTGGTACACAATATAATATATATTGGAAATTCCTTATTTAAAAATTATCGTTGGGTACTCACAAGTTGCACGACATTTACGAGACGTGGAAATACTTTATATTGAAACCAAGTCGGTTTACAATAAATTTATATTGGAATGTTCGTAAAAAAATTAGACAACACTGTCTAATTAACTTTTTTTTTTTAAAATAACGAGTACAAGTTATTTCGGAATAATCAATTGAGGTGCTTAATTAAATTGTTGATTAGAAACTAAGAAATATATACGATTTGGTTGTTGCCCAGAGAAACTCCACGCTGGCGAACCAACGTCATGAACCACACATACACCGCGTGGTATTCGACGCATGGTCACAGTTCCACGTCCTAATCACATGTGATGCATTATGGCACACGTCAGATGGCCTAACAAAGATTATAACGGCGTGTCAACCTGTTTTCCAACGGTGCATCAATGTGTGTTTTATTGCTCTTTGTAACTTCCTTTAACACGTGACGTCTCTTGATTGCTTCCTACATTTTTTTTGGTTTAATTTTCTTTATAAAATAATATTCCACACACACAGACACACACATATTCAGTTGACATTATATTAAACAATAGAAACTAAGGTTTAGCGTTTGGAATAAACGTGTTTTATTAAAGAAAAGATTATTTTTGGGTGCGAAGAAATCAAAAAGTAAGAGCCGTCATCAGGGCCTTCTCTGAGAATTGCTGAACATTTAAAGGTCATGGGCAAAGATGAAAAATGGGTCCCTAACTAATATAAACCCGATTATTGCTTTTTTTAGTTGCTACCACTTGTCAATTTATTTAATTAGGGTATAAAAGTACAATTTAAAACATTATTATACTATAGGTTTGTTTGGTATGGGGTAATGGAATAAACGAGGGAATGAAATGGACGAGTTAATAGAATAGACAAGAGAATGAAATGGATCATTTCATTCCATTATAATGTTTAGTTACTTATATATGAATAGAATGAGTCATTACTTTGTAGAATTTGATAGACAAAAAAAAAAAAAAAAAACGAAGTAACGAAACACAATTGTATTAAAAACGACAAAATATAATTCTCTCAATAATAATAATAATATATTAGTGATAAAAAAATTATTAATAAAAATTTTGATATATATTAATATTAGTATAAATATAATAATAATAATAATAATAATAATAATAATAATAAATATATTTCCATTCCTTGAAGGAATGAAAAAAAATATCATTTTACTAAGGAATGAAAATTGTTATATTTGAAAGAAGTTACATTCTTTTAGAATGCTCAATTCCATTATCACGTGATAACCAAACATTTTATTTTCATTCCATCAGAATGATCTATTCTATTCTATTCCAATTTTCATTTTTTTCATACTAAACACTACCTATGAGTTTAGTTGGGTAATGAGTTTGATTGAAAAATAGGTTTAGTTAGCCTCAATAAATAAAATATTAATGAGCTTAACAAATACGGTTTTTAAAATTAGTTATAGTCTTTTATTTTAAAATATTACATATATAAAATATATAAAAAAAATAAGAATTTTAGGTCCACAAGATAGTTATTCTTGTTCGTTCGGTCACCTATTTTCCCCCTACTCATAGTCAACCCTGAGCATGATTTTAAAGAGTAATGCAAATGATTGTGAAATTAATATTTGTTATAGGCAAATTGGCCTGTAATAATCACACCTACACCTTTTTGGCCAATAATAATCCCATCTCAGAATATTCCCCATACCAGTCCCACCTTTCAGATATTTTGCCCACACTGGTCCTCCGTTAAAAATCCCTAACTCAGTTAGCAAAATGGCTGATGTGGCAGCTGACTTATGAATGATGTGTCAAAAAAGATTATGTGGCAGCTGATTAGTATTCCCCTGGTCTTTTACAACTTAAATTTTACATTTATAACCCACATTTACTCTTTACCAACCCCTAATTTATCCCTTTCACCAAGCACAGGCGATCAACAACTACAGGCGATCATCAACCACCGTTCAAGACCAACATCAGCAAATCCATAGGCGATCATCAACCACCGTTCAAGAGGAAAAACAGGTATGTGTCAAAAAAATCTTACGTGGCAAATGATATTGAAATTCCCTGAACTTCACAATTAAATGGTTGACATTTTCAGCTTCTTGATTGAGTTTACAACAATCAGTTCACTCCTAATTTACAACAATTCCAAAACATAACACAAGTATATGTAAATCAAAACTCAAACAATCAGTTCACTTACCACCTGATTAGATACTGAATTTTACCCTTCATTCCACAAGCAAAGAACACAAAAAACACCTAGTCAGAACAATAAACCCACAAACAAAAATCACAAAAAAAAAAAAAAAAATCATAAAAATCAAACCTTTCTGCTTCTTTTCTTCCGTACAGATTCAATCTCATAAAACCCCTCAGCCAATTTCGGACGCTCATCAACATCGTCACCTTCACCTTCAACACCATTTTCATTTTCCAAATCACCTGACTGATCTTCATAATCTTCATCATACTCATCCTCTTCATCAACATCTTCATACCGTTCTTGTTCACCGTCATTAACAACCAACAGCTGCAGTTCTTGTTCAGCGTTCTGGTTGTAGTACTCTGGTTCATCGTTTCAGGTGGGAACAACATCGTTGCGTGACCTAGGAGGTTGTGGTTGTGGTTGTGGTGGACGATCAGAGGCGGTGGTCTTCCGCCTAGCGCCGCCCTTTATTGGTGGAAATGTAGGTGTGTAATTGCAGTTTGGTCAGGTGTTTTAAGCCCTTGTTTCAAAGGTTTTTGTGTAGTTTTGTGTTTGGTTTTTGATTCGGCCCCAATTTTGAAAGAAAAACCTAAATGCTTTGATTGGGTTACGTAATCATCAGCCACTTTACCAACCCCTAAGTTGTAAAAGACCAGAGGAATACTAATCAGCTGCCACATAATCTTTTTTGACACATCATCCATAAGTCAGCTGCCACATCAGCCATTTTGCTAACTGAGTTAGGGATTTTTAACGGAGGACCAGTGTGGGCAAAATATCTGAAAGGTGGGACTGGTGTGGGGAATATTCTGAGGTGGGATTATTATTGGCCAAAAAGGTGTAGGTGGGATTATTACAGGCCAATTTGCCTTTGTTATACAATATTTATCCCTTGTTTTGGTAGTCCCTACACAATATGTAAGATTCTACCACGATGAAGAATTCTACCAATAAGAGTATCTCCAATGCATTCTTAATATTCTTGCTCTTGCAAGCCCTTACAAGACTATACCATTGGAGCAAGGGTGCCTTTTGAGGCCCTTACTAATAGAGCCCTTAATTATAGATGGGTGTTTGCAGTGGCGGACCAATGAATTTTTCCATAGGGGTGCGAAACATTTTTAAAAATTTTAGACCCCAAGGTATATAAAAAAAATTGGTTCGTATCGGGTCGGTTCGGGTCGGGTCGGGTCATGTAAAACAAACAAGTAAATTTATATAATCATCAAAAACACGTTAAATCTTGTAACAAAAATAATTAAAACGTCGTCCTACGGGTTTTCATTTTGTGAAATCTATCCAAAACATCATCTAAACCTACTTTCTTAAGCAACTTTTTCTCTATATAACATATACAACCTTCACTTAAATTCACATCGCCAATCCGATTACGCAAGTCTCCACATCAACGAATCCGGAAGACGTATCAACTTTCCTCTTGAGAAATCGCGCCATAACGTCCCTGCTCATTGTTCCTATCGGCTATCAAAAACAAATTGATCTATAAGTTCATGTCTCCATAACATATTACATAATGCATAACTATTCAAGCCCTAAATATCATAATGTAAATCACCCTAAAAATCATCTAAACAACATATACACCTTAAAAAAAAAAGCCAAACGTTCTTCACTAAAAAATAAGCCAAACATACTGTGGTATGCGGCTATAAAAAAAGGCAAAATATCATCACTAACAAAATATAACCCAACATAACATAATGAAAACAAAACGAAGCACATGTCTACTATGGTTAGTATCCGGCTATAATAGGCTGCCGGAGGTGGATAATATCAACCAAAAATCAATAAAAAATCATCAAAAATAACAAAGAAACTTAACAGTGTTTGATCGGCGGTGGTATGGTGGCTGATTACGGTGGTATGCGGCTGCTGACTGTTCACTATTGTTGCTGTTGATGTTCTGATCGCTGCTGGCGTGCAAGGAAGATAAAGAGAGCAGGATAGAATATGTAAGGGTTTTGGGGTGTTTATTTTATTCTAGTTTGAAATATTGTGATTTGTTGGGTTTGTTTATTGGGCTAAGACTTAGTAGTGGGCTAGTTAAATGTATTGGGTATTTGGGTTTAGTTATTTAGGTATTAAAAGTAATATAATTTAGGTAGTATTTTTTATAAAATAAGAGTTTACTAAAGAATATTTTTAAAATATAAATTGATAACACTTTTTACCTAAGGGGTGCGGACGAAAAATTCCAATGGGTGAGGACGGAAAATTCCAAGGGGTGCGGACAGGATTTTCGACGGAACTTAGCACTAAATTTTTTTCCCCGGGGGTACGCCCGCTCACCTTGGGCTGGGCTTAGGTCCGCCCCTGGGTGTTTGTATGGGTTTTGGTGATAAGGTTTAGTTACTTATATATGAATAGAATGAGTCATTACTTTGTATAATTTGATAGACAAAAAAAAAAAAAAAAAATTTCCCCGGGGGTACGCCCGCTCACCTTGGGCTGGGCTTAGGTCCGCCCCTGGGTGTTTGTATGGGTTTTGGTGATAAGGTGGGCCCAAACTATAAGAAAAAAACTTTAATTTAAATATTGTGTGTAGTTGATAGGTGATGAGATGAAAATTTAGAAGAGTAAGGATATTTGTAGGATTGAAGATAAAATAAAGGTTTTAAGGATTTGTAAGGATATGATGTGGCAGACGACGTGGCAGCTAAGGATGCTTAAAGGCGTCCGTAACATTGGAGATAGTCTAACTTGTGGTGGGGACGAATTTAATATATTTAGTTATACAAGAACAAGAGTATCTTTCTTGGAGGATAATTGCGTATATATTCTAACATAGTAGAATTACAATAAAACTAGTGGGATTTATGTATATATTCAATCGATTAATTTAGGTTCAATTCGTTACATGATAGGAATTTGGTTAATATTATTTCGGTTTGTTATGGTACCGCACTCGGTATAACAACGAAAAGAGAAAACCCAAAAAATAAAGTTATGATAAGCCGGAAAAATACTCTAATACATATAACTAGCGTAATTATGTAACTATTCTAATTCAACTTAAATATATAACTACACTAGAGAAGTTACATAACCACACTAGAATAATATCAAAATTATTCTAGAGTAACTACAAAATTACTCTAGAATACCACCACCCTTTGTTTGTGAGTAATTACACTAAGCCCTTATATCACTCCATTAGAGAAATTATGTAACTACACCAGAGACAATATATAAATACGTAGAGTAATTTTGTTTGTAAAATGAATGTAAATACTAAAATGACATTGTGCTTTTTCTTTAGCTATAAGCATGCGAATTGAAAGAATTAATATTGCTAGACATTGTTCGGTAATGTGTCTTCTTTCTATTTTAAAAATGAAAGGTTCAAATTTTGTAAGTTACATATATTGGTGGTTAATAACAGTAAGTATAAGTATATTAGCTGTCGCTAATAAAAAAGGGCAAAGCCTCTAAAAACATATTTAAAGATAAATCCATCAGAAACACCTACATCAACATTATAAAAATTTACCTTTCAAAAATAAAATAAAAAACAAATAAGTCAAGGCAAACATAACTATATTACATAAAATAGATTTTACTCAACGTTAGAACGTGGGTAGTTTCCTTAAATATCCGAAAACAAACACAAGCAGCCTCATCTTTTGAAAGTTGCATTATATATTAATTACGACATCAACCCAATCCCCAAGTTGGATTCTATTCTATCTCAACACTAGTATACCATACTTAAATAATATATAAGTTGCCTAATTAGAGATATATCCGATTATTGTTGAACCTAAGTGATAGAATGGATGCGTATGCTATGCACAAACCTATCAACTAGGATTTTATTTTCATCATAAGGGTGGGGTATGGTTAATCACTCTAGGGTGATTGAGTGAAATCTTACCCAATAATATTATGTCATGTCAACTCCACATTCCACTGCCCATTTTGCACTCAATCACTAGGTATGGTTAATCACTTTAGGGTGTTTGAGTTATATATTTTTTATTTTCTAGAAATTATAAACTATGCATAAATAAATAAAACATATTTTAAACTAAATAAAAGTACTTTTAATTAAAAAAAAAACACATTACATTTAAAACTAAAAAATTAAACCATAAAATAAAACTAATATTTAGAAATTGCATGGCCAATTATATTTTTTTTTGCGATATCTCGTTTCCTCGCCAGAATAAACGGCAACATCTCGGGTGGAGCATGGTCGTGTGGCTCAGTAAATGTCTTCATATCCCGATCATATATAAGTTGTTTCACCGCCTCGCGTTGTTCCGCTACTAACGCTATGGTGTCTTCCTCGCGTTTCTTTCGTATACTCTTCAACTCTATCGCCCGTGCTTTTTTTTCTTCTTTCATAAGAGTGTATTGCGCGAGCTTCTCGGTGAGGGCCTCTTGGCTATCGTTTGATGATGTTGCGGGCCTCTTTTCTTTCCTTTTTTGTCTTGTTGGTGACGGGTCTACGTTTATCTCCGGTATATCGATCGGTGACTCAGTTCCCGGTGTACCCGTATTGTAGTTGCCCGAATCGAACGACTTTCTTTTTTGTCCCGAACTTCCACTATCTTCACCCAACTATGGTACCGATGCCCACTTGTCATGTTTACGAACGACCTCCTGTAACATTCCCAAAATTTTTAAAATAAAAACTTATGTTATTAAACGGATAGATCATGGGTAAGTCGACCAATAGAAATATAAGGTATTTTGACAAACGTAGGAACCATTTAATAATTAAATTATAAAAAATACATTATATTTGAACCTACTCTGTTTTTAATGAAAATTGGTTCAACATGTAGATAAAATTATTCTCATTCTAGTGGCATATTCAACATTTTATAAAACGTCATATTTTAGAAGTTATAAGCACCAAATAAGTGAAGCAGTTAAATTAATTATAATATATATAGATATATATATTAAATATAATAATAAAATAAATCTATAACTTTCTAAACTAAATGTATCTACGTATTGTAAACTAAATGCATGAAAAAAATCAAATTGTAAATTAAATGCATGAAAATCAAAATGGTTGTCACGGCCCCCGACCCGGTTTGACCCGTTTCAGGAGCCGCGAGACAGAAAATCCCGTGGTATTTATTTAATTGAGTTGACAGCGGAAGTTTTCTTCAGGATCTTTTTAAAACTGCCATTTCCCGATTATTTTATTTCACAACTCGGGATAAAACCCCGGTAATTTACAATCATACGATTTCACTGAGACATCTTTATGTTTACAAAACATGTTTCTTTATTTTATATTGAGCCACTTCCTTAAGCTTGTAGTGCTTCACGACACTTTTTCCTGGATCACAACAGATCACCTGAAACATGTTTGAAAAAGGTTTTGTCAGCGGGAAATACTGGTGAATCATTCTTTTTACTAAAACGACGCGTTTGTTATAATTTACAGTATTAAGAGCGATTACAATGTTTCCATATATCAACAAACTACCCACAGTATTTTTCACTCGACCATCCATTGGTAACCTCAGAGTCCAATGGTGTCTGTGACTATGGTTATATCACCCCTTGGCTAACTCGTTGTCCAATGGTGACGGTTATCAAGTAATGTATACAAAACCCCACATACCGGCTGTAATTTGGTGACTACAAAGACTTAATCCCTGTAATTATAACTTTGAAATAAATATGCTTTTGAAATTAAATTTGATAAAAAGAGAATGACTCACATTGCAGATTTATATGAGCAGAGCTTAGCCTAGTGATTAGCCTTTTAACCTAAATTTAATAACATGCACATGAACTCGGTTAGTAACTAATACAACATTTACGATAACTCACGAGATTAAAACCTTCACAACAAATGACAAAGTGCGATACTTAAACATCCATCGAATTAACGACGAATGACAAAGCATAAACCCTAATGTGGGCAGCACTTAAACATCCATTGGATAGTTTAATCGACCGGACATTGAATCGTAGCAGCGATCGAGTTAATACCCGGTATCGGAGCAGCGCCTTGCTAATATTGAAAGTATTTTCGACTTCAGAGTATTGTAACTTCGTTTTTGAAAGTTTGTTTCGACACAGAATGAAAGCCCCTGAGCTAAGTTATTTATAGCTAAAATTAGGGTCTGTCGCGGCCAGCGTAAACCATCCATCATACTTTACGCGGCCCGCGTGGCCGCCTAATCTATGAGTAGGCTTGCATGGTCACGAGTAGGCTAGCCAGGTGGTTCGATACGTGGCTTGGAGACTTATCCGGTTATATTTCAAGTTGACGCGGCCCGCGTAAACTTCCCTTAAGGTTTACGCGGCCCGCGAGAGGACTAGAATTCTGAATTTCTTGATTTTTAATATGGATTAGGGTTTCAGAGGTCCGGGTTTATTCTTACGGGTATTTTTAGGATAATTTTGAGAGTCCTTACATCCTCCCCACCTTATTTAAAATCTCGTCCTCGAGATTTATTGGAATAAGTAAGGATACTTTCGTTTCATCTCCGATTCCAGCTCCCAAGTGTATTCGGGTCCTCTTTTTGAATCCCACTTGACCTTGACAAGTACTAACCGTTTGTGTTTGAGAAACTTTATCTTTATGTCTTCTATCTGAGGAGGTTTCTCAACAAATTTTAACTTTTCGTTTACCTCTATATCTTGGAGAGGTACTACCAAAGATTCGTCTGATAGGCATTTCTTGAGGTTGGATATATGAAATACGTCATGTACTCCAGCCAACTCTTCTGGTAGTTGTAAACGATAAGCAACTGGTCCTATACGTTGGATTACTGAAAATGGTCCTATGTATCTTGGACTTAGCTTTCCTTTCTTACCGAATCGAACTACTCCTTTCCAAGGAGAAACTTTCAATAGTACTTTGTCTCCCACTTGGAATTCCAACGGCTTCCGTCTATTGTCTGCATAACTCTTTTGACGATCTCGAGCAGTCTTTAATCTTTCCTTGATTTGTGTGATTTTGTCAGTAGTTTCTTGCACTATCTCGGGACCTGATAATTGACTTTCTCCTATTTCTGCCCAACAAACTGGAGTTCTGCATTTTCGTCCGTACAATGCTTCAAATGGGGCAGCTTCAATGCTTGAATGATAACTATTGTTATAGGAGAATTCGATCAAAGGTAAGTGATCGTCCCAATTTCCACCAAAATCTATCACACGTGACCTAAGCATGTCTTCCAGAGTTTGGATTGTTCGTTCACTTTGTCCGTCTGTTTGAGGATGATATGCAGTGTTTAAATTTAATCGAGTTCCCATTGCTTCTTGGAAACTTGTCCAGAAATGGGAAGTGAAACGACTATCCCTATCTGAAACAATGGAGAGTGGAACTCCATGTAAAGATACTACTTCATCTACATACAACTTTGCCAATCTTTCAATGCTAAAGGTTTCTTTCATAGGTAGAAAATGAGCTGATTTGGTTAATCGATCCACAATTACCCAAATCGCATCATTACATTTTCTGGTTTTGGGTAACTTAGTAACAAAATCCATTGTTATGAGTTCCCATTTCCATACAGGCATTTCTAATTGTTGTAGTAGACCTGAAGGTTTCTGGTGTTCTGCCTTAACTTGTGAACAAGTAAGACACTTAGAAACATATCGAGCTATATCCTTTTTCATTCCTATCCACCAAAAGTTATTTCTTAAATCTTGGTACATTTTATTGTTTCCAGGGTGCATGGTATACCTAGATTTATGGGCTTCTTCTAAAATCTTATTTCTTAATTCTCCCTGCTTAGGTACCCAAATCCTTCTTTGGTGGAATCTCCAAATTCCATCAGCTCCTTGTTCTAATTCTTTTATTCTTCCCTTCATTCCTTCAGCATCATCCTTGATGGTTGTTTCTTGAAATTTCTTTAGTTGTTCCATTAAATCTAACTGTAGATTTAATCTAAGAGCACGAACTCGTCGTTGTTTCTCATGGTATTTACGACTTAAGGCATCTGCAACTACATTTGCCTTTCCTTCGTGATACTGAATATCACAGTCGTAGTCACTTAGGATTTCCATCCATCTCCTTTGCCTCATGTTTAACTCTTTTTGCCCAAATATATATCTTAAACTTTTGTGATCCGTATAGACAGTAAATTTACTTCCATACAGATAATGTCTCCAGATCTTAAGGGCAAAAATTATGGCTCCAAATTCTAAATCATGAGTTGTATAGTTTTCTTCGTGCTTTTTCAATTGCCTTGAAGCATACGCAATTACCTTCTTGCGTTGCATTAGCACACATCCTAATCCTAGTTTTGAAGCATCACAGTAAACTTCAAAATCTTTAGTCCCTTCTGGTAAAGCTAGGATTGGGGCATTTGTTAACTTTTGCTTTAGAATCCTAAAAGCTTCTTCTTGCTTAGGTCCCCATTCAAACCTAACTGATTTACAGGTTAGCTTAGTTAATGGTACAACTATCTTGGAAAAATCCTTAATAAACCGTCTATAGTATCCGGCTAAACCTATAAAACTTCTAATTTCCATTGCGGATTGCGGAACCTTCCATTTGGTAATCTCTTCTATTTTAGAAGGATCTACATGAATACCTTCGTGATTCACCATGTGTCCTAGGAATTGCACTTCTTGCAGCCAAAATTCACACTTCGAGAATTTGGCGTAAAGCTTTTCTCTTCTTAACAAAGTTAAGAGTGCATGCAAGTGCTGACAATGCTCGTCCTGACTTTTGGAATAAATAAGTATATCGTCGATAAAAATAATTACAAATTTATCCAAGTACGGTTTACAGATTCTATTCATCATGTCCATGAATGCAGCAGGTGCATTCATTAATCCGAAGGGCATGACTGTAAACTCGTAATGACCATACCTAGTTCTGAAAGCAGTTTTAGGTATGTCTTCTTCTTGTACCTTCAATTGATGGTATCCGGAGCGTAAGTCGATCTTAAAAAAATATCTAGCTCCTTGAAGTTGATCGAAAAGATCATCAATCCTAGGTAATGGGTATCGATTCTTAATTGTAACCTTATTCAATTCTCTATAATCAATACACATTCTCATCGAACCATCCTTCTTCTTCACAAACAACACTGGTGCTCCCCACGGGGATGAACTAGGTTGTATGAAACCTTTACTTAGTAATTCATCTAATTGCTTTTTCAGTTCTAACATTTCTGTGGGTGCTAACCGATAAGGTGCCTTAGCTATCGGTGTAGTTCCGGGAATTAAATGAATCCTAAATTCTACTTCCCTGTCTGGTGGTAATCCTGGTAACTCTTCTGGGAATACATCTGGGTATTCTGAGACTACAGGAATCTCCTTAAGTTCTTTACCCTTAGTACTAATGATTACTGAAATCATATATACTATTCCTTGCTTTCATTTATAACTAGCAACTTTCATTACTAATATGAACTTCATGGCTTACGTGGTTTATCTCCTGTAATCATGATTATTTCTCCTGTGGGTGTATGAATTTCTATGGAATTCTTATCACAAAGAATTCGTGCATGGTTGGCTACTAACAAATCCATTCCTAACACAACATCGAATCCAGCTAAATTCATTGGCAATAGGTTTGCATGAAATTTATGACCTGAAAGTTCTATATTTCCTTTTTGTAAAACCTTATCTATGTTAATAGAATTTCCGTCTGCCGTTTCGACTGTAAAAACCTGCCTAAGGTTGGTTAAGGGTAAGTTAAGAGCTTGGCAGAATGAAGTATTTATAAAACTTTGGTTTGCACCAGAGTCAAATAATACTTTTGCGTAAATGTTGTGTACTAAGAACGTACCAGCTATCACATCTGGAATGAGTTCTGCCTCCTGAGTAGTTAATTGAAATGCACGAGCATTCTTTTTGATAGCTCCATCGGCTGGTTTAGCTTTATTGTCTGCTGATTTAACCAACTTAGGGCATTCTGTTTTAAAATGTCCGGCCTCTCCACAGTTATATCAGATCCTTGTTTTCTTTCTGCAGTCTTCTTCGCGATGGCCTGCGACTTTGCAAAAGTTGCAGGTTACATTACATCTTCCATAATGTTTCTTTCTGCAATTCCTGCAGAACGGCGAAGTTGAAGATTGCCCTGTTCCTCTTCTCTTGAAGCTGCTATTATTACCCATACGAAATCCTTGGGTAATTTTCTGAGCCAGTTCCTTTTTCCTGTTTTCATCTCTTGTGCGTACCAGCTCGTCAGTTAGAGTGTTAGCTAATTCTACCGCATCGTCAATAGTACGAGGTCTCGCAACTTTAACGATATTACGGATTTCACCAATCAATCCCCAAATATAGCGAGAAATGAGTACCGGTTCTGGCAAAGCCAGTGTTGGTACCACTCTAGCATATTCAAAGAATGTCGAAGTATACCCTCGACAATCTACACCCATCATTCGGTGGTTTAGGAACTTATTCGCCATTTGATCTTTTTCATATTCGGGACTGAATTTTCTTTCTACAAGACTCTTAAATTCTTCCCAGTTCATAGCATAGGCCATACTTCTTCCTTTGGCTTGAAGTACTGTATTCCACCATTCTAGCGCCCCTTCTTTGAAAAGATTTGACGCGTACATGACCTTGTCGTCCTTGTCACATTTACTTATTGTGATCACTGCCTCGGTTTTCTCTAACCAACGCAGTGTCGCAGTTGCTCCTTCATTGCCTGCAAATTTAGCGGGTTTACAAGCAAGAAATTATTTGTAAGTGCAACCAGGCGTTGCAGCTTTCATTTTCTTAGGGAACGGAGCCTGCCGTGAATCATTATTGTGATTGGTATGATTACCGCCTCCGTTTATGCTATTACTGAAGTTATCTTCAGAAATACGTTTGCTAGGAATGATTTGTTGAGGTTCAACAGGTTTCTGGGCAGCAGCAAGTATTGCTGGAATAGCATTGGCTATTCCTTGAGCAACGATATTTTCTATATCTTGCCTAGTCATAAATTGATCCTCCTGATGTTGCTCAGATTGGTTTACCTCGTTAACTGGTTCATTATTAGCGTTTTCCATCTGATAATTAATATATATAATTTATTAGTATCGAATAAATAACAATTATATACAAATTTCATAACACACATATAGCCAAAATTATCGATTTCTCTATTCCCGTTTTTATATTTTATAATATGCATCAATACACACTATTTATCTTACAAAGTTTTATTTGTAGTTATTTTACAAGATTATATTTTACTTTTATTATTATACAACCACATTTTCATAACCCTACTATCCTTCGTCAGTTGGTATTTCAGTAACGACGTTCCCTCACGTCGTATTTCCAGGAGATCTGTTCTCCTACTTCCCTGATCCTATTTCCTGCATCCATCAGCTCCTCGCCAAAGTGCCAGAGTTCAGCTAAATTTTCATTGCTCATTGGTGGATTTGGTATAGGTTCTGGGTCGAATTGAGGGAGAAAGGAATAAGGACTGTTGAGAAGGTTTTGGAATTGCCAATCATTGGTCCACCACTCATCCATTCCTAGACGTTGGGTGTGTATTATAGGTTCTGGGATTGCTGGTTCCAAGTTCATTGGAAATTGAGTTTCAGCAGGATAAGGGTAGAGATTATTATTGATAGGCCTGACGATATCACAACTCGCCAATGCACGATCCAATTCCTCCTGAAATGGTAACTCCTCGATTTGTCTAGAGCTTTCCCCAATTTCTAACTTTGTCTGCCTAGAACCTTCTCCAATCTCCATTTCTGTCTGCTTAAAACCTTCCCCGACTTCAATCCCCTTTCCTTTATCTAAAGGATTTTCTATTTTGGGAATCTTCCTAGTTGCAGGTTTCCTCCTGCGCACACGCCTCCATCCCACAAATCTTCTCCTTTTCTTAGGCTTAGGTTTCTCTGGAGGTGAAGCGTTGAATTCCATAGGTTCTTCTATATCGGGTATATAACCAGTAAAATCTCTAGCAACCTCTATTTTCACCGGATAGAGATTTAGATTTTGAAGGGCTTCAGATAAGTCATTCATGCTGTTTATCATATATGCAAAATACACAAAATGCTAAGTTAAAATTTTATAACAAAATTTTATAAATAACCTTTAAATATTATTGCATACTGTGTGACTAATTTAATACAAAGACAACAAAAATTAAAACACACTAGGGTTTATTGTAAATTTATTTATTTACTGGATCAGGTTTCTGGATTGTAGGTAATAAGGTGCTAAAACTTGAATCAGGTGTATTTAAAGATTTGCATTTACTGCTACAGTGGCTAGCATATAGAGCCCATTTTTCATTTAACTTGTCTTCCCATGGTGGGTTACTGCCTAGTTCTTGGGTTTTCTGATTAACTCTCTTTTCTTTTGGTTGTGATTTCTTTATTTTCTCCTGACTTTTCCTAATAATCAAACTTCTTTTATTAGGAGAAAGTGGTTCCTCATATTGTGCCTTTCGGACAAATATTCCTTCTTCAGGATTTGCATAGTGTTTTGAGGAATTTGTTTGGGATGAACTTCCCTTCTCGTTTGATGACCTATCTAATTTAAGATAGATGTTTGAAAGTTTTTGTTTACCCATACTGTACACAAATATTCAAATAATAAAACATATAATCACAGAATAGCAACCAGTAAGTATTTTCTAAATACTTAATTGTCTTAAATCAATGTCTCTGATACCACCTTTTTCTGTCACGGCCCCCGACCCGGTTTGACCCGTTTCAGGAGCCGCGGGACAGAAAATCCCGTGGTATTTATTTAATTGAGTTGACAGCGGAAGTTTTCTTCAGGATCTTTTTAAAACTGCCATTTCCCGATTATTTTATTTCACAACTCGGGATAAAACCCCGGTAATTTACAATCATATGATTTCACTGAGAAATCTTTATTTTTACAAAATATGTTTCTTTATTTTATATTGAGCCACTTCCTTAAGCTTGTAGTGCTTCACAGCACTTTTTCCTGGATCACAACAGATCACCTGAAACATGTTTGAAAAAGGTTTTGTCAGCGGGAAATACTGGTGAATCATTCTTTTTACTAAAACGACGCGTTTGTTATAATTTACAGTATTAAGAGCGATTACAATGTTTCCATATATCAACCAACTACCCGCAGTATTTGTCACTCGACCATCCATTGGTAACCTCAGAGTCCAATGGTGTCTGTGACTATGGTCATATCACCCCTTGGCTAACTCGTTGTCCAATGGTGACGGTTATCAAGTAATGTATACAAAACCCCACATACCGGCTGTAATTTGGTGACTACAAAGACTTAATCCCTATAATTATAACTTTGAAATAAATATGCTTTTGAAATTAAATTTGATAAAAAGAGAATGACTCACATTGCAGATTTATATGAGCAGAGCTTAGCCTACTGATTAGCCTTTTAACCTAAATTTAATAACATGCACACGAACTCGGTTAGTAACTAATACAGCATTTACGATAACTCACGAGATTAAAACCTTCACAACAAATGACAAAGTGCGATACTTAAACATCCATCGAATTAACGACGAATGACAAAGCATAAACCCTAATGTGGGCAGCACTTAAACATCCATTGGATAGTTTAATCGACCGGACATTGAATCGTAGCAGCGATCGAGTTAATACCCGGTATCGGAGCAGCGCCTTGCTAATATTGAAAGTATTTTCGACTTCAGAGTATTGTAACTTCGTTTTTGAAAGTTTGTTTCGACACAGAATGAAAGCCCCTGAGCTAAGCTATTTATAGCTAAAATTAGGGTCTGTCGCGACCCGCGTAAACCATCCATCATACTTTACGCGGCCCGCGTGGCCGCCTAATCTACGAGTAGGCTTGCATGGTCACGAGTAGGCTAGCCAGGTGGTTCGATACGTGGCTTGGAGACTTATCCGGTTATATTTCAAGTTGACGCGGCCCGCGTAAACTTCCCTTAAGGTTTACGCGGCCCGCGAGAGGACTAGAATTCTGAATTTCTTGATTTTTAATATGGATTAGGGTTTCAGAGGTCCGGGTTTATTCTTACGGGTATTTTTAGGATAATTTTGAGAGTCCTTACAATGGTAAAGTCAGTAAACGAGTACGTGTAAGGATGGGAACAATTGACATAAATGTATGGCTTTACGTGGCATTGCTTGGAAAGCACACTAAATTTCCAAATGCAGTATATATAAGAATCAGCAGTTCACCGTTCAAGTTGCAAAATTCCTTTCTTTCGTGCTTTCATTCCCTCTTTACTATTATAATTGCCCCCATTTTCTTTAGTTATTTACCCCTAAATCCTACAAAGCCCTGCCCCATTTTAAGTGTTGTAACCCCTGATCACTGATACCCTGTCCGATTGATTTAGGGCCCCGTAACGCATGTCAATGCTCTGGCTAAATTCGTTGGGGTTCTGTCTCGTGACGTAGGGATAAAAGTTAAATTGGGTTACTATACTTAATACAAATGCACTACATATTTTATTAAATAATATACCAAACCTCCTAAAACACCCCTACACTTCCTAAAATATACCCCATATGCGATAAACGAGCCCGTATACGTTTTATATTAATAAAAATAAAATAAAACAAGTTTTGGCAGGCGCTCGCGGGCCGCGAAGACTTAGTCTTCGGGTTACGCGGGGTGCGACAGACCAGGATACGAGGACACACCAGAGCACGCCACGTGTCTGACGCGTGTGGAGTCTAAGGCTGACTCGGCAACCCTATACCGGGACACGTAGTCCCTGGCGGGCCGCGTAGCCTTTGGCTACACTTTACGCGGGCCGCGTAGAACTCAATTTCAGGCCCTATAAGGTGGGAGCTCGGGCTTCAGTCTCAATTCGCTCACATCTTTCTCTCTCACTCGAATTTTCTGATAGTGGGCACTATAATCGGGTATTATATCCCCCTAATTAGCGAAGCTCTGCCTCGTTGTAAGTATCATAACCCCTGGATACGTATTAGATACTCTGCCCGATTGATATAGGGTTCCGTAACGGCTGTCGTGGTTCTGCCCGACGTAGTCGTTGGAATGCCGTCTCGGGGAGGGTATTACTAATGTTAAAATGGGTTATTATACTAACATGTGTGCATTGTTTATTTAACTAGATTATAACCAGGAAGCCACAAAGGAAAGACCTAAATTAGCAATGTGAGTTTATCCGCTTTTTGTAAACTTTTTTGTAACTTGTTTTTACAAAACCTCACTCGATTAATTTTATATTAAGCAGTTATTGAGTATTTGTAAGAATACAATTATCATGAGTATGTTGGGGTTTTGTATACAAAATTTGTTACCACCTGGTCAAGGAGCAACATTTCCACAAGTCGGGTCTGACAGTACCATGGATGTTAATTGATATAACTTGGAAACAAATGTAATTGCGAGATTGCCCTCAATACTGTGCAATGGTTTTTATTTAAACTTGATTAAACTGAGATTCACTCACCAGTATTTCTTGCTGATAAAATGTTTTAAACACGTGTTTCAGGTAACTTAGTGTGAAGCACATAAAAGCCAGCTGGAGAGCACTGAAGGCTTAGAAAAGTGGCTATAAAAGTTACCTAAATAAAGAAGATGTTTTATTTCAAATAAAATAAAGTTTATCTCTATAAACAGTTTGTAATAAGAAACTTGTTTTTTTTCCCATGTATTTGTATTTATAAAGTATGGTGGTTTACTCTGATAAAATATTTCCTAACTACGGTCCTGATGAAATTTTTCCGCTGCCAAATTAATAAACACCGATACCACCGAAACTGTCTCACGGCTCCCGCTCCCAGGGTGGGGTCGGGGGTTGTGACACCTCCCGTGCCTCAATATGTTGAAAACCACTCGTATATTTGGGTTTGAATTCACTTAAAGCCCTATTCATGACGTCGAGATCGCTAACCCCACTACCACGAATACGATCCTACATAGATAACAAATATAAAGTAAAAAAAAATTAAACATAAACAATGTTATGGAAAATATTTTTTAAATGTTCAAATAAAATATTACCGCTTGTTGCCAAAGACCGTTGAAGTGGTCTATCTTAGTCAACATAGGCATCCATTTTGAACGTACTTGATGAACTGTTCGAGTACTTCCGCCGAGCGTTTCGTTGTAATGGGCGAGATCTTTTTTCCAAAAACTGTCCCCTTTTTGTGCATTTCCTTGTTTCTTGTTTAAAGAACAATGAACCCATGCCTTGGCTAAGGCCTCTTCATGTGTTTTCGTCCAAGTTTGACGCTCCGCCTTGACTCCCTTTTGTTTCGGCTCACTTGCTTCACCAATATCATCGTCTTCATCCTCATATTCTTCTTCGTCTTCGCCACTATCTACATCCAAATGTTGTGTTTCAGGGACAACCTCTAAATCTTGGTGTTCATCGTAGATAGGAAGTGGGCGCTTGACATTCTCTCTTGGTGATTGAATTGGTGGGGTCCTAAATCCAAATGGATCGAAGTCGGTTGTGAAGCTTGGGTGTGAAAATATTTGTGGTGGAATATTAGGTTGGGTTCTAAAAAAAGTTGGTTGTGAAGTTTGGGGGTAAAAAAATTGAGGTTGAGTGGTTGGTGAATATCCGTAGGAGGTTTGAACCGGTGCACTTGGACCTCTAAAATCACCTTGTCTCGTTTGCGAAACCTTTTTTCTTGAATCCGATCCTCGGCTAGCGGAACCTTTTTTCTAGGGTTCACCTTTGTTTTGTTCATCCATGATGTTTGTGGGTGTAGAAAGAGAGATTTTTGAAAGAGTTGTGTGTTTTAAATTGATTGAAAATATGGGTTTTATATAAAAAATGGGGAACGGTAAAAAAAACGTTCAAAAATTTAAACCAACGGTCAAAAAAATGTGAAACGGTCAAAAAAAAATTAAAGCCCTCTCTCATCAATCACTTCGGTGATTACACACCGTTTTTGGTAACCTCTCACCCACTCACCGAAACACTTCAACATGAGGGTATGGTCACCGCTCGGTGACTCCCCCTCCCCGCTTAACTCCCCGCACATCATACCCCCCACCCTAAGTTTTTTAAGCCACTTAATTTCTTTAATAACGAAACAAAATTATTATTACTATTATTATTATTACCATATATGAAGAAACATTGGTTCAACGGACCGGAATCGATTGAACCCTGGGTTTAGTTTTGCATAAAAGGGTTAGGTCTTCCCGTTTGATTCAGGGTTTGGCTTATCTCCTTCTTCGAATGATAACTGCAAAACGAACAGCCGTTAGACTCGTCACGGGGAGAATGGGGGTTCTTTCCGTGACCACCCTCCGGTGTCAGAATAAGTACAGGGTTTAATGAAGAAGAAGAAGAAGTAATAGTGAAAGTGAAGTGAGAGTAACTTGAGAAATGATACCTGAGTTTTCTTATTTATAACTGAATTTGGGCGGGAAAGTTTGTTGACGGAGGAAATAACGGAAAGTAATTTCCGTAAGCGGTTATTTTTTTCACCGTTAATCACTAACGTGATGTATATGCACACGGATCGTGGGCATGATTAATAGCTGGGGAGATGCCACGTGGAAAGTGGGTAAGTGTGGATCCTTCTCCATTTTGGTACCATCATCGTGACTTTGAGGGATGCTCAGGATGATGCCACGTGGTCATTCGGTTATACCGTTTACGGAGGGTTACCGAGATTCTGAAGACTCTTGATGCTGCTGAAGCTATGCTTCGTCTTGGAAGTCTGACACCGGAAAAGGCTGTCGGAAGTGAAGGGTTTTCTGGCACTGTGCTTCGCCCCTGTAGAGGGAAAGATGGTATCCCATTTCTATTGGGGTTGATGATGAAGCAGGTGTTACACGATTGTCAGCAAATGTCTTGATGTAGTCTTTTCCGTCTGATCGGAGGGGTCGGTGCTCGGTAGTGTATAAGCGGCGACAAAGTGACGACCATTTGTAATTCCGGCCGGGGACCAAATGATGACCTATGCTGTGGGTGAAGGGGAGGGTGAGAACCCATGGATTGTTGACCCTCACCCTCTCGAGTGGTACGGTGAAGCACTGCATACCCATTTGGAGGTGTTGGCCATGTTCCCGGATGCCTGATTTATTTTGTATGTTTGTGTAAATATTGTTTGATGCACTGCTGTGCTTGTGTACTTTTGTTCCTATGCCTGCTGCACAAGTAACTTTTTTGATGCACTGCTGTGCATGTAAATTTTTGTTAATGCGTTTGATGCGCAAGTAACTGTTTTGGATATAATATATGTTTGGATTACAATGTCTTGCATGTGTGTAATTACTTTGTTTAGGTAAAGCGAATAAAGATGGTACGAAGCTCATGTGTGAACGTAGGCCTAGATTGTATACAGGACTTTGTATCCATAGACCATTCATGAGGCTTATAACGTTTTACCATAGTGTTTTCACGCTTACCAAAGGAAATTACATGCATTTTGTAATAAACAATAGAACATAATAGTAGACTTTATATTGATTGGATAAGGCGCGGGGGCCAGTTAATACAAAGTTAATAATTAAAATAATTATGTTGCCTGCGCAAGTGTCTGACTGTTTGTGCGGGATGGATAAGTTCGTTACATGTAGCACCTGCGCAATTGCTGCGCATTCCAGGTGCGTGGTACATCTGTTCCATCGAGCCTTTTTAAGGTATATGCGCCTTTACCCAGGACTTCATGAATGACGTATGGTCCTTCCCATTTAGGCGCTAGTTTTCCTGGTTTCTCCGCGTTGGATGCCTCATTGTCTCGCAGGACAAAATCTCCGGGAACAAAGGTGCATACGAACACCCAAGCGTTATAGTATTTCTCTAACTTTGATTTGTACCTGGCTTCGCTAATGGCTGCGTTCTCGCACCTTTCTTCAAGGAGGGCCATGTCAATTCTTCGTTCTCGTTCTCGCTTGTTGTCTCGTTTTTCCATGGCGATCATACGTGGTGATGGGAGGTGATGTGTGTAAAATGCAACATATAAATTACATCAAATGAGGCATAAAACTAACCTTTTTTTAGTACTAATGTTGGAAAAAGTGTCATTGTGTCTTCCTTTTGTATTTTCAGGACCAAATGAGCTTAATTGAACAAAAGAAACAAATATGCAGCCAAATCTAACATAAATACGAAGAAAAGGAATAAACGTGGCATGCCCGACCCCTCGACAGCATCTTCCCAAGTAAAAACAAGGAAACAGAAGGCTGACCACGACCCCGTGCCCTGCGGACACGGGGGCGTGGCCAGGTACCTGCAGAAAAGACAAAGCCTTAGAAGCTTCTATTCCCAGCATGGGGGCTTGCCCAGCTCAACACAGGCCGTGGTCAACGCTAAGATTCGCAGAATCCAGCAAATCTTGATAGTACAGATACGCTTATGCACACGGGGCCGTGCCCAGTGAACACGGGGGCGTGTGGAGCTAATGCAGACAAATTGCAATTAATGAAGAAAGAGAAAAAGGATGGACATGGGGCCGTGTCCGGGCTTCTGTGCAGGCTATAAATAGAGGTGCTTGGTTCACTTCAAAGGCATCCCTTGGCAAACCACCTCTCTCCCACTTCACCCACACTCCACTACCATCACAACACCCACATCCACCACCATCATCCATCATCCACCTAGAGTGTGTGTAGTAGTCTCGGGATCCAAGATTGATCGTAAGAGTTCTTGACAATTCAAAGGCCATGTTTGCCTAAGTCTCTTACATCACTTGGTGAAGACAAGCATTTACTGTAATACTTTTGATTTTTAATCTTTTCGCACTTTTTATTTGGTTTTGTATTAATGACTTTAATAACTAGTTTCTTATGTTGAAGGTGAAACTTCCTTATCATTTGTTCGTGGTGTTTTGGCGTTATTTTACTGTCTATATAAAATAAAAGATTTACACCATTCATATCTCTACGGTCTATATAGAGATATGTTAGCTACCTGGTCGGGGGTTAATGGAATGGTTTGGTAAGGTTCTTGCCTTTTTCAGTGTATAGATCCTGCAAGGACCTGGGTCAAGCTTACTAGGACCTCCTTCAATACCCACTGGTATTGGATGGCGGGGGTGCGAATGGCTTGATCCCCTCATATGTAAAACTACTATTAATACATTAACCCGGCTACTTGGGATTGTATCCCTGCTGACTCAAACCACTTAGCCGAGGGTAACGTTGTCACACCCCAACCGATGGCGGAAACATCGGGGCGTAGCACTGAGCGAAACAAATTGTCCAGAAGTTTCCATAACAACTATATTTACCAAATATTTATAGCAACACATCCCATACCATGTTATAAATGATAATACAATTATTACAAAAAGATCTAGTCAAATTGTTCTGTTCCGACAACTCAGATTTTTTATTACAGACAATTGTTTATCGTTAACCTAGGTCTTTCCTAGCCTCGATTTCACACCAAAGAAAGCAAATAAGCATCCAAAGCACCTTTCACATACGTTAAAGTAAAAGTCAATACACATAGTGTAAAGGTAAGCATACAAGTTTGATAATAGCATATAGAGTTCGAATTCGTTACGCATAACCAACACGTACACAGTGTAAAATGAGGCATGTTAGTTATCGACATGAACTTATCGATACCAATGACTGCCGGTTGACTGCCCAAGGCAGTTCGCGATACACACTCACCACTGTGAGCCATGCGGGTTGACTGCCCAAGGCAGTTCGCGACATTCCATCCTGGTCGTTCCGTTCGTCTTACACTTGGTTGTTTTGATTGTTTGTCGTTTTATCGAGACGTTTTGATACCGTATTAAGCAATAGAAACCTCGTCAATACTTGGTACTCCTGATCGGACAGGAATCACCAAAATCCAACTAGTTAACTGTTCGAGACGGTGTTCCATGTTTAACCTAAAATCGGTAGTCTCGTGGATAGAATCCAGATCTTGAACCAACACAACCACAAGAATGAGTAGTAAGTCGGCACAAGCTCCGATTCTCTCGGTTTTGAATGCATTGAGTGTAAAAGAGTTGAAAGAAAGTTGGAAAACCATCTTTCAATCCTTTTCATTGCGAATATGTTTAGATCTATGAAAGATCTTTGTTTGTTTATGTGGAAATCGGTTAGATCTAAGTTGTTCTCTGTGGATTGAGGCCAAAACATGAAGTTCTCAAGAACACCATGATGACATCATCCTAGAACACCTCAAATCTAGTGATTTCACAGTTAAAAGTTAAGATTTAAAAGATAGAAAGGTGTAGAATCAAGTGTAGATTAAAGAAGTACAAGATTTAGGTTGAAATCTTACCGGGATCGCGAGAAATCGAAGGGAAAATGAGATTGAATCGCTGGTCGGACAGAGAGTGCCAAAAGTAGTAAGTTTGATGGTGACAGGGGGGTAATTATAGGGTTTCCCAAAGAGGAAAGGGCTGGCCGATCGGGTGGCAGCCCGGTCGAACAGCCTGGCCAATCGGACAGCAGTCCGATCGAACGGCTGGTCGATCGGCTGGTCATCTGATCGATCAGTCGCTTGGTTCGAGTGTTTGGTGCGACGAGTTTGGTCGTTTCGATTGTGATTGCGAGCATTGCGATGCAATAAAGTTTCCTAGTCAAATTACTTTTAATCCCAACTACTATATCAACATATAAGCATCCTTATTTCGTATTCGTTTAGCGTTCGCGATTCGATTGCGATTGAGTTTCGATTGCGTTTCGATTGATCATCACAACATAACATAATAATCATGCACAAGTAACACATAAGGCACACACACACGTATAATAATAACCAAAATGCGTAATTCGAGCTGCGAGTGCGATTGTGATAAGCGATAAATTGATTAAACATGCGATAAATAGCGATAAATATGCGATTATTAATAGATACTCCACATAATACAATCAACGCGACAACAAAATAGACTAAATCAAGTCAAAGAAATCAAAACAGGAATTGAGCAAGGAGAGACAGATCGCAATTAGCAATCTTTTCTTCCTTTGACTTCAATCTTGACTTTGGCTTTGACTTCCGGAACACGGGGTGTTACTTCCTCCCCTAGTTGAGGGAATTTCGCCCCGAAATTAGGCCAGAGCCGTAACAAACAACTGCGGGTACTTCGCCTTTATGTCGCTTTCGAGTTCCCAAGTGAACTCTGCGCCTCGTTTGCCTTCCCATTGGACTTTCACAATAGGAATGCGCGAGCGTCTGAGCTGCTTGGTTTGGTGGTCCATGATTTCAACAGGCTTCTCCATGAAGTGTAGTGTTTCGTTTATTTGGAGATCATCGAGAGGTACAATTAAATCATGCTCAGCCAGGCACTTTCGGAGGTTTGACACATGGAAAGCCGGGTGGACATTACTAAGTTCCTCGGGTAGTTCGAGTCTGTAGGCGACTTTTCTGATTCTTTCTAGAATCTTAAAAGGTCCAACATATCGAGGCCTAGGGCTGTCCAAACTGCTCGACGATCGCTCGAAAAATGCTCGTTCGATTCCCGCTCAGTTTGTAAATGAGCCGATCAGATCGGTTCGATTAAAATTCAATCTGAGCATGAGCAAAGCTTCGCTCGCTCATCGATCGCTCGGTTTCGCTCGAATTATTTTTATTTATAATATATTAATATATATTATAGATTTTATAGATTAAAAACCCAAAAAATATAATAGCCCAAAAAAAATTAAAAGCCCAAATAATATTCAGCCCAACTTAATATTTAATATGAAATCTAACCCTAAAAAAATATTCGCCGCTCTAGTGATCTAGTCTCCGACTCTCACTTTCCGGTCCACAATCTCACTCACACACATCGTCGGACAATCATCAAACAAGTGACAAAACCAAATGGTTTTGTTTAATGCTTGTGTTTATAGGTTATATGCTGATTTGAAGTTGAATTTTGTGGATGAAGATGATCAAGCTTAAAGAAGAAGTTTATGGCTTTTGAACTAAATGAAAATTTGTATTCACATTTTATTTTGTGCTTCTTGATATTGTTAAGAACATTTTTAGAATCATGATTTGAGTTATGTATTGCTTTTGTTAGTAAAGTGTTGGACATGTTTTAATTAAGTTAGAATTTGTTTTTGTTGAACGAAGCCTTATCATTCAATCGAGCGAAAATGACCCGCTCGATTTTTTTTAGGATTTGATAAAAACCGAGCGAAACCGAGCCGATCGATTCAAATTCAATCCGAGCATGAGCATCACTTTTGCGCTCGGTTTTGCAAATTCGATCCGCTCGGATCAGTTGTAATTCAATCCGAGCATGAGCAGACCCTTGACGGGTGGTCCATAGGACAACCCTTAATGATGTTAAAAGACGAATTTATCCTTCACTTAATCGCGTAATTATCTTGAATTAGTTGACTACGGTTGCTTATGTTTCAGGTGCGGTTCGGGAACTAAAAAGGGATAAAACGCAGCTTTGGACGGTTTGGAGATGAACGGGTCGTGCGTGGGAGGAATGAAGAAACAAAACACACAAATCAGGGCGCCACCGTAAACTACGGTGGCCACCGTAATTTACGGTGGCCCTGAAACAGGTTTAATCTCCACCGTAACACAGTCTTCACTCACCGTAACACCTTGAAGACCACCGTAACTTTCGGTGGTACCGTAAGTTATGGTGGAGTCTGCGCAGAATTTTGTAACTGCCTCATTTAATCAATTTTTGGGTGTCTTTTCACATTATCTCATCATTGGACGTTTCGCTGGCATCTTAGGGGCGATTTTGGCTGATTCTACTTGGTTCCAAACATTTCTAAACATTTGGTTTATGTTTTTTATTGGTATGAACATTAAACTTGTTGCTATGATGATTCACCAAGCTATGTGTGGCTAAACTTATGGTGATCATCCTAAATTGAAGGTTTGTCTATGACTTTTGTGTTTGGATTCGTATTTCTAGAATAATTGACTTGCAATGTTTGTTTGTTTGTTTATTATGGTGTGTGAATGTTTGTATGTAAATTGTTGATTGATGTTATGATCATATTCTAAACCGTACGTTCTTGGTGTCGCTGACAATCGAGATATCACGGGAGGGATTAGGGTTGGATATTAGTCAATTGGTTATCGGGTAACAACCTCGCGTTTTCATAATCCGAGTACTTAGTTCCCTTTTATCACGAACAAACAATCATACATGAATCATGTCTATGTGATTCTTTCTAGTGAATTTAAACACAATTGTCAAAAGCAAACCAGAAGTTTAGGATGGTCGCTTTCTCCTAATCTACTTTACAACCAACCTTTGATTTGAAGTTATTTAGTTAATTTTAGTTTTAAAACCAACCAACCCAAACATTGAAATTTACATTTCTTGCAATTTAGATTAATCTAGTTAGTTAGACATACACTGAGATAGCACATATTCCACAAACTCCCTGTGTTCGATACCCACTTACCGCTAGCTAATTAGTTGTAATTGGATTAAATTTGCGTGTGACTACGACAGCACGTCAAATTTTGGCGCCGTTGCCGGGGAGTTGTGTGCAACGTGTGTTAGTTTGTTAGTTTTGCTCTGTTATTTTCGGGTTTACACTGGTGTGTTTAGTGTGCAGGTTCTACAGGTGCATGCATACTAGAGGCTCTCACAAGTCGTCATCATTGTCATCTGATCCGGAGATCGAAAGAACGTTAAGGCAAAACCGTGTGTTAGTAAGAGAAAACAGAATCATTGGTTCACCTACATCACCCATCACACCACGAAACATCATGCAAGAATCTCAAATACCACCCACAACGGGTCAAACGACCTCATCATTCATACCTACTTCCACATAACCATCACCAAACACCACTATACCTAACACCACTACAATTCCTACTCCACCTCATGATACTACACCATCCAACACCACACAACCGATTACTACTCAAGTCGAACCCAGTCTTACCTTTAGCCCATCTGCCACCATTCCACCATTATCACACTTCTTTCCCCCAACTACGGGTCAATCATCCTCTAATTACCCAATACCACCCCATTCAACCATTGTCCATGCTACTTCAACATTTAGACCATCGAACCAATCGGGTTTCCATTATTCCACTCTTCCTTTTGGGCAATCCTCGGGTATTCAAGGGGATGGATATAATGACGGTTATGAAGATGAGTTTAGGGGGTATGAAGAGGAAGGTTTTTATTATGGGGGCGATGGAGGATACTTGGGACTTCAAGGAGGAGCGGGTCAACAAAGTCAACCGATCCAACAATTTCAAGATACGAGTAGATTACCGGTTGGGGTGCAACACATTAGACCGCAAGGGCCACAATTGCAACGCCCTACACCGCTACAACAAGTGCGCCCTCAAAATACACAACCGCAATTTCAAAGACCAATTCAACAACAACCACCAATTCATCAATATCAATACCAACCACCCTTTGCACCTTAAGGGCCTTTGCAAATGGGTCAACCACGAGCACCATTGGGCGCACCTCAAAGACATCATCGGGAGGTTGTACGGGGAATTGAAGCTCACTTCTGGCCCATTATCACTAACAATCCTTCACCAGTAGTGATTCCTCATCATGCGGATGGAAGAACTTTTGAAGTAAGAACAACCGCCCTCCAAAGTCTACCAAAGTTCAAGGGGTTAGCAACGAAAGAACCCTATTTTCATTTAGAGACATATGACTCCATTTGAAACACTATTGGAGGTCAAGGGTTTTCTTCGGATGATGTAAAGTTGGTTCTCTTCCAATTTTCTTTGGAAGATAAGGCAAAGAGATGGTTTCACACTCTACCCTCCGCATCAATTTTTACATGGGCTGACATGCAACAAATATTCTTGGATGAATATTACACCTCTTAAAAGACTAATGATGCAAGGAGAGGTTTGAGAAGCTTCCAACAACAATCGGGAGAGATGTTTCATGAAGCCTTCGAGAGGTTTAATATGATGTTACGGAATTGCCCTCATCATGGGATCCAATTATGGGAGTTGTTGAATGCATTTCACGAATGGTTGAATTCAGAGGATGCACGGGATTTAATGTCGATCACCAACGGTACATTCGGTACGAATTATGAACATGTTGATTGGGCATTTTTAGAACAAATGGCGGTGAATTCCAAGAGGAAGGCTCAATCTTCGAGACGGGCTAGGCATGTGATTCAAAGGCCACAAGTGCATGGAGTAGAGAGTGGTAACGTGCAAACTACGAATCAAGTGTACAATGTGTGCACTAATTGCAATGAAATAGGCCACACAGCGGAAGTTTGTGTAGTGGGAGTGGTTGATGAGCAAGTAGAGGAAGTGAATGCAATTCAAGGAGGGGGTGGTCGAAATTTCAATATGAACTCCAACACATACCACCCCGGATTACGAAACCATCCTAATTTCCGTTACGGGAACGCGGCGAACCAAGCTAACCCAAACTTTCAAGGAGCTCAAGGTAACTTTGTACCTCGCCAACAATACAATCAAGGCAACTATAGAGGTGGAAACAATTATGGGTACCAAGGGCAATTTCAACAAACGGGTCAAAGTGGTTCGGGTCAACCTTCGTCAAGCGGGAATGAAGTCATGGATATGCTTCGGGCTATGCAACAAGATATGCAAAAACGGAATCAACTCGATGAAGTTCGAATGCAAAAGGATGAAGTTCGTGATAAGAGCATTCAATCACTAACAACCCAAATGGGTCAATTGGCAACCGATGTGGCGGAATTGAAGAAAAGCAAGGGTCAACTTCCTAGCGACACCAAGGTAAATCCTTCACATGGTTCGTCACGAGGTAATGTTAATGTTCATCATGTTAGTGTATTGAGAAGTGGAAAAGAGTTTAAAGCCAATTTGTCACCCGAATTGGTTGAGGGGGTAGTTGAGGATATCACGGGTAATGAAAGTGATGATGAAGTTTCACCGGTTAAACCAAAAGAATCAAATGTTAACAAACCGGGTTTGGGTGAAAATGAAAAAAATGAAATAGTTGAGGGTGAACCGAGTCAAGTCCCGTTTCCATCGGCTTTACTTGACCCGGGTAGGAAAAATTTTATTGCATCAAGAGGTCCCCAAAAAGAAGAATTGTGGGACATGTTTAAACAAGTAAAGATTAATCTTCCACTACTTGATGCAATAAAACAAGTGCCCGCTTATGCTAAATTTCTAAAGGAATTATGTACACAAAAGAGGCAACAAAAGAAGAAAATGCCTAAGCGGGTGGATTTAACCGGGCAAGTGAGTGCGGTTTTGAATGGGGAGCTTCCTCCTAAGCTCCAAGATCCGGGCACGCCATTAATTAACATTCAAGTTGGTAATTTTCAAATGGCGAAGGCGTTACTAGATCTTGGAGCCGGAGTTAGCATTTTACCGGGGGGCTTATATGACCAATACGATTTTGGTCCGTTAGCTAGGGTGGAGACAACGGTTGTTTTGGCCGATTTGTCTCATAAGTTACCTCGGGGGATGGTTCAAAATGTAATTGTTAAAATTGATGAGTTTTATTACCCGGTTGACTTTCTAGTCTTGGACTACTCGTCCGCGGACCCAAAACAACAACAAAACGTAATTTTGGGTCGGCCATTTTTGAGCACCGCGCATGCTGTGATCGATTGTAGATTTGGTACAGTCGATATGACTTTTGGAAATCGAAAAATGCGCTTGAATGTTTTTACTAACAGTTCTAATGCTAATGGTGTTGATGAGTGTTTCATGGCAGATTTAGTTGACGGATGCAACCCGCATGAGTATGAGGAGGATGGTATGGATGTTTGCTTGTGTGATTTTTCTGAACAGGTACATGCTTATGCACTACGGGTTGAAGAGGAAAAACAGGATGCCATGGCCGTGAAAGAAGGTCGACCGCCATGGACTCACCAATTCGAAGGCTTACCGGTGGAGATTAGCTCGGGTACAAAACCATCATTAGAAGAACCACCGAAGTTGGAACTCAAAGACTTGCCGAGCCACTTGAAGTATGCTTTCTTAGGGGATAATGACACTCTACCGGTCATTATTGCCTCTAATTTAGAGTTGGTGCAAGAGCAAGCACTGTTGGAAGTTTTGAAAGAAAACAAGGGAGCTATTGGATGGACGATTGCCGATCTCAAAGGAATTAGTCCATCAATCGTCATGCACAAGATTATTACCACCGAAGATGCAAAACCAACACGAGAAGCTCAAAGGCGATTGAATCCGAACCTACGGGAGGTAGTAAAGAAAGAGGTAATTAAATGGTTGGACGCGGGAATCATCTATCCGATTTCGGATAGTGCTTGGGTGAGTCCCACCCTAGTTGTGCCTAAGAAGGCCGGTATTCAAGTAGTCAAGGATGAGAATGGTGAACAAATTGCCACCCGACCGGTCACCGGGTGGCGTGTATGTATTGACTACCGAAAATTGAATGCCGCCACTTCTAAGGACCATTTTCCGCTACCTTTCATTGACCAAATTATTGAAAAATTATCGGGTCAAAAATATTACTGTTTTTTGGACGGGTATTCGGGTTACAATCAAATAGCAATACACCCGGATGACCAACACAAGACCACCTTCACTTGTCCATATGGCACCTTTGCTTTTCGGCGAATGCCATTTGGCTTGTGCAATGCACCGGCAACTTTCCAACGATGTATGATGAGTATCTTCTCGGACATGGTTGGAGAGTCGCTTGAAGTGTTTATGGATGATTTTTCAATTTTTGGCACTAGTTTCGAATCTTGTCTCAACGAATTACAAAAAGTTTTAAAAAGATGTGTTGAGAAAAATTTAGTGCTTAGTTGGGAGAAAAGTCACTTTATGGTGCAAGAGGGCATTGTGTTGGGTCACGTAATTTCGGAAAGGGGAATGGAGGTGGATAAGGCAAAAATACGGGTAATAGCATCTTTGCCACCTCCGAAAAATGTTAAGGGTGTAAGGTCATTTTTGGGACACGCGGGCTTCTATAGACGTTTTATAAAAGGTTTTAGTGTTATCACCAAACCTTTATGCAACTTGTTATTAAAAGATGTCCCATTTGATTTTACTAATGAGTGTATGCAAGCTTTCACTGTTTTGAAGGAACACTTGGTCAAAGCTCCTATCTTGCAACCACCAGATTGGTCAAAGCCGTTCGGGATTATGTGTGATGCAAGCGACACTACTATTGGTGCAGTTTTGGGTCAACGGGTTGACAAGAAGCCAGTAGTGATTTATTATGCAAGCAAGACTTTATCTGAAGCGCAAATGAATTACACCACGACCGAAAAGGAGTTATTAGCGGTGGTGTATGCTTTGGATAAGTTTCGTGCGTATATTTGGGGGAGCAAGGTAGTGGTTTACTCGGATCATAGTGCGGTCCGATATTTGATGGAGAAAAAGGATGCGAAGCCCCGTTTAATTCGATGGGTATTGTTGTTACAAGAATTTGACTTAGAAATCTGAGACAAAAAAGGAAGTGAGAACGTAGTGGCGGATCACTTGTCTCGGATTCCGGTTGAAGGGCTTGATGATGTTAGTGAAATAAATGAAAGTTTTCCCGACGAGCAACTCCTAGCCGTTTCCACCTTTGTTGCACCGTGGTATGCCCATTACGTAAATTATTTAGCCACAGGTGCCATCCCAAGTCACTGGACCAAAAAGCGACGACAACAATTTATGGTCCAAGTGAAGCAATACATTTGGGATGAACCGGATCTTTTCAAGATCGGGCCGGATCAAGTTATTCGGAGGTGTGTGCCCGAAACGGGGGTGATGGAAATTTTGACTCATGCTCATTCATCCGCATGTGGAGGTCATTTTAGTGGGCATAAAACGGGTTACCGGGTTCTCTCATGTGGGTTTTATTGGCCAACAATTTTCAAGGATGCATGTGAGTTCGCTAGAAATTGTGTAAACTGCCAAAAGATGGGAAGCATATCGAAGAGGGATGAGATGCCATTACAACCAATCTTGGTTGTGGAAATATTCGATGTTTGGGGTATTGACTTTATGGGTCCCTTCCCAAATTCCAACGGGTTCTTATATATTTTGGTGGCAGTTGATTACGTCTCGAAGTGGATTGAGGCTATTGCAACAAGAACAAATGATCACTCGGTTGTTTGTAAATTCGTTCAATCCAACATCTTCTCCCGTTTTGGCATTCCAAGAGTTATCATAAGTGATGGTGGTTCGCACTTCAAGAACTTTAATTTCGGGAAACTTTTGAAGAGGTATAGCGTGAACCATCGGATTGCCACACCTTACCACCCGCAAACGAGTGGACAAGTCGAAGTGTCCAACCGTCAAATCAAAGAAATCCTCATGAAGACGGTTAGAACGGATAGGAAGGATTGGTCGAGCAAGTTGGTTGATGCGTTGTGGGCGTACCGAACGGCCTACAAGACTCCAATTGGCACAACCCCTTATCGGATGGTTTATGGAAAAGGTTGCCCCTTGCCAATGGAGTTAGCGCATCAGGCACATTGGGCTATCAAGACGGTAAATGCGGATTATGATGAGGCGGGAAAGATGAGAAAGTTGCAATTAAGTGAGATTGAAGAGATTAGAGACGAGGCGTATGAACGTGCTTCGGCCTACAAAGACAAGCTTAAGAAAGTACATGATGCAAAGTTAAGGAAGAAAACCTTTGAAGTGGGTCAAAAGGTTTGGTTGTATAATTCAAGACTCAAGATGTTTGCGGGCAAGCTTAAAAGCAAATGGAAGGGCCCGTATGTCGTTCGGCGAGTTGGGAGGTTTGGTGATGTAGATATCCAAGATGAGCAAACACTGAAACAACAAACGGTAAACGGTCACCGGTTGAAGCCATACTTGGAGGGGAACGACATCAACAACTTGGAGCTTGATAAAGCGGGCTACATCTTACGCCCGGTCGATGAGGAACAACCATGAGAGGCCCAGGTATGGTAGTGTAAATAGTAGCATTTTATTTTGTTTGTTTTGTATAGTTTGCACATTTACCGTACTCGCTTGAATCTTGTGTTTGAAACAAGTGTGGGGATATTCGGGTCACGAATTGCTCTAACATTGTGTTGAGGACAACACGGGACTTTCGAGGGGGTAGGGTAATTTTTAAATGTTTTTGAGTAATTTTTAAATGTTTTTGAAAAATTTTAAAAACACAAAAAAATCGAAAAAACTGAAAAAAAAATATAAAAAAGGTACTTAAAATTGCGTTTTTTGGCGAACCAGGGATGCCCAGGTACCACCGTAAATTACGGTGGTACCGTAATTTAAGGTGAACATAAAATTTTTTTTGGGCTTACGGTGGTTGGCTACTGAGGTACGGTGGAATTTAAGTGCCAACATCCACCGTAATTTACGGTCCACACCGTAATTTACGGTGGACCTGGCGAGTCAAAGGATCGTCCTGGTTCAGCAGTTACATAAAAAAAACAACAATCAGTCACGTGAAACAACCCCATCCACTCATTCTCCTTCATCTTTCTCCTCTATCCATTCTCATCTATCACTTTCACAAAACCCACAAAATCCCCAACCTTCTTCAACCTTCAATCCTTCTTAACTCTCTCAATTCTTAGCCAAATCAAGTGAAATCTAGGTCTAACTTGGCTAATTTTTCGCATACTTTCTGATTTTGAGAAGAGAGTTGCGAAAAAACGAAGCTTTCGGGTCCGAATCACAAACCCTAGGTCCGAAAATTTTGGGGGTTTTTGAAGTTCTTCCTTCACTTGTGTTTCTAGCATCTTCAAACAAAGGTATGGAAGTTTATTTGCTATGTTTTGATGATGCATTGTTAAAAGTAAGGTTGTTTGTGTTATTTGTTTATACCCACTTGCTTGTTCTTAAATTTTGTCATGAAATTAGTTACTTGAACAGTGTTAAGGTTTGTAGATGTAGGTTTGATGTAAAGTAGTGAACTTTTTGGGAATCTCTACATTGTAGAGACACCATGCCCAATTTTTGAAAAAGATTTATAAAAGTTTTGGTTCACTAGCATCTACAACCATAGTAACAAGCAAGTGTGGGGATATTTTGGTGAAAAGGGGCTAATTTATTGTGTTTGGTTGTGTTGTTTGCTCTAATGTGTGTAGAAAAATGGTACGAACGAAAGAAAGAGCCGGAGCAAGTTCATCTTCTTCGTCTAAAGATAAGGGCAAGCAACCAGAACAACAACCGAAAAAGAGGCAATATTTGGGTCGAGTTGATGAAAGTGAAAGCGAGGGTGAATAAATGGAGTTGGACCCGGCTGAAAAGCCAAGATGGGAGTCGGGTCCCTTGGATGACCAACCGGAACATTGGCAACCGACACTCTTTCACGACAATATGAATCGATTGAAAAACAAGGCTGCCGCATTTATTTGCGAGAGGGAAGTTCGTGAAGTTGAATTTAGACCGTTTGGTGTGTTTGCCAAATTCCGCGCTCTAGGATGGGAATCGGCACTTAGTTGTTATGACAAGGATAGCAAGAATTTGTTCATAACCGAAATTCAAGAATGGATGGCAACCCTCAAGTGCAACAGATACTACAGGCCGTCGCAAATGAAGCTAACGGGTGTGGTGAATGGGATTCCGGTAGAGATGTCGTTTGACACGCTAAAGAAATTGGGGAAGTATGACAGTTTACACGCTCGTGACTATATGTTTCCTAGTCTTGATGACCTTTTGCTTAAACCGGAGAAGCATGTTCGTTGGAATGATATGTTTGCGGCGTTATTTTTGCTCGGTACTTACAGTGGCGTTTTATACCGGAGGAACTTGAAGATAGAAGCGAAGTTATTGCTAGCAATCTGCATTTTAAATGTCATTCCGCGAAGGGGGGACAAGGAGCAAGTGAGGTACCCGGAAGTACCCGTCGTCTATTCGCTACTCAATGGGTCTCCGCGTTTTCCAATCCGATATTTGATAATGAACCACCTCTGGATTTGCCGAAACAAGTTGGGAAGAGATATTATCCCTTATTGCCGAATTATCACGGGATTGATGAAGCAACAAAAGGCAATCACGTCAGAAGATAAAGGGGCAACAAAAAGGCATCAGCCTTTTACTTTAGACAAGTTGGGGATTGGTTGGACTTATACACAATCGGAACGGTATCATAAGCTCAAGTCGGAGGGGCAGAGATGGAGAGCATTGAAGGTGGGTGCAAGGGATCTTCTACCGGGAGAAGAGGATGAGCCGGAAAGTGATGCGGAAGCTCCAAGTGGTGATGATGATTATGCGGACGAGCCGCATGGTGGTGAGAATGTGAATATAGGCCAAGGGGGCCTAGGTAGAGGTTATGGTGGTGCCTTTTACGATTACACGGAGCGTTCTTATGAGCCAAATTGGGTTTATGATGGCACGATGCAAGAGGTTATCGAGAATCAACGCCCTCCGGCACCCATTTTTGAGTCATGGTCGGGTTCGGAGCGGACGTTATTTGATCAACATACAATGATGAGTGCAAACATGTAGCGGTCTTTGAAACACAATTTTGATTGTCAAGAGGCGTGGAATCGCACACATGCGTATTCTCATGAATTAGAAATGAATAATCGATACCATGATGATCAAGCAAGAAGATTGCATGCAGATTGGCACGCCGGGAGGCCGGTGGTTGTGGATCCACAACATGTGGATTATGCGTCTCTACCACCTTATGATGGTAGTATATCGTATCCGACCCCGCCGCTCCATCATTCACAATGGATCGACCCGCACCAATAAGAAGGAGCTCCGCAACAAGGTGGGAGTAGTAGCGGTACATTTGCATTTGGAGAATGGAATGACATGATGTCTTCCATTTTTGGGCCTCCGCAGCCACGCTATTACTAGTCAGGTCGTGTTCCTTCCTTGTATATTTTGTGAATACTTGTTAGCTTGTTTTGTTTATGGTCGGGTGGTTGGGTGGTGTTAGTTTGTGATGTTATGTTTGGGTTGGTGCGAGTTGGCGGTGTGATGTTTTTAAAAGAAGAAAAATATAAAAAAAATATAAAAAATGAAAAATTCAAAATGTAATTTGTGGTTTGAGTGTTGAGCTTTTGGGTGATGTGAAAGATGTTTAGTGATCAAATCCTCCTAAAACCATACATTGGGGTCAATGTATCCCAAGTGTGGGGATGGGGGGAAATTTTTGAAGATTAAAAAAAAAAATTAAATCAAGCAAAATAATGTGAGAATTTGAACACCTTAGATTAACCCCAATTGATGCACCGACAACCCTTGATACCCCTTTTATTCTTAGTGAGAGTTGAAGCCACACATGTAAATAAATAATACTTGTCTTTGATGAGAGTGGCTACGGGTGGGGGTGCATTAGAACTTGTGCCTTGATACGGTTTGAGTCCTTAGTTGGACATGAATGCGAAAAGGATAAGGGCATTTAGGTAGCCTTGTCTTTAGCGTGTGTGAGTGTGGGATTTGGGGGGTTGGACCTCATAAATTATATATATGAGCATGGTTGCGAGAGGGGTGGGGGTTTGGACATTTAGTTGCCCAATTTTATGCCTAAAAGCCTATCGTTTGTTTCCCCCTAGATAGTGACCTAAAAATTTACCCAACTTGACCCGGTCTTATAGTGTTAGTAGCAGTCGTTTTAGTAGTATGATGTAGATATGTTTGATGCTTAATTGTATGTTTGTTTGCTTTGTTTAAAAAAAACAGAAAAAAAAGAAAAGAAAAAAAAAGCAATGAAAAATGAAAAAGAAGTGATGTTTAGTTATCTTGTATATAGTAGTTTAGTTTGGTAGTTGTTTGTTTGTTTTTTTTTTTTGTGTAATAAAAGACCGGGTTAAGTTTTCGCTACTTCATATATATTCCATTTCCTACCCATACACCTAGCCATGTTACAACCTTGAAAGTCCCTTTGATTTGCATTCATGTTTGGCACTTGTTAGGAGAAGGATCGATTTAGGTACAAGCCTATAGTTGTGCAACTGCCCGTTAGCCTTTGTGTGTCTAGCTTACAATTGCTAGTGCTTACTTGTAACCGAGAGGAGAGACATAGCGAGGGGTGCGTTATTTTGGGTGTTAAAAAGGGGTTAGTAAAAGGACTACATGTTTATGCTTGGTTTACATTGATCACCTGTTTTGAAAATGGTTTGATGAGTTGCTTGGGACAAGCAACGGTTAAGTGTGGGGATGTGATGGGTGGTCCATAGGACAACCCTTAATGATGTTAAAAGACGAATTTAACCTTCACTTAACCGCGTAATTATCTTGAATTAGATGACTACGGTTGCTTATGTTTCAGGTGCGGTTTGGGAACTAAAAAGGGATAAAACGCAGCTTTGGACGGTTTGGAGATGAATGGGTCGTGCGTGGGAGGAATGAAGAAACAAAACACACAAATCAGGGCGCCACCGTAAATTACGGTGGCCACCGTAATTTACGGTGGCCCTGAAATAGGTTTAATCTCTACCGTAACACAGTCTTCACTCACCGTAACACCTTGAAGACCACCGTAACTTACGGTGGTACCGTAAGTTATGGTGGAGTCTGCGCAGAATTTCGTAACTGCCTCATTTAATCAGTTTTTGGGTGTCTTTTCACATTATCTCATCATTGGACGTTTCGCTGGCATCTTAGGGGCGATTTTGGCTGATTCTACTTGGTTCCAAACATTTCTAAACATTTGGTTTATGTTTTTGATTGGTATGAACATTAAACTTGTTGCTATGATGATTCACCAAGCTATGTGTGGCTAAACTTATGGTGATCATCCTAAATTGAAGGTTTGTCTATGACTTTTGTGTTTGGATTCGTATTTCTAGAATAATAGACTTGCAATGTTTGTTTGTTTATTATGGAGTGTGAATGTTTGTTTGTAAATTGTTGATTGATGTTATGATCATATTCTAAACCGTACGTTCTTGGTGTCGCTGACAATAGAGATATCACGGGAGGGATTAGGGTTGGATATTAGTCAATTGGTTATCGGGTAACAACCTCGCGTTTTCATAATCCGAGTACTTAGTTCCCTTTTATCACGAACAAACAATCATACATGAATCATGTCTATGTGATTCTTTCTAGTGAATTTAAACACAATTGTCAAAAGCAAACCGGAAGTTTAGGATGGTCGCTTTCTCCTAATCTGCTTTACAACCAACCTTTGATTTGAAGTTATTTAGTTAATTTTAGTTTTAAAACAAACCAACCCAAACATTGAAATTTACATTTCTTGCAATTTAGATTAATCTAGTTAGTTAGACATACACTGAGATAGCACATATTCCACAAACTCCCTGTGTTCGATACCCACTTACCGCTAGCTAATTAGTTGTAATTGGATTAAATTTGCGTGTGACTACGACAACACGTCAACCCTCGATCGGATCGGATCGGCTCATGAACACCCCTATTGAGGCGCTAGTTTCCCTTTCTTGCCGAATCTGACCACACCCTTCCAAGGTGATACCTTTAGGAGTACGTAGTCGCCAACGTCGAATTCAAGGGGCTTGCGTCGTCTATCGGCATAACTTTTCTGTCTACTCCGAGCTTTCAACAAGTTGTCTCGAATTTTGAGGACTTTGTCAGTCGTTTCTTGCAATAGCTCGGGACCGGTTAGCTGCGAGTGACCGATCTCATGCCATACAATTGGCGATCGACATTTCCTTCCGTATAAAGCCTCGAATGGTGCCATTTGAATGCTGGAATGATAACTGTTGTTATACGAAAATTCGACCAACGGTAGGTAAGCATCCCAATTACCACCGAAATCTATGACACACGAACGGAGCATCTCTTCAAGAGTACAGATCGTTCTCCCAGTCTGACCGTCGGTTTGAGGGTGGAATGCGGTACTTAGGTTAAGCGTAGTACCGAGAGCAGCTTGAAACGTTTCCCACAGTCGCGAGGTAAACCGAGCATCACGGTCAGAGATGATGTCGCGAGGCGTCCCATGTCGACAAATGATCTCATTGGTGTAGATTCAGGCTAATCGTTCTACCTTGTAGTCTTCCCGTATTGGTAAAAAGTGGGCCGATTTGGTCAAACGGTCAACAACAACCCAGATGCTATCGTGACCTGATGGCGTGCGCGGAAGTTTCGTTATAAAATCCATAGCTATACTCTCCCACTTCCACATAGGGATCGGGGGTTGTTCGAGTAAGCCAGAGGGTCTTTGGTGTTCAGCCTTGACCTTCGAGCAAGTCAGGCATTTTCCAACGTAGAGAGCAATATCCCTCTTCATGCCCTGCCACCAGTACTTGTAGCGAAGATCCTGGAACATCTTGTCGGCACCGGGATGAATAGAATATCGGGATTTGTGGGCTTCATCCATCAAAATCTGTCGCAAATTGGTCTGTCTAGGGATCCAAATTCGGTCTAGAAAGTGGAATATCCCATTTGACTTATTCACTAGCTGGGCTCCATCGTGGTAGATTCTTTCCTTCTTCAAAGTGCGCTCATTAAAACATGCATGCTGGGCTTCGCTGATGAGGGTTTTGAGATCGTATTGGGCTTGGATATCACGAATGCTGAGCAGATAGCTCCGTCTGCTGAGGGCGTCGGCAACGATATTTGCTTTGCCTGGGTGATAACGAATCTCACAGTCGTAATCGTTGAGAAGTTCTACCCATCGGCGTTGACGCATATTAAGTTCTTTCTGATCAAAGATATGTTGCAGGCTCCTATGATCGGTGAAGATCGTACACTTGATACCATACAGGTAGTGTCGCCAAATCTTTAACGCAAAAACAACTGCGCCTAGCTCGAGATCGTGGTGGATTTTGAGCTGACGAGATGCTTAAGCGATGACCTTGTCCCGTTGTATGAGAACGCAGCCAAGACCAAGGTTCGAGGCATCACAATAGACAATAAAGTTGTCATTTCCATCGGGTAAAGTGAGAACAGGAGTATTGCAAAGCATGTGCTTGAGGGTTTGGAAAGCAGACTCTTGTTCAGTTCCCCAAACAAAAGGCTTGTCTTTATGCGTAAGAGCGGTAAGCGGCATAGCGATTTTTGAGAATCCTTCGATAAATCGTCGATAATAGCCCGCTAGTCCGAGAAAAGAACGGACTTCAGACGGGTTCTTAGGTGTAATCCAACTCTTAACGGCTTCAATCTTCGCGGGATCGACGTGAATACCTTGACTATTTACAATGTGACCGAGGAATTGAACCTCCTCCAGCCAAAATTCACACTTGGAGAATTTAGTATAGAGTCGATTCCCCTGGTGTAGCTCGAGAACCAAACATAGATGTTGTGCGTGTTCGGCTTTCGATTTGGAATAGATCAAGACATCGTCGATGAACACGATGACGAAACGGTCGAGATATGGTTTACACACGCGATTCATCAGATCCATGAAAACCGCGGGTGCGTTGGTTAAACCAAAAGGCATAACAACGAATTCGTAATGGCCATAACGGGTGCGAAACGCGGTTTTGGGTATATCCTCCTCTTGAATGCGTAGTTGGAGATAACCTGAGCGTAGATCGATCTTCGAGAAGCACGTTGCACCTTGTAGCTGATCAAACAAATCATCAATGCGAGGCAGGGGATAGCGATTCTTGATGGTTAGCTTATTCAATTCCCGATAGTCGATGCATATCCTGAACGACCCATCCTTCTTTTTAACAAAAACGACTGGCGCGCCCCAAGGAGAGGTGCTCGGGCGAATGAAGCCTTTCTCAAGTAATTCCTGGAGTTGACTCGAGAGTTCACGCATTTCAGACGGTGCGAGTCGGTAAGGAGCTTTGGCAACAGGGTTGGCTCCAGGAATGAGGTCGATACGAAAGTCGATATCACGACTTGGCGGTAGTCCGGGAAGATCCTCAGGAAAATCGTTAGGAAATTCTCAGACCACTGGAACATCGTTCACTTCCGGCTTACCTTTCTTTTCCTTCTCCGCTACTACAATGTTAGCCAAGAAAGCTCTGTATTCCTTGCGGAGATACTTGTTAGCTTGGACACATGACATGAGCTTGAGACCTTTCGAAGCAGTCTCACCATAGACACACAATAAATCACCATTCGCAAGCGAGAATCGAATCATCTTATCAAAACACACAACTTCAGCATGGTTTTCGCGAAGAAAGTCCATGCCTACTATGACGTCAAAACTTCCGAGTTGCATCGGAATAAGGTCGATTAGGAAGATGTGATTGTTGTGGTCAAGTGTACAATCACGAAGAACGGAATTAACGGCGACAGTTCTTCCAGTAGCGACTTCGACATCGAACGTCGAGGGGAGTTGGGAGCGCTTACGACTAAGGAGCTTCTCGAATTCAAACGACACAAAGCAGTTATCGGCTCTAGTATCAAACAAACATGAAGCATAAATACCATTCACAAGGAACGTACCATTGACTACGTTGTTGTCAGCCTGGGCTTGGCGCACATTGATGTTGAAAGTTCTGGCGCATGTGGCTTGTTGCTGCTGTTGAGGCTGTTGCTGCTGGTGTTGCTGAGGCTCTTGCTTCACAACCCTATTCGGGCACTTGTTCGCAAAGTGGTTGGGATCACCACATGCGAAGCAGAATCGGGCGTTGACCGCGGGTGCCTGAGCCGCTTGTTGGCCTTGTGGGGATGGGAACAGAGCTTGATGAGCAGTGGCTTGAGCTGGTGCTTGACGGGGACCAGTACGGCAATTGGCGGTAAAGTGGCCGTACATGTTGCATTGTGAGCAGAAACGGCAGGCGAGCCCCACCGGGTGATGATAAGAACATGTTGGGCAGACAGGGTGAGGGCATGTGTATGCACGCTTCGCAGGCGGTGCATAGGTAACTGATGCTGGACGGTGTTGAGATTGCTGCTGAGCCGGTACGGCTTGAAGTGGAGCAGCAGTGGTAGTGACAACACAGTTCTTGTTGCTGGAGCTGATGTTGTTGTTCTTCTTCTTGCGGCGTGAGACTTTCAATGATTGAGCGGCTGTGGTTTCAGTGGATGGTGTGGTAGTGACTTGGTGCAGGTTCTTTGATGTTTTATCCCAAAAACCAGCTTTTACTCGCTTGTCGTTGATTTCAGCGGCAAGCAAGTAAGTTTCTTCGATCGTCGCGGTCTTTGCGGCATGCAAAAAATCTGCAACACAGTCGGGTAGAGCTCGAATGTACTTTTTGATCCCCATGTCGGGTGTCTTCACTTGATCGGGGCAGATGATGCTGAGCTGCTTAAAACGAGCAGTCAGGGCATCGTTGTCACCTTCTTTCTGGTGAATGTGCCAGAACTCGTCCTCCGGCTTCTGGCGCTCATGGGGATGGCAGAACTCTTCGAGCATAACGTTCTTCAACTCGTCCCATGACAGACCATAGGCTGCATCATTTCCGCGCTTGTTCCTTTCGGCTGTCCACCAGTCTAGAGCGCGGGACTGGAAGATGCCGATCGCGTTCAGTGTGCGGAGATTATCAGGACATCCGCTCTGTCGCAGGGTGACTTCGATTGAGTCAAACCATTGAAGCAAAGCCGTAGGGCCTTCTTCGCCGGTGAACTCTTTCGGTCCACATGCCTTGAACTGTTTGAAGCTGAAAGCAGCTTTGGGAATTTCAGTTCTGGATTCCTCAGACGATTTGCTCATGTTTTCATACAGTTCACTAACGACTTGGGGTACAACCTTTGCCATTTGCTTAGTGATCATGGCAGCGAGGCGTTTGTCTGCTTGCTTTCGGCGGGCGTCTCGGGTAGCGCGAGATCCAGATGACGACATTGTCTGCAACAGACATCGCCACGGACTCAACACAATATAATCGAATCTCACCTCACACGCCTAATACTACTAAAGTTTCAGGAACATAGTGAAACATGTATCACATAAACACCTAGGCACATAATCACTGATTCACATAGGCACATAAGCACATAAGCACGTAAGGCACAGAAGCACAAAACCTCATATTTCACCTAGGAACAGTCAGAATACAGAAACCTATTATCCAAAGTCTATACTCGCAGACTTTTTGTTGCGAGGGTTTGCATATAGCGGTTATCATAGCGTACAGTATAGTGTAAGCGAATAGCATAGCAATCAACATGGCGTAAAGTCGTTCCTCATGTAGTAGCGATTTGTTAGCGATTTGAGATAGAAATGCAGGGCGAATCGTGTGTGTCGATCAAAGAGAAAGAGAAAATCGAATACGTCTCCAAAATTTAAAATACGTAAGCAGGTAAATACACATACAAACACATAAAATCGACGAATCATCAGAGTCAGCAGTTGCGGGCTCAGAATCGAAACACATAAAAATTCGAGAAATAGATCGTCTGCGGCTATTAGACATTGACTATCCAAAGTGATTCGACTATTCTCAAGGACTCGTTGTACACACTTTGACCTTTAGGACGGCGCTTCCGCCTCGATACTTGGGCGAATGCCACGTATCCTTTCAGTTTCGGCATGACGTCATGTCGTTGGAGTCCGTCGAGACTTTGGTGAGAGTTTTGTAAAACATAATAGAGGTCGGAACGTGTCGTCAAGGTTCAGGTTTCACCCCTGACTTAACAACTTCGTTCCCGTTTTGATAAAACAAAAGAGAATTATGCGTTGAAGTATGGATTTCACCCCTGATTCAACGCAAATTCTCGTGTTTATAGATAAAATGTGGGTCGAATCAAACAATTTGGTAGAGAGTTGGCGGTTTCACACCTAATTTCGACTTAGTCGTAGATTCATATTTGAAAATTCGAGTGCAGTGATAGTGTAATGTAGGCGAGAATAGCGAGGAATAGCAGTAAGCTCGTGCATAATCCCCACCGGATATTCACGAGTCGGTCTGTTGGTTCCTAACTATAGACTAGGTCTCTAAGACATTAACCCGGACTAGGTCGAGTCTTTCCTAATTCCCTATATTAATGGCTCTGATACCAATCTGTCACACCCCAACCGATGGCGGAAACATCGGGGCGTGGCACTGAGCGAAACAGATTGTCCAGAAGTTTCCATAACAACTATATTTACCAAATATTTAAAGCAACACGTCCCATACCATGTCATAAATGATAATACAATTATTACAGAAAAGATCTAGTCAAATTGTTCTGTTCCGACAACTCAGATTTTTTATTACAGACAATTGTTTATCGTTGACCTAGGTCTTTCCTAGCCTCGATTTCACAGCAAAGAAAGCAAATAAGCATCCTAAGCACCTGTCACATACGTTAAAGTAAAAGTCAATACACATAGTGTAAAGGTGAGCATACAAGTTTGATAATAGCATATAGAGTTTGAAATCGTTACGCATAACCAGCACGTACACAGTGTAAAATGAGGCATGTTTGTTATCGACATGAACCTATCGATACCAATGACTGCGGGTTGACTGCCCAAGGCAGTTCGCGATACACACTCACCATTGTGAGCCATGTAGGTAATTGTCCTTAACAACCCCTGAGTGAACAGGTGCTGAGTCCAAACTAATAGTACTACTGTTGCTAAGGCAGGTAGACAACATTCCATGTGTAAAAATAACAAACAAGCATTCATTAAGTCACGTATAACATGCGATAACGGTTAGCGTTTAAAGTATTGCGTAGTGTGTTCGATGTGATTTTGTATAAGTAACGTATGTAACACCCAAAAGTGCGTAAAGAAAAAAGGGATCGAGTATACTCACAGCGATTGATGGATTGAAGGGAGCGCTAGAGAGTAGGGTTAGCCTGAATAGATTGATAGCATAACGATAAGCGACGCGTAAAATGATACAGAGTGCGAGTGGGTAGGACAGCAGTTCGATCGGATGGTAGTCCGATCGGACAGCCGATCGTTCGAGTGACAGTCCGTTCGGACGGTCGTCCGGTCGGATGACCATTCGAGTGGATTGTTACTTCCTTTGGGAAGGATGTGTTTGTGTATGATGGCTTGTCTTTTGAAGTTTTCGTTGTAGTATTTTGAAAACATAGAAGTACCTCTACCTTTCAGGTCAATCGATTTGAACGACCGTTAGATCGGGCGACAGTCCGATAGATTGGGCACTTCAGTGAGAACAATGTCCATAGCAGGTTGTCACTCGATTGGACGGTTGTTCGATCGGGTGACAGTCCTTGTGCACTAGACATGTTGAAACAAATTGTTTAAGTGTTGAAGTCAGTACGTTACACGATCGAGCGGCAATCCGTTCGGACGGTCGTCCATTCGTACAAGAGCTCGTTCCACGTCCACAACCTCCAATTTTTGAAATATATAACAAGTGTGGGGCCAAGGTGCAAGCCGCTCGGGTGACAACCCGATCGGGTGACAGTCCGATCGGACGGTTGTCCGATCGAACGACATTCCGTCCTGGTCGTTCCGTTCGTCTTACACTTGGTTGTTTTGATT